>CM055403.1:123576629-123663458 GCA_029228625.1 Pseudolycoriella hygida
CAATCCTGGTATATGGCCACTTCCATAAATGGGCAGGATGACCCGGATCTCCAGAACTATGAGAGTTAGAAAGTTGCTTCCAAGGACAAAGTTGTAGACAATAAAATTTTAGATAACACGTGTTTCTGGGTTTTAGGGAAAAACGACTTAGTCCTTGGATATAAGCTTTTCTAGATTTGAATGGTCTGAGACGTACTTCGGTAGAGCCTTTGACATTATCTTGGGTAATTTCTATGGATCTTTGAAATTCTTACATCATCATCATCATCATCAAACTTTATAGACCATTATTACCCTCCGGTGTGAGGTCTTTATGTCACAACCCCAGAATGGTGAACTATCGTCCTCCATGCCCTTCTATCGCCTGCCAAGGAGATGGTTTGTTCGCCCAGAGAAAGTCCCCTAACTTCTAAATCTGATTTAATTGAATCTATAAACCTTCTCCTTGGTCTACCCCTTGGCCTAACCCCCGGGACCTGTGCACCCAAGATCCTTTTCGGTAACCTGTTATTACCCATCCTTTGAACGTGCCCAAACCAACGTAGACGACTGGCCCTTGCTTCCTCTTCCACTGACGCAATCCCTAAGTTTTCCCTAATGTCGTCGTTTCTGATATGATTATCCCACTGCTCCCTCCTATTAACTTTCGCTATATTCCTAAGAACCCTCATATCAGAAACCTCCAGGTCATGCACTAGATATCCGCAATCCACCCAACTCTCACTACCATACAGAATCGTCGGCCGGAATATTGACCTGTGAATAGCTAACTTCGTTTCGCTACTTAATTCCTTCTTGTTGAACACGTGCGACCTCAACTGACTGGCCACCGTGTTTCCCATTTTCCTCCTTTCCTCAAATTCCCTAACCAACTTGCAATCCACTGAAAAAATGGTTCCTAAGTACTAGAATTCAGAAACCTGCTCCAGCTCCTCCCCATTTAAATTGCAAGCCATCTCCTTCCAAGATTTGCCTATATGCATAACCTTAGTTTTCCCTACACTTATCTTCATCCCATATTCCTTACATGCAGCATTCAGGCAGTCAATCCCACCCTGTAACTCCGCGGTACTATCTGCCAACAGAATCAAGTCATCCGCATAGGCCAGAATTTTCATTATTACCTCACCCACCTTGACATTTCCCTGCAAGTTCGCCTGCTTGCTGATTTTGTCCATGAAAATTATGAACAGAAGCGGGGAAAGACAACAACCCTGACGAACGCCCTCTTTAACCTCGAAAGACTCGCTAATTTCGCCGTCTATCCTTACCGCTGCCCTGCTTTCTGAGTAAATACACTTAATGGCACGCAGTAAGCCCCCATTGATACCGTACTCGCTAAGAACCCCGAACAACTTCTGCCTTGGTACCCGGTCGAATGCCTTCTCCAAGTCGATGAAGCATAGATACAAGTCCCTGTTCTTTTCATAAAGCTTTTCGATAGTCTGCCTGAGGCAGAAAATCTGTTCCTGACACCCCCTCAGAGGCCTGAAACCACCCTGAATCTCATCCAGTACACCTTCCACTATGTTCCTAACCCGGTCAACAAGTACACTCGCGTACACCTTACCTACCACGCTCAAGAGCGATATCCCCCTGTAATTACTGCAAACCTTACGGTGCCCTTCTGATAAATTGGAGCAATAACACCGAAGCTCCAGTCAGCAGGTACCGTAGAAGACCTCATGGCCAAATTGAAAATCCTACAAAGCCATTGGATCCCACCTGATCCGCTATATTTAATAAATTCTGTCCTAATTTCATCCACCCCCGCGGATTTTCCTGCCCTTAATCTGCCGACCTTCCGGGACACCTCATCCAGTGTAATTTCCTCCTCCACCTCCAAGCTAGGACCCGCGTCCCTCCCATTTTCTTCTACCAGATTGACAGATGTAAATAAATCCTGAAAGTAATCCCGCCAAGTCTTCAAGACTTCACCCTTATCTGTAATTAACTCGCCGCCTTTATCTAAAATGCTACTACATCCTTCTTTCACGCCACCGCGCCTAATGTCCTTAACCATCGACCAAAACTTCTTACCCCTGCCTCGACCTGCCTTTTCCAATTCCTCCCCAAACTTCTTCCCCTCCCTGTCCTTCGCTTCAATGACTAGATCCTTAACCAGTTTACTACAAGCCTTGTAAGCATCCCACTTCTCCGCCGTCCTGTCCTGTAACCAGATCAAGTAAAGTTTTCTTTTTTCCAATACAACATCCCTGATATCGGCGTCCCACCAACCCGTTTTTTTGTTTCGACCCCCGCTAGTGACACTGCCCAGACATTCCTCAGCCGCACCCAAGATAAATTTCTTAAAATTCGCCCACTCAGTCCCAATGTCCCCGCAGTCAGCTGGAAGCCTCTCAAATCCTTCGGCGAATTTTGCCATAAAACGAGACCTTACTGCCTCTTCCCTAAATTTGCCCACACGAAATTTGCGACTTACCACCTTCTTCCTTTTAGTCTGACAGAGTTTCCCAACCGACAGATGGGTACCCAAAAAGTAGTGGTCAGAACTAAAAGTGAAACCCCTGAAAACACGTGTGTCCCTGACCACCTGTCTCCTGTCCTGTTCTATAATCATGTAATCAATGATGGATTTGTGATCCAAACCCTCCTTGACGTACGTATACCGATGGATCCATTTTTGCCTATAGAAAGAGTTAGTTATTGCTAACCCATTGAAATCACAAAAATCTAACAACCGTTTACCATTTGAATTCAGAGTTTCTTCCCCAAATCTACCCACTACCCTTTCATAACCTGAGTTGTTTTTAAAGTTTCCTATTCTTGCATTAAAATCCCCCATCAAAATCAGAGATTCATTTCCCTTTTTGCTAACCACATCCCACAATTGTTCGTAAAAAATGTCCAAGCCAGCAGCATCACTGCCTTCGCAAGGGCTATATACGCTAACCAGGCGATAAATTCCCCCCGCTAACTTTACAGAGACCCACATCAGCCTTTCATTTACGAAACGAACATCCAGGACAAAGTTGATCAACTCCTTCCTGATTGCGATTCCAACTCCCCAATTTGCCCTACCAGACTGAACCCCGGACAAAAACAGTTCTTACAGTTATAAAAGAACAGAAAACGTTGGATTGTTTGCTTATTTGTATATTTAGGTACGTTCGAGTCACTTTGCCACATCTATTCTGTTTGTCACATCTATTCTGATACGTACGGGTCTTTGGTTATGTTTTAGTAATATCTCCAATCAAAAGAGAAATCCGCGAAAGAATTGACGAAAGAAATGGTGAATGCATGCGACGCGGCGATGCTAAGATGGAGCCGAGAAATGGACGAAAACCGGCATTTTGGTGGAACGACGAAATAAGACTTTTGCGAGTGACTTGTTTTAGGACAAGAAGGAGGATGCAAAGGGCCCAGAAACGATAGCGCCAGAGCGGCGAGGTGCGAAGAACATCGTAATGCAAAATTAGCACTGAAGCGAGCAATCCGAGCGAGTAAGAGGGATTGTTGGAAGAAACTGTGCCAGGAGGCAGACGCGAGTCAGTGGGGCAAAGTGTTCAGAACAGTAATGACGACGATGAAAGGTACATCAGGGCCAAAAGAAAAGTTCCCGGAGAAGTAGGTGCCATAGTGAAAGAGCTAGCTCTTCCCACAGCACGAATAGATCACATGGCCGCAGACTCCTTATGACCATGAATTGGAAGACAAAAATGAACGGTCGATCACTGCAGAAGAGATCCAAATGGCTGCAAAAAAGTCAAAGAATAACAAGGCGCCAGGACCAGATGGAATCCCCAATGTAGCTCTGAAGACAACAGCATGCGTAAAGCCTAACATGCTCAGATTGACAATGCAGAAGTACCTAAACGACGGATATTTTCCTGAAATATGGAAGAAACCAAGGAAACCAAGGAAACCGCCAGACAAGCCATCAGTATATGGGTTATTCCATTGAAAAGTTGGAAAATGTGTTACGAGGGAACCGTCTTCTGGCTAAGAATGCAAAGGTTGGACTTCTTTCGCATGAAGGAGTTGTACATTGAACCTATAGAGGAATTTTCTTCATACAACACAAATCTTGTATGTGCACGGTTAAGCAAGAACACATGGTTCCCTCGCAACCTACCAATGGAATCGCCCATATAGACATATATGCTTTTTGGATGGATTGGGAAAAATGCTGGAAGCCGCGATTCTGAATAGACTTTTCATTCAAAGTTTTGTGGCCATTTGAATAGTTTACCCACAAAACCGAAAAACAAATGTTCTAAGACAATACATAGAGGGCGAGCACGGACTGTCAGACGAACAATTCGAATTTCGAAAAGGGAGATCGGCGATTGAGGCCATTAAAAAAGTTATAGAGTTAATAGAGTTATAGAGTTAAAAGTTATAGGGCGCAAGCTGGATGGAGATAGCCAAGGCGTTGCATGCAAAGAGAGTCCCCGACTTCCTCTGCAGGATGATGAAAAGCTACTTCGAGCGACGAGTGCTAACGTACGATACTAATAAAGGGAAAAAGACAGTAGACATAGACATCACAGTTGGAGTACCACAGGGATCCATATTAGACCAACGCTGTGGAATGTAATGTATAGTACAGCGCCGCGGCTGAAACTACCAAGATGCGCTACGAGGATTGCTTTTGCCGACGACTTGATCCTCACGGTATCCGGAACGTCGAAGATGGAGGTGGAGGTAGTTACGATGGAGGCGCTAGAAACTGTCGAAAACTGGATGACAACGGAAAAACTGAAGCTGGCCCACCAGAAAACCGAGATCATACTAGTGAGTAACTGCAAAAAACTGAACGGATCGTGTTGAACATTGACGGGGAAGAAATCACATCCACTCGCCAATTAAAGTACCTTGGAGTTATGCCGGACGACCGCAGAAATTTTAATAGTCGTATGGGCTACACGTGCGAAAAGGCCTCCGCAACACTGGTCAGAATAATGCCAAACGGCTTTGGACCGCGCAGCAGCAAAAGGAGGCTCCTAGCAAGCGTCACCCTATCGATTTTGTGCTACGGGGCACCAGCGTGGATACAGGCGCTAGATACGAAGAGGAATCGGAGGAGGCTTAATAGAGCCCAAAGGCTGGCAAGTATAAGAATAGCAAGAGCATTCCGAACGATATCCCTAGAAGCGGTATGTGTCATAGCCGGGACGATGCCCATATGCATAACGCTGACGGAAGACCGCAAATGTCATAGAAAGAAGAGAAGGGGGGGGGGAAGATTTCAAGAACTCTATTGAAATTTTCCGGAAAATTGTTTAACCGAAAAACCGTTTTGATTCCAATTTTCACTAAGGTACGCCCAATTCTTTTACACACCACGATCCTTCGACCGAACTTATGTTTTTTTTTCTTTAAATTGACTGCCGTAAATGTGATCTCACCTGAAGTTGTCATCCAATAAAATTGTCGTATTCACATTGGGCTGTAACTGATTCTCAAACAAATGAGTGTATCTTCTTGGCGAAGTTGAGTGTGTCTCACAGTTAACAGGCCGTCGATGAATAATATTTTGGGCCATCGCTGCATAATTTAGGACATTTATATTTTCTTCGTAGAACTTAACGACTGGCCATATGTTTACTATCATCGTTAGCTTCTCTGTTCCGTTCAAAGCCGACTGTAAGAAGGTCGTTAGCTTTGATTCGCGAAATGGAACTATATCCGCCTTCTTCTTCTTTTGATTGGCTAAAGTAATGTCCAAACATCTGCCAAGAACCAACAAAGAAGTGTTTATGTTTAGGGTCTCTTTTAGTCTTAATCCTGTGGTTTCACTCTTTTTCACGCGTTCCGAACCGGCCAAATCGCAGAATTTGTACTTGTTGTGGAACAAACCAGTTCCATCATTTTTGATGACATCAATGAGAAACAAGCAATGCGATCTGGAAGACGTGCTATTGATACTCGTAGATGCATTCAAACGCTGATTTAGTCCCCTTGTTAGCAATTCCGTAGCTTCATCGCTGCTAACAGTGAAAACACTCGTTAAGTCTTTTACGAACGCTCTTCCGGAATTAGACATAACGGTCAATCCCTCACGCTTTTTATTCGAATTTGCTGACGGATTTTCCAGCAAATCTTTTATATTTTCATTGTAAATTTCGAAAAATGAAATCCATACATAAACGGCTGCTTTCTTTGGCTTAAGTTCCACAAAATCATGTTCTCCCTGAATTTTTTCCATATCGCCAGAAAAAATGGAGCCGTTCTGCGATCTCAGGTAGTACAGTCGGCGAGCCTTTTCCGTTTCAATTTCGTCATCGGATAAAAACCTATAGACACCAGCTTCAGGTTTAATTTTGGGAGTTTTGCTAATGCAGCTGTTGTAACGCGTGAAAATATGTTCGATGGCTCTAAATAAACAAAAATTTTAAATAAAATTCCCAAAGAAATTCATGCATTTGACGTACCTAGGTATCACACCAGGTTGATCTGCGTCTCCCATTAAAGTAAACGTTTTTCCCGAACCGGATGTTCCGTACATTAAAAGTGTCAAATTGTCGTCGTTTTCGATGGAACTATTTACACAAATATTGTACACATCCCGTTGGCTTATATCAAAATTTAGAACGTCTGAAAACGTGTACTGCTTTTCCTTAGTGTGTACGTCGTTGAAAATGGTGAACATATTATTATCTACTGTGTATTTGCTATGATTTGTCGCCGGTCGCAGTCTTAAGTATACAGATGCCGAATCATCAGATTTGCTGCCAATGGAAGCTAATGATTCTGTAGATCCTTCATTTTCTTCTATGCAGTCATCCAATAAATTTGCGGCATTTTCTCGTAGGAAGTAGGCAGGTGCAGGACGATTGCGAGGATCAATGCTGGTCGATTAGAAAAAATGATTCCATTGCAACAATTTTCATTTATCAACTGATTTACCTGTGATCTCTACCATCTAAAAATGACCTTTTGTCCATAGTACTAGAACATGAGAGTAATTTGTGAGTTAAGTAAAATTTTAGTGATCCGTCTCGGAGGTTATGACATATCACAACGTAACCACGAAGACCTCTCTTTGGGAGAAACCAAATCCGGATGATTGAAAATCTACGATTGGAATTTTTAAGGGTAACGGAAATGGAATGTAAAATGTCAAACTATTCTGTCGAATACTCTGACTGTGTCATGAGATTAGTGCTATTAAAAATAAAATTCGAGTTCAAATCATCCGAATTTTTTGGTTAAAGAAAATCCAATGCCATCAGATTTCTTCATACTCTAAAGAAGCATGGATTTTGCAAAATATTGTACAGGTATTTGGTATTTACCGGTATATATATATATATTTGTTTATGGTAGTAGTTGTTATTGAATGATAAGAATTAACGATGAAACATATGTTTAGAAGATAGAATTTTGATGTAATCAATTTAGTCAAGAAAGAACCTCTGATGATGGTTGCATGAGCAAACCGAAACCGGTCAGGGTTAATAATATAATTTGACAAATTTTTAAGGAAAAGTTTTTCATTTTACTCGCCTATCCTCGTAATGTCCGTCTGTCTGTCTGTCTGTCTGTCCGTCAACACGAAAACTTGAGTAAATCTTGACCGATTTTCAAAAACTTTTTTTTTTCCTGAAAGGTAGTCGAAAAATATTTTATGGTATTGAATCTGGGCACTGTCGGCCCAAGGGCCGCCGAGCTACGGCCGTTTAAGTGGTTTTTGGTCTTTTGCACATAAACTCGAGTCAATCTTTCTGATTTTCATCATTTTTTTTGTTGAAAGATTGGCATGGCTGACCATTATGGACGAAAACTTTTTTTAATTTGAGGGTCTTTGGGGACTTAGCTAGGGCACTAAAAAAGAGTCTTTGTTAGGGCCCTACGTGTTTTTTGTACATAACTCGAGTAAATCTCTTCCGATTTTCAAAAACTTTTTTTTGTTTGAAAGATCTCGGCACGGCCGACAATTGATAGAAGAATTTTTGACTGTGCTTAGGGCTCAAGTGGGCCTCATGTCGGTCCTAAGGTCGGTCCTAACATAAAAAAACGTTTTTTGCTATGTTGCAGAGCAAATTGAGGGAAACATTTTTGTCTATGGAAGTATGTATCCGAGGCCTCTATTTAAGGCCCTAGGTCAGTAATAAGGTCGGCCCTAGCCCAAAAAATAGTTCTTTGCTATTTTTTAGACAAAATTGAGGAGAACATTTTTCTCTATTTTATGCGTTCGGAGAATTTTTTTTACACCGTTACTTCGGACGGGTTTTTCAAAATTGCCCTACGGGCAATTTCCAATACAGTCTAATGTGAACGCAACATTTACTTAAATACGTTCCAGTCTTTTCGTAACATCATCTCTGTTTGCCGCATCTATTCTGATACGTACGGGTCCCTTCTATGTTTTAACACTTCATTACTTCTTGAAACCGGACAAAATAACCCCTGGGGGGTTATTTCGTCCGAGGTTATTTTGTCCGAGTTATTTCGTCCGGGGTTTTTTTGTCTAGGGGTTTTTTGACCTAGAGCCGTAACTATCATATTCCCGAAAAGAAGAAAAAACTGACGTAAGGTGGAACTTTTCGGATCAAGCTGTACTCTGATCTGAGGTTGTTGGTTATGCAACCTTGTCTGTATTTCGAAAACACCTTTTCAATGGATTTTTCCAGATTTGTTTGAAAGCATTTCTTACTGCATCGTTCCAAGCGATCGCCTTGGTGCGTCAGCGACATGTCGCGACATATGTCAAAGAATAGTGAATTTCATGACCCTATCGATAAACAAACTGTTGAACGGAATAATCAACCTGCTTGACACAAGAAGCATCGCGTCATAGAAGTAACTATACTTTCACATATGTCGTTGACGCACTAATGGCGTGGATTTAAAATTGTTTAAAGAGAGAAACATTTTCAAAGCATGAAGGAGGAAACGTTTTAAAGGTGTAATTTGTGAGGGTTAAACAACAAAGGTAAATGGTGCGAAAATACAAATGACTGAAATTGCCATAATTGTCGTTGATATTGCCATGTAAATGGATACAAGAGTCATGCAAATGCGTGTAAAGGGCTGCTAATGTCGCGAAGGTAAATGGCAATCGCACTTTCGCAAATGTAAATGGTGGGACAAGTTTTCCCATTGTCGTTTACCCCTAGGTAATCTTACGAAGTACTAAGGTCCTACTACAAACAACTTTATTGTAACATGAGATAGATCGAGGTGGGAGGTAGTGTGATAAATTTACTATCGTCTAGTGATGACGAAACAGCAATACAAAAATGTCCGTCCGTCCGCCTCTACTACTTTTTCCAAATGGCTCGACCGATCACCTTAAACCTTTTTTTCCTAAAGGGTACATGCCTCCTATGATTCAAGTAAGAAGATGAGCAGAATCGGTCGAGTAGTTCCGAAGATAAGGTCGAACATAGACTCTCGAGCGTCGGAGAAACTTTTTCGCAAATATCTCGGCAAGTAGAGCACAGAAATCGTTCATTTCGGTGTTAAATTAAAGCATTCGATCTCAAAAAACTGGGAAAATTTGTTTTGTCAAAATCGGGTCAGTGGTCTGGACACTGGGACCAATTGAATAGACGAAATTGAGTTTTTTGGCCACATGTATGAAATTATGGCAATTTGAAAGGAGAACATTTCAGAATTTTCTGTGCAACATAGCAAAAAACCATTTTCTGTAGTCTGACCTAGGGCCTTCAGGAGAGGCCTCGTACAAATACTTCCATAGACAAAAATATTTCTCTCAATTTTCTCCACAACATAGCAAAAAACCATTTTTTTGTCCCGACCTAGGGCCCTAAGTAGAGGCCTCAGACACATACTTCCATAGACAAAAATGTTTCCCTCAATTTGCTCTGCAGCATAGCAAAAAAAAAATTCTTTTTGTTAGGGCCGAACTTAGAGCACATTGAGCCCTAAGCACAGGCAAAAATTTCTTTTATAAGTTGTGGGCCATGCCTTCAAACAAAAATTTTGTTTCGAAAATCAGAAAAGATTAACTCGAGTTATGTGCAAAAGACCAAAAACCATTTAAACGGCCCTAGCTCGGAGGCCCCTGGGCCGACAGTGCCCATATTCAATGCCATAAAAGATTTTTCGATTACCTTTCAGGGGAAAAAAGTTTTTTAAAATCAGTTGAGTTTTACTCGAGTTATCGTGCTGACGGACGGACGGACGGACACTTTTTAGATCCGTACGAAGAACGAAGTTCTTCGAAAAGGGGTCCTTATGCGTTTACCACGAAGTTTGTAACCAGTCGAATTTCGACCCGGGAGTAGGGGCGGAGCAGCAATAAAAAAAATGTCCGTCCGTCCGTCTGTCAACAATATAACTCGAGTAAAACTCAACCGATTTTCAAAAACTTTTTTTCCTTGAAAGGTAATCGAAAAATCTTTAATGGGATTGAATCTGGGCACTGTCGGCCCAAGGGCCACCAAGCTAGGGCCGTTTAAGTGTTTTTTGGTCTTTTGTACATAACTCGAGTTAATCTTTTCTGATTTTCAAAATTTGTTTTTTTGTTTGAAAGACCTGGGTATATTTTGAGTCCTTGGACTTAGCTAGGGCACTAAAATCGAGTCTCTGCTAGGGCTCTATGTATTCTTTGTCCATAACTCGGGCAAATCTTTTCCGATTTTCAAAAGTTTTTTTTGTTTGAAAGACCTGTGCATAGCCGACAATTTATAGAAGATTTTTTTTTTAATTTGAGTCCTTGGACTTAGCTAGGGCACTAAAATCGAGTCTCTGCTAGGGCTCTATGTATTTTTTGTCCATAACTCGGGCAAATCTTTTCCGATTTTCATAATTTTTTGTTTGAAAGATCTAGGCATGGTCGACAATCTATGAAAGAAACTTTTGCCTTTGCTTAGGGCTCAAGTTGTCTCGTGTCGGTCCTAACCAAAAAAATTATTTTTTGCTATGTTGCAGAGCAAATTGAGGGAAACATTTTTGTCTATGGAAGTATGTGTCCGCAGCCTCTACATAGGGCCCTAGGTCAGCTCAGAAAATGGTTTTCTGCTATGTTGTAGAGAAAGTTGAGGAGAACATTTTCCTCTATTAGGAGGTCAATTTTGTGCTTTCGGAAAATTTTTTTACTCTGTTTCTTCGGACGGGTAATTCAATATTGCCCTATCGGTAATTTCCGATACAATTTAATGTGGACGTAAGGCAATATTTACTTAAATACGTTCGAGTCTATTTATAACATCAAGTCTGTTTGCCGCATCTATTCTGATACGTACGGGTTCCTTCATATGTTGTTTATTGTTGATTCGTCATATAAGGACTATGATCGATGCTCCCCTCCCGGGTCGAAATTCAATTGGTTTGCAAACGTCGTGGTAAACGCAATAGACCCCTTTTCGAAGCACTGTGTTTTTCGTACGGGTCTAAAAAGTGGGCTGCTCCGAAATCAGTTATTTTTGTAAGATGATTTGCTCACATCTGCTGAAAGACCAACGGTAAGTGGTTGCATCGCGTTGCATAAATTCACGTGATTAGCGACCGTCCATAAATGACGTCTACTTTTAGAGGGGGTTATAACGAAATATGACAGAATACGACAGGAAGATGGGGGGGGGGGTGTTCACCGCAACAGACGTCAACAAAAATAAATACGTAGCTACATAAAGAATCGCTTGTGTAATAATATCAGTATGTTAGATGGAAATATATGGCATGGCACCACTAGTATGAGAGGAGAATGGCATTCCGTGTCAGACGTCAAAGTTGTTTCAAAAATTTCAAAAATTGTTAGTGTGGCATCAGCGTAGAAGTCGACCATAGAGGAAGAGTCCAAAGCAGGGACTATTTTTGAGAAATTTTGAGAAATTTTTTGAGTCACTGGTCCAAAGTATCATTCTATAACAGAACTCATTGTATCGTGTATAAAATACTTTTTACGTTTTTCGCTTATTTCGTTATCTTCAACACATTATTTGAAAACAAAAATATGACGTATGTTTGGGGGGGAAGGGTTCAGCGAAACAGACAAAATATGACAGGGGGGAGAGGGGTGTTCAAAAAGTCCGAAAAAGAGCAGACGTCATTTATGGACGGCCCTTAATACTCATTGATTATTAAGGAGTTTTAATGATCTTCCAATCAGTGAGTTTCTTTGCTGCAGCAACAATAACACTAAATAGAGTGCAATTAAATAATTCTACTACTCGGGAATCCAAATACTTTAATTTACAAATTATGGATTTTGGGTCTTGACATTATTGGATCGAAAGGAGTAAATAGTTTTATTTCTGTACCCGTGTACGACGGTTGGTTTTAGGTCATTTCGAGAGCTCCCGAAACTGCCTAAAATCAACCGTCCGAACCACATACGTACCTATATTACGTACTGGCTTCAAGATTTATATTTTGTACATCAAATCAAAGGCGAAGTATGCATCTATACGAGTCAAAATAACTTTCTTGTAACCATTGATAATGCATTTTAACTTTAGTGCCCTTGAATGAGAATGAATTTCCAAAGGGTGCAACGAGTAAATAACAACTATTTTGCATCCGCTTGCAATTTCGAAATCGTTTTTACGTTTCAACTCGATTTCATACTTTGCAAATAAATGTATCCCTAATTTCGATTGATGCTTCAGACGCAAACTGAGCAGTCGTTTCCATGCTCAAGCTTACATGAGGTAATTCATGTTCTATGTGAGAGGAGAGAGTAGAAAAATTGCAATAAGAATGAAACCTGCAAGCATGGCCCGTTTGATATTTGTTTTTTTTTTTTTTTTTCGCTACCAGCTGACAAAAGCTGGTACATCTTTATATGGTTGGATTATGAGCACTCAACATTTTGATCAATGCTCTATGATCCATATAATACATTTTCACCCGCGATTAACGATAGTCTAATAGCTGAAAGCCGTTGCTTGAACAAAAATAAATAAACATTTATGACATGTCTTAACACATCCGAGATATGTAACGACTGTAATTGTTGTGAAACCGCCTGCGTATTTTGTTTTCTTTTTGTGAATGTTTCTCGAAGTTTTGTTGCCTTGGATCGAAAAATCCACAAAAGGAAGTAACGGCATTGATAAATTGATCAAAAAGAATTTCAGCGCAGGTGATCAAACAAAGGAAATAGAAAAACTCACCAAAATACTCAGAACAATCTTACAATCTTTCACAAAATGCACAATATCTTCAGCTTTAAAAAAATAAACAAACACAAAGAAATATATTCAAAATAAATCCAGTAAAGGAACAGCAAGTATTTTTTTAAATGAAAAAAGCGTTTTAATTTGAAGGCTGTCTGAAAATCATCAGAGCCGCGCGGTGCGTACAACTATTCCCAGCCGAAATACGGTCCCGGCTAGCTGCTCTTTTCATGTTTTTTGTATTGGGGCCATTCGGGCTTTCGAAATCGCCAGTAAAGATACATGGCTACTCGATACACGATAAAAAATAAAGCATATGCAAAGGACCCGTACGTATCAGAATAGATATGGCAAACAGAGTTGATGTTACGAAAAGACTCGAACGTATTTAATTAAACATTGCCTTAACTCTTAAGTGTTTGAAATTACGTCCACATTAAGAGTGATTTTGCGAAAACTTCGAACGATTTTGGGACAACATGTCCTACTTTTTCCCGATGAATGTGTCATTCGATTCCTTGTTCTATTGTAAGAAAAGTAATTTCTCATTTTTGGAAAATTTGATATTTTGAGGGAGTTATGGTGTGCTAAGTGCATGTCAGGGGGTGGTAAAAATGGTTTTTCGGCTATAACTCGTGTAAAACGAAATGAAATCATATGAACTTTTATGGGATGGTAAGCCCCAACGATACAAAGGTTTTTCATCATTGGATTCCTTGGAGCCTTCCACCACTCCTGAGTTATTAGTCATTTTAGGTGAAAACTTCGGGAACGCTTTACGGCTTGAAGCAGCGATGAACCGAAAAACTGAGTATGGCGTGTTCTAGTATACTACTCCTACTATAAGACCATGCAAAGACTTCCCCGGTTTAAGGCTGTTGCACAGGTGCTTCAAGCAGTAAAGCGTTCCTGAAGTTTTCACCTAAAATGACTAATAACTCAGGAGTGGGGGCTTACCATCCCATAAAAGTTCATTTGATTTCATTTCGTTTAACACGAGTTATAGCCAAAAAACCATTTTTACCACCCCTTGACATGCACTTACTTAGTACAATCTGGTCATTTGAAAGAGACCTGGCTAGCAGCACTGAGGTAAATGTATGTAAATCTACCTCAGTATTGCCAGTCAGGTCTCTTTCAAATGACCAGATTGTACACCATAACTCCCCCAAAATATCAAATTTTCCAAAAATGAGAAATTACTTTTTTTACTATAGAACAAGAAATCGAATGGCACATTCATCGGGAAAAAGTAGGACATGTTGTTGCAAAAGTGTACGAAATCGTTCGAAGTTTTCGCAAAATTACTCTTAAGTTGTATTGAAAATTGCCGAGAGGGAAATATTGAAAAACCCGTCTGAAGCAATGGTGTGAAAAAACCCTTCCGAAATCACGAAATAGACAAAAATGTTTATCTTAATGTTATCTGCAACATACAGGAACGGAAAAGTGAAAACCGACAAGTTTCTGATTTGTATGATAAATTCGTATGATAAATCAGAAACTTGTTGGTTTTCACTTTTCCGTTCCTGTAGTAAAAAACCATTTTTGGGGCAGGAGACGACCTAGGGCTATAAGGAAATGTCTCGGACACATACTTCCATAGACAAAATGTTCTGTACAACACAGCAGAAACAAATTTTTTGTCAGTAGAAACCGAACTGAGACCCACTTAAGCCCTAAGCACAGTCACTGGGCCCAAATTTGTTTTTGAATATAATTCGGTACTCGATTACCTCTCAAATAGGAAAAGAATCAACAAAATCGGTTAGGATTTACCCGAGTTTTGTAAGCAAATATGTTGGGTCCTAGTTTTTAGGTCCTGGTTGAGTCCAATGGCTTCTAATCAAAATATTTTCTTCCAGATATTTACTAGAGTTATGTATGTACAGAAAACATGTAGGGCTCTACACTGAAAAATAAAGGAGCTGTTACTTTTAATGTATCGTCGTTTTTACTAGTTTTAGTTGGATAAGTTTTTATTTTTCAGCATTCGTACAGAATTTAGTCTTTAGGGTGACATGTTAAAGTAAATAAAAACTTCTTCCATCTTATCGTCTTCTTTAAATGTTCCCATCACTGCCGCTGCGTTGCCCCTTTGTATAGCTATACTTAGTCTTTGCTTATGAAATGATTTCGACCATGGTTCATGAGTTGCCAATGATATTTGTTTGCCCAACTCATTAAAAAATTTTACATCTTCTTGACTCCACGATCCCATGGTCTCGACGGCGAATGGCACGAATTGGTAACCTTGATTTATCAATGACTCGTACTTCTTTTCCTTCAAAGTCGCCTTGATATTGGTGGTAGGACATTTCTCCGCAGCAAATAACGCCCGGGGCGTTAATAACACCCGGGGCGTTAATAACACCCGGGGCGTTATTAACGCCTGCCCGGGCGTTATTAACGCCCGCACTCCGGGCGCTAATAATGCCCGGGGTGTTAATAACGCCCGCACTCCGGGCGCTAATAACGCCCGGGGCGTTAATAACGCCCGCACTCCGGGCGCTAATAACGCCCGGGTTGTTATTAACGCCCGCACTCCGGGCACTAATAACGCCCGGGGTGTTATTAACGCCCGCACTCCGGGCGCTAATAACACCCGGGGTGTTATTAACGCCCGTACGCCGGGCGTTAATAACGCTCAGCTGAATAAGTGGATAAACGCTACAAAATGGCACTTTAATAAATAACTTTATTTATAGAGCATGTAACTAAGGGGCAAATTTTCTTTATACAGAACATCAATAGAAGGAGTTGAATAGAGGAAAATTTTAAAATGCGGTGAAGGTTTATTTTCCCACTTTTTGTGTAATAAGTT
This sequence comes from Pseudolycoriella hygida, assembly GCA_029228625.1. Taxonomy (NCBI): domain Eukaryota; kingdom Metazoa; phylum Arthropoda; class Insecta; order Diptera; family Sciaridae; genus Pseudolycoriella; species Pseudolycoriella hygida. The sequence goes on from CM055403.1 coordinate 123,592,512, forward strand.
TTTTAAAAATGTTGATAGTTACAGCCTTATCCTTTTAGAGGTGTACAACGTGAAATATATAGATGACATTTGTACAGTGATTTCTAACAGCTTCAAAAAAAAACATGATGAAGTTTCAAAGGCCGAAAATTTCAAGTAGAAAATGGTGACTGTTGGCGACTTTCCAAAAAGTGGAAAATAAACCTTGGCCGCACTTTACTTATACAGAATGTCACTAGAAAGAGTTGACTAAGGGGAAAATACAGAACGTCACTGGAAGGGATTGATTAAGAGAATCATCATGGGCGCGCGGTAGCATTGCGCCCGTGACGCAAGTCCCCATACGATCAAAAAAATCAGAAATTTTTTTTCGTAGACTGCGGAACCATATATACAGCTAAGATTTGACTTTTTTCCCTTGCGTCCGTCGTTCCCCCCTGAGACCTAGTTTATCGGATTCTACGTAAAATTTTGATTGAAATCGAACTTTCACTCATTAAAATCGGTCCAGCGGATCCGTCATATCTTCTTAGAAAATCGTCATTTTCCATACAAAATGTGCTGCTTCATATAAGCCCAAGTTAAAGGAAAGATCCTACGTTAGTTAGTTAGTTAGTTGTGGCATTGCCATTTGTATGAAAAACGACTTTTTTGGAGATTTCTCGAAAACTGGCGGTCAGATCTTCTTTAAATTTTGCAGGGACCTTCGGATGGGCATTCCACGCCTAGGGCTCCTGGAAGCTCCCATACAAATCCCACACAAAATAATGTGTGTGTGTGTGTGTGAGTGTCACGGTTGGGTAAGTGAGGTATTCAACTTCCATTAGAGTTTTTGATATTTTTCGGTTATTCTCGTCATGAGTGAGGTCATCCAATGGGGCTTAATAGGTTTATGGGATTCTTGTGGATTCTTGTGGATTTCTCTAGCACTTTTCAACTTCCATCAGGTTTTTTGATATTTTTCGGTTGTTCTCGACATGAGCCAGGTCATGCAATGGAGCTTCCTAGGTTTATGGGATTTTTGTGGATACTTGTGGATTTCTCTAGCATTTTTCAACTTCCATCAGGTTTTTTGATATTTTTCGGTTGTTCTCGACATGAGCCAGGTTACGCAATGGAGCTTCCTAGGTTTAAGGGATTCTTAAGGATTTTTGTGGATTTCTCTAGCACTTTTCAACTTCCATCAGGTTTTTTGATATTTTCGGGTTATTCTCGACATGAGTCAGGTCATGCAATTCGGATAACCGGTACCAACTGTGATTATTCACAGTTTTCACCATTTAATTTCGCCTGCCGGTTATTCAACCTTGCTGTTGCTCATGTAGATCCTTCTCTCGAATTCAGGAATAAAGTACATGGGCTTGATGATTCGATTTTTGGCTCATTTGGTTTGGTTGGATAGTGTTTGCTTGGTGCTTCCTTTCCACTTCTATGACAACCGAAACCGGAAGCCCTAACCCGGTGATTAACTTTTTTATACTTTTCAAATGTTTTAAAAATGAAAATAAGACTTTTTTTTCATGTGGCCGACATTTTGCTGTTCGAAATATTTTATTTGACGACGCCTACTTGACGACTCCTTCTTGGTGGACTTAATTATTATACTTAGTGTCGTTTATTTATTTATTTATCTTATTTATTTCTCCTTTGACGCAGCTTTTTGCGAAATACTTTTTATTTTTGCTTTAAATTTTATGACCAAGCTCTTTGAGTGCTTTTTATTTACAATTTTAATTTTGACTACATTGTTTTTCTTTCTCTTTGTTATTATTATTGTTTGTTTTGACTTCTTTCTGTTTTGTGATTTTTATTTTTTATTTTGTGAGATTGTCTGTGATAATGTTATTGTACTTTAAGAGTATTATTTGTAACGTTTTCATGGTTTTTTAACGAGGGTTATGACAATGTCAGCTTGAGAAAGGTAGACAATAAAATTAATATTCATTCATTCATCCGAATGCTTCCTTCTATTAGTAATGAAAGTTGGCAGTCACAAAGATAATGCTCATAGTGCTCAAACATGGCTTCGTTCTTCCTTGTTATTCTTTGCATATACGTATAGTATAAAAGACTCACAACATGCGAGTGACCTGCGATAGTGTGCTGTAAAATTTATTACAATTATTTTTGTTGGCCTTTTAAACTTTAAAAATTAATAGAAAAAAAATTTGGCATAAAATGACACGCAAGCAATTAAAACGATAGGTTTTTTTAATAAAATCTCTTGTTGCGTGTCATTTTATAAAAAATTTGTCAACAAATTTGTTAGCCAGAAAATGTGCTGAGAACGCTGAGTTAACCTGACATTTTATAGTTAGTTTATAGTTTCGGACCCACCGTAGAAGAATTTTTTGCTCAAAATAATGTTCTTAAACGATAAAAAATGAGAAACCGCATGCAGGTGAAATTTTTTTTTCGTCAATTCCATGAAATTTTGAGTTTATATGGGAAAAACGTCATTTTCAGCATTTTTTTCAAATTTTCCCGGTAAAAAATTTAGTGCCAGAACAAAAAAGTTTTATTTTGATCCCAAAAATCATTTTCCGTTGACAATACCAATGTGCAACCACTTTTGATTTAAAATGGTTAAAGCCCACCGTGGCTTTTCATATAATGCAATGTGCGAATAGACTTTATTTCTCTGTTCGCACTTTGTGCAAATAGACTTTAATTCACTATTCGCACATTGTGCGGATAGACTTTATTTCACTATTCGCACAATGTGCGGCAAGCATTTTCGTTTACCAATTTTGTAACTTAAGCCATATAAGGACTATTCACACATTGTGCGAATAGCCATATAAGGACTATTCACACATTGTGTGAGTACCCATATAATGACTATTCGCACATCGACGAAAAGTACATTTTGCATTTTTGTGTAATGAAGAAGAATATTAAAGTTAAAAATGCTTGCAAGGTTTTTCCTTTTAGTAGGTGAAACAAAAGTTTGTGATTTGAAATCAAAGTCGCTCTCTCAACAACAAAACTTTCATTTTCAAATTCAAATTTATAACTAGATGGTTAATCAAACCTAGGTGGGGTAAGCAGATTTTCCTTTTACAAAATGTCAATGTCATAAAAACATAGGAGGCCAACAAAACTAGGGAGCTTTTCCTTTTCCTTTTACGAAATATCACAAAACTAGGTGGCTAACAACGCTAAGGAACTTTTCCTTTAAGAAATGTTGAAAAAGTAGGTGGCTTACGAAACTAGGGAATTTGTGCTTTAATTAAACACCGCAAAAACGTACGTGGCCAAGAAAACTAGGGAGCTTTTCCTTTTAGAAAATGTCACAAAATCTAAATGGCTAACAAAACTGGAAACATTTTCCTTTTACGAAAGGTCCAAACATACACAAACTAATATTGCTCATAGGGTTTGTCGTGAAACGTGCGAATAGTCCTTATATGTCTACTCACACAATGTGCGCATAGTCCTTATATGGCTATTCGCACTATGTGCGATAGTCCTTATATGGCTATTCGCACAATGTGCGAATAGACTATATTTCACTATTCGCACATTGTGTGAATAGCATCTTCTATTAGTAAATTTGTTAGATACTAAAAAATATAGAAAATAATAGTAGAAAATATTAATAGAAAAACTTTGTTGAGTCAAATAAAGTAAATTACATTTCTGCTGAAAATGAATGCTTCTAAATTTTAAAAGTACAACTTTCTTATTTTTAGGAAAACCTTATCAGCGCGCCGCCGCCGATACCAGGTCACTCGGCTAGCCGTCGCCGTGATTTTGCGATCGACGCACATCTCTAAGCGGGGAAGATGCCCCAAGCGCAGTGTTCTTCTCAGCAGTAACTGATGCAGTAGAGCAAATACAGCGGTTTCTGGCACTGTTAGGGCGGGTAGAGCATCCCTTCCAGATTCCGATATTTGTAGTATCCGTAGTATCCAGTGAAACCAAGCCGACCTAGTAATAAGAATAATATTAAACTTCTTGACAATTGAACAGGATAGTCAGTCTACTTTTACAATAAAAAAAGGGAATTTTGACTCCGTTTCATTTGCCAGTTTCTTTCATTCTGATGGCCAGTACCTGCTCTTTCATATAGGCAATTTGGGCAAATGATCGTGGCGCCCGAGAAGAGTTGGCGTCAGAAAAAGAGAAGAAGAGAAGAAGAGAAGTTTTATGTTTCCCTCGTAAAAAATTGTTTTAAAACTTTGACGTTACAGCTGTCAAAGAATGATAAATGTCACCTCTTTGCTGTGTCGTCGTTTTTAGCAAAGTGCCGTCGATAATCATCTCTATGTTTTCTAGTTGCAATGAGAAATACTTAATTTTGTCCTACAGGAAGAGAATCATAAGATTGTGCAAAGCTTCGTTTTAACTCTTTCAACCGAAAAACCGGTTTTACTTGAGAAAAATACAAGCGAATACGTGAAAAGACCGATAAAAGAGAAATTAAAAAGGTGCATAATCTTATGATCCCTTCATGTATGTAGTTTGTCTGGACCAATTCACAAGAAAAATTAAATAATAAAGGTGAAAATGGCATAGAAAGGCATTTTTCAACAATTTAATTTCAAAAAACATATCGATTGCAAAATTATTAATAATAAAAGATTCTTGGAGATTCTTTTGTTTAATTCTGTCGCTTGTGCAATTTTCCTGTTTAAAATCACTGAAATTACTCGCTAGTTTTCTCTATCTTATGACGGCACACTCTGCTAATGCCATGGCATCAAATGAGGCAAACACTTACCGAAATCCCAAGTGAAAAAACGCTGTTCGAATACTGTTTGACATTTCGTTTGCGAAAAAAGTTAGTTAGGATCATTTCGATCAAAGAATTTGGTAAAGCCGACACATACATAGTGCAAATTCTGTTTAACAACACAATTGCGAAATTTGAAATTATTAAATTAATTTTGATTTACGTCTGATCGTCGAAATTGCAATATGACGGCCCAGTTTTCACAGATTTCCAATTTGCTGGAAAAGGTATGTAAACGAGGCTATATTCTTAAAAAATAATTGCGGCATTGTCGGCCACCATTGCTATTTATTGTTTCTTTGTACGTACATCGAATTAAATTTTTTTTGTTTGATTTTAATTCGAACATTGAAGATGACAATCATATTCGACCAAATATATTCTAACCAATAAATTTTTCTGACTTTAACTAGAATTATGTTTATTCACGAACTACTAATTTTGACCGGTCACATGGTTTGCTTGCTTTTTAGAGTATGCACTCACAGTGACAATAATAGAAAATTCTGCACGCCGGTCTTTCCACGACCTTTAATATTTTTTTAGAAAGTACATTATTCCTTGTGGAGTGGAGTCTCAAAAATACAAAATAATGAAATCTACTCTCTTTCCGCTCAAACTTGGTAGCATTGATTGAGTAATGAACTAGTTTTCAAACTTTCAATCAATTTCAACTCTCTCGCGTAGTCTCGACTCCTAATCTTAAATAATTGACCTTTGTTGTTGACTAAAACGATTCAATTTACCATTTTGTCGTCACAACCTTTCTCATTCCACAATTTCTTCATTCCGCACGGTAGATAACACATCCGAGACTCAACGGGGATATTCCTGCGATGTGAGGGTCTAGGGAAATCTGATGAGTTATTGACTTTTGGAATCAATTTCAAAGTAGCACAAGTTGTTGTTAAGCTCTACTCACTGGTAGTAGCGTGAATGAGTAAAAGTAGATTTGTGACTGTATTTACTGCACTTACCTAGTAGAGTACGCAAGCTCTCACGGTGACAGAACATTTTTCCGGACAATTACTTCTGGTACATTGTTTCTCATGGAAAGTAGACATTCTCCAGGAAGAGTGTGCTATCTCCGCTGTTACTAGATGTCAGAAAAAAGTAAGTCCCGGAATCGTTTTTCACGCTTTTGCATTCCCTATGGTCGAAAGTGGTTCATATCAACCCTAAGGAGGTACAGTAAAATTGTTTATTCGCCAAAAACTCTAAATACAAAAGAAAAACTCATGTTTTCGTATGGCGATAGACTTCGTCTTCGTCTCGAATCAACAAAATTCACACTGACTATTTCATCACTCGAAAATTATTACTAGCAATAATTAACCACACGGCGCCGCACAGTGTATTTTTTGTAAGGTTTTGGGGCTTGGGCTTTAATTTGTACAATTTTCAATATTTTGACGTTTCTTTTTTTTCGTTTTTAATCGGAAAGATTAAAGGACAAACGTATTTCCTTTTCGGTTCGAAAAATCTTCTGGCTCCCGTGGGAACAAATGAGTTGAGGAGAACCAAACTTCTGAAAATTAAAAACAATATATCAGTGTGACTGGAGACGTGTTGAGTGTTTAGAAACAAAATTTCAAAAAAATCAAAAATATTTTCAAGATTTCACTCTTTGGTCAAGAACTCAAGGAAGCAGGCTGGTGCCAAGTTGAAACTTTTTGGGAACAATATCCATGTTGGTGTCGAGAGTCTGGCGTAAAAAGAATTTTGGCACCAGACTGCCTTCCTATAGCTGTCATACGGATTCGGCATTCTTTGTTCTAGAACTCAGGGAAGCAGGCTGGTGCCAAGTTGAAACTTTTTGTAATCAATATTTCTCGGTAAAGCCGAGATGCGGGCGTAAACAGAATTTTGGCACCAGGCTGCCTTACTATAAATGGTCAGAAGAAGAACGTTTTCCTTGGTCTAAAAAAAAAAAATATTGATCCATTTCAAGCAAATTCCCTGCAATACATAGCCAAAGTGACAATACTCTCAAAAAAAATGGTTTTTGACCATACAAACGTTTTCATCTCTGGACGTGGGAGTCCTGAAAATTTATTGATCTATATTCTTTTCTTGATTCAAATAAAATAGAATATCATCAAAATTTTGAAATCTGTACGAGTTGAAGCCCAAGCCCCAAACCCTTACAAAAAAGACACTGTGCGCCGGGCAAGTATCGTTATTGAATAACAAAAACTTCCGTACGGGAAAAATATTTTTCACAGAGAAAGAAACGGTTTTTTTTTGTCAGAACTTATGTGTTTTTAGCACCGATGGAGGAGGAGAGCACACAAAAACATCTATGGAAAATAAATCATTGTAGTGGGTATATGAAAGTAGCGATAGAGTGCAGTCAAAAATGTTGATTTGGACTTATTTGTCATTGCTTTTATTCACCAATGACAAATCACCTATGACAAATCATCATAGATGACAAATCATCACCGATAACAAACGATCACCGATGACAAATCATCACAGATGACAAATCATCATAGATGACAAATGATGAAGGATACAAAGACGGACGGACAGTAAGGACGAAAGCATAAAGTAGCTATCGCTACTTAATAAAATCCACCACGTCATATGTGGCGGATTCTCAGGTACGCTAAGATTAGGACTGATCGGGACGGAAAAGTTCGGATGATTTACATGATGAACTAGATGTGAGGTCCAAAGATAGACCAACCCGGCCTAATAAATCTGGCCTTGCAAGAATAGAGAAGGGACACAACCAATTATCTCTATTTCAAGTTTCAAGAGCGAATACTCCAAATTCATGAGCGACACAGTAATGCAATATGGCAGGTTTGATTTTTCTCATGGAGGAACAGAATTTGCACAATTTTTAGACCCGTACGAAAAACGAAGTCTATTACGTTTACCGCGACGTTTGTAACCAGTCGAATTTCGACCCGGGAATAAAGGGGAGCATTGATCATGGTCCTTAGATGGCGAATCAGCAATAAAAAACATGTGCGACCGTCAACACGATAATTAGAGTAAAACTCAACCCATTTTCAAAAACTTTTTTCCCTGAAAGGTAATCGGAAAATCTTTTTTGGTATTGAATCTGCGCACTGTCGGCCCAAGGGCCGCCGAGCTAAGGCCGTTTAAGTGGTTTTTGGTCTTGGGCATGGCCGACAATTTATGGAAGGAACATTTTTGATTTTGAGCCCTTGGACTTGCTTAGGGCACTAAAAATGAGTCTCTGCTAGGGCCCTACGTGTTTTTTGTACATAACAATATAGCGTCAGGTTATACCGGACGATTTCAGAACGCAGCCCGGTGCTGAAAAAGTAGAATATGACAATGTTGGATGTGTGAATGGGTATATTGATATGCACTTGGTTCCGACTCGGAACCAGGCTGCCTTCTTGAGATGTATTAATTAGCCTTATGTTTATGTAATCGCAACGGCAGTAACAAATACCATACGGACTATACGTTACATAAATTTCAACTCTGCACGAGGCTGCTGCTGCCCTTTATATTTACAATAGAAAATCTCAAGTACGCAACTTGCTGCTGAGTTGAAATTAATATGAAGTGTAGTGATCGTTACTGCCGTTATGATGACATTAACAGATTTTGGGCACGAGGCTGCCTTCTATAAGGCTACCTATACTTCTCAAGGAGGCAGCCTGGTGTCGAGTCAGAACCGAGTGCATAGTAACGTACTCGTTTAGAATTGCAACATTGTCATAGAAACGTTTTTGGCTTCAAGCTGTCCACCTTAAAATGCAGAACTCTGTTGCAATTTTTCTCCGTGAAAATGTTTGACGACGATAAGATAAGGACCTGTCTAGTGCCTGAACTCCTTATTTTATCCTCGCTTAGAACATTTTCATGGAGAAAAATTGTTAGAAACAGAGGCCTCGTTTAGGCAACATCACGATTGATAACTTTTTTTTAATTGACAGGTCTATGAAAGCCCAACAATTTGTAGAAGACTTAGCTAGGGGACTAAAAACGAGTCTCTGCAAGGGCCCAACATGTTTTTTGTACATAATTCAAGTAAATCTATTCCGATTTTCAAAAAAAATTTTGCAATCGAAAGGTCAAGGAATGTCTCACATTTTATAAAAGAAATTTTTTGATTAAAAGGCCTTGGACTCAACGAGGACCATAAAACTAAGGTTCTACTAGGGCTCAATGTGTTTGTTTACATAAATCGGGTAAATCCTAACCAATTTTGTTGATTCTTTTTCTATTTGAGAGGTAACCGAATGAATTTTATTCAAAAAAAAAAAATTGGGCGCGGTGCTGGTGCTAAGGGCTCAGGTGGGGCTTAGGTCGGCCCTAACCAAAAAAACGTTTTTTGCTGTGCTGCAGAGTTTTATGGTCAAACAGGGCCATTAATTCGCTTGAATTGTCCAAGGCCTCAACTTAGTGCTCAAGGTTGGTGCTAAAAATCGTTTTTTGCCATGTTGTAGGGAAAATTGAGGTGGACATTTTTGTCTATTTGGGGGTGAATTTCGTGCTTTCTGAAGTTTTTTACACCTTTGCTTCGAATGGGTTTTTCAATATTGCCCTCTCCGCAATTTCCAATACAATTTAATGTGGACGTAATTTCATACACTTAAGAGTTAAGGCAATATTTACTTAAATGCGTTCGAGTCTTCTCTGTTTGCCACATCGATTCTGATACTCACGGGTATCTTGCATATGTTCACCTTATTTTTTTCCCATTTCTTTTCACTATCAATATTTTTTCTTTTTTATTATCTATTTTCTCCTCTACGTAGAGGATGAATATTTTGTACCGAAGTTATTGCAAACAAACCTTACGAACTTCCATGCATAAAGGCAGAAAGGCCTCACTTATGCATAACAGTAATAGTATACCATAGCACAAGGGATGTAATTTGAGATATCTTGTCTGGGAGGGGTTGAAGATCCGAGGGTGTCAGTCCGAGGTTCTTTAACCCTCTCAGATACGAGATCTCAAATTACAGTCCGTGTGTTATACGATATTTTATAACACGATGGCGTCAAACCTCAGTATGAGGGCTATAATATGCTATTACTTCTGATAGCGTTTTATTTTTAAATTTTTTTTGCTCAGGTTATTCAGTTGATTTGGAGCAATTTTTAGTGGTCTGGACTATCACTATCGCATATTTCATAGGTTCCGCTATCATTCACACTCCTATTTCGAAGACATTGACATTTCAAGGAAAAACTTATCAGCCACCACCTACTAATTTTTAGTTAACTATCAGCTATTAACTACTCTTTAGATTAAAATCTCTTCTATGATTTTTTCTTGACCATGCATTCAAGAGTTATCGGGCTGACTGACGTTTCATTGGACAGACTAACAGATACCATACTCATGTGGATGATGAGTACCAGACAATCGCAGATTTTGGATGGAAAAAAAATTCTCACGTGATTTTCATTGAATTTCAAAGGACTTTGAAGGATTTTTTGCAGTTTTTCAGATGGAGTCACTCTATCTAAGTCTAGTGTTAAAAAGGATATATATTTGGTATTCGAAGTCAGCAGCCAGTTCTTTAGAGTGCTATATTTTTCAACGTGACACCAGGCTGTGTACTTTGTGACGTTCAACCATGACAAAGAATGCAGTCCGGCGTCAGGAATTGCAAGTAATACTCGACGTGAAATTAGCCGCAGTTGCAAGCGATACTAACTTCATTGCAACAAAATTAGCTGATTTCATTCATAAATTTGCCAAAATCAGCTGACTTCATTGAAAAGTTAAAAAATCAGCCGATTTTTTTGCAACTACAGCTAACTTCACGTTGAATTATGTTGCAAAGATTCAAAAAAAAGACGCCACGCACCTGATCACTGTACTGCCATTGAAAATATCTTTCCTAATTTTTAACTTGACACCAACTGCCATCTTCATTTCTGCTGCATAGTTCACATACATAGTGTTAAGGCAAAATTGCAATATTTACTTACTTAACCGGCACTACAACCCATTTAGGGTCTTGACCTTCTCCAGAATGCTTCTCCAAACAGGCCTATCCGCAGCTAGCGTCTCCCAGCTGGATACTCATACTATCCCAGTTGTTCGTCATTGCAATACCAGGTTCAATTTTTGACACCATGCCGCCTGCATTTGGTCGTTTAACCATGATAAAGTACGCAGCATGCTGTCAAATTGAAAAGTATTTTTCTGTAAAGCTCCAACATTACATATCACTACTCTTTGACACTAGGCTTCTCGGCTGTAATTCTTAATTTTACAATTTATGAAACATCACCAAGGATTTTTTCTTAGCTTTGACGGATTTTCTAAGACTTCAAAGGAACTTGGGAGAATTTTCTTCCCATAATAACTGAAGCCACAAAAATTTCCTTAGTTTCTTTCGAAAATTTCTCACATAACTTCCAATGAATTTCAATGATTTTCAAAGGACTTTTTCAAAGGTCAGTTTTTCAGGTGGTGTCGCTCTAGCAAAGTCCACGAAGACAGCTTAGTGTTAAAAATGATATATATTTGAAATTCGAAGCCAGCAGCCAGTTCTTTACAGCGCAAGACTTTGCAACTTGACACCAGGCTGCGTACTTTGTTACGATTAACCATAACAAAGAAGCAGTCCGGTGTTAGAAATTGGTGTATCACTGTACAGTTGACACCAGGCTGTCATCTTCATTTGCACTGCATTTCCACGACACCATTTGGTCGTTGAAATTTTTCCATAAAGCTCCAACAATCCATTTCATCACTCTTTGACACCAGACTTCCCGTGTGTAATTCCTAGATGTGTCGAAGATTTTTAGAAAAATTGTAACAAAGTACGCCTACAACGCCTAGGCTCAACGTGGAGTGCGCGAGGAAGGAGTTTAATGAAATTCAGAGGCTCGTGTGCATTTGTGTCACGGGAGCTATGAAGACTACGGCCACAGCAGCCATGGAAGCGCTCATTGCGCTATCGCACATCCAGACGGTCATTAAAGCAAGAGCCTTTGCCTCGGCAGACAGACTGGAGCAAAATGGTGTCTGGATGAGGAATTTTGAATCTGGCCATGGACAGATCCTGAAATGATCAACGACAGGATCTTTGATATGCCCAGAGATCGCATGATAGATAGGTTCTTGGTGAGAACCAGAAGGTTTTAAATGATTTACATGATAAACGGGAAAAAAACAAAGGATCAATAGATCTGTGTTTTAGGAGCCAGAAATGGCCCATCCCACCGTGATAAATCTAAAAAAAACGCCTACAATTTATGAAGCATCACCAAGGATTTTTTCTTGGGATCAAAGGCTTTTCCTTAATTTTGAAGTATTTTCTAAGACTTCAAAGGAACTTTTGAGGATTTCCTTAACGCTATCTACACTCGCAAAAATTTCCCTAGTTTCTTTCGAAAATTCCGTGTTAGGGGAATCGGACCCGAAACTTTCTTGTAGAAGATCAGTATGTAACCACAGGGGACAATGCGACATCAATTGCATCCTCCTCAGATCAGACGGCTAGATCTTCTCTGAAATTCAGTCGTACATAAATCTCCCGAAAGGAATTAGTCGTTTGGAACTACGCTAAGTTCAACTTATTGTTTTGAAAGTCTTCGTTCTTGAATCTGTCACAGCAAAAGTTTGTACTATTTTTTGTATTATTTTTTTTTTCAGGCCACTTCTAATGATAAGGATTTTCGTTTTATGGCTACCAACGACTTGATGAATGAACTGCAGAAAGACAACATTAAGTTGGATGACGAAATTGAAAAGAAGGTGGTAAAAATGGTACTGCGATTACTGGAGGACAAAAACGGCGAAGTTCAAAATCAAGCTGTTAAGTGTCTCGGTCCTGTTGTCAATCGGGTGAAAGAATTTCAAGTCGAAGTGATTGTCGATTCATTGTGTACGAATATGGTCTCTAACGACGAACAGTTGCGTGATATATCAAGCATTGGACTGAAAACAGTTATCTCAGAAATGCCGCAACATTCAAACTCACTGGCGCCAAATGTGTGTCAACGAATTACGGGTAAACTGAGCAATGCCATCGAAAAGGTAATTTATGAGAAAACCACTTTAGTTCTTGTTACACAATTGTCATTGAATTGCAGGAAGATGTGTCTGTCAAATTGGAAGCGTTAGACATAATGGCCGATATGCTAACTCGATTCGGCGATTTATTGTATACATTTCATGATACTATTCTAAAAGCGTTAGTGCCTCAGCTGGGATCGGCCCGACAAGCAGTGCGTAAACGTACGATTGTTGCTTTGTCTCATTTGCTCATAACATGCAGCAATTCATCGTACAACAAAGTCATTCAACATCTTTTGGATGGATTGGAAAAACGGCAAAATCCGGGAACAATTCGAACTCACATTCAGTGCTTAGCGTCGATTTGTCGTCAATCTGGATACAGACTGTGTAGTCACATTGATCGTGCGATGAATATGTTGACTGAATTTAGCAATCAAGAAGATGATGAACTACGAGAATATTGCTTACAAGCGTGTGAAGCTTTTGTTTACCGATGTCCAGAGGCAATCGCTTCTCACATACCGGTGGTAAGTCAATCTCTGTTTCTCTATTCAAAAATCAAAAAACCGTGAAGTCTCACAAGGTGACAAAGTTACTCACAATGACACGTTTAGTGCGACATCGGCCTCTGTCAAAATAAAGCGAATTTCGCGATGAACTGCGTTGACAGCCGGACGTAATTTACACACACTGTACACTTTGACAGAAGCTGATGTCGCACGAAATACGTCAGTACACGTTTTGAGTGCGGCGTCGGCTTATGTCAAAGTTTACAAATTTCATGATGAAAGTCTTTATATGTAAATCGACGAAAATGCTGTGTTTGTCAACTTATACACTTCATCATAAAATTTAAATACTTCGACATAAGCCGCCGCCGCACTTCTTTTCCTCCATTCAAGCAAAATTTTTATTTTTAGGTGGTGAAAATTTGCCTCAACTACATTACTTACGATCCTAACTACAACTACGAAGCCGATGACGGTGATGGAAACACTAGCATGGATACAGAGGAAGAGGAAGACGTTGACAGTGAAGAGTACAGCGATGACGATGACATGAGCTGGAAAGTGCGTCGATCTGCTGCAAAATGTTTGGAAGCAGTCATCTCAACACAAACCGATTTATTGGAAGAATTTTATCGGACTTTGTCACCAGCGTTAATTGCGCGCTTTAAGGAACGTGAAGAAAATGTGAAATCAGACATTTTCCACGCTTACGTTGCACTGCTTAAGGCCACACGATCACAAGATGAAGTCACAAATGATCCAGACTCCATGGAGCAAGTATCTGGACCCATTTGTCTGTTACAAGAACAAGTGCCGAAAATTGTGGCAGCTGTTCAACCGTTAATGCGTGAAAAGTCAATGAAGACACGACAGGACTGCTTTCTATTGCTGAAGGAATTGTTGATTGCACTACCTGGTGCATTATCAAATCATATGGAGCAAGTCATTCCCGGTATTCAATATTCAATGGGAGATAAAAATTCAACTTCAAATATGAAAATCGATGCGTTGGGATTCGTTTGTTATATTCTCCAAAGTCACAATCCACAGGTTGGTACATTTTTGTTTGGTTATTGCGCCGAATGGCACTTTTCAAAAAAAGTTCGGGCGAATGGTTCGATCTGGGAGCTTGAGAAGTCTAGCTATTGACTTTGAGTCAAGAAGAGTTCTTTTAACGCTCGGGTAGCGCCTGCGTTACTTCGCATGGGTTGCATCAAGTTCTTGGGCAGTGCACCGGTCTGGATTTTCCTGAGCAGCCACTCCTGTCCCAAATTTGTAGCCGTTGTGTTTTTTAGAAAGACAACAAAGTGTAGCGCTGGTATCGACAGCTTTTCTGCGTACGATAAATAATGTGCGTCAGCGATTTCTTCAGACTTGACGACTAGAATTTCATTTTTTCGACCGAAAGCGACGGTTCAAATTTTAACTTAATCGACACACAACAAATTAAGGGCCTAGGTCCCTCGTAATTACCTGCTTGGTATTTGATACTTGTGCGTAGTATAAAATGCCGTACGGCTCTTTGATGAAATAGTGAAACATTCGGATGCTTTTTTTTCTATATTTGGACCCGCATGAAGTACAAAGGTCCTATACGTTTACTACTTACTTTACTTTTTCGGCGCTAGAGCCACTTGTGAGCCTTGGCCTGCTCGAGGATTCTGATCCAACTGCTGCATGCGTACGACTGGCGAGATTCAAGTCATATGCAAAGCCCATAACTTTAACTGTTCCATTCACCAGCGTTTGTTGGTTTGGATACCAGCACGTCTCATTGCGATTTCCAAAGCCAAGTTAAAGAGGAAACAGGACAGCGCGTCTCCTTGCTTCAACCCTTCTTTAACAGCAAACACATCTGATACGTCGTTTTCCACCTTGACACTACATCTGGTGCCATCCAATGTCGATTTCACAAGACGAATATACTTTGTATCAAAGCCCAGCTCCTTCATCGCCGCATAAAATTCGATACACTTGGTCCTGTCGTAAGCTTGTTTGAAGACGATGAAAAGATCGTACGTCCGGACTTGAAATTCTCTGCCCTTTTGCAGAATCATACGAAGTGTGAATATTTGGTCAGTTGTTGAGCGATCTCGTCTGAATCCGCCTTGATTATCCCCAATGACACTCTCAGCTAGCGGATTTAGTCTTTCGAATAGTACTCGAGCCAAAACTTTATAAACTGAACATGGCAAGGCGATTCCACGGTAGTTTTTGCATTTGGTTTTATCACCTTTTTTGTGTAGAGGTAAAATGGCACCCTCTAGCTACTCGTCAGGCAAGTTTTCCGTGTTCCATATTCGTTTGACTAAATCTTACATCTTCAGCAATTCTGCTGGTATGTTATCCGGACCGGAAGGTTTGTTGTTTTTTGAGTGAGAAAATTGCTGAGCTGAGACTTCTATTGTTGGCGCTGCTACGTCGTCGTCAAGAAAGGAAACATCGCTATCAAGACATCATGTTTTGCAGCAAGCAAAGTTTACTGCTTTGCATATGATTATTCGGGGGTTGAATCCTTTCTTTTGATTGTTTATAAGTTCATAGAACTTTCGTGACTCATTGGCGCTACATAATCTCTCTAGCTGAAGTAGCGCACTATCTTCGAGCTCTCTCTTCTTGCGCCGGTGCAAAAGTTTTTCCTCCTTCCCCAGTTCTTTGTATCTCGCATCTGCAGCCACTTTCTGTCCTCTCGTTTTTGCAGTTTCCTTTCTTAATCGCGCAACGTTTTTACGCTTTGTAACATCAGCACACTCCGCATCAAGCCAGGTATTGAAGTCATTAGGGCTCTGATATCCTAAGGTGTTGGTCGCTTCTTGTTTGATTACTTTACTCACCGATTGAGCTTGTTGAAGTTTTTGAAGCTTTGCGCTAAGGTTTTCAGCATACGTCGCCGCTATCTGTGGATCTCTTAGTTTTCCACTGCAAAACGCCTCACAGTTTCTCGTTGGCCATTATGAAACCGGGCAAGATGTGATCGCAGTGTTGACACTACAAGATAGTGATCAGAGTCGACATTTGCTCTCCAACGTGTTTTGACGTCAATTAAATCAGTGAGGTATCTTCCGTTAATCAATTAGGTGGCAAGTTGTCATTGGAGTGTTTCCAGGTAGCTAGATGTCTGCTTTTATGTTTATGTTTATCGTTCATGCGGGTTGCTCACTATAACAGTTTTTTTTATAAGGGTGAGGAAATCTTCATAGACACCCGGTCCTCCTGGACCCAGGAAGTGTTGGATTCCATTCTTGAGTTCTTACTTTGTATCGCTTGGAGGTTTTGACCGATAATTGAAACTCTCTATGCTCAATGTGTTATCACTCGCAATTTATTACCTTGCATTCGGTCGCTGTGAACGACCATATTCATGGCTAAAATAACAAGTATTTGATACATAAGTCAGCATTTTGAGTTATTTCTTAAAATTAATATATTTTACTTACATAATCGCTAAGGAATATCACAGTTAATTTTACAACTTACACTATGACTAGTTGTTTACAAATGATTCTTTGAGTCATCTGTTTTTGCGCGATAAATATCTGTCACCTGTCAGGACGACATTGGTTCTAAAGTTCGAAGAGGGCTGTCAACGTCACTCGCTTCTTGGGGGGTTCACATTGCGAGATTTCTTTTTCACACTGTTCATGATGAGATTATAGAATTGCATTCTTCAATGACCTAGCAACTAAAACCTCCTTCCTTACTTTCCATGCTCTCTTCTCTCGGAACGCCTCACAGCATTACTTCGAGGAGGGGCTGTGCTTTCGCACCTACTCTCTCAGATCAACTGGCAATCTTCTTTGATCGTCACTGCAGCTTCCCCATTATTTTTGCAACTACATTATCTGCTACTTTCCAATCCTCATCGCGGCACATCTTCGATACTATCTTTTCTGCTTTTACCTCTGACCTACTCACCGTCATCAGCTCACCTCGCTCTTGTTCGAAGCAGGGTCAGACAAATAATACGTGCTCCGCAGTCTCTTCTTCTCTCTCGCATGTCGTGCAGAAAGATGACTCCGCGAATCCAAACATGCACAGATATTTCCTGAAGCACCCGTCTTTTTGCCACATCTATTCTGATACGTACGGGTCTTTGGTTATGTTTCTACATTACGTTTTATTTGCATACGTAGATTTTTCATCCTTACATCAAAATACTGGTTCCACTGGTGGTGAATGCCGTTTTCGACCCGTTTTACAAAATATCCACTGAGGCACTTTTGGTTTTGCAACATTTGGTGAAAGTGATTCGTCCACTTGGTACGTGTTTTGTTTTCCTTTTAATGTGTTTTTAATCGAAAGAAAAACGTTCATTTTCAGACGTCGAAACCAATTTCGAATTCACACCTTTTGTGCTTCCTTTATACGAATGTACGGTGCAAAAACTGGACGCACAAGAAGTAGACCAGGAAGTTAAGGACCGGGCTATCGCTTGCATGGGTCAAATTATTGCCAACATGGGAGATGTTCTGAAACAAAATTTGGACTTTTGTATGCCGATATTTCTGGAACGTTTGCGCAACGAAGTGACTCGTTTAAGCGCGGTGAAAGCGTTAACAATGATTGCTGCATCACCACTTCGTGTTGACTTGCGCTCCATTATGGGCGATGTGATTCCCGTGCTTGGCTCATTCTTGAGGAAAAATCAACGAGTTTTAAAACTGAATACATTGTCGCTGTTGGACACATTAGTCAACTCCTATTTTACCTGCATGAATCCTCAAATGCTTGCAACGGCTATTGTTGAAATCCCACCGTTGTTATCTGAGGTTGATCTCCACATAGCGCAATTGACGCTGGTTCTGTTGACATCTGTTGCGCAGAAACATCCGCAAGCGCTGATTCCTGCCTATCAAGCCATTTTGACTGAAGTAATGTCTTTGGTGCGATCACCATTGCTTCAAGGAGCTGCACTTCTGTGTACAATGAGTTTCTTCCAAGTTCTAGTGCAAGCAAAACTTCCTAAGCTAGGATATAGGCAACTGCTGGATATGCTAAGAACACCGGTTGGTAGCTCTCACAATAACCAAACGTTACACAAGCAGGTAAGTTGAAAAGATAATTTTTTTTTTCGTTTACCGCAATTTTCAAAAACTATCGGCGACAATTTACGAAAAGTTGAAAAGTTGGATTTTGGAGCGGAGAATATTTAGGAAGAAGAGTTGTTTTTATTCAAGGCTGGCAGCGCTCGTGAAAAATTTGAGCAGCGCCTGCGCTTGCGCTCAAATCTCAAAAATCGAGCGCTCGAAATTTGCGCTCACTACTCTATTCTTGAAAACAATGCAAAATTTTCCGCTCAATATAGAAAAACCCGTAGAAAATTCGTTTTGGGCCTGCCTCGGACCCATATTTGGGAATCCTCTGACCCATATTTCCATGCACAAAAATGCTCCACTCAATGTTCTCTACAACATAGCAAAAAAAGTTTTTTTGGGCTAGGGCCGACCTTTAGGTCTTTAGGGCCTTAAGAAGTGGCCTTGGGCCCATATTTCCATGGACAAAAACGTTTCGTTCAATTTTCTCTACAACATAGCAAATACAATTTTTTTGTGCTGGGGCCGATCTTTAGGTCCGGCAGAGGGCCCTGCCTTAGTCCAATGGCCCGACCTCAAAAAATTTGTTTGCATAAATTGTTCAGCTTTCATAGACCTATATCTAATAAAAAAAAGATTTATGAAAATCTGAAGAGATTTACTCCAGTTATGTACAAAAATCTCGTAGAGCCCTTGCAAAGACTTATTTTTAGTGCCCTAACTAATTCCAAGCCAATTTTTTTCCGGAGATTTTGTTGAAGCTTTTTGGCATATATATCGGCGAATGCACCACGGCAGGGCCTATTTCTGGAAAATCGTATTTCAAAATTTTACAAATTATTATTTGGAAAATTTGGAAGTTATTTGGAAATGCGATTTTCCAAAAATAGGCCCTGCACCACGGAATCTATTCGTTGTGGTGTCAAATGGCACATTTCGATATCGGAAAACTGTTCTGCCCTAGAACGCATAAAAAACCTAGCGGCGTTATCAGATGAGAGATTTTCATATGTTTTCTCATCGCTAAGTTTTTTATGCGTAATACGGCAGTGTTCCATAGAGCGGGCCCAACTCACGCTACACGACCGTACGCGATAGGAGGCGATTTTTTCGCTTTCAAAGGCAAAGTTATACAGTTCACTATGAAGAATGATATGACGAATCGCGCGAGGCGATGAATATCCTCCTGCACATCTCTGCGTAAGTCTCTGGTCACTTTTTCTATACAACTTAGGGCAATGTGTTAGTATTAGTGTAACATAATGTGGGATGGAAGCAGGTAACTTTTGACATAACTAAGTAGCTAGTCCAATCACTTGGTCGAGCGACGGTTATTGTTGTTAGTATGTAAGATGTCCGCATGTCGAACGGCGGCTCAGCACTGTACTAGTAAGAGTACGAAGCCTATAGCAAAGTATGAGTGCAGTCAGCGCTGTACCGCTACTTGGGGATGCTGTACACACATATACTGTTACACTAGTTGAAACCCCCGCCCCTAGGGGCTAGGCAGGCTTCATCATTTCCGCTTGTTGTCTATTCAGAGAGCCAAAGCAAATAATTTTTCGTTTTAAATAATGATGCGTAATGTTGAAGGTCGTTATATCACTTCGTTGATATTACCGCTAATAATGCTAAAATCGAAGTGGTCGAGAAAAGCACTATAAATCAAAATAATTTCTCTGCCGCAAAATAACTCCACTTCCCCCATATTCCACTCCATTATTTCAGAACAATATCCCACCCGGAATATGTTTTCTCGACGTTTTGCACCACCCCCGACAACATATCAAAAAGGTTTTTTTTTGCTCCTCAGTTTAAACGCAATAATAACGGGATCATTACTGACAGACAAATAAATAAATAGACACATAAGCGGACAAACTTTAGAGGTTTGTAATTAGTAATTCCTGTAACAGTAACTAACAACAATCGATGTCGCTCGAGCATCGGTCGGACTAACTACTAAATATTGTTTGAAGCATTAAGAGCCAATCTGCGAATTCTTCGAACAGTTTGTATGAAACTGAAATACAAGACCACACCGATTTTTGTGATTATTGGTCCATTGATTCCTTGGACCGATCAGAAATCCGTAGAATAACATCATGCTTGAAGCGGTAGCGGAGAGCGTGACGCAGTCCCCACACCCCAAAAAAAAAACGCCCACAAACCCAAAAACCTCCATACAAAAACCTTTGGGACAAGACACAATGTATAGGCGAAGTTTTGAGTTTTTTCCCCTCGCCCCCTCCCCCTCCAAATTATTTAAAAAAAAAAACTACGTCGCAGCAGCTATCCAACAAGCCCTCACTCATCAAAATCGGTTAAAAATTGGCTGAGATATCGAGGTTTGAAAATTGTACTTTCCCATACATCTTACCAGAATTCCATTGTTCTCATTATTACGTAAACTTTTTTTCTGATCTGTCGGTTTCTATATATCTATCTATGTTCTATCTATCTATCTATCTATCTATGTTCTATAAATAATTTTCGATCTCGAGAACTACACAGCCGATTTTGATGAAATTTTCAGGGAACGTCAGAATCGGTCCAAAATGAAAAATTTCATATGCCGCTTTTCCGGGAAAACTCTGGAAAAGCCGTGGTATGTGGAAAAGCGGTCAATTTTGAGGGTTTTTCAGGTAATGCTCGGAGTTTTCGAATTTTAGCTCCGGAGTGACAATACCTAGAGAGTTGGTGTCTTCTAGAAAGTTTTAGAGTATGGTCGGGAGAATTTTTTGGGATATTAAGAAAATGTATGTGAGCTATCAGAGCGACGCCATCTTGAATTTTCCCAAGCGAAAAATTGTGAATTTTTTGGTTTTTGAATTTTAGCTCCGGAATGACAATACTTAGAGAGTTGCTTTCTTCGGGAAAGTTATAGAGATTGGTGAGGGGATTTTTTTGGGATACTAAGAAAATGGCTGCCAGCTGTCAAAGGGGCGCCATCTTGGATTTTCGTAAGAGAAAAATTGTGTTTTTATGGTTTTCGAATTTTAGCTCCGGAGTTACAATACCTAGAGAGTTGGTTTGTTCCGAGCGATTATAGAGGTTGATCAGGAGAATTTTTTGGGATTTTCAGAAATCTGCCAAAGTGACGCCATCTTGGATTTTTGTAAGGTATAAATTATGCTTCTTTGGGTTTTCGATTTTTAGCTCCGGAATGATAACACTTAGAGAGTTGGTTTCTTCTAGAAAGTTATAGAGTTTCATCAGGATAATTTTTTGGTTTCATTAGAAAATGGCTGCCAGCTGTCATAGCGGCGCCATCTTGGATTTTCGTTTATGCTTTTTCGGTTTTCGAATTTTATCTCCGGAATGACGCTACTTAGAGAGATAGTTTCTTCGGGAAAGTTATAGAGTTTCATCAGGAGAATTTTTTGCGATCATAAGAAAATGGCTGCCATCTGTTATAGCGGCGCCATCTTGGATTTTTGTCTATGCTTTTTCGGTTTTCGAATTTTAGCTCCGGAATGACGCTACTTAGAGAGATAGTTTCTTCGGGAAAGTTATAGAGTTTCATCAGTAGAATTTTTGGGATCATAAGAAAATGGCTGCCAGCTGTCAAAGTGACGCCATCTTGAATTTTTTGCTATCTTCTGAATTAGAATAGCCAGACAGTTGGTTTCTTCGGGAAAGTTATAGAGATTGGTGAGGAGAATTTTTTCGTTATCCTAAGAAAATGGCTGCCAACTGTCAAAGTGACGCCATCTTGGAATTTTTGCCATCTTCTGAATTAGAATAGCTAGAGAGTTGGTTCCTTCGGGAAAGTTCGATAGATGACTTGGGCATCATTTTGATGAATAAAAAGCGGGGTCGCCGAGGCGCGGAAGTTGGCCAAAATTGAGTCGAAAGTTTTCGCCAAAAAATTTTTTTCGTCGGAATCGATAGATATTGACTTGCGCATCATTTTGATGAATAGAAAGAGGGGTCGCCGAGGCGCGGAAGTTGGCCAAAATTGAGGCGAAAGTTTTCGCCAAAAATTTTTTTTCGCCGGAATCGATAGATATTGACTTGCGCATCATTTTGATGAATAGAAAGTGGGGTCGCCGAGGCGCCGGAGTTGGCCAAAATTGAGGCGAAAGTTTTTGCCAAAAATTTTTTTTCGTCGGAATCGATAGATGTTGACTTGCGCATCATTTTGATGAATGAATGAATGAATGAATGAATGAATGAATTTTTGAAGTTGGTCAAAATCGAGGGGCAAGTTTTCGCCAAAAAATTTTTTTCGTCGGAATCGATAGATATTGACTTGGACATCGTTTTGATGAATAGAGGGTGGGGTCGCCGAGGCGCGGAAGTTGGTCAAAATTGAGGCGAAAGTTTTCGCCAAAAATTTTTTTTCGCCGGAATCGATAGATATTGACTTGCGCATCATTTTGATGAATAGAAAGTGGGGTCGCCGAGGCGCGGAAGTTTGCCAAATCGAGGCGAAAGTTTTCGCCAAAAATTTTTTTTCGTCGGAATCGATAGATATTGACTTGGGCATCGTTTTGATGAATAGAAAGTGGGGTCGCCGAGGCGCGGAAGTTGGTCAAAATTGAGGCGAAAGTTTTCGGCAAAAAATTGTTTTCAAAAAATAGAAATTTTTTTAACAACTGAAAACTTCCAAAACGACTGATATCACAACAAAAACCTTTTAAAAGGTAAAGTGCGACGCAGTCCCTAATGTCCACTTCCAAAATTAATGATATCAGTGGAGGTGACGCTTGCGCTGAAAATACGCATAAATTTCCTTTACGACAACGTTATCCTGAGTTCAAAAAATCGCGCCACAAATGTCAGACCCAACGACGAAATAATTTTTCTGTACTTTCAGTTTTTACGCTGCAAAAATTTAACATTCGTGTCTTTTTGCGAAGATTGTTTTGTGTTTTAAATTTTTGCGTGTGAAAACTGAAAGTGTTGAAAAATTATTACGCTGGTTGGTCTGGCATTTGTGACGCGATTTTTGAACACAGGGTAACGTTGTCGTAAAGGAAATTTATGCGTATTTTCAGCGCAAGCGTCACCTCCACTGATATCATTAATTTTGGAAGTGGACATTAGGGACTGCGTCGCACTTTACCTTTTAAAAGGTTTTTGTTGTGATTATTCTGTTAGCGGCCATATATGAGCTGTACAGCTGTAAGAAAAATGGTCTACCAAGGGGTGGCGAAAAACAATTTTGTTTAATATTTTCGCAAAGATGAACCGCTTCGACCTGAAATTTATATATTACCTCATTGATACAAAAAGTGTGGATGCCTATTTGCTTGGAAGGTGAAGGTGTCTGAGTACCTGGAACAGTTTATAGTCGAAAAAATGGAACTTTTGAAAAGCGATTTAAAAAAAACTCCAGCGCCAGTTTAAAGGCTAATAGGTGTGGTTGTTTAGGCCATGGTTCCTAGTATCTAAAACGATGCTAAGTAATCGGGACTAGGACTGGAGTGAGCTAGAATACGCGAAAAGTTAAAATGTTACACTGCCGGGAAGACTTTTGGAGGTCGGTGGTCTACGCGCAATACTTAACTGTTCTCAAACTATTTTTCTGGAAAAGTTGACGTCTTTTCCTTTAAAATGACACCCCACAACATAGTTTTGGGTAAAAATTTTATTTTTGGCGAACCAATGTGTCGGGACTAGCTAGCCACAGAAAATTTATTGCATGTTCTTTCATTAAATTGTTGATGCATATCGTATGATGGGTTTTGGAGTGGAATATCTTTTAAACATGTATCGTAACTGCTACACAAAATTTTATAACACTTTTAATAAAATTTTATATCAACTTTCACGTGCAATTTTACTTCTTCGGGTTGCTGTAATTGTATTAGTCTAGACTAATGGAAATTAATATTTCGTTGCTCTAGAATAGGCAATTAACGACCAAACACGAATAAAGTCGATCACAGTCATTTAACATTCGGTTATCATATATCTCTTAATGGGAAAATCCACCCACAAATGATATGAAACGTCAAGCAAAATTTTAAAGTGAAACCAGCTACTATGAGTTCATAGGTCCGACTGGGCTGACTTACCTCATTCAGATGTGAATTGACCTATTCTCTTTCATATAATCACATCATGTCAAGATCAAGTTCAAGTCAGGTCAGGGTAAGACTAAACTGAATTTTCAGGTCAGGCGTTCTTTGAACACTGTCGACGTGTTGCGCACGGCACCACATCTAGCACCACCCTAGTGTAATTCAGCCGGAATCAAGACTCCACTGGAATAAAGATCCACCAGGAATTAAAATTTACTGAAAGTTAAGATGCACTATTAGTTGATTCATATCGGTCAAAAAACAAACGACATCTAAGGTAGAGGTATGCGGGCACGCCCGATTTTTCGACACGTTCACAAGCACGCCCCCGTACCGGGCACGGGCGGGTGCGGCCGGACATTTTTATTTCGAGAACGGGAGCACACGGGCTGCCAGTTTTCAAAATCGAACGGGCACGGTGGTACACGGGCATCTTTAGACCCGTACGAAGAACGAAGTCCTTCAAAAAGGGGTCTAATGCGTTTACCACGACGTCTGTAACCACCCCAATTTCGATGTGGGACTAGGTGGGGAGCATCGATCCTGGTGCTTAGATGACGAATCAGCAATAAAAACGTTGTCCGTCTGTCACCACGATAACTTGAGAAAAACTCAAAAATTTTTTCGAAATATCTTTTATGGGATTGAATCTGGGCACTGTCGGCCCAAGGCCCGCCGAGCTAGGGCCGTTTAAGTGGTTTTTGGTATTTTGTACATAACTCGAGTAAATCTTTTCCGATTTTCATAATTTTTTTGTTTGGAAGATCTCGGCATGGCCGACAATTTATGGAAGAAATTTTTCTAAATTTGAGTCCTTGGACTTAGCTACGGTACTAAAAACGAATCTCTGCTAGTGCTCTATGTGTTTTTTGTACATAACTCGAGTTAATTTTTCTCGATTTTCATAAATTTTTTTTCTGTCTGAAAGATCTGGCCATGGCCGACAATATATGGAAGAAGCTAGGGCATTAAAACCGCGTCTATGATAGGGCCATTCGTGTTTTTTGTACATAACTGGAGTAAAACTTTTCCAAATGTCATAAAGTTTTTTTTTCTCTGAAAGATTTGGGCATGGCCGACAATTTATAGAACAAACTTTTTAAATTTGAGTCCTTGGACTTAGCTAGGGCACTAAGAACGAGTCTATGCTATGGCTCTACATGTTTTTTGTACTTAACTCGAGTAAATCTTTTCCGGTTTTCAAATTTTGTTTGATCGAAAGGTCTAGGACTGTCTCGCGTTTTATGGCAGAAAATTTTTTAATTAGAAACCCTTGAACTCAGTCAGGACCCTAAAACTGAGTTTCTACTAGGGCCCAACGTGTTTGCTTACATAAATTGGATAAGTCCTAACTGATTTTGTTGATTCTTTTTCTATTTGAGAGGTGATCGAGTACCGAATTATATTAAAAAACAAATTTGGGCCCGCTGCCTGTGCTTTGGGCTAAAGTGGACCTCAGGTCTGTTCTAAGGTTGACCCCAGCCAAAAAAAATTATTTTGCTATGTTGCAGAACAAATTGAGGGAAACATTTTGTATATGGAAGTATGTGTCGGAGGCATTTCCTTATGGCCCTAGGTGGGTCCTAAGGTCTGCCCTAGACAAAAAATGTTTTTTCACTATGTTGTAGAGAAAATGGAAGGAAATATTTTTGTCTATCTAAGTATTTGTCTGGGGCCTCTCCTGAAGACCCTAAGTCGGTCCTAAGGTCGGCCCTAGATAAAAATATGGTTTTTCCTATGTTGTAGAAAAAATTGAGGTGAGCATTTTTGTCTATTTATGGGTCAATTTTGTACTTTCGGAAGGCTTTTTTACACCGTTTCTTCGGACGAGTTTTTCAATATTGCCCTCTCGGCAATTTCCAATACAATTTAATGTGGACGTAGTTTCATAAAATTTAATGTGGACGCAATATTTACTAAAATATGTTCGAGTCTTTTCGTAACATCAACTCTGTTTGCCACATCTATTCTGATACGTACGGGTCCCTTCACATGTTTTTTTTTTTAAAACGGGCGGGCACGGGCTGCCCGTTTTCAAAATCGAACGGGCACGGGTGGAAACGGGCATCTTTTTTTCGAAAACGGTCGGGCACGAACTGCTTGTTTTAAAAATGGAACGGGCGCGAGCGGGCACGGGCAGGCGAACAGTGATGCCCGCACACCTTTACTAACTAGAATGAAGTAGAGGTGTGCGGGCACGCCCGATTTTTCGGTCCGTTTACAAGCCCGCCCGCCCGTACCGGGCACGGACTGCCCGTTTTCAAAATCGAACGGGCGCGAGCGGTCACGGGCAGGCGAAAAGTGATGCCCGCACACCTCGATTCGAAGGTCAAAAGGTTTTTCAGTGCTATTGCACTTGAAGAAAATTTGTCTTCAAAAACTGCGGTACTGTAATGTTGATAAAAGAGTAGACTTTAAACCACAGTAAGTACCGCAGTTATTGAAGATAAATTTTCTTCAAGTGCAATAGTACTAAAAAACCTTTTGACCTTTAATGCAAGTTTGTTTACTTCATTACGCAGAAGGTTTGGTGAGCCCGCTGTAGCCAAAAGTTTAACGTAAATTCCATTTTTGTTTGTCGTTAAATTGGGTAACCTGCGTAGCAGAAATAATTCCCAGTCCTAGTCATTCGTTTCGATTTAGGTGGTATAATATATGAAACTGCGTTGTTCATAGAAGTCATCATTCTGTGACCGAGTGTGCTGATATACACACGGTCTAGTAGGCAAGGTGTACTGATAAGTCGTAAACTTTAGTTTGTTAAATCTTATGAAGACGCTTCGTTTGTCATAAAGGAATTATGAAGGGTACTGTAATGTAAACTGACATCGGTAAGTTGATATCAAATAAGTCCGAAAAATCTACATTGAAATCGTAACCCATAAAAGGCATTTTTGTGCAAAATATTTAATTTTAGGAGATTTCTCCATTTTCAAAGGAGGTTTCTAATCGACAAAATTTTTTCTGAAGTAATTTTATTTTAAATTAAATTGGGCTTTTTTCATTTGATTAAAAGCTTCATAGAAGTTGAAAAATATGTCAAAAAACGTGCTAGAGAAATCTCCCTCAATCCCAAAATCTTGGGAAGCGATATTAGATTACCTCCTCATGCAAACGAAGAACGTCACTACCTGATTGGAGATACTTCCCAAGATAGTTTGAAAACTAAGTCTCTCAAACATAGATCGACATTCTCTCCTGTAGTCAGTACCATTCTGGCATCCGAAATGTTTCTGGGATCAGTACGACCCGGTCAAACCTCGGGTAACAGTTCTTCTAAAATCAGCGCCGACACAGGCGATGCACGGGTAACAGTGCTAGTATCATGGTCCCACGGTAGAAAGAGGCCGTGACGCAAGTCTGACACGCCGAAAAATTCACAACAAATTTTTTCGTAGACTGAAGATCATGGCCCCACGTTAATAAGGGGCCGTGACGAAAGTCTCACACGCCGAAAAATTCACAAGAAAGCTTTCGTAGACCGAGGAACATACATACAGGAACTTTTTGACTTCCCCCCTTGCGACATAGCTCAGTATTCAGTATTCAGCACCTACGTCACACAAAGACAATCTTAGGAGACGTACGGGCTAATACTTTGAAAATGCTTGACTGTTTCCCGCGTATATCCCACGCTTGGAATGCGCAGTACGAGTCTGAGAAAGGCGAAGGGTAAAGAAAGTTCGGGGAATCTAGTTTTCAATGAGGTTTGGATCCCAGAGTTCACCTTATGGGTCTGGGTGGTACTTCTGTGGGGTATGGGGTCGAATAATTCATGCAATTGGGTGGAAGATATTTGGTCATAAAATTACGGATCGTACTCTTTGCCATAGGTTCTAAAGTGACTCAAAAAGGGTGTCAGCGTCCAGAAAATAAATTCGGCAATTTTGAAGATTTTTGAACGCTTAATTTAAATTGTTTATATTGCACGGGCCTCCTCCTTGATTACCCTAAACCTTGTCTAGTTTTCTTGCTCATAACTTAGTTCACTGAGCGAAATTCTTTATTTAAAATTTGTAAACATATGACGCAGTGGCTGTGGTGAAGCCACACCCTCATTCTTTAAATGAGTCGACATTGAGGACTTCTATTTTTCTGACTTCTATTTTTTCTGACACTCGAAATAATTCCAATTTCGTTCCAAAGAATAAACTTACTTACTTACTTATCAGCCTTTCTAACCCAAGCGGGTTTTGGCTGACTCTACAACGTTTCTCCATCTGGAGCGATCCTGGGCCAGACTTCTCCACTGCGCAACGTCCAACTTTCGCGCGTCTTGCCCGAGGCTCTTGTAGAGTTTCTTGAACTGTGATTTTTTTACGAGGAAGAGGCGTTAACACTTCGCTCAACCCACTGATCCGTTTCCCCGACAACCCGTAGGCAAGTCGTCAGGTAGCACTCTTAAGTTTAGCACAAAACTCCGAAGAGAATTGAGGTCCCAGGGACTACGACGTGGACGTAAAAAGAGCACTTGATAGTTAGACGATAAAAGAGAAATAATAAATTTCTATATTAAAAATACAAGAAAATATAATTCTATTTTTAACTTTTGCGTCTCTTGTGGTATGTTTATGTTTATTTATGTTGCGTGACGGCGCTCTACCTAATCTGATTACAAATTTACAACGACAAAACCACTGAAACAAAGCGTACAACAATATTGATAACTTCGCATTTTAATTTTGAGAATATTTTTAAATTCTACGTTGTTGAGTCACCGTCTGCGTCGCAAGATCCATCGTCACAAAAACCTGAACAGCATTCATTATTTCGAGAACACTAAAAGTTCATGAAGTGTTAGGATCGCGTACACAAACAATAACGATGCACTATTCATACCTCAGAACCACCACGCTGACAGGCACAGCACAAATGCATCGTTAATGCCAACAGAATAAGTATCGTGAACACCAGTAGTTTACTCATTTTTGCAGTGGTCGAAGAGAATTCTTCTAATATCAGTAGATAACTGGAGTCGATCGTCTAAAATTCGATTGTTAGAATTTTCATAGACTATTTTTAAACGTTTTTTTAAAGCACAAATTCTTGTCGAACGAGTTTGAGCAACACAAGTTTTTGTTCTGATTGACGATCTATTTTCATTTTTATTAATCTGATCACTTTTCAAGTAACGTTTTGCGTGAGGTAAACGCGCACGCTAATTTTCAAAAATCAAGAAGCGACGCTAACTTAATTCGCTAATTTTCAATATCGTTTCCTACTTTCGCTTCGATCCTTCGATTAATTAAAAGTAAAAGTAAGAAAAAATCCTATTTAGATATTGAAATGCTAACGTACCGGTTGTTATCAAGGTTACATGAACCATGTTACGCAAGCCTCCTTTATATCACTACATCAACACATCAACATTGTACATTAAAATAAGACATTCGCTGTTTATTTTTATTACGCCCACGCTCTCATGGATTCAGTTGCGTTAATCATAATATTGAAAAAATAATTAAAATATTGAAACATTGAGACCTGTTATTTAAATGAAGTATGAAGACTTAGCACAATTTATGGGGAATATTTCATATCCTCTGCCTATGCGACACCTAAGGAAAGAATTAATTTTGCTTACATTTAACTGCAAATCCTCTGGAAGTTTTCAAGTATTTGATGTGTTCTGGTTGAAAGAGTGCTAATTGAAACTTGATGGTACATCCGTTTTTTTTTTCTTGATCTTCGTTACTAGTCTCAATTAGATGATTTTCACATAAAAGAACATTTAGGTGAGGCGGTGGCTTCTAGTAGCGATTTCACTTCGAGCATTGAGACCCACTTCATGGCCGATTTTCGCATAAAAAACTTTTCAATCGTTTTCTTTTTGATTGTTTTATTGCTTTCTGAGATGCCAGTCATCATTGCTTTTCTAAGGATACCAAACAAGCCATACTTCAATTGATACGAGTGCATTTATAGGCCGAAATTGCATTGGTCTGACACTCACACACTCGAAATTTTATAGTTTTACTATATGGTCGTCTGCGCTGCTCTTACGTGAGAAGGAAATTGTGAGATAAAAGTGAGATACTCGTTCTTACTTGTTGAAAATAGGGACTCTGAGTGGTAAACAGTAAATGATATTGAAAATGTAGGTGTATTCACATTGAATGAAGACTACTGTGGATGACTTCAAACTGACGCCATCACTGTATTTGGTGCGTCAACTTGGATATATGAGTTAAGAGGGCGGTGCTTTGGGTATGGAGAGTGGACGGGTGGTCGGAAAGTACAAGGATGCGGCGGAGTGCGAGGCTGGTGGGAGTGTAAGGACGGGGGGAGTTGGAAGGGTGGTGGCAATTTACACATTTAATTCTAATTTGATGACCACAAATTGCTATGTTTCAACTTTATTGCTTCTTATAAAACATACTCTTTCGAAAACATGCTCAATATTACGGCTCTTGGGTACTAAAAATTAAGTAAAATTATAAAATTTGGTCACATCTAATTGGACACTCTCTTGACTTTGATTAAAATTGTTTATGATACATGATATAAGCGAATTGTAAACACAGTTAGTAAATTCATAATTTGGACATGAAATTTTCAACAAGCTAGTTAGCAGCTGAAGCACTTATACAAACAAATGGGCAAGCAGATTTAATATTCAACTCTACATTAATTTATGAAGTCAGTTGCATTCGCTCTTTAATAATTTAGACACCAAACTGAAGGGTAGACATGTCGATTCAATTTCATATAAAACTTATACAAGGGACCCATACGCATCAGAATGGATGTGGCAAACAGAGTTGATGTTGCGAAAAGACTCGAACGTATTTAAGTAAATGTTGCCTTACGTCCACATTAAATTGTATTGGAAATTGCCGAGGGGGCAATATTGAAAAACCCGTCCGAAGAAACGGTGCAAAAAATCTCTCCAAGCCCTTAGAGCACTTAGCAGAGGCCTCTGACCCATAACTCCACGGACAAAAAAGTTCGCCTCTTTTTTCTCTTAGTCCTGCACAACAAACCTCATTATCATTATTCACGAAAAAAAAAAACAAATATCGTGTTTGTTCGCGTAGCCCACACTAAGGACTCTACAGCCCGAACCACTCGACAGATTTTCACTAATTTAATTTTCTTGATTCTCTGATGTCCATATCTTTCATTCAAAACCGTGGAAAGTGATCTCCGTTCTAATTTCGCAGAGATATAAGTGAAAAAGCTCCACGAGCCTTCAAAAAACCACGTTTCTCACTACTTTTTCGACCGTAACTTCGAAAGTTTTCAACCAATTTTGCCCAAATTCAATCCCGTATTCAATTTTCTGACTATCTTTAAGGAAAAAACAAGATTTTGAAAATCAGAGAAGATTTACTCGGACGCGGACACAGACAAAATCGATCCTAATTCGGCCGTAAAACCCTGACTAACGTCAAGGGAATATACAAAATATTTGTTCGAAGTTAGATGTCCTAAATACTTTCGAATTCTAAATTTAGGGTGCTAGGTACGATGCTTAATACAGCGGACATTATGAAAGTAGTGTCCAGCCTACTATGGCACCATTTCATTCCTCGTACCATACGCATGAATCTAGAGATGAGCGGGTTGCCCGAAACTTCGAAAAACCCGTCCCGAACCCGAACCCGAATTGTTTTTTTCGGGTTCATGGGTTTCGGGTTTCGAAAATTTTAATCGGGTCGGGTTCGGTCCGGGCCAGGTTTGGAAACAGTTCAGGTTTTGGGTTTCAAAAAAAAATTTATCGGGTCGGGTTCGGTCCGGGTCGGGTTTTGAAACAGTTCGGGTTTCGGGTTTCGAAAATTTTAATCGGGTCGGGTTCGGTCCGGGTCGGGTTTTGAAACAATTCGGGTTTCGAAAAATTTTATCGGGTTGGATTTTGAAAAATGGTAGCCCCGCTTATCTCTACATGAATCTGACAATTTCATATTGAAAAGCTGGTCTGCCGTACAAAGCAGAAATTATCTGATGACGTCACCAAGGCTTTTATGCTTTGTACAGCAGTGGTATTTTCAGATGGTTGATAGTTTAGAGGACTATATTAACGCCCAATTATATTATCGCCAAATCAAGGCAACTACACACTATTTATTATTGCTCAAGTTTTCAGTTACATTTGGTGCAAAAATCGCATTTTGCGATAATAATAAATTGTGTTGTTCCCTTTCGTATTACCGCCCGAATGAATCTATTGGGATCAAAAGTCGGTCTTTTAGAAACAAATGTGAAAATGACGTTTTAAACGTCAAAGTTATAGAGTAAGCGTGCAGTTAAGGAGAAATTTGAAATAGTTTGTTTCGTTAATTGTAATTTATAATTGTGCGTAACGCAACGAAAATGCAACGCAGAGCTTTACTCAAAAAGTGGATCATTTTTAATCGCAGCATTGAAACACAATCTCTTTCTCTCAATTCTTAATCAATATTTAAGTAAATCAGATAAGATCAGTCATCTCATTAGTGAGATTGATTTTGATTTTCTCTATCAAAAGAGAGTGTAAGAATGTAACAAAGTTAAGTAAATTGCTCACTGCATCTGAATTTGATTGCTCTTTCTGAGAGAGGGGAAAATAGTTGAAAAGTCTAATTTAAAGTGAAACGTACAATATATCAAAGAAGAATTGGAAACGAAAGAAAAATCCTAAAGCGGCAAATTACTTAATTGTTTGACATTTAAAATGTCATCACAGTGGGATAGATGGTAATAGTAGCGGTCTTAATTATGTAACTGCTCAGGAATTCGACATAGAAATTTTTTGTCATCAGCAAAGATGTTCAGGAACAACTTTGCCAAAGAAAGTTTTTTTCTATCAGTTACATTTAAGAAGTTAGTGAATGTTGAAGTCGAACTGAACGAAATGAGGAACAAGTTTGCTAAGGAAGCAATTTTTCCATCATTTTTATTTCGGAATATATGACCCGTTATTCATGGACAAATTTTTGAATTCCAAATTAACAGAGCTCAACAGGTCATAACTTCCGAAATAAAATTGATGGGAAAATTGATTCTTCAGCAAACTTGTTCCTCATTTCGTGCTGAACAATTTTGCTGAAGACAAAAAATTTCTATCTCAAACTTCGGAAGAATTCTGCAATTTTGACCAGAACACTGCCTTTTTCAGAAAGTCCGAGTTCAACATTCACTAATTTCTGAAAAGTACCTGATAGAAACAAAGTTTCTTCAGCAAAGTTGTTCCTCATCTCACAAGACAAAAAAAATTCTATGTCAAATTCCTGAGCAGTTACATAATTAAGACCGTTACTATTACCATCGTGGGACAGTTTACCACTTTAACAGTTGGAATTGACCGGATTTTGCCTTCCATAAGACTCAATTCATCTAAATTGAAAAATATTTATCGAAATGCATGTATAAGAAACTGGTTATAAGTACTTCATAAATTGAAAATCCGAAATTAGAAGGATACTCTTCATGCAATTGCCATTTCCACTTTGGATGGCCAAAGATATTCTATGAATTAGGAAATTTTTTGATAATACAATTTGTGAGTTCATTTTCTGTATTATCGCCCACGAAGCAATGTAAAGAGAATAGTTGGGCGATTTGTCCCTTTTTATATCAGCCAATATTTTTATTCGTGGGCAATAATACGGGAAATATCGCCCAATGTGAGCGGTAACATTTTAGATGAATTGTGTCGTTTATATAATCGCCCACGAACAAACGCATGGAGAATATTTGGGGAAAGGACGAAAGGGATCAACACAAATTGCTATTACGCCATTTAGTGGAAAATGCTATTTTTACAAAAAATGTATCTGAGAGTGGATGAACATACTGCTTTTCGTACGTTTCCTTCACTTCGTAAAGGTTCCGACACTGTACTACGTTTAAAATTTGTACCATGACATTTTGTTGAATTGCCTGCAGGTTTAATACCTCAAGACCTACAATGACCTTAAAATAAATAGACTTCTTCTTCACGAATTCGGTTTAGTTTAGACCCGTGCGCCGGCCGAAAATTCTCGGTGGAAGGAGTTGTCACTTCTTTTCGGCGGCGGCGAAAATCAGCGCAAAGGGGTATCGGCGGCGGTGGCGCACTTTTTTCATGGTTTTGCGACGGGGCACCGGCGCGGCGCAGGAATTTCAAATGTAAAAAATATACTAAATTTTACAAATATCGTTTATATTGTAGCGTAACGAATGTTGGCTTAAAATAGGTTTGGGACATGCCTTAAAAGTTTATTCATCTCAATGACTGAAACTACAAACAAAAAAATATGACTCATCTTACCTCAATAAAACTCAGCTATTTTGATTTGTCAAGAACAATCATTTTTTAATAAGAAATTATGAAAATATCAAATTATTACAGTCTCAGAAAAGTGAAAACCGACAAGTTTCTGATTTATTATACGAATTTACCATA
The DNA here is from genome assembly GCA_029228625.1 of Pseudolycoriella hygida. Lineage (NCBI taxonomy): Eukaryota > Metazoa > Arthropoda > Insecta > Diptera > Sciaridae > Pseudolycoriella > Pseudolycoriella hygida. The sequence continues at coordinate 123,627,147 of CM055403.1, forward strand.
CAAATCAGAAACTTGTCGGTTTTCACTTTTCCCTCACTATACAATAATATTTTTTAAATTCTTGAACGAATTTTTGTTTATTTTTTAACAAAATGTTTTCTTATTTGTCTTGTAAAAACAATCTCTTTTATGAGCTTAGGCGCTGTTCATAAATGACGTCACGCTTCCTATAAAATCCACAAAGTTCATAACTCCAAACTGGTCGGACATTTTGCTTATGGTACTCTGGCTACCCCCCTAAACACACCCTCTGTTTAAGGGGGTAGTCGGAGTCCTATAAACAGAATTGGCTGTCCTGACTAAGTTATGACCGTTTTATGGATCCTTATTTTTTATAGCAAATGTGACGTCATTTATGAACAGTCCCTTATAATTGTCGTGTAGAAATAGAGTTTTATTTGTTACAGACGGCCCCAAAGAGCTTCTTTTTGCACTTATAAGAATGCCAGCAAGTGAAAATGCTCTTTCGCTGCTAATGCTAGTAGCTGGAATGTAAAGGATATATTTAGCTAGCTCCATTAAATTAGGCAACGCTGCTGTATGATCCTTCCAAAACTTAAGTATGTCAAAATTCTAAACTTCCTTCATCGGAATAACAGTTAGGAAATATTTATGTATCTCTTCATCAACATTCCAATCCGCTTGAACTGTTTGTGACGATCCGAGATCGTACACATGCTTTTCAATGAGTGTTGAAAGCGATGGCGGTTTCTTTGCAACAACTGAGCACGGTTGGGAAGATTGTGACGACATTTTAACCACCTGTGCTTTCAATAACTCAAGGCGAGGCAAGGAATTTCAAATGTAACTTCTTTTATAAATTGATTTTTATAAATTACTAGCTCCATTTGAATTTGTAGCCATCGCGGCGGGGGCGGAGCGTTGTGTTTTCCGTTTTCGGCGGCGAAGCACTTCGGCGTACGTCAAATTAATTTTCGGCGGCGTTTGCGCCGGCGCACGAGTCTAGCCAAGTTATATAACCCTACGATCAGCCGTTCAAGAGGCTAAAACGCGATCAACTTACATTAGCGAATGCAAATAAAATTTAGCTTCACTATAAGCACCGCTATCTCAACCAAAGATGTTGTTTACTTCTTGGCAAACGACCAAGAATAAATAATGTTGTAATTACTAGTCGTCTCTCATCGATTCAATAGTCTAACTTGTTTTTATTACGGCATCTGTTTTATGTATTGGACGATTGTGTCATAAATATCTAATTTTATTGATCATTTTTCTTACAGGCCTACCATTCAATAGCTAAATGTGTGTCTGCTTTAACAGTACAAGTTCCGAATGAGGCAGTACCATTGGCAAGTGAATTGCTTCAAGAAATTCAAAAACGCCAAAGTGATGCTCATTTAATCTTTTGTTTACTAACAATTGGAGAAATCGGTAGACATTTGTAAGTTACACTAAAATCTTCATGTACATCATATCTTTTCAACGTCTGACGAAGTGTAGAAGAAAATATAACGACATTTGCATGTTATTTCTTTATGATTCAATGAAAGTGAACAGCTGATCTGCACGATGAATGCACAAACATCAAGCAGATGTCCACATTTAGCGAATTATAGAGAAATTGAACTGTACGCCAATGTCGTTATACGTATTTCTACTCAAGGTTGTCAAGACCGACTGAAACGATCCTTCGTACATGTACTTTGAACAGCTAAAAGACATTTTCCCATTTTAGTAACTTGAATTCGATTGAAACGCTGCCCCAATGCATCATCCACTGCTTCGGAGCCTCATCGGAAGATGTAAAAGCTGCAGCAAGTCATGCCCTCGGCGCCGTGGCTGTTGGAAACCTGAACTACTATCTGCCATTCATTCTAAACGAAATCGAGGCCCAACCGAAACGCCAATATCTCCTTCTTCATTCATTGAAAGAATTGATAACTTCCTTAACGAACGCACCCAACGGACTACAACAGTTATTGCCTTCAGTTCCATCAATTTGGTCTCAATTGTTCAAACACTGCGAATGTTCCGAGGAAGGATCACGTAACGTTGTCGCTGAATGTTTGGGGAAATTAGTTTTGGTAAATCCGGATGAATTGTTACCGTGTTTGCAACAGGCTTTACACAGTCAAAGTGCAATGATGCGAACGGCTGTTGTGTCAGCCATCAAATTCACAATATCCGATCAGCCGCAACCAATCGATGGAATGCTTCGACAATGTATTGGCCAATTTCTACTCGCTCTTCAAGATCCAGAACCGACTGTTCGCCGTGTGGCATTAGTTGCATTTAATTCAGCTGTTCACAATAAACCGAGTTTGGTTAGAGATTTATTGCCAGAACTGCTACCGAAGCTTTACTCGGAAACTAAAATTAAAGTAAGTTTTTCACCGCATATTGCTCCGTACACCGTTCACACCGTGTTGCATTTTTGGGGACATGGTGACATTGGTGTATGAAACAATGAATCTAAAGATTTCTTTTCAACCGTAGAAAGAACTAATTCGAGAAGTTGAAATGGGTCCTTTCAAACACACCGTCGATGATGGACTGGATATAAGAAAAGCTGCATTCGAATGCATGTATACTTTGCTGGAACAAGGATTGGAGCGTGTAGACGTAATGCAGTTTTTGGAACACGTGCAGGCCGGTCTGAAGGACCATTACGACATCAAAATGTTAACATACTTAATGACAGCTCGTTTATCTGTTCTGTGTCCAAATGCTGTTTTACAAAGTAAGTTTTTCGCTTCCTCATTTCGTCGTCATTAGTCACGTTTTCCATTTTATTGTCACAGGGTTGGACCAGTTCGTAGAACCACTGAAAACGACCTGCACTCTTAAAGTAAAAGCAAATTCTGTCAAACAGGAATATGAGAAACAAGACGAGCTCAAGCGATCTGCTTTAAGAGCTCTTGCTGCACTAGCATCCATCCCTAAAGCAGGTTAGTAACTGGAACTATTTGTCGTGTAGTTTGTCGTGCGTTAACCGGTAATTTCTTTAGATAAAAATCAACAATTAGCTGAATTTTTGAAATTCATCAAAGAATCGCCGGATCTATTAGGCGTCTACCAGTCCGTGCAGAAGGATACGACAACAAATAATAATTTAGATAATTTGTCTATGGATCAAAGCTAAATGTTTCGTCCGTTCAAGCATCATCATTTTAAACATCCGTGTCAATCGTCTTGTAGACCGTCAGAGTCATCATTAACGTCAATGGATTCGAAAAGAAAGGTTTGCTAATTTCGTTTCTTGAACCAAAGACATTCATTCTAACATCAATGATGGTGTATTTTCGTTTTTTTCACAAATCTTCTACCTATTGAAAATAAAATAAACGCAAAATTGACTACTTGAAGTTATTTTGATTGAGGTGACTACTCCCACCACCGATCATATCGTCGTCCCCGTGACAAAAAGATCTATTCCCATTCATTTACAATGGAAATAGATGTTTTTGTCACGGGAGCGACGATATAGTTGAAGTGCTCCAACTTATCTGAATCCATTAACCTACGCTACCGCTTGCCTTTAGGCAAAACATCGAGCACATCTGCAAAGTTATTTCTCCTTTGGTAACCGGTTATTCCTCAACCTCTGCAGAAGGCAGAGCGTTGTTGGTTCGTTCACAGACGAAACTGCGAAAGTGTTAATTCACGTCTTTGGTACATGACGTTCACAAGTTACCGGCAGTTCGTATCTTGCTTTCTTCTAATTTCAAAAAAAACCTGGCATCTTCAGAAGAACTGGTGCCTCTTCCACACGATGTAAATATCTACTCTCGCTAGCACTAACTCGGGAAGTCGGAGACCAAGTGATCATGTGCAATAAGGTGATTCAAGGACAATCGGGGACCGAGTGGCGCAGTGGAGGATAAACTTTTTTTCCCTACGAAATTTACTTTAATGTAGATCTTAACTTGACGCCTAGTGAGAAGTTTCGGGCATTGCTTGGGTCGGGTGTGCAAATAATGTTTTCTCGCCAGTATCCAAAATTCGATTTTGCTGTATTTCCTGGTATCCGTGAAATTTTGAAAAATTTCTCGGTGAAAGAATATTGATTTCACTGTGGAAAAATTTTAATTTCCTGGTGAAAAATACAAAATTAGGTATTGGCTGTTTAGGTGTAAATGATAACATTACGCAAGCAAAAATTTCAATACGGAAAATAGAAGTATCAAACGATGTGATGGTGTAATGTGTGATGGCCGCTAATGCTAGGGTGGATCGATCTAGGCAATTTATTTTGCAGAAATTCAAATATTTTGAAAACTATTAGAGATATGTAGAAGATCGGTTAAAGGAAAAATTGTTTGGTTTCGGTGATACGCATGTCATGATGCCTCACAATATGGCCGCTAATGCTAGCGTGGATAGACAATATATTTTCGAAAAATTCAAACATTTTGAGAACTATAAGTGATAGAAGATCGGTGTCAGTGGCAAACTTTTTTGTCTATGGAAGTATGGGTCAGAGGCCTTTCCTAAGTGTTCTAGGTCGGTTCTAATATCAGCGGTAATACAAATAACATTTTTGGAAAATATGTCGGTTGCTTGAATATTTGGAGAGACTTTTACACCGTTTCTTCCGACGGGTTTTTCAATATTGCCCTGTCGGCAATTTCCAATCCAATTTAATGTCGACGAAATTTCATGCACTTCAGAGTTAAGGCAACATTTACTTCGATACGTTCGAATCTTTTTGCGACATCTATTCTGTTTGCAACATCTATTCTGATATGCATATGTTTTTGATTGAATCTGGGCACTGTCGGCTCAAGGGCCGCCGAGCTAGGGCCGTTTAAGTGGTTTTTGGTCTTTTGTACATAACTCGAGTAAATCTTTTCCAATTTTCATAATTTTTTTTTTTTTGGAAGATGTGGGCATGGAATTAACGGAAGAAACATTTTTGGATTTGAGTTCTTGGACTTAGCTAGGGCACTAAACACGATTCTCTGCTAGGGCTCTATGTGTTTTTTGTACAAGACTCGAGTAAGTCTCTTTCGATTTTCATTTTTTTTTGTTTAATCGAAAGCTCTGGGGCTGTCCCACGTTTTATGGAAGACAATATTTTGATTAGAAACCCTTGGACTCAGTTAGGGCCCTAAAACTAAGTTTCTACTAGGGCACAACGAGTTTTTTCACATAAATTGAATAAGTCCTAACCGATTTTGTTGATTTTTTTTCTATTTGAGAGGCAACCAAGTACCGATTTATATTCAAAAACAATAAACAAATTTGGGCCCGGTGCTAGTGCTTAGGGCTAAAGTGGGTTACAGCTGTGTTCTAAGGTCGGCCCTAACCAAGAATTTTTTTTTTTGCAATGTTGCAGAGGAAATTGAAGGAAACATTTTTGCTTATGGAAGTATGTGTCTGAGGCATTTCCTTATGGCCCTAAGTATTTTGCAGAGCGTTGGCGACAAACCGCTTTTTATTAACTTGCAGCACTAATGTCAAGGAGATAGCTGTGGTTTCCAAGGCCTCTCTTTAGGGTTGTGGGTCTGTTCTAAGGTTGGCTTACCCCAAATTTGTTTAATTTTTTTTCACATTTGTTCCGGCAGTTTTGTCAATCTCATAAGGCAATATTTAGATTTAGATTTAGTTCCAGTATTTTCGTAACATCTGTTCTCGTTGCCACCCGAGGGCGGGTCGATTTGTTGGGAACGAAAAAATTCGACTTCGGCTAGGGTCTAGCGAGATTCTTCGGGTCATTGTAAGAAACTGCCTATGGAACCATAACTCTATCTTGAATTTTGATCGTCCGGATTTTTACGGCTAGGTGCTGGAAATAGGTTGATTTCAACAATGGGAATTGTCATTCAGAACGCCATCAAGTGGCTTTTTCCAGAAGCCAGAAGGAGGTGAGGAGTGTTCAGAATACTTGGGAGATTTCGCCTTCCGAAGACCCAAATTTAATCGCTGTTTTCACAAGATGTGTGGCTCCAGAACGTATGTCGTATCTACGGTAGAACTAAATGGTCGATGCATTCGGACAGTACATGATTAGGCGCACATTCTGTAGAATATGACTCACCTGCTCACGACTCGGTTTGTGGAGTTCAAATCATTATGTATGCGAAGGGCGGGTATTTTTTCAACTTAAGACCTACTTTTGAGATACCCGAGGGCTGATCAGACGCCTGCATCGAGTGCAACCCCAGTCCCATTTCGACCTTAAAACGGTGATTTTGCCTAATTTTTGAATCTTTGACCCTACCCCATGTGGAGGTCAGCCTGACCCAACATATTTTCAGAATGTCACAAGTATTCTGAACAAAACTTACTTCACATTTCTCGAAAAAGCCACTTGATGGCACTCTAATTGGGTCAAATCGGATTTGCTGGAATCAACCCATTCACGGCACCTATCCGTAAAAACCTGTAGGATAAAAATTCAAACTAGAGCTATAGTTCCATGGGCTAAGTTTCTTAAAATGACCCGTAGAAACGCTTTTTTATCTATATCTATGTGGTAATTTTTTTTAACTTTGTAACGTTTTGCAATTTCATATAAGGTTTCATGAAATGTAGCCCGTACCTCTAGAACTGTAGCAGTTAGAAAGTTGCTTCAGGGTTTTGGAGAAATATGGCCCAATCCTGATATATGGATGGATACTTCCATAATTGGGCAAGATGACCCAAGATGAGAGTTCGTTCCCAAGGTGAACTCGTAGAGAAATAAATTTAAGCAAACAAGTGTTTCAGGGTTTTGGGAAAATTCCCTTGACGTTAGTCAGCGTCTTACGGCCGAATTAGGGTCGATTTTGTCCGTGTGTGTACGCGTCCGTGTGTCATTTATTTTTGTGGGCTTATTCGCAGGTAATAAAATTCCATTGTTTGAACAACAAATTCCACACCCCAAAAAAGAAGTCCACAAACTCATAAAACGCCATACAAAAACATTTGGGACAAGTCACCTAATATGCACAAACTTTTGAGTTTTTTCCCCCAGCCCCTCTAAATTATTTTTTTAAAAAAAATACGTCGTAACAGCCTAGACTCATCAAAATCGGTTGAAATTCGGTCAAACATTCTCAGAAAGTTATCAGCAAGTGTCAAAAAGTTGTCAGCAAGTCTTGGAAAGTTGTCAGCAAGTCTTAAAAAGTTGTCAGCAAGTGTCAGACTGTCTCATAAAGTTGTCAGCAAGTTTTCAGAAAGTCTCAGAAAGTTGTCAGCAAGTGCCAGAAAGTATCGAAAACTTGTTAGCAAGTGTCAGAAATTTGTCAGTAAGTGTCAGTTAGTCACAAATTGTCAGACAGTTTTAGAAAGATGTCAGCAAGCCTCAGAAAGTTGTCAGCAAGCGTCAGAAAGTCTCAAAAAGTTATTAACAAGTGTCGGAAAGCTGTCATCAAGTGTCAGAATGTTGTCAGCAGGTGCCAGAAAGTTTTAAAACAAAATTACGTTGTGTTCAAAAAAATTAAGTCACAAATGCTTGGCCCAACAGCGAAATAATTTTTCTGTACTTTCAGTTTTTACACTGCAGAAATATAACTCTTCTTTCTTTTTGAGAAGATTGCTTAACATAAATTTAAATTTTTACGTGTGAAAACTGAAAGTGTTGAAAAATTATTACGAAGGTGGGTCTGGCATTTGTGACGTAATTTTTTGAACACAACGTAATTTTGTTTTAAAAAAAGTGGTGCAAATTTTTTTAAGAATAAAACTTTGACCACAAGCTAATATTCTGTTCAAACAAATGTTTGTGCCTTATCAGCGAAAGCGTCACCTCTACCGATATCAATAATTTTGTAATATCTTTTTTAGATCTTTAACAAAATTCAGCTTAAATCTACACTAAATGCTATTGAGCAAAATTATTGCAGTTCTCTTAAAGCCGAGATGCGCCAGATCGAAAACACTGAGGCCAATCCTCGTTGGGCCTACGAGGGGCACCCTAAAAGTTTTGGGAATCGGCTATAAAACGATTTTATTGCTTCTCAAAATAATCACCATTACAATCTATACACTTTTTCATCCTTAAAAACCAGTTTTCGAAACATCGAGTCCATTCGGATGTTGGGATTTGGGCCACTTCTTGTTCATATGCCTCGACAGCAGCTTCCGCAGATAAAAATCGCTTCCCACGCAACTTATTCTTGACACTCGGAAACAAATAAAAGTCGCACGGTGCCAAGTCGGGGGCCAAGTAGGGTGGATGCAGCATCAAATTGATTTTTTCCTTTTCCAAGAACGCCGTGGTCAGAGCACTTGTGTGGGAGCTTGCATTATCATGGTGGAGGACGATCTTGCGATTTCGACTCTTTCCACGTAGTTCTTCAAATACTTTTGGCAAACAAATCGTAGTATACCACTCTGAATTGATTGTTTTACGATCCTCAAGTGGTACAGTAGCCACATGACCACATTTCCTGAAGAAAGTAGCGACCATTTTCTTGGCGACGCTTCGAGCGCGAATTACCTTTGTTGGTAAATCTTCATTTTGAAACACCCAAAGGGTGGATTGCTGTTTTGTTTGGGGATCATAGCTGTAAATCCAACTTTCGTCACCTGTTACGATGCTATATACTGAATCAGAAGCCCCATTGTCGAATTTTTTGAGAGTGTCTCGGCACCATTTCACACGAGCCTCCTTTTGGTCGTCTGTCAATTTGTGTGGGATCCACCGAGAACAAAGCTTCCGTGTGCGTAAATGTTCGTGTAAAATTGTTTGTATTTGACTTTTCCCGATCCCAAGGGATGCAACTATCTCAGCATAGGTCACATGTCGATCGGCTTTAATCATGTTCGGGACATGGTCAATGTTTCTATCGGTGATGGCTGTGGAAGGTCGACCTTCACGAAAGTCGTCACTGAGGTAAGTGCGTCCCGATTCAAACTCAGTGAACCACCGATAAACAGTGGTCTTGGATGGGGCCTCATCTCCAAATGCTTTTTGCAAACGATCAATGCACAATTTGGGAGTCAAGCCAGACTTAAAGTCGTAGAAAATCATGGCTCTAAAATTTTCACGTGATAAATCCATTTTTTCTCTGCAATGACTTTTTGGAATTGTTGTATCTTTTGACTGCTACGATCGATTTTCATTTTGATCATCATTTTTAAATCAGGAAAGACCAATTTAATTTTTGTGTAAATTGGCGAAAAGTTTACACGAGCCGATATAGCCGATTCTCGAAACTTTTAGGGTGCCCCTCGTATTGTGCTATAATTCCGTTTTAAATTTAACTTTAACTGCTCTTCAGGGGTTAAGTAAAACTCCCCTAAAAGCCTTGTTCTTAGAGCTTTTGAAGCAGGGCAGGCGTATATAAAATATCATGCTGTTTCCGGCTGTAGGCCGCAATTTCTGCAAGTCGGATCGTTAACGATATCGCAATGATATCGCAAGCTGTTATGACCTGTTAAGTTCCCCACAAGCTTACGTACATCCGCTCTGCTGACACTGAGCAGAAATTCAGTATTTTTAGCGTCACATCCCGCCAAAAATTCCTTCTATTGTCTGCATGTCTCGAGAGCGTTCTATCTTTCTTGGTGGTGACTTTTTGTTCTACTCTTCACCAAAGAGCGGATCAGCCCTGCGCTATTACCTACAACAGGTTCTGGTCCGATGAATGTAGAGCTACTAACTTCTCTCGCTAATTCATCAGCCTTTTCGTTCTCTCGTTCTCTCCTCGTACTCGTCTCACTTTACCTTCGAAAAAGTTTTTTGTTTTGATAAATTAATTTAACTAATATAAATAAAATCCTTTCTGTTTCACAAATTTAGCTTACAATCACAATTATGAATGATTCGTCATATGAAGAAACCGGATCAGGACTTAACTTTACTTTACTAAGGAGGCGATGTGGCCATTCTCTCCTTAGGAAAATCCCTTTAGATCGCAAGGGAATGATTTGATATGGAGACCAAATTGCACCCATACAAAGTTCAAAAAATTTTAGGGGTTCCAGAGCCAAACTGCATAGAAAAATGACCTTGACAAAAATGATTTTTTTTTTGTGTAGAGCAGGTACGAAAACTTTGTTGACTGGTGTTACAGGCATCGGGAGAAAATTTTGTTTTTTGTTTCGATTACTTCTCAAATAGAAATCACTACAAACGATGTTCGATTGTTTAATATTTTATATGAAATTGAATTGAATATGATCTCAAATGCCAGACCCGCCAACGGAATAAATTTTCAACACTTTCAGTTTTTACACGCAAAAATTTAAATTTACCGTAAACGATGCAATAAGAAATAAAATTCAAATGTTTGCAGCGTAAAAACTGAAAGTGTTGAAAACTTATTCCGCTGGTGGATCTGTCATTTGTGTGGCAATTTTTTGAACTCAACATAATTTTGTTTAAAAAAATTTTTTTGCACATCGAAGCTTAATGCGTCACATCCCTCTGATTTCAGAACTTTTGTAACCGAAGAAAATAGTTTTACCTTAGATGCTTAATGCGTTACACTTTTCTAATTTCACAACTTTTGTAAGCAGACATAAAGACTTACGTCACACCCTCTGTAAGAGGTTTTTTTTTGCTTTTTATAATTCGTACTTCGAAAGGAAACGTATGGGTCTTAGCTTATGCTTAAAGTGATTACAGTGGAATAATTGTTGAATAAAATAATGTTAAAGAGGGAAGAATTATTTATTTTTATTTATTTTCAGCCTGCCTAGCGGGTGAGTTCGCGGCTGAAGGAAGTGTACTAGAAGTCGATGGCTCATCTGCTGTCGGAGTGGTAATACGTTGTCGACCTGGTCTACCGATCGGACTAATGCCATCTGCACCAGCCCACGAAGCTCGTGCTGACTGTGAAGGACTAGGGTGCCCTCCTGGGTGATGTCCTAAAACAATTGCTTTTGCTCTCTGGCACTTTCTTTTAAATTCTTTCATATCGTCACTGTTCATTACCATCTCGTCATGTAGTCGGTTTCTCTTGCGGATAACTTTTCCAGAGAATGGTTCATTAGAAACATTTTCTAACTGAAAAGCAAATTGATAAAGTAACATTTTCTGTTCAAATGAAATATGTAATTTTCGGAATGATAATCACCGGCATAAGCTGTGGACGCGTCGCACGAAATGGATTTGAAATTGATTCCAATAAAGGAATCATCCAACTTTGTACAGCTTCGTTATTTGCCAGATCCGCCATAATTACCCGCCAAAATTTCTCGTACAATTCACTTGCACTTTCATTGCAATTGTGGCTTAGTTTGAATTTCCTCCAATAGCAGAGTTCCTGAGGTTTCGCTCCAGGATTTGTTGCGAATATCACCATCTCCTTTTCCATTTTGAATTTTTGTTTTGAATGTTTTTTGCGTCTGTACCTTTGAACGTATTTTTTACCAATGAACTTGGTATTGTAAAACATATAATAGGGCTGTGGGGTTCAGAAAAACGTTCAGTTAGCTTTAAAAAAGCGGTATGGCGGTCGTAGCTCGATATTTAGACAGGTGCGGGAACTAGCTTCAATTGGAAATATTTCACTCCAAGCAATCTGTCCCCGCGGAAGGGGTTCCGTTTACCCATGTGTCCTTCACTCTAAGGACGTCATAGCATTCACCCCATCATCTGATACTGGCGTTGTAAGTAAAATTCGGTTTGAACTTCTGGTCGAAAATCTCGGCCTACTAGAAAACATTCTGGTCCTATAGGGTTGTATCTATTAGCTTTTGCCAAATAATTGAAGATTTACACAGTCACTACCAGTTAAAAATAATGAAAGAAAAACCATCATATCAAACAGGGAATGTTTTTGATAATTTTAATAATTTTGGTCATCAAATTGAAAAGTTCTATTGGTTTTATCAAGAACCTCTTCAAAACTTTATCAGATAGACAAACTGGGTGAGGAGGTTTTGTCAACTAAATGTTACAATCAACCCAGTTCGGCCTTATAGTTGGTTGAGAGGTACGTACATGGCCAGAAAAGTTTATATAAATGTTGGGGAAGCGGTAGTCTCGCCTGCTGAGCGCCGAGATATTTCTGAATGGAAGATGTCGGCATTGTTCTAAAACTTTTCGAGCTGCATCTTTTTAGCCCAAAAACACAAATGATCGGTAGCCTAAATCTGCATTGACAGTTGACAAGCTAGTCTAGGAAGCTGGTAGCATAAAAAGTTGTAGAAAATGGTTCAAATTGGTGATTGGAGTAAAACGTCTATTCTTAAATGCAGGCCTCCTCTTGTTACGATATTTGTCCATGTACCACGCAAAAATTGAACAAAAATATCAAACACTAGAGAAAAAATCAAGCTAGTGCCTGATAATTCCCAAAAAGTTGGTCTTCTTCACAAACGTAGGCTTTATTTCCAAGGACCGGATTTACTGACAAACGAGTGCGAGTGATATCAGTCGGAAAAACCTCTCAACCCCTCAAAATAGCATCAAAATCTTAATTTATATTTTAATCTTCGAAGTTAGCGACGATTTTTCTTCGGTAGCGTTAGAATTAGCGTCGCTAAAAAATCAGTTAGCGAATACATAGACAATTATTACCCTTCGGTGTGAGGTCTTTATGTCACAACCCCAGAATAGTGAACTATCGTCCTCCATGCCCTACTGACGCCTGCCAAGGAGATGGTTTGTTGGTAGGGATGGGAATTTCTCAAAATTATCGGTATCGATAATTAGAGGAAATTATCGATAATTGATTTATCGATAATTTGATAATTATCAAATTATCGATAGTCAAAAAGTTATCGATAATTGTCAAATTATCGATAATACTCAAATTATTGAGAGCATCCAAATTTAGCATTTTTATTCGATGGAGAACTTAATTTTAAGCAAATGGATTACAGCCTCTAAATTTTTTTTTTTCAATTGATAGTTATTAATATTTTTAGTAACGATTTCTGATGTACTTATGTTGATTATTAACATAACTTAATAGTTATCAAAAATTTATACTTATCAATAATTTGACAATTATCGATAAATTGATAATTTAATAAGTATCGATAATTTGTTAATTATCGATATTTTGATAATTATCGATAACTATCAATTATCGATAATAATTTTGATAAAAAAATATAAAAAACCCTATCGATAATCGATAATTATCGATAATTGATTATCAATTTTATTATCGCCCATCCCTATTTGTTCGCCCAGAGAAGGTCTAAATCTGATTTATTTGAATATATAAACCTTCTCCTTGGTCTACCCCTTGGCCTAACACCCGGGACCTGGGCATCCAGGATCCTTTTCGGTAGCCTGTTATTACCCATCCTTTGAACGTGCCCGAACCAGCGCAGACGACTGGCCCTTGCCGTCTCTTCCGTCCAGGTCACGCATTAGATATCCGCAATCCACCCAACTATCACTACCATACAGAATCGTTGGCCGGAATATTGACCCTTGTGAAGCTAACTTTGTTTCGCTACTTAATTCCTTTTTGTTGAACACATGCGACCTCAACTGACTGGCCACTGCGTTTCCCATTTTCCTCCTTTCCTTAAATTCCCTAACTAACTTGTCATCCTCTGAAAAAATGGTTTCTAAGTACTTGAATTCAAAAACCTGCTCCAGCTCCTCCCCATTTAAACTGAAAGCTATCTCCTTCCGAGATTTTCCGACATGTATAACCTTAGTTTTCCCTACACGTACCTTCATCCCGTAATCCTCACATGCAGCATTCGTCAGCCAATTCCACGCTGTATTATCTGCTAACAGAATCAAGTCATCCGCGTAGGCCAGGATTTTCATCATTACCTCACCTATCTCGACATTTCCCTGCTTGATGATTTTGTCCATGAAAATTATGAACAGGAGCGGTGAAAGGTAACAACCCTAATGAACGCCCTCTTTAACCTCGAAAGACTCGCTAATTTCGCCATCTATTCTTACAGCGGCCCTGCTCCATGTATAAATACTCTTAATGGCGCGCTGTAAACTCCCATTGATACCGTACTCGCTAAGAACCCCGAACATCTTCTGCCTTGTTAGTCGGTCGAATACCTTCTCCAAGTCGATGAGGCATAAGTATAAGTCCCTGTTCTTTTCATAAAGCTTTTTGATTGTCTGTCTGAAGCGGAAAATCTGATCCTGACACCCTCTTAGAGGTCTGAAACCACCCTGAATCTCATCAGGTACACCTTCCACTATGTTCCTAACCCGGTCAACAAGTACACTCGCGTAACCCTTACCTAACACGCTCAAGAGCGATATCCCCCTGTAGTTACTGTAAACCCTACGGTTGTCCTTCTTATAAATTGGATCAATAACACCAAAGCTCCAGTCAGCAGGTACTGTAGTAGACGTCATGGCCAAATTGAAAATCCTACAAAACCATTGGATCCCACCTGATCAGCTATGTTTTATAAATTCCCTCCTAATTTCATCCACCCCTGCGGATTTTCCTGCCCTTAATCTGCCGACCTTTCGGGACACCTCATCCAGTGTAATTTCTTCTTCCACCCCCGAGCTTGGACCTGCCTATCTATCATTTTCTTCTACCTGGTTGACAGATGTAAATAAATCCTGAAAGTAATCCCGCCAAGCCTTCAAGACTTCACCTTTAACTGTAATTAACCCGCCGTCTTTATCTAAAATGCTACTACATCCTCCTTTCACGCCACCGCGCCTAATGTCCTTAATCATCGACCAAAGTTTCTTACCAATTCCTCCCCAAACTTCTTCCCCTCCTGGGCCTTCGCTTCACTGATGAGATACCTAACCAGTTCCCTACAAGCCTTATAAGCATCACACTTCCCCTCCGCCCTGTCCTGTAACCAACTTTGAAAATATTCAAAATTTAGAAAAATCCTTCGAAAAAGTGAAAGTTTGACGAAATTGGTGAAAGAAAATTATCGATATCAAGGCAACAGGTTAGTTCAGTGGTATCGTAATGGCTTGCACAAAGAATATCTGGGTGAGGACAAATTCTGTATATTTCTATGATTCCTAAGCAATAAAATGCATGACGTCACTCATGCGTGATTCTGTGTAAGATATCTGAGTCTCAGGACTAGACGTAATAAAACATAATGAGTTTGTCTCTTTCAACAAAAACATATGCAGAGAACCCGTACGTATCAGAATAGATGTTGCAAAAAGATTCGAATGTATCAAAGTAAATGTTGCCTTAACTCTGAAGTGTATGAAATAACGTCGACATAAAATTGGATTGGAAATTGCCGAAAGGGCAATATTGAAAAACCCGTCCAAAGAAACGGTGTAAAAGTCTCTTCAAATATTCGAGCAACCGTCAAAATAAAAAAAAATTTAAAAAAAAGTAAAAACTTTTTAGGCTCGGCCCGGGCCCATATTTTTTCTTGGATGCTCTTAAGGCTTTCACTACCTATCGAATAGAAAAAGAATCACGAAAATCGGATGGAATTTACACGATTTTTGCAAAAAAAAAACAAGTGAGACCCTAGTGGGTCCGTTTCTTCAGGGCTCTAGCTAGGTCCAGCGACCCAAAGTAAAAAAAAATTTTTTCCATAAATTGTTGGGCATTCCCAGACCTTTCGATTGAAAATTTTTTTTTGAAAATCGGAAAAGATTTACTCGAGATATGCACAAAAAACACGTAGGGCCCTTGTAGAGACTCAGTTTTAGAGCACTGGCTGAGTCCAGGCGCTCAGATTCAAAGAGTTTATTCCATAAATTGTAGGCAACTGCTGTGACCAGATTCAATCCCAAAAAAAAATTTTTGATTACCTGATTCGTCATCTAAGGACCATGATCGGTGCTCCCCCTACTCCCGGGTCGAAATTCGACTGGTTACAAACGTCGTGGTAAACGCAATAGACCCCTTTTGGAAGCACTACGTTCTTCGTACGGGTCTAAAAATTCCCGCCTCGTTGAGGTCAAGACTCACTCGACATTTCGTCGGTAAAACCATGTCAGGCCAAGGCAGCCTGGCGCTGAAATTCTGACAACGCCTATCTTTAAGAAAGAGCGAGGTTATTAGTTATTTACACGATTGAAGTCGGCACCAGGTTGTGTGCTTGGGACCGCAAAGCTGGAAATAAAGAAGGCAGTCTGTTGCTGAAAATCTGTTTTGACCAAATTAGAGACAATAGTGAGTTGTATACATCACATAAGTTTCAATTCGGCACCAGGCTGCTGTTGCCATCTCCATTAGAAAGTCCTAACTCGAGGACGCAGCCTAGTGCCGAGTTGAAACTGTGGGAAATTAAAGAAGTGTTATCTTTGAATCCACAATTTGGAGTGATTTATTCCATATAAAATTTCTCCCTATATACTAAATCGGACAATGCGCGGGTCCGATAAATGTAACACATATGCTTTACAACTGATACAAATTGTTCAATAGCATTATGAACAATTTGTATTAAACCTTTGCACATATTGTATTATGAGACAATATCCATAACCAAATTCGGAAACAATTTGTATTGTGTGATAATTTATCATAATTGAAAATATTAAAAATAAAAAATTATTTTCTAAGAACTCTCTCGGAACTGAACAGAATGTTCAGCCGGATTGGCGCGCGGTGAGAATGGTGCGCCGATTCGGATGCGCTGAACGCGAAATGAAAATAAAATATGAAATATGAATTATGTCATGGCATGGTCACCACAAAACTTATATAACGTATAGATATCACTAATGTGTACACCGTATCCTTCTCATTTCAAATTTATTTCTTTTTTTTGGCTTTTCGAGTTTTTTTTTCTGGAAGATAATCGAGCCTAGATCAGCGTTAACGAAGATTATTTTTCGAAAAAATGGGACCTAGAAATGCAACAATATGGTGCCAAAAAGAAATAGCATCTGCCCGATGTATCCATTTCGTCGATGCGCACAATCCGATGACACACAAGCGTAACGTGGCAACTACGCTAAGCGATCGGGCGATCGGATTTACAAACCCAAAAGACAGTCCGAAGAGCGTCAACAAAGTCAAGGAGCTGCTATCTGGCAATGGATACCCAATTAATTTCGTTTCCACGATCATCCGTAGTACAGCGAACCGTATATAAAAACGGACATGTCGAATTTTAAACAATGGAATTTCATTGTTCAATATTTGACTTGTACCTTCTTATACTCGGTTCGCTGTAGAGTAGATAAATTCTACAACAATTCTAAGAAAATGAATACAAAAACAAATAGATACATTGGCAGCGCCATACATCCCCGGTCCATCTGACACTCATGGCCTCACATTCAGTTGCAAAACGACTAATAAAATTGGCAACTTGTACAGCCGGTTTTTTGGAGAAACGATTTAAAACGAAACGTTGCCTAATCTCATGATTTTACTTCGTTACTTGATTTTATTGAGTGGGGTGTCGTTTGACAGGTGATGAAAAGGAGATTCTAGAACAGACAAATGATACATCATGATTTACATCACTGCACCGGTTAGAAGTGGCGTAATGAATTACTGTTGGGTTACATGGGATATAATTGCATGTGTTTAATCTCACATATAGCCCAACCAACTGTCATCAACATGCCATGCCACTCTTCTATCTGGTGCGATGGTGATAACTTGGGCTTCCGCCACGCTCTCTTTTTTAATTATCAGGGCATAAGGCGTCACCATGTTTGCAATATGCACAAGTATTTAAAAGTGAATCCAGAAAGTGTATAGTTTTAGCCAACAAATTGTTTATTTCAGTTTAAAATTGTTTCGACTTTGAACGTTTCCTTCTTTTAGTTGCTTTTACTATCATACCTATCACACACTTAACAGCTTTATATACAACAAAAATTGTGAGTAGAAAAATTGTGTAAAGTAGAAACGATGCATCCAAGAGTCTCCTTTGCCACCATCGAAGGTTCATGGAAGGAGATTTTAAATGCGTCGTGTCGTGTCGTAAAATGTATTCCACCCACCAAGCGGCCGTGTCTACAGAAGCCATTGGTTGATCTTTAGCGCGTTGAGAAACAATTTTTGATTGGTTTTTATACCTACAATTATCTCGAATGTCCTCAAAATTTCATCGAAACTAGATGTGATACGATTGCAAACTTACGTTTCATTGAATAAAATTTCATGTAGCGCGTGTTGAAGAGATTCCTGATTTATTTCCGACAACTCTAAGTGGATTCCCACTCCGTGATGGGCAGCACTTCTCGCTAACGCTGGCTGGTCCCACCACACAGGTATCACAATCATGGGAACCGCATGGTAAATACCTTGTTGAAAGCTCATAGCGCCACCTTGCGTTACGAATCCTTTACACTTCGAATTTGCTATTGAATGATATTCCCCTTATCGTTTTATCTCAACGTTTTTATGAAGAAATAACCTAAAATTTCCTGTTGAGGGAACCAATTTGAAGTGAACACATTTTTTGGTATGTCTTTAGGAACTTCACCGTCCCATTTCCAA
Source organism: Pseudolycoriella hygida (assembly GCA_029228625.1). Lineage (NCBI taxonomy): Eukaryota > Metazoa > Arthropoda > Insecta > Diptera > Sciaridae > Pseudolycoriella > Pseudolycoriella hygida. The sequence continues at coordinate 123,645,392 of CM055403.1, forward strand.
AGAAAACCAACATTTGCAAATGAAGCAATGGTATCAAAGAAGCATTGGCGTAACAGTTTGGGTAGTCTGTTCACATCTATAATGCTACCGAAACTTATCAAAACGAAATCTTCGAATGGATCTAGAAATTCTTCAATTTCCTGGTAATTCCATGGAAGCCATCAAAACAAATTCAATTCAAAATTTCACATTCCTCAAGTTATGCCAAGAACATCGAACATACGATAAACGATCTGTCGATTGATCATAACTTCAAGGATATAAAATTTCTATGTTTACCTTTGGCAGAACTCCATCTGTGTATCTTACATGCATCCCTCCAACTGGCACCGCAAATGGAGGCAGAGATCTTGGATAGGTATATGGAAAACGCTCGTTTATCAGAAACAGGTCGATGTTTTGCAGCAATTTCTCTACTGGAGGAATGTTTCCACCAACTTTTTTTTCAACTAATTCATCCATTTTTGGCAGACAGTACCAATGGTAAGAGGCATACCACGCAAGTGTGTTTACAAAAGAAAACACATGGTCAGGAACAAACCAGTAAGGGCTTCCTAATTCGAAGTCAGGCAACCATTGAGATTCAATAGGTAATCCCATTATCTCCGTTTCGAGTGGATGCAGTGCTCCTCCTGTGTATAAATAAATAACTTTCGCTTTCATTTGATGAGCCATAACAACTGCGAGTTCTTTGCAGGTGAAATCTCCAACAACCAAATCAAACTTCGCGTTCGAAATAAATTCAACAAAATCTCGGTTACTTAGAAAAACATCGGCAGCGTTGATTAACACATCAAACCAAACCGTTCCCTGCATTAAATGCTCGTTATGACGTCCCTTCAAACGTTCTGCCACTGAATTCACTCCTAGGTCAACATTTTGTTGTAGAATCTTTGCGAACGGTTCTTTTAAATTCACTTCGAGGATTCGTGAATCAGTTTTTTCAGGTTTTACAGCAGCCAAAAATGAGACGTCGTGTCCAAGATCAGCCAGTTTAACTGCAAGTGGTTGCATTGCAAATCTATGGCTACGACTGCCGAATCCAATGAAAAACAACACTTTTTTTGAAGCTGCTAAATCCACCAGATAAAGGATCAATATCAATAGAACGTACTTAAGACTATGTATGCAAACCATAATTTACTTATTCACGAACTACACAGTTCAGTTATTTATGATAAACTAAACCACTACGTCATTAAGCGTTTCAAACGCGTTATGTTATGTAACTACAACTGTTTCGAGTTAATGTTCTTCAAAGGTAAAAACTTGTACGAAGCAAACGGGTTTCCCGCGTTTGCAAACTCTTAAATTTTGATCAACATTAACATCGTTGTGTTTTAAGAGCACGACCGATGAAAACGATGTTTTTCTAGTAAAACTTTTGTTAACAAAATTTTTTAATTTCAAAAAAGTACCTCAGTAGATAAATAAAGTCATTGTTTTTTCATCTTAGAAGATAGGTCTGCACTTCCAGCCAGGACACTTGGTGACGAAAATTTGAAAATTTCAAAATTTATGAAGTAGCGAGTACATTACGTTGTATAAGTTTATAATTCGACACTAAGCATCTGTCGTCACCAAAGTGTAGACATTAGTGGTATCTATACGTCACATAAGTTTCAAATCGGCACTAGGCTGCGTCCTCGAGTTAAGAATTTCTAATGCAGGGGGCAGCAGCAGCCTTGTGCCGAATTGAAACTTATGTGACTCACTACTGCCTCTAATTTGACGAAATCAGTTTTCAGCACTAGGCTGCCTTCTTTATTGCCAGCTTTAGGGTCCCAAGTACGCAGCCTGGTGTCGACTTCAATCGTGTTACTAACTAATACCCTCGCTCTTTCTTAAAGATAGGCGTTGTCAGAATTTAAGCTCCAGGCTGCCTTTAGATTGAGATCAGGTTGGAATGGCCATTTCTGGCTCATAAAACACATTGATCCTTTGTTTTCTTCCCGTTCATCATGTAAATCCTTAGAACCTTCCGGTCCTCACTAAGAACCTGTCGAGCGTGGCAGGTCCTAGGCTTGGGACATCGGAGGGTTGAATCACATATCCACCCAGTGTCATGCTCCTTCGACGGAGGAACTTCGGGCATTCACATATTATGTAGACGCCTGTTTCCTCCTCTAGGCCGCAACTACATCTTGGACCAGCCAAGATGGTCATTTTGGCCAAGTGCTTGTTCAACCCACAGTGACCCGTAATGGCTCTCACTACTCTCCTAATGTCATTACGGTCCAGTCTGAGAAGCTCCTTGGCCCACTTCTCGTCGAGCGCTGGGAAGAAGAGCTTCGTGTGCTTTCCTCCACAGTAGGCGTGCCAACTCTTAACGGACACAGTCCGCACCCAGTCTTCCACAGCCCTTTCGCACAAAGAATGCGGAATAGGGATATGGGGTTCTGGACCCTCTGTCGCAGATGCTAAACCCTGTCTGGCCAGCTCGTCTGTCCTCTCATTACCGTCTACACCGGTGTGACCAAAGACCCAGGCAATCGTGATCTGATTTCCCAGTCCCAATCGGTTTAGGGTGCCTTTCAGCTCTCCAACCAGTCTTGACGTCGTTACGGGCGAAGCGAGCGCCTTAATCATTGACTCACTGTCTGAGCAGACGGTCGCTCTGCTACCCGTATTTCACTCTGGGACTAACTTTGTCACCCCCATCAACATCGCAAACTTCTCAGCTTGGAATACGTTTGCCAATTTTCCTAAATGGAAACTATCACAGTTCGCCGGATCTTGTGAATAGATCCCGGCTCCATCCTTCCTCAATTTTCGACCCATCAGTGAAGCTCACCAGTCCATCATCCGGAAGGTAGGTCGGCCAGTTTCCTAGCCAATCCACCCTCTCCCGTATAACGATCTGATATCGCCTCAAGAAGTCAATCTGTGGAACTACGCGATCCCTGGGCATATGGAAGACCCCGTCGTTACTCACTTTGTTGATCTTCCCATGGCCAGACTCGAAATTCCTCATCCAGAGGCCATTTTGCTTCAGCCTATCTGCCGATGCGAAAACTTTTGCTTTAACGATCGTCTGGATGGGTGATAGCTCAATGAGCGCTTCCATGGCTGCTGTGGCCGTAGTTTTCATAGCTCCAAAGACACAAATGCACACGAGCTTCTGAACTTCATTTAACTCCCTCCTCACACACTCCACGTTGAGCCTTGACCACCAAACTAAGCAGCCATTGCTCAACATAGGTCTGAGCACCGTCTCATAGATCCACAATATGGCTCTAGACGGTATTCCCCAGTCCCTTCCAAAAGCCTTCCGACAGATCCAGAAAGCGGATACTGCTTTCTGTGCTTTGTCTTTGACATGCTCGATCCAGTTGAGCTTTTGGTCGAGAATAACCCCTAAATACTTTACTTTCGACCTGGGTACAACATCCAGGCTGCCTTGGCCTGATAAGGTTTTACCGACGAAATGTAATGGTTTTGGGCAAGACAATTTCATTAAGTCTATATTTTTTACGAAGTTACAATTTTCGCCCGCGATAAAATTAAAGTCGGATAAAAATTTTCCTTGTACAAATGGTGTCGGATGTAAAATGAGTTTTTCCTTGTACAGATGATATTTATTTCAAAAAAATTAGAATTTCTTCATCAAATTTTATCGCGGGCGAATAGTCAAATTACTATTCGCACGCGCATGCGAATAGTGTTTAATGGACTATTGGCAAGCACGTGCGAAGCGACCGCTATTAGCGCACCAATTTATTTTTGATTAGCGAATTAAGTTAGCATCGCTAATATTTTTAATCTTTCAGCCGGTTTCAGCCACCAACATTTTTTTAAAGGCTTCCCTGCCACCATTGATCATTTTTGACGGCAGGTCTATAGGAAGAAATGAATACCTGCAATGATCCTCGCAATTTTTGCAATTGTGTAGAAACAATTGTTTGCAACAAAGGTTTTTTGGACATTGCTGTCAGCGCCGCTACTTTTAGTAAAAGTTCTGCTTTTGTGTTAATTTTTTGTAGTGCAAACTGACCATAGCAAATATTTTGTTGACGGAATATCGGCTATAAAGTATCGGTCTTTATTGGTGACTGTCGAATCACTGATGAAATCAACATTTTCCGTGCGATAATTGTTGCACATATACTCACCAGTTAGAATATTTCGGCAGCTTATCTGGAGAACTGGTGGTGATACACACGTGTCATCGTGGTCACGTTACTTTTGGAGGTCTCAAACAGAAGGAAAGGCATTTCTGTGACTTCTACTTTCTTCCAGAAGTAACTGGTTCTTCATCGATACACGTGAAATGTGTAAGTATATTCGAGACAAATTACAAGACTTCTGAGGTTTTTATTATGATACGGAGTGGGACGAAGGGTCTCAAAACCAGTTTGCCGCGTCCTTAAGTAATCTCCGAAATCGAATTAATCTAATTAGTTTGAGATTACTTATCAGAGGATAAGGAAGGAGGTACCTATATTACATACCTATTTTAACATAATGTAATAACGTGCTTGTAGTCCTCCTGTTCCAAAAATACAAACTGAATATTTTTCATTTTTTAAAATTCAGACACTCATACAAATAGTGAAACAGTCATTTTCGACAGGCAGAACAAAATGAAAAATCACACTAAAATTCCATTGTGATTGGAACACTTAGACTTGTGTGTCGTGAGAGCGACGAAATAATTCGGAAATCATTGCGTAACAGTTCCAAACAAACCTACTTTCATCGCCTCCATAATTTTACTAGTTGCTACTCTCCGCAACTATTTGTTTTAGTCTTACCAATATTTGAATATTATATGTCAATGACAGAATTTTGTATTGTGACAAACGAGCGGGACGAAATCTATTGAATGAATTCCATTACAGTTTTGAAAGATATAGGTCTCACAATAAACTTCATCAAAAACCGATGTGAATGAATTATGGAAGATACAGTAGACCCGTACAAAAAGTCGTAATTGATAATTCGCATGCGTTATCTCAATTAGGATTGGGTAGTTATATAGGGTAGCGCTTGACTGCATAGGGGCTGAGTGTGGTAGTCCGGGTCATATGCCAGGCGTGCAACTGTCTAACTATCAAGCGCTCTTTTTACGTCCAGGTCGTAATCCCCGGGAGTATTGTGCTAAACTTAAGAGTGCTACCTGATGACTTGCCTACGGGTCGGAAGGGAAATACAAAGTAGGTTGAACGAGAGGCTAACGACCCCTCCTTGTGAAAAGAAACCAGTTCAAGAAACACCACAACAGGACTATGATCTTCATTTAGCGTCATGGAAGTTACGAACTCCCTACGCTCGAGGAGCGCTACAAAATACAATGGCCGTCCTAAATGAATACAAAATCAGCGTTGCAGCAGTGCAAGAGACAAGATGGTTAGACAGCGGTGTTCATACGCTACCCAACCATTCATTCTATTTTAGCGGCTCGAACAACAACACACATGAATTTGGTACAGGTTTCTTTGTGGACAAGAGATTAGATCACACGGTAATTGGTTTTGCTCCAATCAACAAGTATATTTGCACGCTGAGGCTCAAAATGAAATCACACAAGATAACGCTCATAAACGTGCATGCCCCAACGGAAGAACAAGAAGATGATGTCATTTTATGACCAGCTGGAGAGCACAATAAATAATATCTCAACATCGAACGTCAAAATCACTTTGGGTGATTTCAATGCGCAGATAGGGAGAGAAGAATCTTATTGGGAAATAGTGGGAATACATAGCCTGCATTCCCTTAGTAATGATAATGGCACCAGAGCAGGGCCTATTTTTGGAAAATCATATTTCCAAATAATTTTCAAAATAATTTCCAAATTTTCCAAATAATTTCGAAATTTTCAAAATAATTTCCTAAGCATTTGAAATATGATATTTTATTAAATATTAAGCGTTGTGATTTTTAATTATCAAACATAAGAAACGTTGCCCTAAAATTTAATTATAAGCTTGGAATGTGGTAGAACTCTTCGATTCTGTTCAAATACTCCATTGAACCATTCTTATTGATGTGATTTTCCGTTCAACTTCGCTCGTCGAATCTTCTTTCCTATCCAGCTATTGATTGCATCAGTAGGATCAAATGTTTCTAACGAGCCCATGTTAGCGTTCACGTGTAAATAGTTCGATAAAGTGTCTTGAGATGTTGTTGAACGGTCTGGACTTTTGAACTTGTTGTATATGCCTACAAGTTCGATGTCTGTTATAATTGCGTTTTATAATTGCTTGCATTTATACTCACTAATTAACGGCTCTACATCAGACGAATGTTGTTTCTCAGCAACTATTCTAGCGAGACTTTTTTTGATGGAATTTAAGTGATTCGGACTAACATCGATCAATTTCTTCAAGAAGTAGCGGGAAGGGGTTTTCTATAGTCAGAAAAGGGCCATAAAACGAATTCTACATTTCCATTGTCGTCAAAAGTAAACGTTTTTGTAAAAATTAAGTTTGCTCAACACTTTCAGAAAAAATACAATTTCAAAATTATTGACGTTATGGTCGCTTTCGTCCATTCGACGTAAGCAACCTAAATTCGAAAAGAAAGAACTATCGTTTTCGAATGTTTTCAAATCGATGTTTATGGCTTTCAGTTTTTCATGCTTTTATAGATTTTTCTTTAGAACGTACAAATTTAGTGCCAAGCCACACCACATGAATGCCATTCGACTTTTAGAAAACCCAACAGATGTCCATTGCCTGGAAATTTTCTTTATGTAATAAGCTGATATTAAACTCCATTGATCTGTGCACATGCATTTTGTCACACAAATATTTCAATTGTATGTGCAACATACACTACTTTAAAAATGTGTATCTAAAACAGTCGCTAAAACGGTCGGCTAAGCAGTCGTTTGGACGCACACTACTTTAGAAGTGTATCTGAAACAGTCGTCGACAGTCGCCAAAACAGTATATAAAACAGTCGTCGACAGTCGTTGAAACAGTCGCTAACGACGGTCGTCGACGACCGTCTCCAAAGGGTCGTCTATATTTATGTTCAATTTGCATAAAAAGTTGCAAATTTAAAAATATGTCATGTCTTAATATTTCAACATTAGAATGGTATTAATCGAGTTTCCCCTAAAAACCGATGCGTCGAATGCAAAAACATCGACTGATAAGTTTTGCAAAACAGTTAACATCATTCTAATGTTGAAATATTAACCTATGAAATATTTTTAATTGTGCTGCTTTTTATGAAAATTGAACGTAAACATAGACGACCCTTTGGAGACGGTCGTCGACGACTGTCTTTAGAGACTGTTTCAACGACTGTCGACGACTGTTTTAGATACTGTTTTGGCGACTGTCGACGACTGTTTCAGATACACTTTTAAAGTAGTGTGTGTCTCACACGACTGCTTAGACGACCGTTGCAGCGACCGTTTCAGATACATATTTCTAAAGCAGTGTGTGTTGCAAATAATTTATTTGTATGTGGCAAAATTTTTAAACACAGACCAATGGAGTTTATTATCAGTTTATTAAATATTTGAAGATATTTTCCAGGCAGTGAACATTCGTTGGGTCTTCGAAAAGTCGAATGTCATTTATTTCGTGTGGCTTGGCACTAAATTTTTATGTATAATGGAAAATTAATAAAAGCGTGAAAAACTGAGAGCCATACAAATCGATTTGAAAACATTCCAAAACAGTAGTTCCTTCTTATTGAATTTACGGTTGCTTCCGTCGGATGGACCCATGCGACCATATTGCCAATTATTTAAAAAAAAATTTTTTTGTGAAAGTGTTGAACAAACTTTATTTCTACAAAAAAAGTTTACTTTTGACGACAGTTGAAATGTAGAATTGGTTGTATAGCCCTTTTTTGACTATAGAAAACCCTTTCCCGCTGCTTCCAAGGATTCGAGTGCACTACGAAGTTGACCATCATTTAACAATGCTGCGACATTCTATCGAAAATGAATATTTGTTGGTCGATATCGGACGCCAGGACTGCATGACATTCTTTATGATGTTGATGAACTCATGAAGACAAGTGGTTTAAAAGTTTTTATAAAGAAGCATCCAATTCCAATCGCAGACTCAAATGTCTCATGAATTTTTTATTGATAAATATTCTTGTGGTACCAGAAAATGCTGACAACGAATTGGTATTTCTCATGGTACTGGTTCTGTTGGATGGGTTGTTCAATGCAATTCCGTACATGGTTGCAATGATTCCATTTCTGACAATCTGTTTCATCAACAACTCCTCCCAGCCTTCTTCAACATGTGTAGTTTTACATTTTTCCAAATTATCGAAAATACCTTTTTTTAGTCGTTGAACATCCATTAGTGTGACGGCATTTGCTTGACAAGCTTGTTGAAAATTTTTATTAGGCGTAAGACATCCCTTAGAAACGCTACAAAATGAAGGGTGTTGAAATCTGTCCAAAACTGTATATTAGGGAGGTCCAAAATCGTATGGGAAAAAGTTGGGGGACCTAGCTGAAAACAGACCTTTGTGGTTCCCTGAGAAAAAGTCAATATGGGAACGATGAGATCCGAGTGGATCTAGGCGTTGCTATTTGGCGAAATGTGGGAAAACACGCGAAAATCGGTGAAACTATAGACTTTTCGAAAAATTGATCATAACTAACAGATGATAAATATTTTTGTTATGGTAAAATCTATGATTCCTCTTCAGAATATTCAAAATAAAAGGATTCAGAGGTTTCTTGGTGCATCTGAACGTTTAGAGTGCGCTGAGAGTCAGTCAATGTGGTAAATTGATGAGACCAGTCTAGGAGTCTTACCATCACTTTTTCATGTTTTAAATCTAAAACCCAAACGCTTTTTAAGTCAATTTCAACTCAAAAGCTATGTTTTAGACGTTCACCAGCAGTCACAGAAGATCTGAATGGGAAAAATTCGGGAAAATGTCTCAAAACGACTTTTCTCCATACATTTTCTCAAAAATGATTTTAAAAATATGTTGCGTATTGACGTTTTCTTATTTTTTATCGATAAATTACATAATTCTAAGCAAAAAGTTGTTCTACGGTATATCTAAAACTTCTAGTTTTTTTTTTATACGGCTAATCGTGCATCAAATAATCTAATTAGCCGTGTAAAAAAACTAGAAGTTTTAGAGATAAAAAATAAGAAAATTGTTCATGCGTTCGATATGACCTTGGTAGATTTCTCCAATGACCGAAAGGCAATCCACATCGTTCAATATCAATATTCTTCTTAAGATCGGTGATTTTCAAACGATATCGTGATATATTATAAACAAAGGAAAGCCACACCTCCCCAACAACAACCAACTCCACCAAAATGGTACATTTGAAACTTACGAAGTCATGTTATTAAAGCACATATAAAGACAGTAGCTGGCGAAGGAAACACCCGTCAGGAAGAGAAATCGAACAAGGAAATTCTTCAACCGGATCTGATAGTCAACTTGCTGAAGGACATCAAGAGCAAGTGGGAGAGCTTTCTCCTTCCCAAAGTGCAGGAACATATTATAAAATCGCTACTGATAGTTTAAAGCGACGTTCCTGCCCGAAACGAATTACAAAAAGACGTGCGAAAAAAAGAAAATACATATTAAAAGTTGCTGTTGTCATTTCATCTAAATGAATTATCTATTCATTCAGAACATGAAATAAAACTGATTAATTTTCCTAAAAAATTTCCAAATTTTCCAAATAATTTCCAAATTTCCAAATTATTTTCCAAAAATAGGCCCTGCACCACAGAGGTAAATTTTGCTGCAGCACATGGTATAACCGTACGAAGTACGCAATTCCAGAGGAAGGATATCTTCAAAATCACCTGGAATTCGAATGATGGGAATACCAAAAATCAAATTGACCATGTGATGATCGACGAAAAGTACAGGAACAGTATCTATGATGTCAGGATCTGCAGAGGAACTCGGCACGTTTCCGATCATGCCCTTGTAAAAGTCAAGATCAGATGCAAGTGGCCAAGATGTTACAATAGATTAGTGAATGTACGCCCCAGATTCAACATAGATAAACTCAGGGATTGTGAAACAAAGGCCCGTTTTCAAGCGGGCGTGGAAAACAAACTGAATCAAGAAACAACCCTTTTCGACCTGAATGATACGTAGCAAAAAACAAATCAAATCATCTGTGTCGTAGCCAGCAATGTTCTAGGACGAGCTGCATCCAGAAGGTCGGAGGGGTGGATTTGTGGATTTCAAGCAAGCGTATGACTCGCTGGACAGAATGGCTTTCTTTGCAATCATAGAGGAGTTCAAAATACCGATGAAAATGATACGACTAACAAAGGTGACACTGAAGGACACGAGATGTAGGATCCTGATGCAAAATTTTAACTCTAAGTTTTATTTTTTTTTTCTTTTGACTCGAATTCAATTGTTGAATTCATGCAATATTTTGACATGCTCACGCTATATTTTGATTTTTTTACTTTATGTATTTGAATATTTGAATTTTGTGTTTTTCTTTGTATTTTTACTATGCTGTGATTGTGTTAGATATACTACTTGAAGTTGTATGATTTGTAACGTTTTCATGGTTTTTTAAGGAGGGTTATGACAGCAGTCATAACTACTCTTTTTCCATGTCGGCTTGAAAAAAGTAGACAATAAAATTAATATCAATTGACCGCTTTTGCGGACGACACGGACCTCTTGGGAAGAGGAACGATTAAAGTGAAAGAAAGTCTGGTGGGGATGGACGAGGCGGTTAGAAAAGTTTGACTGATTATTAATGAGGAAAAAACAAAATACCTCGTACTCGATAGAAGCGAAAGGTCAAGGATCGGACAAAACATGACCATGAACGAGTACAATTTTGAGGTTGTTCAGTCTTTCAAATATCTCGGGTCCATCGTCAACGTCACCTATGATCTAGATGAAGAACTTAAGACTCGGACGGTGCAAGCGAGCAGGTGCTTTTACGCATTGAAACATCTTTTCGAAAGCAATCTCCTAAACACCAGCACGAGATATCGTTTATACAAGACACTAGTCAGGAGCGTTGCCACATACGCCAGCGAAACCTGGACTTTAACATTAAATCAAGAAAGCAGGCTGAGATGCTTCCAAAGAAAAATTCAACGCTCAATCTGTGGATCAATCAAAGTAAACGATAAGTGCAGGATTAGGACGAATAGAGAACTCGTGGAAATTTTTGGACCAGAAACGATTATCGGGATGATTAAATCAGCACGGCTAAGATGGGCGGGTCATGTGATCCGAATGGCAGATGATAGAGTAGCCAAAAAAGTCTTCACGAACCAGATTGAGGGTTCACGCCCTAGAGGTAGACCGAAGAAAAGATGGATCGATTGTGTGGAAAGTGATCTGCGAGAGTTGGGCGTTCGGAATTGGGAATTGGTAGCAGAGGATCACCAGCGATGGCGGCGCGCTGTTGTGGAGTCAGCCAAAACCCGCCTGGGTTAACAATTTAACAATTTAACAACAATTTACTAGATATTAACTTTCATCAAACAACAATGATGTAAGGCTACATTACGGAATTCTTACTCGTCCTTTCCTAAGTAGATCCTAAGTAAATTTTGAAGTAGAAAAAGTTATTTGGCGAATCTATGAGGTTGTAGCGTTATTTTTACAAAGGCTCTTTACTATTAGACGTTTGAGGGGAATTGTTACAGATCCTATACATTAAAACTTGACATTTTGGGGCTGTATGAAATTGTTCGAAGCTTAAGCCACACCTGGCAACACAATAATGAATTATATGAAACTGAGTCATTAAATTTCTTCTACGTCGCTAACTCTAGGATAAACCCGGAAAAACCACTCAAAGATACAAATATGTATAAGAAAGATTTACAAAAAACAGAGAAGTGAGAGTTATAACTGATTGAAAGAAGATCAGTTAGATCACAAAAACTCTTTCTCCATGTCAAAGTTTTTAGTTCTTCTCATTCTAATGTCGAAATTTGTATTAGCGCCAAACGGTTTCCACTCGTAAATTTTACACCGGTTCTGGCGGTTAGTAGAACTCGAGGGGTAACTCTCACTTCTAAGATTTATGGATTAAGTGGACTAAAAATGAGAATGAACGGAAGGGTAAGCTAACTACAAACGATGTTAAATCAACTGAATTGTTAATCCAAAGGCTATGGTCTAAAGATTAACTGGTGGAAGACGAAAATAATGACAAACACGGACAAACATTGATGATGATAAGGATATTAAAATCGGAAATGACAGCTAAGACTAAGGCAACCAGACTGACAAAGAACGTCGAAGAATTGGACTAGGATGGGAAGTATTTGGAGGGCTAAGGTTTATTTTCAAAAGTAAGATGGACAATCGCTTACCACCGCGTACCGCGTACCACCAGTTCTCACATATGAAGTCGAAACGCTTACTCTGACGAAGGGGTCGTCGAACAAGCTCAGAGTAGCACAACGAGAGATGGAACGTTGCATGCTGGAAATATCGCTTAGGGACAAAATGACCAATGACTGGATTCGTCAACAAACGAAGGTCGTTGATGTCACTTTTTCGCAAATATCTCAGCAAGTATAGCACGGAAATTACTCATTTTGGTGTCAAATGAAAGCATTTGATGTCACAAAACTGGGAAAAAAATTTTGTGGGAATCGGGTCAGGGGTCTGGGGACTGAAACCAACGGAATGAACGAAATTGAGTTTCTTCATATACGAAAGCAGTTTTTCGTCTACATTTCCTTAACTATGCCATAGGATGACACAAATCTCCAGAACTATGAGAGATAGAAAGTTGGTTGCAAAGGCGAAGTTGTAGATAATTAAATTTAAGCGAAAACGTGTTTCAGGATTTTGGGAAAATGTGATCCAATACTGGTATATAGCCACTTCCATAATTGGGCAGGATGACCCAGATATCCAGAACTGTGAGAGTTAGAAAGTTCGTTCCAAAGGCAAAGTTGTGCACCGATCATGGTCCTTAGATGACGAATCAGCAATAAAAAAATAGGGCACTAAAAACGAGTATAGATACTGCTTGGGCTCTATGTGTTTTTTGTACATAACTCGAGTAAATCTCTTCCGATTTTCAAAAACGTTTCTTTGTTTGAAAGATCTTGGCACGGCCGACAATTTATGGAAGAATTTTGCTTAGGGCTCAAGTGGGCCTCATGTCTGTCCTAAGATCGGCCTTAACCAAAAAACATAACCAAAGACCCGTACGTATCAGAATAGATGTGGCAAAGAGACTCGAACGTATCTAAATATACAAATAAGCAAACAATCCAACGTTTTCTGTTCTCTTATAACTGTAAGAATATCAAAAATTCATAGAAATCACCCAAAGGCCCTACCGAAGTACGTCTCACACCATTCAAATCTAGAAAATCTTATATCCAAGGACTAAGTATTTTTCCCTAAAACCCAGACACACGTGTTATCTAAAATTTTATTGTCTACAACTTTGTCCTTGGAAGCAGCTTTCTATCTCTCATAGTTCTGGAGATCTGGGTCATCCTGCCTAATAATGTAATAGGTCATATACCAGGATTGGACCATATTTCCCCAAAACCCTGAAACATGTGTTCGCTTAAATTTAATTCTCTACAACTTTGCCTTTGACAGTAAATCTCCATATTGCATAGCTAAGGAAATATAGACGAAAACCTGTTTTCGTATATGGCCAAGAATCTCAATTTCGTCCATTCCATTGTTCCCAGTGCCCAGACCCCTCTACCGATTCCCAAAAAATTTTTTCCCAGTTTTGTGACATCAAATGCTTTCATTTGACAACAAAATGAGGAATTTCCGTGCTATACTTGCTGAGATATTTGCAAAAATGCTTCACCGACCTACGAAAAACCATGTTTTTGGTCACTTCCTCGACCATATCTCCGGAACCACTTGATCGATTTTGCTCATCTGTGGCCAAGTTTAGACGGACAGACGGACAGATGGACATTTTTTTTATTGCTGATTCGTCATATTTAGACAATAATAGATGCATCCCCCCAACTCCCACCTCGACCTACCCCATGTTACAATAAAATTGTTTGTAGTAAACGTATAGGACCTTTGTACTTCGTACGGGTCGAAAAATGTTTTTTGCTATGTTGCAGAGTAAATTGAGCGAAACATTTTTGTCTTTGGAAGTATGTGTCCGAGGCTTCTACTTAGGGCCTTAGGTCAGTACTAAGGTCGGCCATAGCCCAAAAAATGGTTTTTTGCTATATTGTAAACAAAATTAAGGAGAACATATTTCTCTATTTGTGCTCTATTTTGTGCTTTCAAAAAAATTTTTTACACCGTTTCTTCGGGCGGGTTTTTCAATATTGCCCTATCGGCAATTTTCAATTCAATTTAATGTGGAGTCAAGGCAATATTTACTTAAATACGTTCGACTTTTCGTAACATCAACTCTGTTTGCGGCATCTATTCTGATACGTACGGGTCCCCTGCATATGTTTGTCCGCTTCGTTCCCACGCGTGAAATTCTCAGTAGTTGCAAAATGAAAGCAATAGAAAAGTTACTATCCTCTAGTTAAGGGATCAATACGTCTGATGCACCATTTTCTATTAATATTTTTTCGTAACAACTGAGCATTTCGAGCGTGGGAAAGGAGTTTTCGTGGAATGGCCCTATGTGTTCAGGAACAAAAATCGAATGATTAATTTGAAAAAATCAATCGTACACTTGCTGTGATCATGATATAAAATTTTCATGCGAAATTTGTCCAGTGTTTTTGTTCGGAATCTGGCGTTTTGCCCGTCTACGCGAAAAATAGTATACATCACTTGGAGGTAACACGGTTCTGATTTAGACCAAGGTGGTAAAAAGGTCCTCCTCGGGCTCCGCTGCGTTCCACCCTAGGATTTGACTTTTTGCCACCTGGGTCTAAATGCACCATTTCAGCTCCTTGTGATGTAATGTACTATTCTTGCTGTGTTGCAGAGCAAATTGAAGGAAACATTTTTGTCGATGGAAGTATGTGTCTGAGGCCTCTACTTAGGGCCCTAGGTCAGCCCTAAGGTCGGCCCTAGACAAAAAAAATTGTTAATGCTATGTTGTAGAGCTTTTCTATAGCTTGCCTGAGACAAAAGATCTGATCCTGACAATCTCCCAGAGGTTTGAAACACTCTAAGCCTCCTCAAGAACCACTCAATTTTCATTGATCTTTTGTTATTTGTTTCATGAAGCGAGGCACAGCGTAGGGCATTGAGGTGCAGCAAAGTGATTTTTATATCATAGAAAAGTGAAGGAGACAATACCATCCAAGAGCGTAATTCAGGTCGGCGGTTGAGAGTCATGAACATGAGACTTTTAAAAAATGCTTTTTTCGGCGGATTTTGAAGTGTTCGAGTTAATCCCCTTACATCAAAAGAACTGCAGCAAAAAATGGAAGAGAATGGCAAGTCAATGGAATGTTTCTCAACGTATGCAATTAAGCCCTGCTGCTCAGTATAGACCGACGCTGAGATGGGAGCGGTTACACGGAATTGCGGGGTGCATGGGCAACTGGCATAAATGGGTATCGTCAACGATCCCAAATCCACCTGCGGTCTCGAGGAGGAAGCAAGCGTTCTCCTTTCCTGAAGATTTCTGCTGTGAGGCTCAGGACGTTGGGAGGTCGCATGGTAAAACCATTTTTTTTTATTTTAAGGCAATCTTTAAGTCTTTATTCTTTATCATTGGTTCGGCTAGCCATTGACCCAGTCCTAAGGAAGAAAACAATCCAAAATAATTGCTCAGAATTTCTTATTTAGAAAATTTAATCATTTTATTTAATTGGTAGGTTCAATAACGGTTCCGTAAAATAATGGTAGCTTGGTATCGTCGTGACGTATGAGGAAAATAAACGGTGTCTCCACTCTAAATACTACGTCCGTTCCAGTTCGATAAAGTGTGGTTATTGTTGATGCACCGCCTTCTGTACCTTTCTCGTTTATAGTCAAATCAATTTTATGCAATATTTCCGATGCAAAGAGACCTGGATTCTGACTAGTGCCTTGTGACAACTCTGTACGTAATCGATCCAAATTTTTTAGACTTGCAGATGGATCGCTCTGACGGCGCTGCCGGGAGTGTTTCTTTTCAGGACTTCCTTTCATTATGCGTTTCGATAGGAAGAAATCTTTGAATCCTAAATTTGGTTGACTTTTGGCTGCGCTACTTGGGACTTTATAACTAACATTACGTTTTCTGCGTTCAGCCGCCTGTTCTCCAGTTTTTTTCTCAGGTTCTTGTTTTGGCGGCTCTGTTCCATTACTGTTTGTAGCAACTTCATCATCTTCACCATTTCGGGAAAACAAAAATGGTTCTTCTTCGTCTTCATGAACATTCGAATAACCGCCAAATTTGTGATTTTCAAATATGCTGGAACTGTAGTCGGGCATTGAAAAGCCATTATTAATTGGTGCAAAGCTTGGCGCTGCTGCAGGGAAATTGGTCGGCTGGATAGGTCGTGGATCGTTGAATATACCAGTGGGAATCTCGTGTCCGTTTGAAATAAGTGATAAATCACTACGTCTTTCGTCGAACAACGAATGAAGTCCCATTTTTTCAAACATTTTTTTCAAATCAACTTTGTTGCTGATGTGCATTTTTGGGAACAAAATAATCGATGTTTTCCATTCCATCTTCGAAATCATGTCGTCTATTTTGTCAGCCGTCAAATAGGACTGCAGCTGTCGTACGCGGCTCCTATTTGAATTATTTGGCAAAATTATGTACATTGTGGACAAGTTGCGTCGATAGGGAAGGGCCAGTATACGACAATCATATTCAACAGCATCATAGAATGGGAATGTGCCACCATGAGCCATCATTTGAACTTTTATTGGAGTAGTTCCCAGACCATCCGGATAAAAGTCTTTTCTGTAATCAGAAAATGTTACCAACGACTTCGATTCGAAACAAACGAACTTACGGTCCAGTAGCTCCTTCTATGAACGTTGTTTCCCACATAGCCTTAAAATACAATGCACTAGCAAGCACGACTTTAGTTTCTGGTTGGAAGTAAGCAACAATTTCGGGAATTTTGCCATACGTTTTTTCATTTACCCAACTTGTCGAAAAGCAAAGTTTTGAAATAAATTTATATATTTGAGAAAAGCCTAAAACTTACTCGTTAATGTATTTTGTTGCACGTTCACCGTCTCTAGCAAAATCCAAACTTTTCATATTACTCTTGTAAATACTGAGCACAGCACTTTGGTAATCTGGACGAATAGAGAATCCTTGTTGTACGAAAACTCCATTTGCAACTGCCACTTTGTACTCATCACCATCATTTGAATGTCTGACTCCATTCGATCGGGGATTACCATACAGCTTCCAATTAGGTTGAGGTCTAGTAACGGATAATACGTCGTTAGTTCTTTGGTCTTTGTTTTGTTCGTAAATTACGTGACGCATAACCAAGCCATCAATTTATACCACGGATTGTACATTTCATGTGTTTTTGTACGAGTGAATTTACATGCAAAGAGTATTTTCTAAAACCACGATTAAAAACGGCATCTATTTTTACGGTCAGCAGATGTTTTCTTTGGTCAACTGAATTATTTTCTGGTTAGCGAAGTTATTGATTTTGAATTGAAATATTTTTTGTCAGCAAAAGTAAAGCTTTTGGTTAGCGAAATTATTTCCTTTTGTCAGCAAACATGTTCTGATTAGCCTTATGGTTGCATTTCGTAAAAGGATAAATTTGCTATAATTGAACGAAGCCCTTTTATGTTGCATGTACATCGTGCCCACAGCGGTAGCGAAATGAAAAATTTCATAGGCCGCTTTTCCAGGAAAATTCTGGAAAAGTGCTCAATTTTGAGGGTTTTTCAGGTAATGCTCGGAGTTTTCGAATTTTAGCTTCGGACTGACAATAGGTACTTAGAGAGTTGATTTGTTCTCGAAAGTTATAGAGGTTGGTGAGGAAAATTGTTTGTGATCTTAAGAAAATAGCTGCCAGCTGTCAAAATGACGCCATCTTGGATTTTTTGCCATCTTCTCAATTAGAATAGTTACACAGTTGGTTTTTTCGAAAAAGTTAAAGAGATTGGTGAATGGAATTTTTAGCCTGAAGCCTGAAAATTTTTTTCGCTGGTAATTTTTTTTGCTGAAAACTTTTTTTAGACGAAAACTTTTACGCCAAAAATTTTTTTCACC
>CM055403.1:123673356-123698736 GCA_029228625.1 Pseudolycoriella hygida
TTGTCTCCGAGTAACAACGTAAAAACACCACACCGAAAGGTATAAACGGTCTATAAAGTGTGATGATGATGATGATGATGATGATAAATTTTGTTATCTAGATGAGTGTTTGAAAACATTAACATAAACTATGTTCAGTCAAGCAACTTACACGAATAATTCCACGAAAAGAAAAATTTTACGAAATTGGGGTGTTGTGAAATTTTTGTAAGCTCATGCCACGCTACTTTGGAAAAATGATATTCTCCGAAATGTAAATTGAAAACACAGGGAACCAAATAAAAATTCACTTTTGAAGCTAAATGGCAGATAAAAAATGGGAGATTTCCTCACCGAATTTGCATCGGAAAATACGTGCTTTAGGCATACATTTGAACAACATTTTTCAGACCAGGAGTGAAAATAAGGTTGGCCAACAAGTATTTTAACGTGTACCCTAGTGATTGCACAAACCAGTTATCGGTTAACCGGTTAATCGAGCAATTTTGTAACCGGTTAACCGACCACTCAAAACCGGTTAACCGGTTGTAGCCGATTTTGCCGCTCTTTTGCGAATCAAAAAAAAAATGTTTAGTACAGTGACAGAAGACTTCCACCTCCATAATCTTTAAATTTAATATTTAATTCAGAAAATCTACTAAAATTTTCTGCAATTGCTCGCTTAGCTAGTAGCGAAAAGTAAAAGATCAAAATTCTGACTGAGATTAGACTGTAAAATGATGACAGCAAAATTACCGGTAGGGTTATGATTCGAATCGGTTCGATGAGCGTTTAGGTGTTGTCACGTACGAGCGACCAGAAAAAATCGAAAAATAAATTCCTTCAATTTTGCATATTTTAAGGCGTGGTTCGGAATAGACGTTAAGCATGTGGTCCCTATGTAGTTGCTAAAGCGTCATGTGCATCAGCTGGCAGTTACTTAATTCGTCACACAAAGGCAGCCGAACCAGTCACTTAACAAGTACTGCTGCCAGCTATAATATTGCCATTGGCATTTTTATTATTTCGTATGGTACATGATACACGAACATTTCCCTCCTCTTAAATACAACAAGAATTAATTAAAAAATTTTAAATTCTTTGAACCATTTACGTCGTTGAGACAAAAAAACAAATCTACATAAACTAACAAACGGAAAACAGAGACTTAAAATAAACAGATTCATTTATAAGTTAGAGAAGAGATAAACCGTAAAATCACATTTAGTAAGAGCCTATCACAGATGGATGTCCAGTAGTTGTAACCACTGTACCGCATAAGGATGAGTTTGTGGAGTTCAGATATTCCACCGACAAATTTCCTAGTGACGCAGTCGTTTACGATGTGGTGCGTCGTTTGAAAGATGTCTCGACTGCAGTGTGGAGAATTGGTCGCGTTCCAATTATGGAGCATGTTGGCACTTCGGCCATGGCCACTTCTAATACGGTTGATTCGACACCATATTTTTCTATTACCATCCAATCCATTTAACTTTTCCGTCGGGTCGTTCACTAGGTGGTTACGTACGCTCGCTAGTTGCCAAGATTCTCTCCACTTCGCCAGAATGCAGTAGGTATAGTTTTTATCAACGGCGGCGTGTTTCTGGATTTCAGTCTTGGAACTCGTGGAGCCATGAGCAAATCCTCGTGTATCAGAAGCGATGCATTTTCAAAAATGTTTGACAATTCACGGGCAAGGGCTGCCTCACGTCGGATTTCAGATGGGGCGATGTTTGCTAGGACTAATAGCCATGGTAGTGGAGTTGACTTTAAAGTGCCAGTGACTGTTCGTAGTGTGGTGTTCAGTTGTACGTAGACCTTATCAGTGTGTGCACTGCGAAGCCAAACTGGGCTGCAGTATTCTGCTGTCGAGTATACGAGCCCCAGAGCTGCTGTTCGAAGCGTTTTACCGTTGCTGCCCCAGGTAGAACCAGCCAGTTTCTGTATTATATTGTTGCGTGTTTTGAGCTTTTGACATACTTTTTCCAGATGCGCTTTGTGTGTTGGCATTATTATTTGTAACGAATATATTATTGAAATTCAAATCATTGTTTCAATCAAAACAGCGTTTCAAGTTGTATGAGCAATCGTGATCGTTAATTAGAATTTTTCAAACTTTTTCAGAGTTTCGTTAATTTTCGTTCAGAATTTTGAAAGCCCTTAATTGTGTCCCTTATATTTAAAAAATTGATGATCGTTTATTAATCGCGTTAGGATACTTGGCATCTCATACAACTTAAGCCGTTTCAGAAAAATAGTCTTCGATATGTCAATGCATGGGCTTGAAAGCGCATTATCACAGTAGGTGAATCCGGTGGTCAGATACAATCACATAAAATTGATCCACCTCAAAAGCTTATTGAAATAGCAACAAGGACGCCTAAAGTTCTCTATTTGTTTATCATGCTTTTCCCTGGGCAGAAAGTAAAAATGTAATCCCAAGTGATCAGAAGTGAATAGTGTAATAACGGACAAAATCAATTTATATTTTCGACATCTTGATATTGAATGAAGTTGAAGAAATTTAGGTTAGGACGGTATTAGAAAAGCTCTAATTGTAGAGGACTATAAGAATTGAATTTTATTTTATTTAACGTGTACCCTCTCGGTAAGTTGATATATACGGTGTGCGATGCGATAGGTAAATGGCGCATAACTTACGTGTACTCAGAGTAGTCGGTAAATCTTATGCGAAGTGTTTGTTTTGAAATCGTAAAAGTTTATGATTCTCAAATTTCTTACACTGAGACAAGCCTAAGATTGTGCAACTTTTCATAATTATTTTTGTTTCAGCTGGCAATTTATGAATACAAGTTATACATAGTTTGCAGAATACTTGAGACAGCAAATCGAGGGGAGGTCACGTCAATTTAACTTCATCTAAAGAATCGAAAATGGCTTGATGTGATACCCCTTCACATCTAGCTATCAGCTAAACATCAAACCAAGGGGTAGTCACGTCCATTTAATTTCATATAAAGAGTCGCAGATCGGATGTAGTGATTACCCATTCATATCGAGCTATGTGTTTGTCTGTCAATGTAAACATTAATTATACGTATGACATGACCGTAGTTGTTTTGATTATAGCAAGCAAAGTGTATTTTAAAAGTTCTTCCCTCAAGTAATAATAACAACTATACTTCGATGAACAACTTATAATTTCGGTAAAACAGTGAAGTGCGTAAAGAAATATTTCGATGATGTGTGTAATTTATATGAACCTAACGGGATGTTTAAACTCATTTCATTGAAAGCTTTCGCTTTCGTGTATTTTTAATGTTACGTGGACGTTTTGAACTCATGTCATGTAGTTTACTGTTTTTGATTTACAGACAAACACGTAGGTAGATGTGAAGGGGTAATCACATCAAGCCATTTTCGATTCTTCATACGAAGTTAAATCGACATGACTTCCCCTCGATTTGATGTCTCAAGTATTCTGCAAACTATGTATAAGGGACTATCCATAAATTACGTACGCTTTTTTCAGTACTGCCATCAGATTTAAATCATCAATAACTTGAAAAATATTTACTTTTGAGACGTCAAATGTATGGTCGACCCCCCATTTAGGGGGTATTATGGGGGGTCGGCCATACATTTGACGTCTCAAAAGTAAATATTTTTCAAGTTATTGATGATTTAAATCTGATGGCAGCACTGAAAAAAGCGTACGTAGTTTATGGATGGTCCCTAACTTGTATTCATAAATTGCCAGCTGAAACAAAAATTATGAAAAGTTGTACAATCTTAGGATTGCCTCACTGTAAATTTGTGGTATTTTACGGAAACGAATGTCCTGCCTATGACATTACTCGATTCTCGGTAAAACATGTAATCCCTAAAGCCGCCTATAAGTTCTCAATAAAGATGAAAAACTCGAATTAAATTTCGATACTAAACAAAACTTTAACCGACAACTAAAGTCATTTCATAGAAACATGAATGAATTGGCACGCGGCAACTTTGATTCGTTTGTAGAGTGAACATAACAAAATTTGAAACTTTAATTGATTTTTATGAAATAAGATGTTTTATAGATTTCAACTTACGTTGTGGGTAAACATCGCACACCTGTAATATTACTTATAACAGTGCTCCTCTTTATTATACTATTTTTGTTTCGGTTAACCGGTTATTTCACGCCCGGTTAACCGTAACCGCGATTACTGATTTCCCGGTTAATTGCAATCACTAGTGTACTCACTCGGTAAGTCTATATAACCTAACCAGTGTGCGATGCGGTAGGTAAATGGCTCATAAGCTACGTGTATTCAGAGTAGTTGGTAAATTTTCTGCGATGTGTTTGTCTTGATGTAGTAGTGCATTTTGCTTCTCAAATTTCTTAGATTTCATGCATCTTTCGGAAACGAATGTCCTGCCTATGACACTCCTCGATTCTCGGCAAAACATTTGTCCAATAAAGCCGCCTATACATTCTCAATAAAAACAACAAAACACGAATCAAATTTCGATACGAAACAAAAATTGAACTGACAACAAAAGTCTTTTCTTCGAAACATTAATGAATTGGCAGGCAGCCACTTCGATTCGTTTATTAAAATGTTACTTAGAGTGAAAATAAAAGAAATTGATGTATCAAACGAATTGTGCACTTTTTTCTATGAAAACATATGGAAGGGACCCTTACGTATCAGAATAGATCGGCAAACAGAGTAGATGTTACAAAAAGGTTCGAACGTATCTAAGTATATATTGCCTTTACTCTTACGTATGTGCAATAACGACCGCATTACATTGGATTGGAAATTGCCGAAAGGCCAATTTGAAAAACCCGTCCTAAGCAACGGCGAAAAAATCTCTCCAAGCCCTTAAAATTAGCCCAGAATTTAGAACCGACCTAGAACACTAGCACCTAGAGGCCTCTGACCCATACCTCGGAAAAAATCGTAGTTCGTGCGATCAAATCCTAGCCCTATCGACGTACATTGACTCCGGGTTCGAAAAGAAACTGAAAACGGGACTCGCACTGGTGGACCTTTCGTCAGGGTACGATACCGTACGGAAGGACGGCCTGTTGCTAAAATTCATGGAAATAATCCCATGTTTAAACCTTGTACAGCTCTTGGAGAACATGCTCTTAAACAGACGAATCAAAGTCTTGCTGAATGGGGTTTGCAAGCAGCAGGACGAGAATGTTGAACAATGGCCTCCCGCAAGGCTCCGTGCTTTCGTCACTTCTATTCAACCTCTATATAAGTGATATGCCGGAGATGTTATCCCGTAGATTTGGCTACGCTGACGACAACGCGCAAGGCTTTGAACACAAAGACCCAGTATACATAGAGACTGTACTCACCGCAGATCTAACAAGTCTGGAAAAGTACTACAAAGACTGGCGGCTGGGGATGGGATGTTGTAGTGGTAACGTTCCGGGTTCCGGGTTCGATCCCCGGAATTTATAGGATTTTTCTGTAATTAACTGATCATATGGAACGTCCCTAGGCTCACCCTAGCTTTGAATTCGAGTAGTTTTCGGTATTCGATGCCCGAAAACGCAAAAATTGTACACAAAAAAATATATGTGACGTCACCCACATATGACGACATTTGTGTACATCAACAATGGTCGAAAGAGCACCCATGGTAACGGTAGCTATAACTACATCCCGATAGATGGCACGAACCGAAATAACGACAAAAGAACGGCGCGAACGATGGCAACCTATAAACGTCACACAGTTGGGTTCGCGTGGTATCTTGGTAAAAAATGCTATCAAATCGGATGCCCAATTTGTTGGACTATCAACCTCCCAGCAAATTGCACTGCTTTACAAATGAACAGCCAAAATGAAATATGTGTGAAAAGAAATTAAAATATTGTGATTATAAAATTTAATAGAAGCCGAACCTGTCACTGACCTCTCGTTCTTCAATATGAATTGTAATGATTAGAATATAAGAATATTGTAAAAAACAGTTGTACTCCATATGCTAAATAAATAAAAAAAAAGACTGGCGGCTATGCCCAAATCCAGATAAAACGGAAGGGAGCTACTTCCATCTCAACAACAGGGAAGCAAACTCGAAACTAAACGTAAAATTATGCGTAAAGGAGGTAAAGTTCAACCCGAGCCCCACCTACCTTGGTTATACAATGGACAGAACGATGACCCACAAGTCGCACTTGGAAAAAGTCGCGCAAAAATTGAAGACAAGATAACGAAACGCTCCCAATTAACCAAGATGCCCCGTCAATCCTAGGTTGAAATCGAGAAATCCAATTTGGACAGAACCGTTCTTCAGAAACGGACAAAGCTACACGCAAGACGCAAAGGAAAAATGGAGAATCTCATGGAACGCAGCGAATTTGCGCAACAAACACCTCGTCACCGACCCGACGAACGGGAAAAATAAATGGTATGGACGGAGCATGAAAATCTGGTGTCGTCTGAACAGAATCAGGTCCGGGCATGGTCCCTGCGCCAACACACTACACAAGTGGAACACAAACGTAGCACCGCACTGCGACTGTCGCGACAACGTTACGCAGACTGTCGACCACATTGTCAACGAATGCGCTTTAAGGAAATTCTCTGGTGGATTGGCAGATATACATGCACTTACTCCGGACGCCATGCAATGGCTACAATCTTAGTTTCTTTTTAACCTTCAACTGACGCGAAGAATATTATCTTTCTTCGTACAGGTCTAAAAAGGTATCTTGAAATCTGTGGCTGGAGAAAAACCTTATGTGATGAAACAGGGTCACTGAATGTACCATAATGTTCTACATACAAGACATGCTGAAAACAGTCCAAAAAGAGATTTGTTGCCGATAGATTTTACGTTGAGTTTTTTTGCGTTTGACTCAAAGAATGACTTTTAGGAGAACTTTGCGAATTTATTTATGTAAACAAAAAAATATTTGAGATCGAAATAAGGCTAACAGTTTGATTTTAGCAGCAGCTACAAAGGCTTTCTCATCTAATGAATATTATGAAATTCTTTTGTTGCCTTCAACTTACCGAGTAGGTACACGTTAAAACATAGTACAGACGAACACTGCAAGCGGACCTCAAAATTCACTTTTAAGGCACAAAGCATGTAAAATGCAATGCGTGACACAAATGTTTTTGAGAGCGTGTGATTGTAGCATTGTAACATTTTTCTCCTTGTGACGTAAATAACTATTGTGATCTCAATAGACATTACTTCCCTATAATTCTATATTTGAGTACGTTCAAAATCTTGCCGTGTAAAGCACGTATCACATTTGTGTCTTGGCTAATAAAAAAACTTTCGAGATTTGGAGCTTCATTTGTGTTTCAGCGAAATAATCACCGAATTGATCTGACACTTTACAGTCACCCAACACCCAGTTACCCAAAATTAAAAAAAATATATATAAAATATACTCTCCATCTCAATATTGACATGCGCAACATAATTTAAATCAATTTCCAAAATATTTCACTCAGTGATTTTGTACTTTTTCAGCAAAACGATATGTCCGGTTTAATTAAAAACAACTCAGGCAAATATAAACGCCCCATTGTAATTGGATATTGTGCGAGGCCATTATGATAATATCAATGAAATTTTGATTTTGTTTGCATTGTCCATTGTACTTTTTCATAAAAAAAGCTAATTAGGTTTTTAGAACAATTCTTGAAATATTTTGTTAAGAAGTGGATCTTTTCTGAACCATTTAGTGCTGCGTTAAGCAAATCTGTTCTGTAACACAACTAAATCAACTAGTTTTAAATTTCTCTTGGGCTACGCCTCGAACTTAGTGAGGCCATTTGATCAGGATTTATTTACGTGAATTTTTCTTTAGTGCAATTTAGAGAAAATTTAATCGATTTTTAAAAGAAAGTTAAGAAAATTATTTTTTCTTTTAACTGATAATTGATGTCCTTGGAAATGGCTTTGGAGAACTGGAATTTTCATGCTTCGTTCTTCTTCCACAAAATTCCATCAGGTTCATTGCTGATTTGGAAGATGAAGAGAAGAATTTTGGGAGACTTGGAGGTACGAGGGGGTTGAAAGGTTGAATATCGGTTTTCACATATTGCATTTTGGGCAATTCCCATTCCCAATCCAATTGTAATATATTACAGCGTATGAGGGGAAATCTTTCATTACAATTTTGTGATACGAGTCGAGCCCACAAGTGTGAAAGCTTTACAAACTCTTATAGGTGAATATGGTTTGGAAACTAAATTTGAAAAACTAATACATTCAGTACAAATTCATCGAAAATGTTGGACATATTTTCACTTCGTTTCTCTTATCTCAACTGCAACCAACTTCGTTATACCAAAAACGTGTAACCAGTGTAACTAAAGTGAAGTAGCTACGAACCGAGATAGTGCAGACATGACGATTATACTAGATTCCCAGAGCTGTGGTGGCCAACCGTATTTTTCTATTTTAACAAGTGTAGAGATTGCATATCCGATCCAAAAGAGAGGTGAGCATGACATGCATGTTTATTCGGATTCGGATGTACCAGGATTTTGTTAGACATTTTCCAATGAACAAACATTAGTACTTTTTTTTGTTTTACTTACATTTTTTTATATGTAATTACAAGAGTTTGCTCATTTGCATATTAATGACATGTGCGATGTTGATGAAGGTGTCGAGACTAGAGGTAGAGTGTACGAATTTCATCTTTCCCATTGACATAATGATCTTCGTAATTTTTTTTCGTGGTATATTCCAACACCAATAGTGCGTATCCAAAAAAACTATTACCTCAAGAATTTTTTGTAAGCTCGTCTACGATCGCTAGAAGTGAGAGAACGATTCTGAAGAGAAAAATTTGCACAAAAAGCTCTCACGAATCAATGGGTTTAGTTACACATTGTATGCCTAAGGTCGAGAACAATTCGAAAAACCACACGATTTTATTATTTTAAAGTTGAGTTAAAAATATATGCTCGATTTTATGTGACACACGGGCTGTAACAGCGGTAACATAACACAACGTAGTAAACGATTTCCAAATGCGTCGTACAAAAATAATATATTGCGTAGTCATAACCATTTTGCCTGTTTTATTTGATAATTCATTTCCGCTCTATAGGGAAGTAAAACATTTTATCTGCCTAGAACGATAATCTCGCATTTTTCTCCCTAGGGCAAAATTGTTTTTCTCGATATATCTTTTCTCGGCAGATAAAATAGCATATGCACCGCTGTCCAGGATGGTTTATTTTGACGATTTAGATTATTTCCCACGCCTTCGGCTCGGGAAATAACCTAAAAATCGTCAAAATAGAGCATCCGGGACAGCGGTGCATAATCTACTATTACCTCCCTGGTGACGTAATAGTTATTTGAATCACTAGGACGGAAAGTGAGGATTTTCCCTGTGTCTGTGTATTGTAACCGGGAAGCTGATTGTAACATGAATGTGAATGTGTGCCGAGTCGAAGACGAGGCAACACATTCACACGAATGTTACAATCAGTTTCGAGGTATATAAATAAAGAGACACATGGGAATCCCGAAGTGTACGTTCTAGTTATTCGAAAAATTGTTCATACAGTGTGCACCGAAATGCACAAACACATCAATCAACATTTAACACATAATTCATTTGCACATATTTCTCCAAAAAATTATACGCAATTTACCACACATAGCACAACGTCAGGTACAGATTTCTATGTGTGACGCAAAGAGCGTATCAAACTTCCCACCACATACACTTTAAATTCGAACACATAAAATTCCGATGACACGATTTCCGTTCTAGGAATCACTTTTCCGTACTACACACAGATTTCGGAGGTCTGCATTTCGTTGCTTTCCGAACCAAAACGATCGATGAAAAGTAGTGCTTTCGGTGCATACTGTATGATAAATGATTTCCGCCACGGGTAGTTTAAGTTAAAAATATACCCAAATAACACTGCACGTAATGAAAGACTTCCACGGGGGTAAACATGCAATTAATGCGAAACTTTCAGAGGGGATAGTGAAAAAAATAATTTTTAATTGATGTCCCACCGAAAACTTGTCATTACATGCATATGTGCACCCCACGGAAATTATTCATACATGTATGTTAGGGCCCCCACCGGAAACTTCTCATGACATGCATATCTGCATGTAATGACGCGTTTTCGAATGGGACACCGATTAAAACAGTATACAGTGGGAGTGCTTAGTAAGTCATCCATTCTGGATCATTTCGTGACACATCCAAACTTATTCGTGTATTTTTAAGAAACTCGCTTTAAAAACTGTTTTTTGACTCGTGCAGAAGTATACCTCGCCTTCGGCTCGGGATACAAACTCTACACTCGTCAAAAACAGTTTTCAAGCTAAAAAACACCCTCTTGACTTTGGCTCATTTCACAAAATTGATCCCTCATATAAAGAATTATCTACTTCCGCTCGTAATCTGCTATTTTGCTTACTAATGATCATAATTCGACGTTTTTCGTTACGGCAACTACGATCGAAAACTTAAAGTTTTTGTAAGTGTTGTTTGAGTCTGGAAAAGTATTTTTTCGGCAGCAATCAAGTGTGCATGAAATTGTTGTAAGTGATTTCAGTATGTTCGTTTGTGTGATTTTGTCTCATTATGATCATAACGGAGCAAAAAACGTTGCTTGTAACGTGATAAAAGTGGAATTTTTGGGACACGTTCGTAAGCTTGTACTACTTGGCTTCGTCTCGTTAGGACAAGCTTACGACTAGTCCCAAAAAATGCAAATTTTCATCACTCGTTACAAAATATACTATTTCATCACTCCACCAACTAAAATCATCATTTTCACTCTCCAATAATCAGTTTAGCCAAGAGTGCTGAAAATTTTTTTTGGTTCTCAAAAGATAGCGGAAAGTAACTGATGTATACAACAAGATAAGTGCAGGCAACGATTACCGCACATCGGTTTGAATTTTTATATTTTCATCCCTTGTGATCCAAATACCTATAACAATTTGATATAACTCGCGTGGGCTTCATAATAGGGTGTTTTACGTCTTGTGAATGTACATAATTTGAAGTCCCAAGTAATGTTGAATGTGTCAGCACATTGTTTTTTTTCTTTAAACATGTTGCATGTCTGGATTAGTGATCCGAACGGACGACAGTAAGAAAATGCGACTGTTGTGAATTTTTTTGAATTATAAGGCATCTTTATGCTAAATGACCTGGATAAAACCGACACGACGCGACGGGAAGGTTCACACATGATTGAAATGATGAACAGTAAACAATTATAAACTTAATGACGGCCTGTCAAGATCAACAATATTGTTAAAACTAAAATAATTCTGATACTTGCCCGGTGAGTTCAAAAAAGGTGGAAAATCCCGAATAAAAAAATTGCGATGTTCAACATACTTGTTTTTGTGAATTTATCACTTTATAGTATATAGCTAAAAGGTTGATTGTTTGATAGCAGAATGCAGCACTAAATCGAAACTTAAAAGAGACTTTTGCATTCACCAGATCTATGAATATAGTTCAGTTCAATTTAACAGCAGTAATCTCGAGGGTACACCTTAAAACTAACGGCACGTTATCATCACCGATGTAAATGAATTCACGTTTTCAGTAGTACAACTTTTTCACGTTTTCATTAGTACAACTTTTGTAATCACTACGAGGTCTCAATTCTGCAATGTTACCTTCGGTATGACAACAAACACTATAAACGAATATTTATCGTTTGGAGTCCTCACAATCGTATTCTTTATGCTAAATACTTCTCTATTTCTTTAATTACATTCAAAATCAATGTCAATTAAATTCACATTGATTTGATAAATGGTAAATATTTACGTCGATTCAATTGAATTTCTTCAAGTATTTGTTTAAGCGAAACAACGTTTTCAATACGAAAAATCGTTAATTTTATGGTCAAAAATTCTATTGAATACATTGCATGACTCGAGAAGTATTTTAATGTAAATTAAAACAAAAAAATAATTTTGCTATGAGAGTCTTCAACAAACCTGTTTTTATATTGAAATGTTTTAACATTATCAAATTGTACTAAAATGATTATGGGATCGTATTGATAGCACGGCAAGAGTAACACAGATGCTATATGTAAATACTTGCAAGCAACTAAACTGAATGTAAATTTAATAATTTTATTTTGCAAAAATCCGACTATCCCCGCCACTGTAGACTTGAACAATGATGATGAAGGCGTCGAGACTAGACAGTAGAGTGTACGAATTTCATTTTTCGCATTGACATGTGCTCTTGTAATTTTTTTTTGTCTATATTCCAACACCAATTGGTGTATCCAAAAAAAACTCTTAACTTAACAATTTTTATAAGCTCCTCTACGATCGGTAGAAGTGAGAGAACGATTTTGAAGAGAAAAGTTTGCATGAAAAGCTCTCAACTCAACAAACTGGTTCTTATTTCCGTCGAATTGGGGTTTTTAGGAAATCATACGTAATGCTTTTGACATCACGTCCAATCTTATTGTAAAAATACGAAACAAACAGACTACAAATGCGTTTTCCCAAATGTAACCCTAAATTTCATTACACATGACATCTATCGTTGTGGCATTGCTTATAGATGTTGAGTAAAGTCGCCCGCGCAGTCGTCCGTTTCAGGGATTTAGAAGGTGAGAGAACGGATATGCTGCTTTCCGAGCTGTTTTCATTTCGTTTTTGAGTCTCGGCAACTGTATTGGATACAACTGTATTGATATACTTTACTATGTATGTAATGCAGCCATTCCCTCCCAAGGGAGAACCCTTTAGATCGCTCGTAAAGTAAAATAGCATACTACACGGGAAATATTTTGATATCTCGTATCACGACGAGATGTCAAATTACTTCTCTATGATAATAATTTAATATTGTGTCCAGGATTGAATATGATAGCTGGGTAGAAAAGTGCTTCTTCAAAAGTGGGCAGAATAAGTCTACTTTACAATCTTGTGGTTAAGCTGACGTTTTTTGTCTGTCTGCGAGTCTGCGCATTCTGGCTGAACTGAACATTCTATAACCTATTCGATGGACAAAATGATGAAAAACGGGCACTAACACGCTCAAAAATACTGCAACATGTCGATACTAACATGAAAAAAAATGTATCACACTGTATGTAATCTTGCCCTTTTAAGCACACATACAATAATGCGTTCACTATAATTTATTGTACTTTTCTAAATACTCATACGAACGTTCCGTTTTTACTAGGGCTTTTTTTGCGATCACAATTTTTTATTAAAAGTCGTTCCCTGTTCAACGAATCGGAACGAATCCACTCTGTCTGATATAATTCTACTCATATTAACGCGTCGATAACAGTGCGAAAATACGTAATATTTGAACTGGAGCGAAAAGCGCATCGACCGAACCTGGTGTAATCGGTACAGTCAACTCTAGGATGTTTCAACGCATCAGATAGTTGGTGATTTGCAAAAATTATTTTCATTACATCCAAAAATCCATTGAATAGTTCTCGCTGGACTCATAAAGCATGACTCAATTATTATCCATCATCACTCGTACAAAATGTTTATTGAATGATATATTACCTTCTCTCATGGCTGCATTGATAGCTTATTTCCATGTGACGCAAGAAAAATAAATGATTAATCGAGAAAATAACACAAATACTTGGAAAAGGCGTGTTTTCTGTCTCATGGGAATATACCTTTTTACGCGAGCCGATCAATATTTTATTGATGCAATTAGTTAAGTCTATGTTTAAGTTACCTCAAGCGCGTGTTGTTTGTTATTTAATATTATCACATTATGACGGCTCGCCTCCTGACACGTTTCTGTAATTACTTTCGATGTACGTAGAGTGCGATTTTGTTATAAGAAGACTCACTAAAATCATTAAATGGGGCGTTCATGTTCATCATTTGTATGGGGCATAGGGAACTCCTACACTCTGTGAAACATTTTGAATGTTTGAAAATTGAACGTAATTCGTTTCAATAATATTGATGTGACGAAATTAGAATCGATTTGTCTGGTTATCGTTTGACTAAGGAGAAGTCTGAAAGGAGTGACTATTCGCTCCCGCGGGCAAATAGCCAGCCCTATGGGAAGTAGACTATCCGCCCGTACGCGCGAATAGTAAGCCCTACGGGAAGTAGACCACCCGCCAATAGGGACGAATAACCAGCTCTATAGGGAAGAGACTATTCGCCCGCGAATTATGTAGTCATATAATTTTTCAAATTTTTTCGTACAAGAATTTTGTTTTTTATTCAAGTATGTTTTTTTCGTATATTCAGATCACATTCCATTTCTTGTCAAAAAAGTAAGATTTTCATCAGCTCTTAAGGGGTCATTATATTGAGCGCGATGCGATGGAGGTTGCGGAGATCCTTGTCATTACGCCATCTGCTGAATAAAACTAAAAGCAAATATTTTTACATAGCAAGTCCGATTTTTCGAGAACCAAATCATTATTTTGTATTCAAATTAAAAATTTCTGTTTAAAATTGTTTCAGCAAGTGGCTATTGTACAGATTTTTGCGTTTGTCGCCCAGTGATCTGCGTAACCTTCTATATATAAAGGCTTGCGTTTTTCCATGTATATTTAAAGTATATTCGATTTCTTATCAAAAAAGAAAATTTTTCTTAGCTATGCCACACTTATGAAAATTAATGACTTGAACCTTTAAAGCTCACACAATTTACAGTATATAACAACACAGATCAATTATGTAGTTTATAACCAAGTTATGTATGCATACACAAGAACACAATACAAAAGAAATCAAATGTTTACAAACGAGCGCTTTAGCACGAATGTTAGTAAATTTTGATTTCTTTTGTATTGTGTTCGCGTGTACGTACATAACGAAGTATTGAACTACATAAGTGATCTGTTTTGTTCAATATTTTATCGCGGTGTGAAAAGAAACGTATCAACTATTCCTACACACATCCTACGATTTATTTACTTGAATGCATGTTAATTCTGAAAGTTCCATACAAACTTCGTCCACTCACCGAAAATTATACCGGTCGTTTCGTAGTGGGGGTTTTGAAAAAATGCTAACAGAAGCAAATTGTAAAAGTGTGTAAAACCCCCACAATCAGTACATACGTTTCGACGAGTACGCGAACTTTCATTCGTCCGGTAACACTTAACAGATTTAGACACGTTGTTGTCGAAAATCTAATTGACGCACAATATCAATATTGGCACCTACTACAAAGTGCAAGCATTTTTAAAAAGAAAATCAAGTGGATACGAGCCAGTAAAGGCAGCAGTTTTTTTTGAGTGGCGACATTGCCAAATTTCTTTGGTGTGCTTCAGACATTGAATGGCTACTAAGTTGTAGAAAACTACAGGGGCATAGTCATTTTTCCCACATTTGGGAAACTCTTCGATTCGATCGTTTCAGACTTCTTGGCCGAAGCATTTTCCGAAAAGATCTCTATCAAGCAACACGAATTCATGAAAGGCCGTTCTACTTCAACGAATTTGCTTGAATTCACCAGACAATGTATCCGTGCGATAGAATTTGAATGGATTTTAAAAGGCATGCCCTCAGACGAAGCGCGATGAAAACTTTCGGTTGCCTTCGTATGAGTCGCGGTTAGAAATGATCGGTTTGGACAAGTTATCGAAAAGGAGAAGCGATTTGAGTGCGTATTTCGTATTTGATGTGTTGAGACGGAAAATTATGGCTCAAATATTGAATGAATATTTCATCGTTAATGAGCCAGCGAGAGAAATGAGGGCGCATGAAACGCTGCACATAGACTTTCACCGAACTGAATATGGGCTTCATGAACCGATAAACCGATAAATTTGTGTCGCATCTTTAATAATTTCGCAGGACTATATAATGACACCGTGTCACGCGAATTGATTCGTAAAATACTGAAGTTTAGGGATTCATGATGTGATAGATCATTGTGAAGGTTTTTCGTATGTTTTGCGTATCGATGATTTTATTTTTTATTTTTATTTTTCTCTTTTCTTTTCTTTTTTCATAATGCTCTCTTTTACGCTTGGTCTCTCAATTGTCGATGTTGACTTTTTTTTCTTTTTTGTTTCTAAATTTTGTCTTGTTCTCTTGTTTTATCTTCTTCGTCATTTTGATTTTTTATCTCTATATAATCAGTTCTCTATGTTTGTATTATCAGTTCGCAATATTGTTGCTGTTTCGTTGGTCATTCAATGCGGCCTCAATTTAAGCCAATCTTGGTGCTAGCATAGAGCGAATTATGAATGCCGCGCCGGTACAGGGATATTTAGAGGAGTATCTGCATTACAAAAACAAAGCAGCTGAGATGATCACGTCGACTATAACTACGAAGTCGGTAATGTCGGGACCCCCAGGTCGATTGTCTTCATCGATTGAATCGACAGCGATTGGTTGCGAAATGGTTGCGTCATTCCAAGGCTACATGGACAATGTGCACGATGACGACGATGACATCGATTTTGCGACTTTGTCTGATGTGTCTGTCGGCATGAATGGTTTAGCTGATGTACCAAAGAAAGCTAACAATGCTGAGAATTCATTAAAACAGCAAGGACATGTTAAAAAACTGATGAAATCAAACGGTTTTTATTTCACCAAATGTGATATTTAAATTTTTATAGGTTAAATTCAATCATTTCAATAAATGAAATTAATCCACAACCAATTTCGATTAATTTTATTCCAAACAAATACATGAAAGTTTGCAACAGGCAAAAAAATGCGCGCAACAGTCTTCTACAGAGGTCAACACATCAACAAACATACATCTAAAACTCCGCATTGAATGCTACAGATAGCACATTATCTCAACCCACATCTGTATGCAATAGGAGCTTATAGAAACGCATCTCCGTATTCATGCGTGGGTATATAGGAAACGAATCAGTTATTACTCATAACCAACTCACAATTCATAACTGCTTCCATTTTCTATGTGTGTAGTTGTACGTCTGTTATGACATACATAAATCGCCACAAACTAACACGTTGTGCACTTCTTACCGAGCATGAATACGATAAAAGAATTTTACCCTTTAAATCTCAGAGAACAGTGCATTACGAGATATCCCTTCTCCCTGATACGAACTTTTAAAACAAATGTGATGCCAATCTAAGCACTTCTTCCACAAAAGAGTTCTTTGTTACATTTTCCACGCGGCCAATAGGATGAATTTAATTTCCTAATTTTTTTAAGAACTCAAAGCACTCCGTGCTTACAAAATTTTGTGATTAAAACTTATATTTCTGCATTTTTTCATTTCTAAAATACTATTGTGCTTGAAACACTAATCTTACTAAGTAGTAATAATTTACTAAGTAGTATTTCTGATAGACTCATGCCAGCTTACCATTCCAAAATGGACAACGACTCAAACATTTCAGTGAATCCTATTTTGGCAGGAATTACAATATTTTCCGTATTTCTTTTTGATATTAAGTAAATTATGGAGACTATCAAATTGACCTCCTAATATAAAGTTATCCATGTCGACAACAGGCTTGAGAACAACGTGAAGGATAATAATGGGAGATGACACAAGAGATTGATTTAAATACCAAAACATTACGTGATGTAATAGATTCACTAAAGTTAAGAGAACTTCAACAAATGATGTAAAAAGATTATTATTCTTGTCAGGTTAAAGTGGAATAGTTCACATATGCTATAAGAAATGAAAATTATTATTGTGAATTAATCTGAGGTAATTTATCGGTACCAACATTCCAACGATCTTCGACAAACTTTTGAAATTTTAGTAGAAATTGGTGATTCGAGTTCGAGTTTATTAATTATTTACGTCAGTCCTATGAGGACTGAATATTCGCCCGCGTGGGCGAATAGTCTTCTTCCCATAGGGCTTGCTATTCGCCCGCGCGGGCGGATAGCATCAGCCTAGTCTAAAAGCAATTGATTAATGTGATGTGTAATAGAACAGAGGCAGCCGCCCGGACAACTTTGCTTATAACACAAATAAAACTTAATTTGAGGTGAGCGTCTGTATTCGTGAAACATTGAAGTAATCTGGTTTTTCATTGACCTGAATAGATAGATTTTGGGAAAAAATGAATTTTGTTTTCAAGGAGAAGTCCAGGACCAACAGGAATTAATGTTTCACTACTTCGAAGAGTAACTATGAAATGCAATCGCACGCCACATGATACAAGTAATTAATTTGAGCAAATGTAAATTTCTTTGTTATGTTGAAAAACGTTGGTTCAAATGCATTACTCATATATGTTTAATGCAGGTGTTCAATTCAAGGGTATACCGGTATGTTTGAACATTTCAAAGAAAACTCTTTTGTTCCATTGATACGAGAAAATACAAATATTTACGGTGTGTGCGCGACAAAATGCTCATTGTTGTGTAGAAAAACAGTCATCTTCGAAAGCAAAATATGGAGCATATGGTCCGTTGTTCAATCGGACATTCATCACAATTTATGGAATATTCGTCTTTCAATCTATTTTTACAAAATATTAAAACAATGAAAGATGATTAAGCTCGCGCTGTAATGGCTTTATGAATGGAATGCGTTTACCGCTACGTCTTTGTTACAAAAATACATCCAAGAAGTGTTGCTGTACCGACCTAGAGTTCTGACATGTGCTCCGGGGCCAATGAGTAAAATATTTCCTTGACCCGATTATTAGTATCGAGATCAAAAATAACCAACTATGAATCTTGCTGTGAATAGTTCTTGTACCAAAACAATCAAAATCGATCATTGGGAAAAACCACTTTTATTAATATAACAAAAAACCCGAACAAAATGTTATGTTGAGACAAATAATAAACATATGCTGCGAAGACCCGTACGAATTCTCATATATTGCTACAAATATCGAGAAATTGTGTTAAATTACTGAGAGAACGTCCTTATGAAGTTGATTTGGGAATCGTCCAAAAAGTAATAATGAAAACCCGCTCAAAGCAACTGTGCAAAAATCCCAAACCACGCACAAAATTTCGCGACCCGGCGTTGACGAGATGCCTCAAATTGTTTTTTGAACTTTTACTGTTTGTACTGTTAGACATTCTTTTATCTCTTAAATAGAAAAAGAATCAATGAAACCGTTTAAAAGTTACCCAATTTATATATAAAACACGTAGCTGGCGCTTTTTTTTGAAGGCCTCGAAGTACCCAAACTTAAAAAAGTTTTGTCTGCAAACTGTTGGACCCTCGTTTAGGAAAATCGCATAAGTTTGGTTTTTATACATAATTCGAGTAAATAGAGTGATGTACAAAAAACCCGAAAAACTTAGACGACACTTGGTCCGTGATGCTAATCTTCGAGCTTAATATCACTTTGCGACTATATAGACATCGTATTGACAGACGGATGTTACCTAGAACAAAGTACGTGTCTCATGCGTTTACCACGACGTTTGTCACCATTCGAAATTCCAACCGGAAGTTGATGGGTTTTTCGTTCTTTCCTCTAAATAAGAAAATTCTGCTAAAAAATGTTGTCATTTCGTCTCGGTCGGGTAATCGAAAAATTGGTTTTGGGATTGGAAATGGGAATATCAGTCAAAAACTTGAGAAGTTGTGGAAAAAGGTCAGAAATGTTTTTTTTTTGTGGGTGAATGAAGCTTTTTCGCTTATATTTTCCTCTTAGTGTTGTATGAGTTTGAATTCTTTCAATAGAGCTTTTAGGTCGGTATTCGCGATTTTCACACTAAACAGATGACACTACTTTCTTTGTAGAAAATCGGACATAAGTATGTTGAAATAGCGCTCACTACTCATTCATGTCGCCACTTTCTACGTGTAAAGTCGGACATAAGTATGTTCGATTTTTGTCCGACACGTGTCGCACCCTTCGTTGCAAATCGCCAATAGGAAGCCGCAAAATTTTTTTAAGTTACGGTGAAAATTATAGGAATCATTTTTACCCATGATGGGAGACCTCTTCTCATATCGGCCCTAGCCATGGAAATATGTGATGGGTTTTTTATGCAGTTGCTTCGGGTAGCAACGGATTTTTCAATATAGAATTTTGGCAATTTTGTGAACAATTAAGTAAGGACGAACAGTTACGAAAAACAAGAAACGAGGACTCATGTCCTATTCGTCTCACAAATTTCACATACATAAACATATAAGTGAACGATGCCTACCAAACAACGTTCACATCGTATGCGGATGCCTTCAAGATTCGAAAGTGTCGTATCGTATGTATGGTTCAGTTCTAAACTTATGTAGAATGGTTGTAGATTAATTTGATTGAAATCAAATGAATTTCTTCTCTTTATTTTTCCAAATGTTTTTATCCTGAGTCTAAAAGCTCAAGGGTACCTAGGCATTACATAAATCATGGGTGCACGGTAGCAATGCGCCTGTGACGTAAGTCCACATACGAACAAAAAATTAAGATTTTTTTTTTCGTAGACTGCGAAACCATACAACTAAGTTTCGACTTCACCCCTTTGCGACGCTTCCCCCGGAAATTTTTTTCCCGGACTCTACGGAAAATTCTTAAGTGAAGTATCTTTTCACTCATGAAATGATCATTTTCAATACAAAAGTGCATTTTCAAAGAATCCAAAGTTAATGAAAACATCCTACGTTAGTTAGTTAGTTATTAGCAGTGTTGTATTCGCTAACCAATTTTTTAGCGGAGCTGACGCTAACGCTAATTGGAAAAAATACTAGCGAAACTAACGCTAATCGCTAATATTTAAAATATTAGCGCGCCAATAGTTAAGCTAGAGCCTGAAAATATTTTTTATTCATTAAATGATATGAGATGGCTTTTTTATCCGTAATTTGAGTTCAAAAAACTATTTTGGCTATTTGATTTAATTTTATAAAAGAAAAATTGTGGTTTAAGGATTTGCTGTAACAGTGTAGTCGCACATGATCGCACCTTGTCAGTTTATTGTCTGAAGAAATGTATGGAATTTATCGAATTTGGTTGGTACCAATTGTCATGCTGTAAGTGAATATTCGCGCGAATTATTTGAATGCATAAGGCTGAAATTGAATTTAGAAACAAAATATACATTTTCAAGATGTATCGTAGAATCTTAAATCACTCATTTTATCGAAATAAAATGAAAACTACCGAAATATTTTCATGCTCTAGGTTAGTTGACCGTAATGTTCGAAAATTGCAACTAATATGAAACAAATTTAAAGAAAATATTTCCTCTTATTTCTCCATCACAAGAAGCTTAATACTTTACAATACTGAATCGCTTGCTAGTCCGTCTTATTCACCTTCAGAAAAATCAACTATGTCACGTTTACGAAGTCACATTTTTATTCTACACATTAATATCGTTTGTGTGTGACAGCACTGATTAGATGGATTCCACTCAAGATAGGAAGACTTTCTATTGAAAGAGTCGTTAAATAAATTATTTTCGCTGAATGTTTCTGTGTTTAGACCGGTACGAAGAACGAAGTTGAATATGGGCGGGCACTATCGGGTCGGTGCGGCCCAAGGATAAATGAGCTAGAGTCGTTTAAGTGGTTTTCGGTGTTTTGTACATAACTCGAGCAAATCTCTTCCGATTTTCATAAAAAATTTTTTGTTTGGAAGGTCTGGACATCCCCGAAAGTTTATCAAAATTATTTAGAATAAAATAAAATATTTTTGAGTTTTGAGCTTTTGGTCTCAGCCAGGGCCCTAAAACTGAATCTCTACTAGGGCCCAACGTGTTTTTCCTACATAAATCAGGTAAATCTTATCCGATTTTCAGAAACTTTCTTTTTCCTGGAAGATAATCAAAAAATTGGTTACGGGATTGAATGTGGGTAAAATCGGTCCAGAACAGTCGAAGTTACGGTCGAAAAAGAGGTCAAAAACGTGGTTTTTTGAAGATTCGTGGAACTTTTTCGCTTATATCTCTGCGAAATTAGAACGGAAATCACTCTTCAAAGTTTTGAATGAAGGATTTCGACATCAGAAAATCACGAAAATTAATTTAGTGGAAATGTGTTGAGTGTTCGGGCTGAGTTATCCTT
The DNA here is from genome assembly GCA_029228625.1 of Pseudolycoriella hygida. Taxonomy (NCBI): domain Eukaryota; kingdom Metazoa; phylum Arthropoda; class Insecta; order Diptera; family Sciaridae; genus Pseudolycoriella; species Pseudolycoriella hygida. The sequence continues at coordinate 123,695,241 of CM055403.1, forward strand.
AGTGTGTGCCAAACTCACTTTACGCGACCCTACACGATATTTGGTGGTTTTTCGCGAATATTCCTTTAGGCGAACTTTTCCTTTGCATCCCGGGAAATATAAAGAGAATCCAGCAAATTGGTGGTCATCGTCAGGACCGGCAATCAGCACAAATTTATTGAAACCGTATGCGTTCTACGGGTTGAATGTGTTAACGATAGCGATAATGAAATATGTAAGAAACTTAATTCATTTAAATTGTCATAGTTCGTTAGAAAGACTTTTTCTGTAAAAAATTCAAGATTTTAGGGGAAGAAAAAAAAGTATCTTAATTTAATAATTTTCCTTTGCTCTATCGTATGTTTTCACGAAACAATTTTCAACTAAAATTGTCTTTATTTGAAATGATTTGAAAATGTTACGATATGGGCTTCCATGCAAACCGTTCCAAATCCAAAATACAGGCAAATTTTGATTTGGAACAAGACGATTTCGAACGTTCCAATTCAAGATACGTCGTTATTTATATAGACTCTTTGGTTATTATAGTTCAAATTCGAATGTCGTTCCAAACCAAGATGATTCACTCTACATGTTTAAAGATTTTTAGGGTGAAACGTTGACAAATTCCATTGCCATCACAATAATGAATAAATCTGAGACTGTGAGAATGAATGATGTAATGCCTACCCTTGAGCTTCTAGACTCAGGATAAAGACATTTAGAAAATAAAGAGAATTTCCTGATTTCTCACTAATTTAGCGAAATTTTATTAGGAAGCAGGATTCATAGCGGATCGTACGGATCGTACGGATCCGCGTACCATATGTTTATGTTGGAATTTGTAATTTTAACTTAATAATTGTAATTTTGCTTTAAGAGTGCATTGCATATTAGAATTGACCTCATGTACACATCCGTTAACTAAGGGCAAAGTTTACGGTATTGAACTTGTAAACGTAAGGTAAGAAATGGTGAGTTGTCCAAATTTAACAATCTTCAACTTTCGACTTAATTCTTTTGATAGTTTTGAAACTTAGTAAAGAAGTTTTGACTCGAAGATTTGACTTTTGGCTATCTAATTAACATAAATTTAATAAATTTATTTTGTTTTATGTAATTAAAATTAATTAATTATTGTTAGTAGCCTTTAAAGGGAAATCACGACCCGTTTATTCTTTGCAATTAGTGTTTTACGACGAAGTATGCCACACAAAAACAAAATATGCGACGAATAGGAGGCTTCATTGCGAAGAATTCAATATTTCATTAGATTCTGGAAATTATATTAAAGTGCAATGTATAAGCAAGTAAACAAACCATCACTGATATTCAAAAAGAGATGCATTGCATACTACTCCCTTGTATCAAAAAGTGATTTGCTAAATATTAATTGCGGCATATTACAAAGCCTCGGATGTTGACGAAATTAATGAACTGTCAGATGTTATATTCGATATTATGCGTTATGCGGACGTTATCATACTGTGGGCTTTCAATGAGAATTTATTGCGTAACATGAGTGATACAGGTACATGTATGAAATGTGCAAGGCATTCGTGCAGTACTTACAGGCGTTTTGAATAGTTTTGCCTTAACATCACTAGTCACCCAGCCAACGAGCTTTTACCGTACGCTATCTCTGATTGATTTGATTCTCACAAACAATTTAGCAGGATTCATTCAGTTTTATAGCATCACACGTGTATGAAAATTTTAAACGGCTGTAGCATGCTATAACATCACACACACAGTAAACTTTTTCAACGGCTATAGCATGCTATAGCATAACACACACAGTACACTTTTTCAACGGAGCATGCTACAGCATCACACGTGTATGAAAATTTTAAACGGCTATAGCATGCTATAACATCACACACACAGTAAACTTTTTCAACGGCTATGGCATGCTATAGCATAACACACACAGTACACTTTTTCAACGGAGCATGCTACATCATCACACGTGTATGAAAATTTTAAACGGCTATAGCATGCTATAACATCACACACACAGTAAACGTTTTCAACGGCTATAGCATCACACACACAGTACATTTTTTCAACGACTATAGCATGCTATAGCATCACACGCACAGTTCACTTTTTCAACGGCTATGACATCACACACACAGTACACTTTTTCAACGGCTATAGCATGCTATAGCATCATCACACGTGTATGAAAATTTTAAACGGCTATAGCACACTATAACATCACACAAACAGTAAACTTTTTCAACGGGGCCGTTGAAAAAGTGTACTGCGTGTGTGATGCTATAGCATGCTATAGCGGTTGAAAAAGTGTACTGTGTGTGTGATGTTATAGCATGCTGTAGCCGTTGAAAAAATGTACTGTGTGTGTGATGCTATAGCATAGCATGCTATAGGATCACACACACAGTACACTTTTTCAATGGCTATAGCATGCTATATCATCACACACACAGTAAACTTTTTCAGCGGCTATAGCATGCTATAGTATCACACACACAGTACACTTTTTCAACGGTTACAGCATGCTATAGCAGGGTGTCAAATGGTTTTTTTTTTTTTTTATAAGGGTGAGGAAATCTTCATAGACACCCGGTCTTTCTGAACCAAGGTAGTGTTGGATTCCATTAACTTTAATGACCCCAACTAAAACCTCCTTCCTTAGTCTTCGTGCTCTCTTCTCCCCGGAACCGTATCACCATTACTTCGGGGAGGAGCTGTGCTTTCGCACCTACTCTCTTAGATCAACTGCCAGTCTTCTTTGATCGTCTCTCCATGCAATTTGCAGCTTCGTCATTATTTTCGCAACTACATTATCCGCCACTATCCACACCTCCTCATCGCGGCACATCTCCTATATTATGTTTTCGGCACTTACATCTGGCCTACTCACAGTCAACAGCTCTCCTCGTTCTTGTTCGAAGCGGGGGCAGACGAATAACACGTGCTCCGCAGTCTCTTCCTGCCTATCGCATGTCGTGCAGAAAGGTGACTCCGTGAATCCAAACCTGTGCAGGTACTTCCTGACGCATCCGTGACCAGACAGAAACTGTGTCAGGTGGAAATTAACCTCTCCATGTTTTCTCTGGACCCATGTCGTTATTTTTGGTATGAGTCTATGGGTCCACCTTCCCTTGTCCGAGGAGTCCCACTCTTGCTGCCACTGTCTCAGTGATTCGGCTCTTAATTTCGTCCTAACTGTTTTGGTAGTTGGACCCTCCATTCTCTTCTTTCTATGACATTCACTGTCTTCTGTCAGCGTTATGCATATGGGCATCGTCCCGGCTATAACACATACCGCTTCTAAGGATATTGTTCGATATGCGCTTGCTACTCTTATGTTTGTCAGCCTCTGGGCTCTATTAAGCCTTCTCCGATTCTTCTTCGTATCTAGCGCCTGTATCCACGCTGGTGCTCCGTAGCGCAATATCGATAGGGTGACACTTGCAAGGAGCCTCCTTTTGCTGCTGCGCGGTCCAAAGCCGTTTGGCATTATTCTGCCCAATGCTGCGGTGGCTTT
>CM055403.1:123699236-123734846 GCA_029228625.1 Pseudolycoriella hygida
TCTTAGCGCACTTGTGAGAGATCTCAATCCTCCTGGCCGCAACAAAGATCTTACATTCCATGTTCCTAATTGAAAATCGTTGTCCTTTTTCCGTCGCTTGAGTCGTTGCCGTTTATCTTGTCCGATCCGAGGCTGTGTTGTAGAATTCATAACAAATCTGTTTTTTCGGTGTCTGGAAGTTAGCCAAGCGCCCAACCTACTACCGTTTCCCCGATGACCCGTAGGGAAGTCACCAGGTGGTGATGGTAGCCCATCTGACTAGGGCTGTGTATGCTGCCGTTGTGTCTTGCTGTTGAGATCATCCGCCACCATACTAAGTCGCCATCCCATCTTGATAGCGCCTAGCTGCCTTCGGCCCTCCCTATACGTGCCGTTTAGGTACTACCCGAAGGCAGCCCCCCTCATCCTTATGCTAAGTGACCCACACTACTACACCAAGGTTGGTTACCTGATCGTTCATGCGGGTTGCTCACTATAACAGGTGTCACCACGGGTAGGATAGGATGTAGGAGTAGGTGGACAGAGGCTAAGGTACATAAAGGAGTACTATATTACGCTTAACACACCATTTGACACCCACTTTGACGCACTCCGTCATCCTTGTCAAAATCGAGAAAAAGTGTACTTGGAGAAGGAAGGCAATTGAAGACTTTTCGAAATATTGATCCATAAGAGCACACAAATATTCAATTTCAATAATTGATGATATCAAATCCTTAATGAGGTGTGGGGGTCCCTGTACAATGTACAAGTATTAGACGCTATCACGAAAGTAAACAAAACATGTGAAGTTTTGGAAGACCCATTCGGGCCTTTGCCCGACTTAGGCAAAAGGCCCGTCGGGAATCTTCTGAATTTACAGTGTGGCCAGGCCAGTCCCAGCCTGATGATTCCTCAGGATTTTTTAGAATGCTATAGATTTTTTACTTTTTTACAGATTTTGTGAGGATTTTCTTCGAATTTTTAGATATTCTGATGAAATACGATTTTCTAGTTTATCTGCTCTGCGACATTTTGGCATTAAGATCTCAACAAAAAGAATTTTGATTCATTGGTTACTTGCAGAGCAGAACCCAGTTTTTAGGAAACTTGTAACGGGAAATTCGAGAAATCGAAAAAATTGTACATTGCGCTTTTTTTACAAAGAGATGTGTTCACTGTTCAGGTGTTCAAACTCAAAATGATACTAATGTACTAACTTGTTCAACGTTAGATTTATACTTTTCATTATTTTCTTCAAAGCTTCTGGGGCCCCATAGCCCCCTCGTAGCTACGGCCCTGCTAAATAATTCAGTCGTATGTATGACGCTGAATACATCTTTTTTAAGGTCTTCCGATAGCATGAGATCATTGTGAATTTTCGAAGAATTGTCCACAAAAACAATGAAACCATTAATGGCGGAATTAAATGTAAGTTTTATTTGTTCACTTAAGTGGAGCGGTTAATAGTCCTGCAATTATAAAATAATATTAGCAACAATGTTCCTGTATTCGATAGGCAAGCAATCGAATGGAATTTTTCCGTCTATGTCTTTCACATTGAAGTCAGCTCCGGCCTCTAACAAAATTTTAATCGATTCTAGATCAAAATGAATACATGCGCAACGGAGCGGTGAAGTGCCTTGCCACGAAGTATAGTTTACGTTGGCTCCCGATGCAATCAAACACTTAACGACATCAATATTTGCTCCATGATCAGCTTTTAGAGCCTTAACCAACGGTGTTTCAAAGAATCGATCAACTTTGTTCACACACAATCCTTTTTCCACTAAAAACTTAGCAAATTTGACGTCATTCCCAACCCTATGCAATAATTGTGTCTCTACGTTCGTGTCAGCATAGACGGAAATTTGTGGCTGAGCAATTAGTAAATGCAAAAGATATTTATTGGTCATTGATGAAAGATACAACAAGGAATAACCGAAGTCATCCACTTCGTTACAGTGCAATTCAATGAGACGATTGAATTCATCCTTTCGACTTTCTAGGGCGATTTTGATTTCTTCAAATTCTCCATCCGCAATTCCTGAAAGATTAACGAGATAGGATTTGTCACTATTTGTCAGCGAGAATAGATCAAACAACGGATGCCTGAATAGCAGCGCAGCGATGTCGTATTTTCTGTGTTTGATCGCAATGTGAGCAGCTGTGTAACCTTGGGCATTTTTCAAATTAATGTTTGCATTTCTGTCGATCAGATATTGAGAAATTGAAATCGATGGATTCATAGCGGCATTGTGTAACGGAGTGTTCCCTGAAGCATCCAATGCATTTACATCGATACCTGCTGTGGTGAGCAATTCGGAACATAAGTCGATTGTAGCATTACAATCACGAACATAAAAGTGCAACGCTGTCAAGCCAAGCTTATTGCGAACCGTAATCGTATTTGCGAAGGTCTTGTGATTCTTTAAAATGTTAAATATTTCCATATCGTTGACATAATGTAAGGGTATGAATCCAAATGCGTCAGGAACGATCGGATCGAATCCCAGAACGACCAATCGCTCCACAATGTACTTGTTTTGACTTTTAACGGCATGACATAAGAGTGTTGTGTGAGGTTGTGAATCCTTGAAGTTTATTCCTCTCTCTATCAACAAGTCGAATATTTTGTTCGAGTTCGTATATTTGGTGACCTTATCATCATTAGGTTCGTATGGATCGTTCCTCACCGTCTCATCTTCGTCCTCCGAAGTGTCTAAATTGTTTGTTAAATATTTGAACTGATTTACCCGTCTGCCATCGTTAGAAGGCGGTATCCTAGGGGATGTTTTCATCGAAATAATCGCAGGCATCAGTAAGGTTTCGTACTCAGTGCGGATGCTATTCACATCCTTCAGTTTACTAGAGTCAAGAATAACCTTCACTTTCTCTAAGTCTCCTTTTTCGATGCATGCGAAGAGCGCATTAGTTTCAATGGATTGATTACCGTGAATAACTAAATTAGGATCAGTCAATCGGTGTTCAAGAATCGTTTGCATAAGATGCGTTGATCCATGAAGTCCGGCTGCGGTAATAAGTAGCTTAGACCACATTTCGGGACGATCGATTTCATGTTCATGCTCATCGATCAAAAATTGTGCGAGTTCAACATGATTGGACCGAATGCATTGAATGAGAGCGGTCAGTCCCAGTTCTTTGTGTTCGAAGAGGAGTGTTTTCAGTCGAGGAAAATCTCGATAAATTTTATGAATTGTGTTCCGACAACCGGTACGAATAAGAGTATGGAGCAAAATATGGCGACTTCGATGTTGGATCATTCGATTGGAGTTTTCTTGGACTGTATTTGGACCACAAAATCGACTCGCAACAATCAATTTACGTTTACTGATCTCGTCCTTAACCTCATACGTAATAATTCCAGCAAGTTTCTCTTCCGAAAGGAACTGACCATATTTTTCCAAGCACTTTTCGCCAATGTTCGATAAGATAAGTGTTGAAGATATTTCATTCATTGACAGAACTGTTTCTATCGCTTCGTCTCGGCTTTCTTCGAATTTCTCCATTCTGAGACTCACTAACGTTTCAATCAGAAATTCAACCTTTTCCCACACCCCATTTTTTACCGGAAGTCGAACAAGATCGTTCGTTGCCAACATGTTGAAATGTAAGTGGCGACACATTGCGACGTATGTGGGAAATTCACCAATTGTATGGGCTACACCGATCGCAGTCTGATGGGTTTTGTCTTTCAAATAAGGATTTGCACCTGAAAATATGTTCAAAGAGAACTGAGTCATTTCCGGCATTTTGGAATTTTTTGAAAATTAATTTTCAGGGAGAGAATATTAAAAACTTTCAGACTATTTACTAAAACTCACCTAGATTCAACAATCTCACCACCAGTTCTGTATTCCCCTGAGCAGCAGCCAAATGAAGAATAGTTGAAAGATCGCTTGCTCTTTGAACGTTGAGGCTAATCACTCCGTTGACTTTCAAAAGATCAAAAACGGTTGACAACAGAAGAAACTTTTCAGCTTGATTATTCGGACGAACTACCAAGATAGCGGGGACAGAGTGAATAGTCTCTTTCATCAAAATAAATGAACATTTATCTGCTGAATGTTCTCCATTCTCCCAATTAACGATCATCCCATTGCAATTTTCTTCAACCATATCGATTTGTCGTTTACCGAAAGCAAAAGCAAAGTTTTCCTGGTCTGATCCAATATTGATCTTCTTTTCATTCAAGAATTGCCTCATTGCAGTCAGGTCAGTTTCCAGTATATGCAAGAAAATATTTATGGCATTTTGATGTCCTTTGGAAATTGATAAATGTAACGGTGTTTCAGCTTCAAAGGTCGTTTTGTATGGACTTATACATGTGAGTAGTGAATTAATTTTGTCCACTTTTCCTCGAAAAGCCGCTTTGTGGAGTGAATTGTCAAATCGATTGTGGTATTTGTAAAATACTTTCGACATTTTTTAGGAATTTTATCTGCAAAATTGGAGGTAATGGAAATTGTCAAGTTCCAAATTCATATGCTTTCATAGTCACGTTTGTAGAGACGACTTTTTATTAATATTAATCCCAAATTGGTTCAGCAATTCTGACGTCATTCTGTTATGATGTCTTTCGTCATGATTTGAGTAACTGAAAAAAAAGTTAACAAAATGTTACTTGTTGCGGCAACTTTTCTCGTGCTGAAGTGGGGGGCTTTTAGAGAAAAATATTTTTGCAGTCACCCGAATTCTATGTGCTCTGTGATCGAATCCAGTGGCTGACCAAATTTTTTTTTGTTTTTCGTAACGTCTTTCGTTACACAGACCTCATAGAATTCGTGTGAATGTAAAAATATTCTTCTCCAAAGGCTCGCTAATGAAATTAAATGTTTCGGAAAAAAATTGTCCCCAATTTGTCCTTTCGAAAAACGAGAAAAAAGGCTGTGTATCAACTATTTCCAGTACATTTCTGTTAGGACATTTTTGTACATCACGATATTCCCAAAAATATTTAGTTGTCAAGTTTACGTAATTCAATTTTTGCGCTGTTTTAATGTAACATTCTTAAGCGGCTATTTCTATTAATAACAACACTTTTCACAACAACGATATTAGATTTCAAAAGGACAAATTGAGGACATTTTTAGACCCGTACGGAGAACGAAGTTCTTCGAAAAGGGGCCTTATGCGTTTACCACGACGTTTATAACCACCCCGATTTCGACTCGGGGTCACCGCGATGACTTGAGTAAAGCTCAACCAATTTTCCTAAATGATAATTGAAAAATCTTTAATGGGATTGAATCTGGGCAATATCGGCAAAAGGGCCAATGAGCTAGGGCCGTTTAAGTGGTTTTTGGTCTTTAGTACATAACTCGAGTAAATCTTTTCTGATTTTCATCAATTTTTTTGTTTGAAAGGTCTGGGCATGCCTGACTTTTTATGGGCGAGATTTTTTTTCAAAATTGGGCTCTTGGACTTATCCGTTTTCAAGAACTTTTTTTTCTGAAAGATAATCTAGAAATTGATTGATTGAAAGGATTGAATTAGTGAAAATCTGTCGAGTGGTTCGGGCTATAGGGTCCTTAGTGTGGGCCCAACTAAAGCTACGCGACCCAACATGATATTTGGTTTTTTTTCGTTATAATGAGGTTTTTTGTGCAGTGTTGTAGAGAAAAAAGAGGCGAACTCTGCTATAATTGCTCTAGGTCGGTTCTAAATTCTAAGCTTATTTTAAGGGCTTTGAAAGATTTTTTTCGCCGTTGCTTCGGACGCGTTTTTCAATATGGCCCTTTCGGCAATCCAATTTAATGAGGACGTAATTGCACATACTTAAGAGTTAAGGCAATATTTAATTAGATACGTTCGAGTCTTTTGGTAACATCACGCACGGGAAACTTCATATGTTTTATTGCTGATTCGTCATCTAAGGACCATGATATGATCGATGCTTCCCCCTACTCCCGGGTCGAGATTGGGGTGGTTACAAACGTCGTGGTAAACGCATAAGACCCTTTTCGAAGAACTTCGTTCTTCATACGAGTCTAAGAAGTACCAGAAGGTTCTAGAAAGTTCCATTAAGTTTTATAAGTTGGATAAGTGTTTGTTTTGTTGCTTTCTTGGCATATTGATTTTTACTTGTTTTCCATTTCCGATTTTTAATTTACTTGACAACGCATCTGATGATGCCTGGCTCTTTTTTTTTCGCTTGTCAACGAATTGATGATTATAGATTTTCCATTTTGGCTTTATATATTATGTTTGACTTAGATTTATTTGATCTTAAATATGTATTATACTTTTTGTTGTAGAATTGACTTGTTTTTTAAGTTTTGTATTGCTCAATGCATACTTTTCCCCACACCTCCAAACCCTTACATAGTTTAAGCCCTCCCATCCGACCCCTTCTCTTCCGCTATTTATGCAATACTTTAGTCAAAGAGCTATCGAAAGACGCAAGTTTGAGCTCTCTAGCTGGTCTAGAAGCCTAGATATGTGTAATAGGTGTAAGCCCTCTTTGGCCTTTTTATACGACCCCTCCTCCTCTGGCATTTGTGCAAATACAGAGTCTAAGAGCTTTCGAATGGCACAAGTTTGAGTCTCTGGGAGGTCTAGGAGCCGAGAAATGCATGATACAGACAGACGACAGACGGAAATACGAGCATACAAGCGTTAGCCACTTTTAGTGGCTTACGCTAAAAACATGTAGCATCCTAGCAGAGACTCATTTTTAGTGCCCTAGCTAAGTCCAAGGGCCTAATCTCAAAAAAGTTTCTTCTACAAATTGTTCATAGTTAGGAAAATCGGAACAGATTTACTCGAGTCATGTACAAAAAACACGTAGGGTTCTAGCAGAGACTAGTTTTTGGTGCCCCACCTAAGTCCAAGGGCTCCAAATCAAAAAAGTTTCTTCCATAAATTGTCGGCCATGCCCTGATCTTTCAAACAAGAAAAAAGTTTTTGAAAATCGGAAAAGATTTACTCGAGTTACGTACAAAAGACCAAAAACCACTTAAACGGCTCTAGCTCGGCGGCCCTTGGGCCGACAGTGCCCAGATTCAATTCCATAAAAGATTTTTCGATTACCTTTTAGGGGAAAAAAAGTTTTTGAAAATTGGTTGAGTTTTACTCAAGTTATCGCGGTGACGGACGGACATCTAAGGACCATGATCGATGCTCCACCCTACTCCCCTACTTCGGGTCTAAAAATTTTATCCGTGCGTCTGTCTGTCCGTCACCGCGATAACTCGAGTATTTTCAAAATATATTTTTTCCTGAAAGATAACTGACTACGGGACTGAATTTGGACAAAATCAGTCGAAAATTTTCGAAGTTACTATCGAAAAAGTGGTCGAAAACGCAGTTTTTGAAGGTCGGTGAAACTTCTCGACTTATAGCTCTAAGAAATCAGAACGAAAACCGCTCTTGAAATAAAAGATGTGGACATCACCAAATCACGAATTAGAGCAAATATGTTAAGTGGTTCGGACTGTAGAATCCTAAGCGTGGGCCCAGCTCACGCTACGCGAGGTTAAACGATATTTGCCGGCTTTTCGTGAATATTTCTTAATGAGGTTATTAGTTAGTAACACGTTCGAAGTCGGCACCGGGCTGCGTACTTGGGACCTAAAATTAGGGATTAAGATGGCAGCCTAATGCTGAACATTTGTTTTTCCCGAAGTTGAGGCAGGAGTGAGTTCTCTATGTCACATAAGTTTCAATTCGGCACCCGGCTGCTGCTGCCCCCTGCATTAACAGTGTCATAACTCAAGGACGCAGCCTGGTGCCGAGTTGAAACTTATGTGACGCATCGGTCTCCCTACTGATGAAAACAGATATTTAGCACCAGGCTGCCTTCTTCATTCCCAGTTACATGGCTCAAGTACGCAGCCAGTTGTCAAATTACAAACTTATAGAACATAATGTACTCGCTACTTCCTTAATTTTGGTATTTTCATATTTTTGACACCAAGCGTCCTGGCTGAAAGAGCATACCTATCTTCCAGCGAAAAGTTTGTTGAAAAAACTAAGTAATCTCAAAAAAGTAACTCAACTACTAGATGAAAAAACAAGGAATTGGGGCCCTTTTTTGGGGCAGTTTATTTTAACAAAGGCTACGCTCGCAAAACATCGTTTTTATCGGACGAGCTCTTGAGGCAGTATTTCCTTTCTGTAACATCTATTCTGTTCTGTTAAAATCATTTGAAGTTTTGTTTCTTTACAAAAAAACTTTCTGCGGTCTGTGGTTCTGATGTTTTGTCATAGCAATTACATTAACTCGATCAACTTATGATCAAAGAATTAAAAGCTGTTGTGTACAGCTAAATACTTATGTTAGACTCTGTTTTGTAATCAAATTCATTTTTATATCAATACAACTTTTTATCATAAAAAAGAATCTATTCTTTTATGTTTTAAATGACAAAAATCAATAGAAGTTTGCATAATTTATTTAGTAAAATTAAAGAAAATAAATAAATTAAAATAAAACATATGCAAGGGACCCGTACGTATCAGAATAGATGTGGCAAACACAGTTGATGTTACGAAAAGACTCGAACGTATTTAAGTCAATATTGCCTTAACTCTTAAGTGTATAAAATTACGTCCACATTAAATGGTATTGGAAATTGCCGAGAGGGCAATATTGAAAAACCCATCCGAAGAAATTTCATCTCAATTTTTTTACAACATAGGAAAAAACCATTTTTTTGTCTAGGGTCGACCTTGACCTAGGGTTTTCAGGAGAAACCTCGGACAAATACTTACATAGACAAAAATATTTCCCTCCATTTTCTCTACAACATAGTGAAAAACTATTTTTTTGTCCAGGGCAGACCTTAGGACCGACATAGGGCCATAAGGAAATGCCTCGGACACATAATTTCCATAGACAAAAATGTTTGCCCTGAAACATAGCAACAAAATTTTACCAGAACTGAGGCCCACTTCAGCCCTAAGCTCAGCCACTGGGTCCAAATTTGTTTATGAATATGATTCGGTACTCGATTACCTCTCAAATAGAAAAGGAATCAACAAAATCAGTTAGGATTTATCCAACTTATGTAAGCGAACACGTTGAGCCGTATTAGAAACTCAGTTTTGGGGTCCTGACTGAGTCAAAGTGTTTCTAATAAAAAAATTTTCTCCCGTAAAACGGGAGACAGTCCTAGACCTTTCGATCAAAAAAAAAGTTTGAAAAACGGAAGAGATTTACTCGAGTTATGTACAAAAAATACGTATGGCCCTAGCAGAGACTCGTTTTTAGTGCCCTAGCTAACTCCAAGGACTAAAATCCAGAATAGTTTCTTCCATAAATTGACAACCATGTCCAGATCTTTCAAACAAAAAAATTTAATGAAAATCGGAAAAGATTTACTCGAGTTATGTACAAAAGACTAAAAACCACTTAAACGGTCCTAGCCCTTGCGCCGATAGTGCCCAGATTCAATCCCATAAAAGATTCTTCAATTACCTTTCAGGGAAGAAACGTTTTTGAAAATCGTTGAGTTTTACTCAAGTTATCGCAGTGACGGCCGGACGGACGGACATTTTTTAGACCCGTACGAAGAACGAACGTTCTTCGAAAAGGCGTCTATTGCGTTTACCATAGCATCGATCATGACCCTTAGATGGCGAATCATCAATAAAAAAACACGGATCCGCTGAGCTAGGGCCGTTTAAGTAGTTTTTAGTCTTTTGTACATAACTCAAACTTTTCCGTTTTTCATAATTTTTTTTTTGTTAGAAAGTTCTGGGTATGACCGATAATTTATGGTATAAACTTTTTTCATTTTGAACCCTTGGACTTAGCTAGGGCGCTAAAAACGAGTCTCTGCTAGGGCCCTTCGTGTTTTTTGTACATAACTCGAGTAAATTTCTTCCGATTTTCAAATTTTTTTTATCGAAAGATCTAGGAATGTCGCACATTTTATGGACTCAGCCAGGTACCAGGGCCTATTTTTGAGAAAATTTTTTCAAATTTTCTCGAATTTTCTCAAATTTTTCAGAATTTTATTTTAAGGAAAAATACGTTCAAAAAAGTTAAAATGAGTGTAAAATTGATAAGAATCAACGTAAAGTGTATTCTGAACTATATTAGAGGTCGTACTGATGAAGAAAACAACAAGAAACCAAGCATGAACGGGTGGCTGAAAATTCAGTCCTTAGGATGCCCTAAAACACCTAAAATAGGTCGTGTGAACAATTTTTTGAATAAAAAACATCAATTATACTTCAAAATTGTTATAAATTTTCAGAAATTTTTTTATAACTTTTAAGCAAATTTGAGAAAAGTTTCACAAATTTTCTCAAAAATAGGCCCTACCAGGTACCCAAAACTGAGTTTCTACTAGTGCCCGACGTGTTTGTTTACATAAATCGTGCAAATCCTAACCGATATTGTTAATTCTTTTTCTATTTGAGAGGTAACAGAGTACAGAATTATATTCAAAAACAAATTTGGGCCCGGTGGCTGTTCTTAGGGCTCGAGTGGGGCTTAGGTCGGTTGCCCTAACCAAAGAAATTTTTTTTCTATGTTGCAGAGCAAATTGAGGGAAAATTTTTAATCTATGGAATTACGTGTCCGAGGCTTCTACTTAGGGCCATAGGTCGGTACTAAGGTCGGCCATAGCCCAAAAAATTGTTTTTTGCTATGTTGTAGACAAAATTTAGGAGAAGATTTTTCTCTACTTTTCTCCAATGTGGACGTAAGGCAATATTCAGTTAAATACGTTCGAGTATTTTCGTAACATCAACTCTGTTTGCCGCATTTATTCTGATGCGTACGGGCACAAATTTTATCAGCAAACATACAAAAATTAGTGTTCGCAAATCATATAAATGATACTTTTTTAGTTGTGTCAGTCATTTTAATCTAAAATTAATAATTTATGAGCTGGACACCAGACAGAAGCTTATTTGCTTTTGTCATTAGCTATAGAATAACCAATTTTGCCAGACTGTTTCGACATTAGAAAAAACTACTTTACTCAGAAGTGTTAAATGACCACGGCTATAAGATCAGTTCATCCGCTCATCGAGTTAACTTAGTTACAACTTTAGGTGCTCACACTCACAATAATTGCTGCCAGTATGTAGTTGCATGTATACGCAACATATAAATCATTTTCATAGTAAAATAAACCGACGATAACAAGACTTTAATTCGCTTACACTTTATATGCACACAGAAGAACACACAGCGCAGCGCCAGAGCACTCAAACTGCTCGAAAATCAAAACATAGAAAAAAATGACAATTTCTTTTCTCTACTAATAACATCTTACTAATTTTAATAATCTTTCTGAACATTATATTTGTCCTTTTTATGCAACAAAATGTTTTCTGACGAATTCTTCACATTTTAGTCACAGGATGGAACTTACAATTCTATGTGATGTAAAGAAGTCGCAGAGAGCTTTTGATAAAGTTTTGATTTTAATTTAAGAGAACTTGTTGATTGACGTAACACAATACAATTCAGTTATTTAATTTAGTTGTATATTCTGCAGACTTTTTACTTGTTGATCTGACGTGATACCAATGTCCGCATGTGTGTATGTGTTAATATAAATAAAAACTCTTTTAATCAATTTGACTGTTTTTTGCTTTCTTTAACAAAATACCGAACGATACTTTATGCTCCACATAAGCTTATTATTTTCTGTAGTTCTACCTACCTCTACAAACGTTTCTCCTCGTTCTCTGAAGTTCTTATGAGTGAATTCACGAATACCTCAACCAATCTGATATATACCACCTCGTCGATTCTTCGAATTTTTGTGTCAACGGAATCTGTGGACTCAGATAATCGTAGAAGAAAATTTTGTTTTGCAGAGGTGGTCAAAAGTATTTATACCTTTGCATCGGGGACGCCGAAAACGTCTTCTTCAATCGCACTTTGTTTAGATATGTGAGAGTACATTTTGTAGACCCGTACCAAGAACGAAGTTCTTCGAAAAGAGTTCTTATGCGTTTACCACGACGTTTGTAACCACCCCAATTTCGGCCCGGGAGTAGGGGGGAGCATCAATCATGGTCCTTAGATGATGAATCAGCAACAAAAAAAGTGTCCGTCCGTCCGTCACAGCGATAACTTTATTTTTGTTGAAAAGCCACTTCGACTACTCTCAGCGGTGAGTTACTGTGATTCTTCTCATTCAAATAGTCGCCAAAAATTCAATTTTGAACCGATTTTTTCGAGTGACGAATCGTTAGAAAGGTGTTTGAAGTGGCTTTTCGACAAAAATAATTTAATCTACTTCGTATTGTGAGAGGTAGACTTAGAGAAACGCTGCCGAATTTCAGAAGATCTTAATGGTGTTTCTGAAACTTGGATAATTATTGCGATTCTCACCATTTATGAGGATTTATTGGTCGCCGCTGCCCTCCAAAAACAGTGCGTTTTTTACCTTTTGACTGCTCTAGCGCCCCATTCCACATGACATTTTTAAGTTATTATATTTTTAGAAAAATCTACTCTCACATATCTAAACATTGTGTGATTTTCAGCAAAATACAATCAGCCTTCGAAAAGATATTGAAGACACACGTTTTCGGCGACCCCGGTGCAGGCAGAGGCACTTTTAACCTCTGGCGGCCGTACAAAGTTTTTTTAAAAAAATTTTCTTCGATTTTCTCAGGATAGTCCAGAGATGATATATTTGAACTTCATACAACCTGGTTAAAGAATTCGCCAACTCACTCTTATGGCGAAACAAGTAAAGAACCTGCATCAATAAGTTCCGAGGTACCCAAAAAGGCGTCAATCTAAATTGAAGTGGGAAGAAAAAACCAAAAGGAAATGTAGAGACAGAATGAGACATTCCTTACATATCAGAAAGCCTCAAAAAACGGAGCACCCACGCATATATTGAAATCCTTTTTAATTTTACAGTAGCGTTACCTCTTAACTTAAGGGATTGTGACAAGTGGTAATGCCTTCCTGGTTGACAGGAAAAGAACACCTGGTTCTGGACTTCCTAAAGGTCAGCGAGCGATTATGCGTGTTACGATTAAAGGGCCGCTTAAAGAACTACTGCATGATTAATGTACATGCACCTCCTAATGAATCTGAGGATGACAAGGACCAATATTATGAAGCGCTCGCAAAAGCCTATGATGAATTACCGGCACGAGTGGCAATCGGTGAGTGAAGTAATCAAACAGGAAGCTACCAACACCTTAGGATATCAGAGTCCTAACGATTTTAGGACCTGGCTTGACGCGGAATATGCTGATGTAAAAATGCTGCACGGATAGAGAAGGAATCTGCAAGAACAAGAGAACGGAATGCGGTGGCAGATGAGCGCTACAAAGAACTATAGAGGGAGGAAAAGCGTTTGCACCGACGTAAGATAAAAGAGCTTAAAGAAAGGACGCTTCTTCTCCTGGAAAGTTTATGTAGTGCCAATGAGTCACGGAAGTTCTATAAATGGATCAATAACCAAAGAAAAGGCTTTACCTCTTGAATGGCCATTTACAGAGCAGTCGACGGAACGTTGCTTACAGCTAAATATGATGTCTTGGAGTGACTCAATTTGGGTTGAGAGATATAAATATCTATCAATTTTTCTCGACCGTTGGAACACAATATTTATTTGGCTGAGGTAGCCATTTTTCTTGATTATAGCGGTCAAGCAGGCCCGGACTGGCCATACTGGGCGATCGGGCGATGCCCGAAGCGCCCCACGGTCTTGCCGCCCCACACACGGTCAAGCGCCCTTCTAAAAAAATGTGTTATAAATTCACAACCAACATCAATTCTTGAATTTTGACGAATATTCAAATATTGCAAGAGATGTTACTTGTGTCGTTGATAAACTAGATGAATTTCTTCCTTGCCGATACATTTCATTACAGCCCGCAAATGAAGAAAAAACCGATGTCTATGCTCTAATTTTAAAAATTTTCGCCTGCGGCGCTATAGTCATTCAATTATTGTATTAATAGTCTTACATACAGAGATTTTCAGCTTAAAAATTTCGCTGAAATTAGACGTTAATATATGCGAAGTGAAATACGAAAATGGAATGTAAGAAGACCAAAAACTAAAAATTTATGAAGAACGTTCAAAAAAATTTCGCTCGCTCCGCTCGCGTCTTTGCAGAAATTGTATTCAATAATCAAATCTATGGCGCTTAAAAAATGCAACTGTGTAATGTCTAACTAAAACGGAGTTATGTTAAAAGACTGTCACAACGTCAAATTTGAAGAAAAATTTAAATGAAGTACTCGAATGATTTACATTCTTAAAGTTATGAAAGCTCGACATGACTATTTTTTTGGGTGATCACATGCACCTTTTAATACGTGCCCGATACTTGCGCCTTTAATCTCAATTTCGGCGCCTTTTAGTCTCATCGCCCGATGCGCCTTTTGGTAGCCAGTACGGCCCTGCGGTCAAGTCATAGTAACAGAATGAAGAATGCTTTTGACTTAATGAAATTACTTTGTCATTGTAATGGCGCTCAGGTTGAACTCAACTAGGATCGCCGAGTTCTTGAACATTTTTTTAGAAATATCAACATTTCGGCATCTAGTGCCAATCATCAGTCAAGTCATGCACCTTGATATGTTGAAGGGGTTGATTACCGACATTTTGATGTTTCATTATGAACAATACTCGGTACAACCGGGACTAGCGATTTCTAACTGAAATGGACACATGTAGTGCCATCTCGTCATTACTCCAAAGGTAATTCGTCTCAAGCTTTCACCAAAGCTCTGTGTCATATCTGATTGGTGGAGAACCACCATTTAGATGAGGTAGCCATTCTGCTCACAATGTTAGGTTTCAGCGACTCAAGGAACATTTTAACACATTGTACAACGGGGATGTTGACTCTAACGACGTTTTTGATGATTCTTTCCTTGACGTGACGTGACGTGACGTGCCGGCACCAACAATGGAGGAAGTATCAGCAAGATCAACAAAGCTTCCGGTCCGGATAACATACCGGCGGAATTGCTGAAAATGGGAGGTGATGAATTGTCAAAAGTAATATATGATTTAGTCAAGCGAATATGGAACACCGAAATGCTACCCGAGCAGTGGTTAGAATGTGCCATTTTACCTCTACACAAGAAGGGCGACAAAATGATCTGCGAAAATTACCGTGGAATAGCTTTGCTTAACACGGCATATAAGGTTTTTGTACAAGTGCTGTTCGATAGGCTAAATCCACGTGCTGAGAATGTCACTGGGTAATGCCGAGGTGGATTCAGGCGAGATCGTTCAACAACAGACCTAATTTTCATTCTTCGTCTGATTCTGCAGAAGGGCAGAGAGTTTCAAGTCCGGACATACCATGTTTTCATCGACTTCAAACAAGCATACGATCGGACCAAGCGTAAGGAGTTGTATGTTGGATGAAAGAGCTGGGCTTTGAAACAAAATTGATTCGACTTGTGAAAACAACATTGGATGGCACCAAATGTCGTGTTAAGGTGCAAAATGACATGTCTGATGTTTTTGCTGTAATGGAAGGGTTGAAGCAGGGCGATGCTCTGTCTTGCATTCTCTTCAATTTTGCTTTGGGAATTCCGATGAGGCGTGCTGGAATCCAAACCAACAACACACTGGCGTATGCAACGGTCCAAGTTCTGGGCTTTGCAGACGTGAGTCCTACACGAATTTGAGAACCCAAGCGGAAAGAATGGGTTTGATAATCAACGAATCGAAAACCAGGTATATGAAGACCGAGCCAAATTATGTAACCAATCAACAAGAAGGCGTGATCGGGCGTGATAAGCATTGGAGAGTACAACTTAGAGGTAGTTGATGAATTCATCTATCTTGGAGCCATACGTCCAGATGGCGATTTGGCGATAATACACCAGAAATGCAAAGACGTATCATGACGGCCTAATAAAACATTTACGCTCAAAATTGATATCGAAAAAAACGAAGTGCCATGTTGACAAAACGCTCATTCGCCCAGTTCTGATCTATGGATGCGAATCTTGGGCGATGAAGAAAAGTGACGAACAGCTGCTGCTTGTATTCGATCGTAAAGTACTACGTACAATCTTTGGAACGTTGCGCGAAGGAGAAAGTGGCGGCAACGATACAATTTCGAAACAAAACGCGTGGCCAACCTGATATAGTGGCAGTGGTGAAAGTCCAACGATTGAGGTGACATTTGAGGTGCATTTAGCACGTATGGATAAAAACAGAGCCCCCTCAATGCTATTCCCAAACGATCGAGCAGGACAGTGGGTCGCCCGAAAATGCGATGGATAGATGGCTTCGAATCAGATTTTTGGGCGCTGGGAATAAGAAGTTGGCAAAGGATAGGAGACGTTGGAATTAGATTTTCGATTAGTGTGACTGTAGCGCCGGAAAAGTAAAGTAAATACGAGTGTCAAGTGTGTCCTTAATATTGCCGTGATTTCTTTCCACTAACTGCGCTTGAACGAAACATGTTTTTACGACAAAATCTTAATTTTATTAACTTTTAGAACAAACAAAAACAAAATTATTTTAATTAACTTCCTTGGATATGGATCTCCGTAGTACCGGAATTTTTGACGCGGAATTGTTGTGAGCGGATTCCTTATAGATCGATCTAGCCAAATTGGTTCTGTTCTGTATTTTCGCGCGTATTTCGCTTCGTTTCTCCACACCTTTGGAATTTATCAAACAGCTAAGTGGCGTACGATTTTGCACCAATTTATCCACATTGTCAGACTTGACGGAAGATGTCGTAGGCTGCTCTTGATGTTCATCCACATAAATCATATTTTTAACCGCTTCGGTCGGCACATTTGCGACAATTTCTTGATTATTTGCCTTCTCAGTCTCCGCTTCAACCTTTGGTGCTTCTTCTTTCGTTTCGTCCAACAATACAACGTTTAGATTCAAAAGCGATCTTTCGATGTCAATAGAAGGAGATCGTGGATCCATTTCCGAATTGTCACTTATGTCATTTTCCATCTCTGGCGAACAAATAACTTCCAAATGATCTTCATATTTTGGCGTGTGAATATTGGATTCAGTTAGCGATAAACTGGCAAAAGAAAATTCATCGGAAATGTTGGAGTCATTTAACATAATCGGCGTACGATCAAAGTTTAGAGCTGGAGATCGAGGATCTAATGTGTAGCCCAAGTCGTGAAGCAATTTATTTTTTAGTTTAGTTGGTGTTACTGTCAGTATGGCTGAAATGTCATCCATATTTGTGAGATCCGTTCCTTTAGGCAATGGGTTCGTAGGTTTTATCGTTATTTCATTTATTGGAGTGCGATTGGGATTGGGAGAACGTGGATCCAACAGTTCATTTGGTGTCACTTCATGAGATACGGTTGGCTCTGCTGGTTGGACTAGCTGGGATTTTTCATCATCTTCATTGTGCTTCACTTTTGTGACCGACCCGGATTTGCTATTTGAAGCTCCCATCATTCACAATTAGATGTTGTCTGGAAAAAAAACCTTCGATAATCATTTGCGTGTTAGACGCCCTTCTCAAATCAGATTGAGTTCTTTTTTTCAGCTTTTGGAGATAATCTGGTAGATAATAGAGTATAGATCAACGTTTACGAGGATCATTTTTCGAAAAATTGGTGTGTAGACAGCCGCGGATTACATTTGTTCTTCTATTTCAAAGCGTTGGTTAGAAAGAGACAGATATAGTTTGTGTCTTTCTAACCAACGCTTTTTCAAAAAATGATCTTCCTAAACGATAATATAGGCTCGATTATCTACCAGAAAAACAACTACACAAGCCTAAAAAAAGAACTCAATCTGAAATGAGAAGGTCACTGTACAGTCACACTGTAAACTATAAGACTGGTAAAGATTTATGAGTCTGAAAGTTGGTTTTGTATCAATTTATTACGGATTATGTAGTAACACTGAAAGAGATGAAAATAAGTTACACAAACGGAATCAACGTTTTTAGTGCGGCGCACAGTGACGTGTTTGGTAAAAGATGCGGTCTCAGATTTCCTTTATTTAGACTACAAAACGACGTCGTGGTAAACACAATAGACTCCTTTTCAAAACTATTCGTTCCTCGTATGAGTCCAACAAAGTCACATTTTGTATGTGTAACCGAAAATGCTAAAACTAAATTTTTCAGTGAATAATTTTCGTCTGCAATCAAATGTGACGAATTGTTAATGAATCACAAAACAGTCACTTCGTTAGGTTGCAAGGGTTTCAACGACTGAAAATATATTTCTTTTTTCAATTTTATGAATAAATACCAAATGTCTAAACTGATAAACATTTTTATTTCAAGTGCTACGTACACAGATTAACGAATTCTATAATTTGAAAATGTTACTCAGAGGGACGCTACTATGAATAAAATTGAAACAAAGAGTTTGTTATTTTTAGACTGCGAATCAATTGAAATCACAGGTTTACTGAGCGGAGCTTTAGTGTCGAACTGATTACTAAAAGAGGGATTTGTAAATGGAACTCCAGAAATTTACGCAGAACAAAAATTGCTAATGAGTTATTTATACGCACCTCTTATGGACGGTTGATTTTAGGTCATTTCACAATTACAAGCGAAATTGCCTTAAATCAACCGTCTTGAGCAGGTAATGTATACAATGTTGCATGCCGAGGGTTGAGAATCAGAGAAAAATCCTAAAGTTTTGCTAATTTTTATGCCCTAACCGTGTAACAAATGATTTGTGACAATAAAATTTCGGAAATTACCTGTGCTTTTCGACGAAAATGTAATTAAATTTTAGACGTCCTCCACTTTACAAATTTACAGCAAACGAAGATAATACTTATCTGAACAACGGTAAAAACAATTATGCACCAAAATCAATGACAAAAACAACAAATTTTCTCAACTGCCACTTTGAATTAAGTCTTTTTTGACTGGGACGGTGCAAGGTTATGGGCCACTTTTCGGGCTATGATTAGGGTGTCCAGAGTGTATGTTTGATTAGAAAGTATGTATTTTCCACTTCACAAACCGCAATAAACACGATACCGATGTTACAGAAAGAAAATAGTAGTTTTTGTAATTCACCGACAAAAACTCGCACTAGTGCGATGACGGTTTTTTTATGCACTACTTGAATTGAATTTTTATATTAAAAGAAAATCTCGTTTTTTTCGGTAAATTGCAAAAAACGTTGTTTGATACACGTTACGTATGCTGGTAGCTTAACGCACACGATAAGTTGCCGAACTCGCCTTCGCCTCGTGCCTTCATACGTAACTTGTATCAAAAATTATTATTTAAATTTTTCAATTGAAATCCAAACGCAAAATATTTTTGTCGAAGATCACTTGCGAATAGTCAATATGCAAATAGCATTTAAGTTTTAAATAGAAGAACTTCGAGTTCCCCAGCAACGTTGTAGTTGTATGTACGTTGCGATAATAACTTTTGGAAAATCATATCTGCAGATTTCATCAATATCACGCAGACTTCACTTCATTTTTGTATGACGAAATTTTAACGTCACCCAATTAACAAGGAATGCGCATTTAATTCGGAGAAAAAAGGTCTAAATGAAGATATTTTGAACTTCTAAAATCTGTAAAATATGTACATCCCGCTCTTTTTCCACACAAATTCCACATAGGCTATGAAGTGTGTAACAATACATTCATGCACTGAACTTCAAATTTCTATAGTAAATCGTGAGTGTTGCCAACTAAAAAATGAATAAATGCAAAATTCTCGGAAAATTTTGAGCGGTAATTTGAAAATATTGTTTTTGGTGGAAATGCAATAATTCAAATATGCATCTACATTTGTTACGCGTATGTTAACTAAAATACACTGTCATGTTAGTGATAGCGAAGTTTTTCGCTAGTTGGATTTTAGGGAGCGCTAGTCGCCAGTGCGTTGGTTCGAAACTCAACCGCAGACGGATTTGTACCAATTGTTAGATTTGTAAACAAAACAAGACTGATTGAATCGTTCAAGTCAAGTGAAGTTGAGTGTAGTGCCATCGGCTTACCGGAAAAGGCATTGTTGGGAGAACCGGTAATCTAGTCCTACTAGTTTCGCTCCTAGTTACATCTCATAGATGTGACTTTCCGGTAATGAAAGGATCTCAAAAAGTAGAACCACGACGCTAGTACAACCATGGTAAAAACAGCTTTCACGCACTAGTGCGTGAAATTTTACCACTCGAAGTGTGTAAAAGCAGTTTTTAAGCACTAGATAATTATTATCTTCTGACACAGAGTTAAAATTTGGGAGCCAACTGAGCTGTTCTTCAAGAGGTTTAAAAACAGCGTTTTGCTGTAGGCGAAAAAAATTATCGCACTAGTGCGTTAATTAAGTTTTGTCGCACTAGTGTGAAAAATGACCTCATGCGACACCGAATTGAGGCACGAAAAAGCGAGTTTTTCGTCAGTGAATTGCAAAAAATCCTAAAAAATCCTTGAATTTTTTTTTCGTATTTGCTGATAATTTTATTTATAATATTTATTGAATTGATTGATTTACAAATTATTGATCAGTTAAAATTCCAAGCCCTTTGTGGAGGGGATGGTTCTCAAAATCGATGAAATATTTTCTCTTTGTATCGCCAAAGATATCCGCTGTCGTAAGAAGGTCAATGATCGTGAATCGCCACTTACCTCATTCAGCCGATGACTGATTTTGTTTATCAAATTTTGCGTTTCGGATGACCAGGGCCCGAGTGTCTCTACGGCAACGGCGTTGAACATATAGTTATTTGCTTTGAGCTCGTTGTATTTAAGTATCTGAGAAAATCTTTTTCATCCGAAAAAGGCGATTATGTGCCCCTCACTTATATGTTCCGAACTTAGATCTTGCTGTTATCAGATAACGTTGTTCAGCTTTTTATGCGTTGCGTTGTAGGGCATATTTGTTATATGAATGAGAAAACGCCACTGTCAGCACTAACAGTTCATAATGTTTTAGTTACGACTGCGAGTACAGTCTCAAATACACACTCACAAGTAAATTCAAAAATGATTTCACAAAATGTCTGGTTGATGTAATTTGAATAAACAATTAGTCGGGAGCCTGTAATTTTTTGTACGATTGGGTAAGTTCTTTACAATTTGCCCAAACCCTCTAATTTCGATAATAAAATAATTTAAGATTAAAAATTATTTAACATATTCACCAAGACTAAGACTAAAATTCCAATAACGGAAAGAAGGAATGCCATCTACAGACTTGACTGCAAAAACGAACTATTTCCGGAACCCTTTTATCTTTGTTGAACAGAAAGGATCAACCGGGTAACAAAACAGCTTTGATAAAACATACTCCTAATTTCCCTGGACATGAGCCAGTATTAAAAACAGAGGACATTAAGATTAAAGATTTTGAAGAGAACGATTTCAAACGCAAAATCCTTGAATCGTGCTATATAAACCTATACGATTCCACAGCCAATAACTTTAAACGGGACGTCAATAGACTAAATAGTAGTTATAGAAACATTCTAAATATTTATAAAGATCTAGAATCCGGATAGTATAAACCCTTCAATTTATCGACAATTAAGTTGGGAATATTTCCCACTATAAATGAGAATCTAATTAGGAATTCAACTGACGGTGTTCGTATTTTTTTTCGATAAATTACGTTTTTGAAAGACGAACATTGTTCTACGACACATCAAAATAATGGCTTAGTTTTTTTATAAATCGTATTTAAGTTTCAAAATTCAAATTATTTCCGCGCAAAACACAGCAAAATTTTGTAAGTAATACCAACAAAAGAAAAACTCATTCAAATGTCAAATGTCATAGCTTTTTTGTTCAAATAAACAAAGCATTAACCCGAGAGTCAAACAAGTGAATTTGAAGTTTTTTGTGCTTGGTGTATTTTAGAATTTATAAAAAAATTATAATGAATCGAAGAATTGGAGGACGCAGAATTAGCAGCAATGGCAGCAGTGCCTCATTTACCATATGGGCAAAGTGGGCAATTACCCTCTGGCCACCGAAAAAGTTGGCGCCCAAATCGTACTCAAAACAGGAATATGCTCGAATTTTTAGCAAAGGGCTGAGGCCTGCTTTATCATAAGAAAAAAAAAATGCTCGAATTTCGTTAGGTAAAACTTATTTTGATATTGATATTTAATTTCAACAAAGCTAATTTTGCTAATCAATAGAAAAAGTGCTTTAGTCGTCGAAATTGTTTATAATAACTTGTAGCTACAAACATTTTGCCGCCCATTTCTAATGTGCCTTCTGCCGCCCAAATTTTAGTATTTAAGTAGCTTCCGATTCTGAACGGAATCGCAGCCGATTCTGAACGGAATCGCAGCTGATTTTGAACGGTATCGCAGCTGATTCTGAACAGAATCGCAGCTGATTCTGAACGGAATCGCAGCCGATTCTGAACGGAATCGCAGCCGATTCTGAACGGAATCGCAGCCGATTCTGAACGGAATCGCAGCCGATTCTGAACGGAATCGCAGCCGATTCTGAACGGAATCGCAGCCGATTCTGAACGGAATCGCAGCCGATTCTGAACGGAATCGCAGCCGATTCTGAACGGAATCGCAGCCGATTCTGAACGGAATCGCAGTCGATTATGAACGGAATCGCAGTCGATTATGAACGGAATCGCAGCTGATTTTGAACGGTATCGCAGCTGATTTTGAACGGTATCGCAGCTTTTGAACGGTATCGCAGCTGATTCTGAACAGAATCGCAGCTGATTCTGAACGGAATCGCAGCCGATTCTGAACGGAATCGCAGCCGATTCTGAACGGAATCGCAGCTGATTGTGAACGGAATCGCAGCCGATTCTGAACGGAATCGCAGCCGATTCTGAACGGAATCGCAGCCGATTCTGAACGGAATCGCAGCCGATTCTGAACGGAATCGCAGCCGATTCTGAACGGAATCGCAGCCGATTCTGAACGGAATCGCAGCCGATTCTGAACGGAATCGCAGCCGATTCTGTGCGGAATCGCATCTAATTCTGAGCGGAATCGCAGCTGATTCTGAGCGGATTCGGAGCTGATTCTGAACAGAATCGCAGCTGATTTTGAACGGTATCGCAGCTGATTCTGAACAGAATCGCAGCTGATTCTGAACAGAATCGCAGCTGATTCTGAACGGAATCGCAGCCGATTGTGTGCGGAATCGCAGCCGATTCTGTACGGAATCTCAGCCGATTCAGTCGACGGCACTGAGTGGCAGAGTGACGAGAGACATTGCTGATGTTGGTTTAAGTAATGAACCAAGTTTAAGCGCTACTCAACGGAGAGGTAGGGGATAGGGGAACCACAAGTCGAGGAGTAGTTCTACGAAGTAGCGAAGGACGTAAAGATTTGGACAACATGCCAGCAATTGCAAGGACGTGGTCGCGGACGAGTAGGTGGTCAAGTGTTTGTAGAAAATTTCGCTCAAGCTACATCATCCAATATGCCAATTGTGACATATTTCTCAGTCGCTGAATATTATCGAAATTTGTTGAGTCCAGAGCTGAGACAAAACAAGGATCAAGCTACAATGTTTAATTAAAACATTGTGTCTTTCCTAAAAATTGTTTAGATCAGCCAGTGCTGATTATGGGGAGAATGCCATTGGCTATGTGAAATTGAAAAGAGAAAACTCAATGTGCACCGTCAACGCTAGCATAACTCCGTAAACAAGTGTAAACAATGCCATTTCAATACTTACTGTTTCCTTGAAAATATTTTCAGAAAACCGCAGTAAAATGATAAATAAACAAATTCAAACAATGTCGACAATTTTCAACTGTCATTATGTGGCACTTCGTTATGTTGTCAAGTGACAACTTAAACAAATAAATTTCATTTAACCCAACACACAAATTGACTGCCTGCGCATCTGCCCACGATTTTACTGTCTCAGTATTTTGAAATCGAAATATAAAATAAATTAAAGCTCTTAATAGTAGATTATGTTTAGGCGACAAAAAATTATATGTTAATCGAGTATATATTACACGTACGAGTTTTAACGAGTATGTGTAATATATAACGAGATTACATATAATTTTCTGTCGCCTATACATATACAAGAAATAGTATGACATACATTGAACTGAGTTCTTTGAATAAAACCTTTTCACGAACAATCTTAACAACACAACCAACACATCACAATTTTATTTGTATTGGAAATTCCCGAAAGAGCAATATTCAAAAACCCGTATCTTCGTGTGTGACGTGTCATTGATTGTGTAGGTGTCACACACAACCAATTACGCCAAGTAACTATGTAAAATAAGTTTCAACCATTTTAAATTTGCAAAACAAAACTAAAGTAAATCATCACATGTTCATGTTTTGTTTACTATACGTCACATTCACTACAATTGCAATATTAGAAATTGTTATGTAGATGCACGGGCTATGCATGTAATTCCAGAAGTTTCTATTGACACTTAGAACATTATTTTTGTTTGATTATTGCGAAAAAAATTGTGGAGTGCCATTCATTTTGAGGCAGCATGAATTTCTTTTTCATTAAAAAAGTAAAACTTTTAGTTGAAACAAAATCAAAATAAATAAATGTGTTAGCTTCACTACCGCTTTTACATAAGTAAAGTACATACTTTACTGTCCTGACCGTACAAAGTAAATATTTTATCGGTCAGTAAGTAAATAATATACATTTACATGTGTTAGTGCGACGGTAAAATGTTATTTTGTGTGCCGAATAAGGGGGTTTAATGTATGTCATACTGTTTCGCGGGCGATAAATTTTTTTATCTTCCTAGAGCCAGTATGTCATATATTAACCTCGTTATTCGCATCACAAAATAACATTTTACGAGTCGCACAAATACACGCAAATGTACATTATGTACATCCTGACCGATGAAATATTTACTGAGCAATAAAATATTTACTTTAGACAGGACAGTAAAATATGTACCTTAGACACGACAGTAAAATATTTACTTGGCTTATGTAAAGAGGGGTCATCAAAAATTGCATTTGCATCAAGTTGAATGTTATTCCATTCAATTAATTGAATCATTTTTTTTATAATAAACAAAAGTATTATTCCATGTGTCTACAGGAAGTCATTATATAGTGCGTGGCTTTACGCAGAAATTTGTAATAGTGTTTGTAGCGTAAGTGACGTAGAAATGTAAGTTTTGACTTTTTTCCTTGCGTCGTACCCCCCTGAGACCTAGTTTTTCGGATTCTACCTAAAATTTTGATTGAAATCGACGTTTTACTCATCAAAATCGGTCCAGTGGATATGACTGATGTGAAGATATGACCTTTTAAAAATTGCAATTTCCGGTACAAAATGTCCTTCCATTGAAGCCAAAGTAAATGAAAACATCCTACGTTAGGTAGTTAGTTCCAGGGCCATTTGTATGAACAACCACTTTTTTGGCTGCGGCTCGAAAACGGTCCGATAACTTTTCTTTAAATTTTGCAGGAACCTTCGGCTGGGCATTCTACGCCATATGAGATTTTGAAAAAGGGGGGGGGGAGGGTACAGGCCTCGTTTGGGCGCCAGCGCTCATGGAAGCTCCCATACAAATCCTACATAGAAGCATATTTTGTATGTGTTTGTGTGTGTATTCAAGGTATGGGTCAAACATGAGCAGAATTTTTAGATTGTGACCGGAGGCGGCGGTGATGTTGAAATCGTGGCGGCGGTCAGTGGTGGCTGGCACTGCCAGCTATGGCAGCCGCGCGAGGTGCCGTGGCGCCAAAAAATTTTTGTGAATGAGGGTTGTAGAGGAAGTGACTATGATCATTTTCGTAGATGTAAGTGGTGGCCGCCACCGCCAGCTATGGCAGCCGCGCGAGGTGCCGTGCCGCCAAAAAATTTTATGAATGAGGGTTGTAGAGGAAGTGACTCTATTTCCAACTATTACTGATATCACAACAAAACGACTGATATCAATTGGGGTGACGCTTACAGCTTTGAAACGCTAAACATTTTTTGGGAATGTTTTCATTTTTGATTAAAAAAATGCGTCACAAATGCCGGACCTCCCAGTGTTATAGTTTCATACTCAAAAATTTCATCCCATAAAGTCAAATTTTTGCGTTGTTAAAGCTGAAAGCGTAGAAAAACTATCAACTATGAAAACATTCCAAAATTTTTTTTAGCATCACCCCAATTGATATCAGCCGTTTTGGAAGAAGAAACAAAGAGACTTGCGTCACGTTTCCCTTTTAAAAAGGGTATTTTTGTGATTTGTATATCTTGAATTATTTTTAATGACAAGAAAGTATAGGAACATAATTTATTTGGCTTTCCTCACCAACAAAAATCAGTTTAGCCATACATTCATAAGTTGTTGAAGTAAATTAAAACCGTTTTTCGCAAAAAAAAAAATCGTGATGATGATGATTTATTTTTGATTTTGTCAATTTAAAATGGCTGAAACTGATTTTATATATAGTGCCCTGCTGTGATTGGTTGAGTTATTAAAAAAAATTCTTCCTGAAAAATTTTCTGTTTGTTTGATGCACTTACACATTTACGATTTCTGCACGAATGCGTTGCGCCAACATCATGTTGTGACTTGGTTCAATATATGACATACTGGATCGAGGAAGACAAAGCAAGATAGGCGACAGAAAATTAAATTATTATTACAAGTAGAGAATCATAAAATTGTGCAACGTTTCGTTTTACCTCTTTTCACGAAAAAAACCGGTTTTACATGAACAAAATACATTCGAATACGTGAAAAGAGAGAAAAAAGAGAAATAAGAAAGTTGCACAAGTTTATTCAGGATTCCATTCCTGTGAATATAAATTATTTTATTTAATGTAATTTTGATTTCTTCACGGTATGTTCATGTTCATGGTTGTGGTCGGTATGTTTACAGCTAATGCAGTCATTACAGTTGATTTGGCGAAAACACTAGTTTTGTCGCTTGTCAGGGCCATTTTGATTCGAATAAAATGTAAAGTCAATCTGTTATTGAAATACCGAAAATATTTCGTTTTTGTTAAATTTTATTGATAAGAATTGTAAACAGTAATGTACTCCATATCAAATCACACAGAAATAAAATATTGTTTCCCCAAGATGAAACTTGTAGCTCTTTCTTGAATCTGACCTAACAATGATGCAAGAGACCGATTTTTAACAAAATCGGACGATATACTCTCTCTGACACGACATCGGATGCGACATCAAACGATTTCATTTTACGTATTTTTTCATCCCCCCTGGGCACGCTTTCCAGCAGCATAATATCTTTTGAAGTTCGGTTGGAGTATACAGAAAATTTTCATTTTAAATATTTCGAAAAATGATAGCGTAAATTTGTATACAAAGGTCATGGTACAGTTTGTATGGAAAAATTTCTCCCCGTAGCATCTGCACATATACATGTATTAAGTTTTAGTGTAGATGCTACGGGGAGACATTTTTCTATACAAACCGTGCCACGTCCTTTGGTGTAGAAGAGCTTAGCTTCATATTTACACTTCAAAAATAGACCCAGCGCGACGGTATGTACATACCAACATAAGTTTGGTATTATTGGAAAGCTGGCACCAGCAGCAGCAACCAGGAAAAACAATTTTTCAACGTTTTAGACACTTTTCGGATGCACAGGAATGGTTTGAAGTTAGCCGAAATAATCAAAACTTTACCCATACTTTCAACTGCTCATAACTTCATTGTGGATGAATTTTAAGCCCAACAAGACCCTTTTGCGAGGGGTGACGCACTTCTGACGTTTATGGAATAAATGGAATAAATGGGAATAAATGGAATAAGTGGAATAAATGGAATAAATATTGGAATAAATGGAATAAATGATAATTTTTTCAAATTCGTCAAAACCTCAAATAGACTTAATTTTGATGGCAACGCACACAACAAACCATATAATGTGTCAAAAAATGAAAAAACCCTTTTTTGAAAACTTAAAAGAATTTTTGTTGAAAAATGGAATAAATAAATTTATTCCATTTATTCCCAAAAAAATAAAATTTAATCTCAAGATGGTTTAAATGCTTTATAATTTGTGCAAACCTTTTTTTGAACTTATTTGTCTAACTTGTGATGTGTTTGGTTCAGATATTTCGCAAAAACAACAAAAAAAATTGGGAATAAATGGAATAAAAGAATAAATGGAATAAATGAAGTGTGCCACCCCTCGCCCTTTTGCCCCGAAATTACGTGGAATTACCTTTCCAACGAGCTTCCACCCCCCCCCCCCCCTCGACCATGTGCGCTTCTTGTAGCCGGAGAAATTTCTGTAAGAAAAGTGAATGTTTTCGGTTTTTGAACACCTCTCAATGGCGACACAAACACCGACGATTTTTTTAAAAAATATTTTTGGTAAGTAGTACCTATCCAGGAAAGTATAAAAAAAAACTGCTGTGAGATGCATCCGATTTCGGCAGGCTCTTTTTCAAAAGAATCCCTCCGATAGGTTGTGTCGTGCATCACTTTTTCATCAGGCAATAAATCTATCTTCGAGTAAGGAAACACTGTTGGCGACACCGACACGCGGCTACATGTCAAAATTAGATTCAAAACATTCAAAATAAACAAATAGGTTATGACTGTTTTCTTGATTGATTGATTGATTTGTTTATTTCTACATCATGAAATTTATACAACGTGAAATTACGGTACTCCAATGTGAGACACTTTGAAGGAGTTACCAAAATAATTACAATTTATAATTGAAAAGTAATAATTAGAACAAGCTAATAAAGAAAATAAAAATTTCCTAGAAATTTACATGAAATTATTAAAAGACGATTCAATAAGAGGTAATTGAAAAAACCATGAAATTGGAAATAATATCTCAGAAATCGTGAACATAATTCTGACAAGATGAGCATTACGATAAATGAAACTGTTCCATTCAAAGCCATCGGCTCACCAAAACGTCCAGGTCACTTTGTACGGTCGAATCGTTGTAACATGAAATATGTCAATGTGGGTAAATCCAAAGTGAATCGTACTGCCATTTAACCATACATCGCAATGATTGTAGTAATACGATGACGTAGTGCTTTCGATAGATCTTCCATTGCCAAGTAGATGAGAACCCAAAACTGTGGGGCACCAGCGCAGATTAAATTAGCGCAGCATATGCTCGTATGTAGAGTATTAGTTAATTGTTGTTTTTTTTATTTTTACAAATTTATGTGGCGTGATGCACGATCACTAACTTGAAATTTTCAATACACTCACACGCGCAACCAAGTTTGGATTATTGTCTCTTACTTGTTCGATTCTTGGAATCACAAACGAAAGTCTTTTATGATTATTTTTTTACAAATTTTTTGTAAAAAGTTCACAATTTTATTATAAAAAAATGGGAAAAAAAACTTGAGATTGAAGTCTAACGACTATCGTCTTTTTTTTTTGAGTACAGTAAACACTTACTTATGGATATTTCCTTCGTAAAAAAAACGATGCCAAAAGGCATCTTCTCAACGATGCGTCCGTTCAGACTGAGAGACTGTACTGAAGAATGCCGAAAAATGGTTGTGTTTGTAAACAACACATATAGGTGTACGGAATTAAAATTTCATAAATTTCCTCGAGATGAGGCGGTAAAAAAAGTAGATAGTTTATTCGTATGGAATATTTTTGTGAATTTATAAATGACAACGCTTAATACAAGATAGTTACTTATTAGAATGATGTTTGAATGATCTTAAAATAAATTGAAATTGATAGTGCCCCGTACCGTGGCATATTCCACAATATCTAGTGTTTAATCGAAAGCTTGGCATAAAAACATACTGTCGGACACTGATCAACTCCAAATATAAAGGAAACAGAGGTTTTCTTGATAAATACTGTCGTGTTGACGTCGATTACGTTGTCAGAACACTTTCGGAAATGTGAAAATGAATCGAAAGCATTGGATGTAAATACTTTATCGGAAATGTTCTATGATTTCGTTTCCGATGTTTTGGCACCAAAAAGCTTTAATTTTTGTTTTAAAGTCTTGACAGTTTCTTTATTTTCCTTTTTTTGGGGACATTGTGGACAAACCAAAATAAACGAAAAAGAAAAGTAATTGTTTATAACTTAAATTGTAATTTGAAGTGCATAATCTGACATGTAGCCGCCTGTCGGTGGCGCCATTTTTGTTGCGGTCATTGCATAAACTAAAAACTCAATCTATTGTTTTGTTTAAAACTTTTTTCTTATTTTCTCTAAATCATGCAGGCAGCATATGCGCGTTTCGAATTGTTGGATAAATCTTGACAATACATTTTACAAACCTCATTAACTTATCGCGCAAAGGTGAGAAACTTTATCCTGGGTGGACTTAATGAAATGTAATTGTGAACACTTTTTTTTGAAATGAAGCTGGCTGCCCTATTCGGGCTAAGCATCCCACCAACTTGCAGCACTGAAAATGTCAACTTACCATGCCTCTTTTTGAATTGCAGCCAACATAAGAAAAATTAATCAGATTCAGTTTTTACTCTTTTTACTGCTCAATTAATCTTGAAACGTATGGATTTCCACTTGCATTGGGCATTTTGAATGCATATAACTTAAGAAAAATCGATTAAATAATAATGGAGACATCCAGAGGTCCATTATTTAAGTTATTTGTATATTCTGCGGTTGATGTAAAGGACGATTTTGAAGAGGTAAATGGCCAAAAAATGCTATTTTATCTTGTGATAGCTTGGTCACTTTTTGTGGAAGCCATTTTTGTTTTGAAGTTTCGTCACCAATACCAGTGCAATATTAAAGCTTGTCCCCATTATTGGCGACTCTTTTGTTGTTGATGGCGGCAAATTTTAAATGTTTTTTTGATTATTAATCAATTACAACGATTGCATGGTATTTGGGATGAGAACTGCACGACATGTGAACGGAACTGTGAAGTGTTTCGATCCGGTAGATTGTAATGGGTCGTTGCATCAATTGTTTTCAACTGAAAGTGTTATGTGAAATGTATGGTGACATCAAACACGTTTTCTTCGATTTTCTAGAAATATGAACGCGCATATCAAAATTTTCAACAAACAACAACTGGACTATCGGAAAAGGAACTACATGACCTCCTGTCTGGCCTGGTCAGCACGGAGAAGCAACATGAGGATATTTCGATCGCTTTAAGCTTTCAAATTCTTACCGATCCATTGTTAGCACCAAAATCTTATCGAGATTTAACATTACTGACAAGGGATGGATTGAAATTCATCAGTCTGAATTGGTCGTACTTGGCAGCAGAAAAATACAATAAATTGACGGAGATTGCTCGCAAACAATTGTTATGGTTGTTACGGGAACTGGTAAAGAATCAGGTTTCGCATGTGGAGAGTTTCATGTGGAACATGTTGCGACAAGCTAGTGGCGGTGATGTTTCAGCAAAAAACTTGGCGTTGATCGAAGGACTACTGGATATTTTAATCGAGCACCGTCCATGGCTTGAGAAGCAGACAACGTTGTTCAGGGGAGTTGTTTATACGTACGTTCGACTCCTCGAAGATCATAAAGGTCAAACTCAGGCGTTAGTGAACCTTCGGAACAAGGAAATCAAATTTGTCATTTCGTTGATCAGAGACAATTTCATTGATGTGTTACCATTGGGAAGAGACTTTGTTAGGTTGGTAGTTTTCTTTTTAGTAATTTTATCTTTCATCGACAACAAATATTGGTTTTCAGACTACTCCAAAATGTGGCTACGATTCCCGAATTTGAGCAACTTTGGAAAGACATTCTATCGAATCCCACGTCTTTATTAAGTACATTCACTGGTGTGTGGGAATTCCTGCAAATACGAACAAGTCGAAAATATTTGATATGCCGTTTGACACCGGATGTTGAACGGAAATTACATTTTTTCGCTACGAATGTGAGATTCGGTTCGCACAAAAGATATCAGGATTGGTTCCAGGACAAATATTTTACTACACCGGAATCTCATAGCCTTCGGTCTGATTTGATTCGTTTTATTATCAATGTCATTCATCCGTCCAATGATATGCTTTCCTCGGATTTAATGCCACGTTGGGCAATCATTGGATGGTTGATCACATCGTGCACCAATCCAACGGCTTTAGCGAATGCTAAACTGGCACTTTTTTATGATTGGCTATTCTTCGATCCACTCAAAGACAATATTATGAACATCGAACCAGGCATATTGGTGATGTGTAACTCAATTCGCAATCATCCATTAGTCAGCAGCACATTACTCGATTTCCTTTGTCGAATTATGAAAAATTTCTCACCACAAAATGAAAGTAAGATACGGCGAGGAGTTTCCAACTCACTGCGTAAAATTCTGGAGAAACAGGTACGACCTACTGGCATGCTCCTCTGTATGACTCATTCCAAGTAATTTTTAACAATTCCCTTTCAGGTGATACAAAATTTGACACCACTTTTTGAGTCGCCAAAGCTCGACAGAGAGTTGAAAATTTTGATTCGCGATAACTTTCAAGAATTCTGCAGCGTAGCCAACCCGGCAGATACACACAATCAACAACCAAACATCACCAACACATACCACAACATGGATGACAGTCGTTTAATTACGCAACGCAATTCGGTTGACAACGATTTCCGCACAGATAATGCAAATGAAGTTGTTGACACCGAAAATGATGGAGAGCCCAAGTTTAGTGACGATGACGACGACCGTGAAAATTGCATTAAGAATGACGAAACTGATGATGATGATGATCTACCACTTTCGAAGGTAATTTTCTGTGCAATTTGCTTCAAAATTACGATATAGATGAAAGATGAGTGAGAGGTTTTTGTTAAGTTTGTTCAGCTTCTTTTAAATTATAGAAAATATTATTGTGAAATACGCAAACTACAAACCAACTTTTGTCTGGCTTTGGGATCATTCAGAAATGACGTCCGACGGAAAGAGGGGGGAGGGGGTCGAAAAAATCGGACGGGGAAAAACCATGCATTACAAGTAGGGTCTTTTCTACCTCACTAGTGAAAACAAAAGTTTTATCTCACTAGTGAAAACAAAAGTTTTACCTCACTAGTTGCTTAAGAATACACGAATGAGTTTGCGGGTGATCAGGAAATGATCAAGAATGGATGAAATACTAAGCAACCCCCACTGTATACTATGTTACTCAGCATCCCATCCGAAAGCGCGTCATTACATGTAGATATACATATAATGAGAAGTTTCCGGTTTAGGCCCCAATGTAATGAATAATTTCCGGGGGGTGCGTATATGTATGTAATGACAAGTTTTCGGAGAAGCAACAAGTAATATGTTACATTGGACCTTGCGAAAGGAATTCATTACTTCGGGCACAATTTTGAGAAGTCGCAAACTCACTCGTGTTACCTTGAGCAACACGCTTTGAAAACTGATATTTTGACTCGTGAATGTGCATTCCTCCCTCACCTTCGGCTCGGATATACAAGCTCTACATTCGTCACAATATTTTAAAGCTCAAAAAAAGACTCGTGAGTTTAGCTCTTATAACAAAATTGTGTCTTCATGTGATGAATTACTTTCGCAGGGCCCACTGTAATATATTACCCGTTGTCCCACCGAAAATTTGGCATTAGATGCATGTGCACCCAGACCCGTAGCTAGGAGCAGTGCCTATATTCGTGAAAATTTGTAACGAAAATCGCCAAATCTCGTGAAAATTCATGAAAACCACGAAAATTCGCTAAAATTCACGAAAATCATGTTTGTATAGGTTTTGAGAAATTTGAGGTTTTCTTGTCTTAAATATAGTTTATTAGAAGCCTTCAACCCCTCAAAAAACTTTGCAACATTTTGCAATTCTGGTACGTTCGCGTCTATTTGCATCATTTGTTCATCTATTTTGATACGTACGGGTCTTTGGTTATGTTCTTTCTCTCTGTGCTGACAAACAATGTACTCGTGCTTCCGTACGTTTTTTTTTTGTGTGGCATGAAATACACGCTCCCTTTCTTTTGGAAAATTAATAATAATGATAATCTGCCTTAGCAACCCATGAAGGGTTAGGGGCTAGATCATTATCGGAAAGTTTTTACTGTGCTAGTAACAAGCTGTGCGACAAACCCAGTGCCACCTATGAGATGTACTTGGAGCGAAACTAGTAAGAGTTGAATACCGGCACCTCCCAACAATACCTGTCACCGGTAAGCTCTACGAGGCGCTACGCTCAACTTCACTTGAACCGATCCAATCAGCTTTGTTTTGTTTACAAATCTAAAAATCGGAACAAATCTGTCTTCGGTTGAGTTTTGAACCAACGCACTGGCAACTCAATCTCATAGTAGCAAGCAGACGTGTTAACCACTGTGCTATCGAGTTGTATAATTGGCGCACTCGAAATTGCGGCGCTCTAGTGCATTTGCCCGAGATGCCCGTTTGATAAAGCGGTACTGAAGCATTTGAGATCACAAAACTAGGAAAAGACTTTTGTGTTTCAGTTTCTCGGCGATAGGAGATATGAGAATAAAATTTTGAAAAAAGCGTGTGTCAGGAAAATATCACTAAATCCATTGATAAAGCCATTTCTAGAATTTGGTCTGCCGCGGACAAAGAACGCGAAGTACGATTTCAGCCTTCTTTATTCTTAGTTTTAAAGTACGCAGACTGGTGCCGACTTCAATGGTGTTACTGAAAACTATTAACTCTACTAGTTCATCCAATTTGGCGTAGTCAATATTTCAACCTCAGGATGGTTTGACAAGGTTTTTAACTTTCGTCAGACTCTCTTAAC
Source organism: Pseudolycoriella hygida (assembly GCA_029228625.1). Taxonomy (NCBI): domain Eukaryota; kingdom Metazoa; phylum Arthropoda; class Insecta; order Diptera; family Sciaridae; genus Pseudolycoriella; species Pseudolycoriella hygida. Next base: position 123,733,765 of record CM055403.1, read on the forward strand.
TGACCTTGAAATATTTTTTTGCTCTGAAAGTACTACATTTCAGGACAAAAGCGGTTTTTGCATTTCAGATGGGCATTTTTGGACGAGCTAAGGCCAATGAGCTAGAGCCGCCTAAGTGGTTTTCAGCCTTTTGTACATAACTCGAGTAAATCCCTTCCAATTTAATCATCATCATCATCATCATCATCATCAAACTTTATAGACCGTTTATACCTTCCGGTGTGGGGTCTTTAAGCCGCAACCCGGTGGTCATTGACCACCCCCCTCCATACCCTTCTATCCTCTGCCAAGGAGATAGTTTGCTCGCCCAGTGAAAGCCCCCTAACTTCTAAAACCGATTTAATTGAGTCTATGAACCTTCTCCTTGGCCTACCCCTAGGACGTACACCCGGGACCTGTGCATTCAATATCCTCTTTGGGAGCCTACTATTACCCATCCTTTGAACGTGCCCGTACCATCTCAGACGACTAACCCCTGCCGCCTCCTCCACTGACCTAACCCCTAAATTTTCTCTGATGTCGTCGTTCCTGATATGATTGTCCCACTGTTCCCTCCGATTCACTTTTGCTATGCTCCTAAGAACCCTCATATCTGAAACCTCCAAGTCATGCACAAGGTACCCGCAGTCCACCCAACTTTCACTACCATATAAAATTGTTGGCCTGAAGATTGATCTGTGAATAGCTAACTTTGTGCCACTACTTAATTCCTTCCTGTTAAACACATGAGACCTCAACTGACTGGCCACCGCATTTCCCATTCTCCTCCTTTCCTCAAATTCCCTAACTAACCTGCCATCCTCTGAAAACATGGCTCCTAAATATTTAAACTCAGAAACCTGTTCCAACTGCTCCCCATTTAAACTGCACACTACGTCTTTCCTAAATTTGCCAACATGCATAACCTTTGTTTTGCCGACGCTTATCTTCATCCCGTACTCCGCACATGCTACATTCAGGCAGTCAATCCCCCTCTGCAAATCATCGGCATTATCTGCTAATAGAGTTAAATCATCCGCATAGGCCAGGATTTTCATAATTACATCCCCAATTTCCACATTCCCCTGCAAATTTGCCTGCTT
>CM055403.1:123735346-123774499 GCA_029228625.1 Pseudolycoriella hygida
CCTTTTGTTCCTACCTCCGCTAGAGACACTACCCAGACATTCCTCAGCTGCACTCAAAACAAATTCCTTAAAATTTGCCCACTCAGCCTCGATGTCCCCGCAGTCCGAAGGAAGCCCCTCAAAACCTTCTGTGAACTTTGCGATGAAACGAGCCCTAACTTCCTCCTCCTTGAACTTTCCTACGCGAAATCTGCGAACTACCTTTTTCTTCCTTTTAGCCTGACAGAGTTTACCAACCGACAGATGTGCACCCAAAAGATAGTGGTCCGAGCCGAAGGTGAAACCCCTGAAAACACGCGTGTCACATATTTCCTGCCTCTTGTCCTGTTCTATAATTACGTAATCAATTATTGACTTATGATCCCAACTTTCATTGACGTAAGTGTACCGGTGGATCCAATTGTGCTTAAAGAAAGAGCTGGTTACTGCTAACCCATTGAAATCACAGAAATCTAACAACCGCTCTCCATTTGAGTTCAAAGTATCTTCCCCGAATTTGCCTACCACCCTTTCATAACCTGCATTGGTTTTACTGTTTCCTATCCTCGCATTAAAATCGCCCAACAAAACCACACACTCACTTCGCCTTTTTGCCACAACATCTCCTAAATGCTCGTAAAAGGCGTCGAGGTCGCCAGCATTGCTACCCTCGCATGGGCTATAAACACTAACCAGCCGATAAATACCCCCAGCTAACTTAATAGATATCCACATAATCCTTTCATTTACGCAGCGAACATTCACGACAAATTTTTCTAATTCCTGCTTGATAGCCATTCCAACTCCCCAGTTTGCCCTACCAGACTGAACGCCAGACAAAAACACTTTATAGCCGCCCACCTGCTCTTCTCGCTGTCCCTTAGTTCTAATGTCGCTCCATGCTAAGATATCTACACCGTAATCCTCAGCCAATTCTACCATTTCATTCTTGCGACACCGAAAACCCCCATTCACGTTTAGACTTCCAATAAACAAACCACCAACCTTTTTACATTGCCTGATCGTCAACGATGGGGTGCCTGTTATGTCCTGTGCTGGTCGTACGCCGTGACCAACACTCGTCCGAGGCTGAGCCAAATTATTTTTACCGCTTGTGAATACAGTGGGACGACCTGGTAAGCCGAACCGCACCGGAAGTACAAGCCTCAATGGGGACTTTAACACACGTGCCTAAAGTGCTATGCGCAAGCTCATCCATATTTTGCCAAAGCGATAGCTATGCGAATAGCGAAGCCCGTATCCGTAATTATAAATCACATTGACTTGAAATTGCATTTCAAAATAAGAAACAACGAAACAACAAAACACCGATTGCTTCACATTAGAACAGCATAACATCCGAAAAACGCGGCAGCATTGAGGTTATGTCACCATTACGATGTTTGAAAATGAGAATGAAAACTTTAATTGAGATGCAAACCTGATAAAATATTGTTGGGGCAGTGGGAAGCATTATGGTAACCATAATATAAGCGATGATATCCAATAGAGGTTTAAAAGAAACGAAACAAAAACAATCGGAACTGAGAATTTTGTGGAATTGAAAAATTGAGATATTCCTTGAGCAAATCTGTGTAGCTCGAAAGATTATGGCAACAACATACCTTAATTCATATTGCATCTTAGAAATTATGAATCGAAACGCGTAACTGGCAAAAAATAAATAAAACTTACTCAGAGCAAAACAAACCACGTGCGCACTCACCGCCATCTTGACTTGACTTGACTTCCAATTTAAAAAAAAATTTTTTTTGTTCGAAAAGTCTTGGAATGACCGACAATTTTTGGAAGCAAATTGTTCGATTTTGAGGAAGTATGTGTCATGAAGGCTTCTCCTAAGTGCTCTAGATCGGTTCTAAGATCAGCCCTAGTACAATTTTTCTTTAAAACTTTTTTTGATTTTTTTTAAATGATCCACTCGGATCTGATTGTTCCCATATTGACTTTTTATCAGGGTACCATAAAGGTCTGTTTTTAGCCAAGTCCGTCAACTTTGTCAACACTTTCATTTTTTGGACCCCCTAATGCCTCGCTTAATGCTCACACTGAAATAGGTCTGAGTCAGTCACGTTTCAACCAATTTCAAAACGGTTTGCTTTCCTGAATTCGTTATGAAATTCTCTATCTATCTACGCTCTTTGAAAATTTTTTAAATCATTGTTTATGTTGTTTTGGTGGAGTCAAAGTTGAAATTTCAATATGAAAACTGTAAGTCGGGAAGGGAGTTTGAACCTCCAATACCACAATAGCATATTTATGACCTCTTCGATACCGGCATTTTGAAGTACGTAAGTACGTAACCACTGAGGTAACACGAATTCTCGGTGACGTGAATTATGGCTCAAGTTAACATCGCCCACTTTCAATATCACCCTGTTAATGTTATCAGCGCCCAGGGCGAAAGGAAAAGTTTCTAGTTGAGTTTTAATAACACCCAGAGGGCACTAACGCCACCCTGTGTCATTATCGTCCTCTGGGAAGAACCTATTTTCGCGAAAAAATGTACGAAGCTCACGATTTATTTTCATGAATTTTTTCATGAATTTCACTAAAGACCCAGCGATATAAGGCAAATTCTTCAATCTTAAGTGAAAATCCTAGGAAAAATCCACGTTTTTAGTGCTACGTTCGCTTATGTCAAAGTATATAAGAAATCGTGAGGAAATTCATAATAGTCAAGCGACTAAAAACTGTGTGCTTGGCAGCATATGCCCTTCATCTTGAAATTTCGAACACCTTTACATAAGCCCACGTCGAACTAAATGCATGGATTGAATCGATGTGTATCGCAAGCTCACCGACGACGGGATCCTTGACAAATAAACCGTAACTGTGCACACAAATTGTCAAATTAATGTCCTTCTACCGATCGTCTGATTTAGTGACAATTAGTCATATTTCTATGAGAAGCTTTGCACTCAAGGGGTTAAGAAAATTTTAGTAATTTACGAAACTGCCTGCACTGAAGGCTATGGATGAACATGAGTCTAAAAAATTCTTTCTCTATCTCCATCTGTACTTGCCACGGGATAAGAAAAGCACGTACTCAACAAAGGCAAAAATCATGACTTTTTTCCCTAAGAAAACTGTTTTATAATCTTAGTGCACTCTGAACGCAGTATAGTATAACAACGTAGGATGTACATAATTGACGAAGCAAATAGACCATCGGAAGTTACAGCCTCCAGTGAGACCTTTGCTTTCGTGATGTTTTCATGCCCAGACGATTGGAAAAGCAAAACTTCTTTCTTTACTCTGATTACTCTTTGCTGCCGAAACCGCGGACCCTCTGATTGATTCCATAAGGCATCCTGGCATTATTAGACAATGTTAGATGGGGAAACGAGTACAATTATGTGTGTTTGTTTCACACGATAATTTAAAAACAGTACTGAAGTTAGAGTTAGACCTCATCGTAGAAAGATTTTTTAACTCTAACATGTTTTGTATCTGGAAATTCGACACCCGATTAGATTAGACTAACCGGGGCAAATGCCGTTCCAACATTGTCATAATTTTTTTCCACGAAAATGTTCTACATGACGATGACGTAAGTTGTTCATGCACTAAGACAAAGGACAAGTCTCCTGCATTAACTTCTTATGTCATCGTGGTAGGGTCGTAGCTACAGCTTATTTTTAGGGGAAGCCCTGGCCCCAAGCAAAATTCCACGAAATTCACTTACTAAAAGTTCCAGCAAAACATAAAATCAACCATTGAAATCTGTTTCTTCCCGTTTTGTCTATCAAAGGCGTGTTCCTTCCGTTTGGCGATTGAGATATCGTTTGGCGATAACAAACTCTTTACCAAACAGTTTCAAACATTGTACTTTTTAGATTGACAATAGACAATGCCGAAAAATGTCTTCGGTTTTTTTGAATTAACTCGTAATAGCCGAAAATAAACCATTGAAGTGGGTATAGGAAAGTAGTTGATTCCCTTGGTGCAGCTGGTTGCAGCTAATTAGGTGGAGTGCAATGAAGTGCAGCTAGGTGCAGTGAAGTGCAGTTGGGTGCAGTAAGGTGCAGATAGGAGTAGTGAGACAGAAAGAGTGAAAGCATAAAGTACCTATCGCTATTTAATAATGAGCTGCCTATCAGTTATGCAATTCCGCCGAAAAAAATTATTGTAGTCGCTAACGTTTTTTTCAGCGACGCTAAAAATGAAAAAACACTAGCGTCGCTAACTTAATTCGCTAATAAACTGTAAATTAGCGCTCTATTAGCGGTCGCTAATGCAATATTATAATAATTATTAAATGAAAAGCTGAGAGCCTCTCTTCATAATTTGAATTACAATAAAATTAAGTTGTTTGTCGATTTTTCGACGGAAACAAGTTTGATTTTAAAACGAGTTCGCTAATGTCGATAATTTCCATGTGTGATGGATATCATTTAAAATGTTACACTTAGACGTTTTTCTTGTTGCAGTCGTTTGAACTGTTTTGTCATTGTTTATTGAATATAATATTGATTGGCTGAAGTAGCCATTTTTCTTGACTTGATTTTGGTGTTTTTTCACACATTTTGTAGTGGAACGACCCCTAGACCCACTCGGATCTGATTGCTCCCATATTGACTTTTTATCAGGGTACTCTAAAGGTCTGCTTTTAGCCAAGTCCACCAACTTTGTCGACACTTTCAGTTTTTGGACCTCCTAATGCCTCGCCTAATGCTCACACTGGAATAGGTCTGAGTCAGTCACGTGTCAACCGATTTCAAAACGGTTTGCTTTCCTGAGTTCGTTATGAAATTCTCTATCTATCGACGTTCTTTGAAATTTTTTTAAATCGTTGTTTATGTTGTTTTGGTGGAGTCAAAGTTGAAATTTCAATATGGAAACTAAAAGTCGGGAAGGGAGGTTGACCCTCCAACACCACATTAAAATATTTATGACCTCCCCGATACCGGCATTTTGAAGTACTATCCGAATACTAATAATTAGACCTAAAAACTTTCCCTTCAAGATGTATACGTTCAAAAAGACATTGATGCTTATGCCATAATAGACAATCTTTATGGTTTTCTGGAACTATTTTATTTAGATTAGTAATACCCTCAACGTCCCAATTCCTGAATATTTTGGCTGTATGCGGTTGACTAATATTTTAAATTTGCAATTAAAATTTTCTTAATTTTAGTGACGTCATCGTTTTAGTCAACATGTATAAGTTTTTCCTTGTTTGTGGTGGTTAAGACACATGGTCAACTAATTGTGAAAGTGTGTGTGTGTTAATGTGATATATAAAATGCGAGGAGAGTATGACATCATAGTCTCCTCGTTTTGGGATCGATTTAATTATTTTCCGGGAAATTGACAAATTATTTTGATAATGTGTAATGGGAAGAATTGTCTTCTTTAACGTATATTTTCACCTAAAAATAGTTTGAAGCTATTTTGGAAAATTCACACATGTCTATTCATGAAACAACGCCTAAAATGAGTTTTTTCAGGAGAGGCAGAGAAAGATCACATCTTAAAAAAAAAAGTTCTTCTACAAAACATTTCTGGGACCATTACACAGCATTTGTAGGGTCAGGCGTTTCGAAAAAAAAATAAAATTTCAAATCGACCCACCCTACCAAATACCCAAAACGCAATTTTACAGCAATTGCTACAGTAAAGTTTATAAAACTAAAATTGTTTTTATGAATGAAAATATAGCGGATGGTTCATACAAATAAGGCAAAAAAGTCTTTAATAAACAGTACGTGCTAGGGCAGCATTAATTGTTATGTATCATCATCGGTACAATTCTTTAGCATTTATTCAAAACGCTCGTCACTTGCAAGCCTCTTAAGACTAGTCGCGAGTCCACTACATCTATTGTTTCGGCGCTGATCACTGATGTGTTGTTTCTTTTGGTAAGAATCGACATTCGTAAATGAAACAATGTTTCTTGTGTCAAGAGGGGGCTCGGAGCTCGGATATGGCAAAGGGTCGCAAAATGCTTTTTACTATAACTGGTATTGAAGATTTTTAAAATTTTTATTTTCATCTACAATATAAATCTGAATATCACTACATGTCGCCGCATTTCATTACACTTCACTGCTACTCTTCACTACAGTGCGCTACACTTCACTGCATATCGCTACACTTCACTACACTACACTTCCTTTCAATTCGCTACACTACACTTCTATACAGTTCGCTACAGTTTATTATCCTTCACTTTGCTACACTTCACTGCACTTCACAACACTACACTACCTGAAAATCACGGCATGTCCCCGAATTTCACTACACTTCACTACAGCTCACTGCAGTTTACTACACTTGTCCACAAGTCACTACAGTTCACTACACTTCACTGCATTTCAGTACGGTTCACCACATCTCTCTACACTTCACTGCAGTTTTTTACATTTCAACCCAAATCACTGCAGCTCAGTGGATTTCGCTACAGTTTACTACGGTTCACTACCGTTGACTGCAGTTCACTACAATTCAATGCAGTTCGGAAAGGATTGTTACACAAACTACTATTAGTGAGAGTTTCTATTTATCTAGATATTCAATATCAATGGTAAATTACATCCTTAATTCATTTTAATTGGTCAACTAAGTACAGTCAATACTCTCTACTACTCTATTTAAATAGATGAAAATTGATGAAAATGAGTTTGTTACTTTTTCGTTTTGGGGTGTAAATAATAAGACGAATCTGCAATAAAAATTTTTTCCATCCGTCCGTCTGTCAACACAATAACTCGACGAAAACTTGACCGATTTTCAAAATCCTTTTTTCCTCTGAAAAATAATTGAAAAATCTTTTATGGAATTGAATCTCGGGCATTGTCGGGCTAAGGCTGCTTAAGTGGCTTTAGGTATTTTGTAACATAGCTCGAGTAAATCTTTTCCGATTTTCAAATTTTTTTTTAATTGAAAGATATCAAATAAAATAAGATAATTGAATGCCCATTTATGGCAGAAAATTTGTTGATTCTAAGCTTTTAAACTCAACCAGGGCCATAAAACGACATAAGTCGGGTAAATTTCATCCGATTTCCATGAATCTTTTTTTTTCTGAAAATTAATCGAAAAACTGATAACGGAATTGAATTTGGGCAATATCAGTCAAGAGCTTTCGAAAATAGAGACCGGTTTTTGTGAAGTCTGTCGTACAGTTGGGAAAGCGATCAATTTTTACGGTTATGGGGGATAGAGCTGCGGTTTCTTTGGCAAAGTCTTAGAGTTTTGTAAGTAGAATAGGCCGGTATTTGTGAAATACGTCGAGCAGTGGGAACAAAAGTCGTCTCCTTCACCCCCAAAAATCAGTTTGAACTCTGAAAAACACCCAATTTTTCACAACATTTAGCAACATTTAACGAAAATACTTAAATTTTGGCATGTTTTTCAGCAGACGCACGGATTTTTGAGGGTGTACGAGACGACTTGTGCGTGGAACCCCACAGAAAGTCTACCTAAAATACTTCAATTGATATAATGAAATACTTTTTAGTTCATAAAAATGCCACGTTACTGCTTTTCATAATCCGGCGCCACTGATTCAAAGTAACAGTTACAGAGTTTTGTAATGTCTCAGACCTGAAAATATCGAAAAATGGAAAATGGGTAAATTTTTAGGGTTTCAGGAAACTCGGACGAGTTTTTCAATATTGCTATTTAGGTAATTTCCAATCCTTGCAACGGAAATCCCAGCAACGGGAATCTTTGCAATACGGATCCACGGAGCATATGTTTCTGTTGCTGTACGGCAAGATGATCGAAAATTTCGGAAGCTGTTTGAAATTATTTGTTTGAATCGGTCTATGGTCTGTTTTTTTGTTTTTTTTTTTTAATAAAGGCTTGGAAATCTTCATAGACAACCGGTCCTCCCGGACCAAGGTAGTGTTGGATTCCATTCTTCAATGACCTACCAACTAAAACCCCCTTCCTTAGTCTTCATGCTCTCTTCTCCCCGGAGCCGCCTCACATCATTACTTCGGGGAGGGGCTGTGCTTTCGCACCTACTCTCTCAGATCAACTGGCAGTCTTCTTTGATCGTCCCTCCATGCACTTTGCAGCTTACCCATTATTTTCACAACTACATTATCCGCTACTCTCCACACCGCACACCTCCTCATCGCAGCACATCTCCGACATTATGTTTGTTGCATTTACATCTGACCAACTCACAGTCATCGGCTCACCTCGCTCTTATTCGACGCGGGGACAGAGAAAAAACACGTGCTCGGTCTACATTATGACGCATGACATTATGTATGTTATATGAAATTGTAAAAGCGACTTAACGTTAGATATTAAGATTGTCAAATTGTGATAGATCGGTACGCTGTGTAACAAAGCAACCTTCGACACGAGGGCAGCAGCTTTATTTAATTTTTCAATACACCAAATACGAAACTTGTATATTTCTCTTCCCAAATGAGACGCGAAAATTAAAAAATGCAACTCTCAGTAAGCCATAGAGTACTATGGGAACCGAAAGTATTTTCGGCCCTCTAAAAAGAGAAACAGAGGTGCGAAGGTAAACAGAAAGGCGAAAGTACTTTCGGTCCTCTAAACAGAGGCGCGAAAGTTGCTGCCACAATAAAAATAATTCGATCATTGAGTTTACTTTGATCAAAGGGTTTGTAAGGGATTTGTAAGGGTTTGAGGCTTGGGCTTTAATTTGTACAATTTTCAATATTTTGACGTTTCTTTTTTTTTCGTTTTTAATCGGAAAGATTAAAGGACAAACTGTTGTGGGAACAAATGAGTTGAGGAGAACCAAACTTCTGAAAATTAAAAACAATATATCAGTGTGACTGTTTAGAAAAAAAATTTCAAAAAAATCAAAAATATTTTCAAGATTTCACTTTTTGGTCAAGAACTCAAGGAAGCAGGCTGGTGCCAAGTTGAAACTTTTTGTAATCAATATTTCTCGGTAAAGCCGAGATGCGGGCGTAAACAGAATTTTGGCACCAGGCTGCCTTACTATAAATGGTCAGAAGAAGAACGTTTTCCTTGGTCTAAAAAAAAATTTTTGATCCATTTCAAGCAAATTCCCTGCAATATATAGCCAAAGTGGCAATACTCTCAACAACAAAAATTGGTTTTTGACCATACAAACGTTTTCGTCTCTGGACGTGGGAGTCCTGAAAATTTATTGATCGAAATGAATTACAGCTGTCCTATATTCTTTTCTTGATTCAAACAAAATAGAATATCATCAAAATATTGAAATCTGTACGAGTTGAAGCCCAAGCAGCAAACCCTTACACAAAATACACTGTGCGCCGGCCGGTGGTAACGAGATCTTTTATGAAATATTACTTTTCATGCTTACGATGGCCTCAATGTACTTTCGTTCTCTTATTAAGCATGAAAAACTCAATACATCACACGCAAATGACATGTCCTTGTGATTTAAATAACTATTTTGGAAATTAGTTTTGTCTTTCTAGTTTTGGAAGAAAATACAACAATATTTTCGTAGTTGTTTTATTGGTAATATTATGTGAATCACATGGTTTTGGATGCGTATCATTTTGCATGCGAATCACAAAAAATCATAATTTTGAATTTCTATATGCTGTTGCTGCTATTACTGCAGTGATGTTTAAATCAAGTGACAATTATAATGAATTATTTGATTTTATGTATGAATCACATGTGACGAGGTAAAAAATTTCAACCTGTGCGATTGGTGCCCTTGCCTTCGGTGCGTGCTGCAAATTTCGCACACTGTCGAAATTTTCACTTTCGTCCCTTGTGATCCAAATAACTATATTAATAAATGTGATTATTGGAATCAAAAGTCGGTCTATTCCACATGAAAAAATCTAGATATCTCTTTCTCTCGCGACTTTTGCCACATGGGCAAAAAAAGTGACGACCCTATTAATTTTAACATTTGGAATAGACCGACTTCTGATTTATTCTTCTTCGTTTTTTTGCTGGCTGCGCCAATGTGAGCAGTTTTTTTCGCTTAAATAGAAAATATAAAAGTAAATTCTTCCTTTTTTTCAATCCTTTATTTATTACTTTCTTACGTTATAAAATATATTTTTAAAAAAATTGCAGAAACATTTTTTCAGGAAATAATGATTTGCAATTACAAACCTTCGAAAAGAGTCATTACTTTTGAAACCGATGTGGTTCCGAAAATAAAAGAATTTATAGGAAAAATAAAAATCGGATTAAAAAATAATGATTCTAAAGCTACAAAATAATTTTTATAAATTCTTAAAACCATGTTCCGGGTCAACCTGAAAATTTTTAGGTTTTGTTAACAGGTCATATCAGGTTTCAGGTCAGTTTTGACCTAAAAGTGACCCGACCTGAAATTTTCAGGTTGACCTAACCCGATAGTAAGCCTTATAATTAGTTGAGACCTAATCTGAAAAAATGATTACACTTCCAGGTGCGATTAAAAGAGAAACCAATGCCGGATAAAGTCGATCTGCCAAATTCCATAAACAATTCATTCGAAAAATTCATCACAACCAAAAGCAGCAGCACATTTGATTCGTTTCTGAGTGACTTACGGACATGCTCATCGTTGGACGGTGAACAGGAGAACTATATTGTTGAGAACATAAGCGCTATACTAAAAACATCCCTTCCATCTACCAGTATTTTCCCGGAATCGAAGAATGACAAGAATGACGAGAAACTCTTGGGAATAAGTATCAGCTATCCGTTGTTTAGTTTATTTAAGTTGATGTATCAGTATGAGGATAAGTTGAAAAAATGTGTGCAAAGTGTACTAAAGCAAGTGCTTAACAAAACGAACGGTGTGGGTTATATGTTGCTGTATTTTCTCAAAGTTCATACGAAACTGTTGGCACGGAAGAATTCCAATACAAATGTGTCATTTAAATCAAATTTGTATAAAACGCTGTGCGATTATTTAGATAAAAAGGTCGATGTTTGTTTAGCAAGCGATTTGGCTTTGCTGGAATACGAAAGTCCGCAAATATTTTTATGGATCTTACCGGATATTTATCGCGAATTTAAGACAATTGTAGTGAATAACAGTGAAGTGTTAAGAACACTTGTAGGGAGTGTGGATGCGAAAGGATTAAAAGACTTAATTTACAGTGTAACGCAGGGTAAATTGACATTGTTCAAAAACGAAGGATTATTGGAGTGTGTACGTGAAAGTTTAAATTACGAAACGTTTGAACAATTTTGTCTGTGGCAACTCATCCAGGCACACGATGTACCTTTCAAATATTTGCAGGTGAGTTTTTTTTTAAATTCTTACAACGACTTTATGTTACGTATATATGTCGTTGGCACCCCCCAATTATGTGCTGGTGATGAGAAGCACGGAATAAGTAGTTAGGGCAATTCCATGTAAAAAGTGGAAAATGCGTTATGTGCAAACGCTCTAACGGGTTTAGATATTAGAATTCCTTTGTATGGAGAAGTTGAAGATTGAACATTTGTAGAAACTTCTTTCATATAATACAAGCCTCGTATGTGCTTTGTTTACCAAGAAAACAACATTTGCACATTACCTACCAATGGAATTGCTCAGTACTATTTAGGCAACCGAGCACAAAATTCCTGAACATTGCAACATGTCAAAATGATCATTTTTGTATGGAGACTACCTAACAGAAACATTTTAACACTCACATTCTTAGCTCAGAATTATATGCTATTTATGTGCAGCTGACGAACGTGCAAGTTTCAATTTTTGTGCTTATGATGAACGTGAGTGTTGAAATGTTTCACTTATGTGGTCGTCATACAAAAATGACCATTTTGGCATATTGCAAGTTTGAGGAATTTTGTGCTCGGTTGCCTTAGGAGCACAAAAATCGTTACTGGTACCATCAGCGAGCATACGAATGGTACTATTTATTCCGTGCTTCTAATCATCAGCACATAAATGGGGGTGCCAACGACATATACCTCATTATGTTGATGCTTATGGAATTATCCACCATGAAATTATCCACTATGGAATTATCCCACCGGGAATTATTTCCTTTGGAATTATCCCCCGAGGAATTATCCCCCATGGAATTATCCCCCATGGAATTATCCCCCGAGGAATTATCCCCCATGGAATTATCCCCCGAGGAATAACCCCCATGGAATTATCCCACGAGGAATTATCCCCCATGGAATTATCACCCAGGGAGTTATTCCCCAGGGAGTTATCCCCCAGTGAGTTATCCCCCAGTGAGTTATCCCCCAGTGAGTTATCCCTCAGGTTGTTTTCCCCCTGGGCGATAATTCCCTGGGGGATAATTCCCTGGGGGATAATTCCCTGGGGGATAATTCCCTGGGCGATAATTCCCTGGGCGATAATTCCCTGGGATATAATTCCCTGGGGGATAATTCCCTAGGGAATAAATTCATGGGCGATAATTCACTGGGGGTTATTCCCTGGGGGATAATTCCCTGGGGGATAATCCACTGGTAGATGATTCCCTGGGGAATAATTCCCTGTGGGATAATTCCCTGGGGGATAATTCCCTGGGGGATAATTCCATGGGAGAAAATTCCCGTTTCAACTTAAAAAAAACTTTTGTGATTTGGTAATGAATTGGCGCTAGAAGCACAAATTCTTTTTTAGCTCTTCGTGCCCGGCAGATAAACATAGAAAATCCTTTTCACTCAAAAGAAAATCATCAAAAAAATCCATCGAATTCTCAGAAATGCCGTGAAAGTCAAAGAAATTCCTTCCAATTCGGAAGAAAATCAAAAAAGCATCTTTCAAGAATCAACTGAAAGTCGGGCTATATATATATATATATATATATATATATATATACACATATATATATATATATATATATATATATATATATATATATACGATTATCTTCCCGTCAAACAACAATGCAGTTTCTTTGTCCACTGCTCAAGACAAAGTGAATTAAAATTCTCCTCCCCACTCCTTAAACTTCGCCTGTACCCTGTTGCAGTATAATAGTAATAGTAAAGTGCGTACTGGCTTGACAAATTTGACGTTTGCTTCTCGAGCCGGAGGCGAGGGTTGCATTCACACGAGTCAAAACTACAGTCTCCAACACAGTGCGTTAATTTTTATTTCTGGGGAAGGCTTTCGGAAAGGAATTTTAACGCTAGCACACGTGAAGGAAAATAATAATTGGGAATTCATTTAGCAAAATCTATTTTACATCGTTTGATTCATATAACATATTTCATCGCTGAATCTTATCTTTAGGCTAAAAATTTATCACATTTTAAAACCATTGTTTTTATCACCTCTTTCAGTTTCTTTTTGAATATTTGTTCACTATTTTCATTTTTTAAGTCTCTAGGAAGTGAATTAATAAAATTGAGTCCTTTGCGGAACAGGGAGTTCATTTCATTACTCGCGCTTTTTTTAGTCACATGGAAGTCCCATCTTGATCGAGTTTGGTATCCGTGAACGTCTCCATTGAATGTTACCATTTCGTTTAGACATTGAGGCAGCAGCCGCCGTCGTAGTTTATTGCTGAATATCATCGTTATTTCGTACACTCTCTGCTTCATGGACAACCAGTGCATTCAACATGAATGAGATTGGCGTTAACTTCTTGCATTTCAACACCGATCTCATAGCTCCATTTTGTAACTTTTGGAGCCTGTCAAATGCCTGCCGCTTGATCAGAAAGGAACATCAATGACGAACAATAGTCGAAATGCGGGGATATAATCGTTTTGTAAATGGTGATTCGCGCTTCCATCGTTAAATTACTGGCTAGTCTTGACAACAATCTTACTTTTTTTGCTACATTCTTTCCACGTTACTTTTGAAAACCAATTTGTTGGATAATGTTCCTAGATATTTTATTTGGTCCACAACGTCCAGCTCCTCTCCGTCTACCTCGATTTTGTTCATCTGCCCTGCCAAAGATTGATGTCTAATTATCAACACCTTAGTTTTCCCCGCATTGAGAATCAATTTATTCAGCCGTAACCACTGATTTATCATGTCAAGTTCGCTGTTCATTCGATCCTTAAACACATCAATATTACTCCCATGGAGGTAGATTAACGTATCATCGGCAAAAAGATTCACGAATACGTACTTTAAATGCAGTGGTAGGTCGTTTATGAACAGTATGAATAATAATGCACCAAACACCGAGCCTTGCGGCACACCAAGCTCGTTTTGAATGCAATCCGATTCGCATCCATTCACTTTTTTCTTTTGACAGCTATTGCTGATGAAGCCTTTGAACCATGCTAATGCCTTCGGTGAGAAATTCAGAGATTCCAATTTCCGGATTAACCGTCTCCTATCGATCGTTTCAAACTCCCGCTTTAAGTCAAGGAACGTTGCCATAATTATTTCACCATTTGCATTGATCTCCTTCCATTTCGCCATCACCAGATTTAAGGCTGTTTCACATTAATGTCGCATCCTGTGACCCGATTGGAATTTAGATAATATGTTATTCTTTTCAATGAAGCATAAAAGTGGTTCTTCACTACTGTCTCAATGAGCTTTTCCAAAGTTGGCAACATGTTGGCAGGGCGATAATCTTCGGCTTTTTTCGGCTGGCTAACTTTGGGCACTGGAGCCACTGTTGACATTTTCAATCCTTCTGGCATTGATTCGTCAAGTGCTTGATTGACAATTTCAACCATTGTTTCCGCAATAATTGGCCACGCATCCAATAAAATTTTTGTGCTAATTAGATTTACAAAAATATCCCCAGACAAAATAACCCTAATTTTTATAAAAAAAAAAACAAACGGACGAAATATCCCTTTTTTGATTGTTTTTGTTTAGCTGGTGGGTTGGATTTCAATGAATTTGTTTGTGTTGCCTGAAACCTTTCACCACTGTTGTTGTTATACAAACATCAATTCAATCAATTAATATTTTTATTGTTTACGCCTTGCATTCGGTCACGCACCATCTTCATGGCTAGATTTACAGCAAACATTTTACTGTCAATTAAATCAATGTTTTGTGCAGTAAATCTTAGTTTTTTCCTTACGTTATATCACAATTCACCAACGATTCGGACGTTTAATTTTTCCCTTAAATTGTACCGTGTTTTCGTTGATCTGTTAATGTTTGCTGTTTGTATGTTTTCTTGATTGATAATAATTGTCAAGTCATCTGTTTGTCGGTATGATGTCGGTTGAGGTGGGTGTACATTTGGAGGTTTTGAGTTTCTGTTGATCAGGTTGAAAAATACTGGAGATATGTGTGACGCATCTAATTTGAAATTGACAACTTCTTTTCCATGCAGGATAATCTGGTTGGTCTCATGGACTTTAAGTGTGCTTTTCGTCCAAACTTTTTTAATAACTTCTTTTCGGTTGCAATCAAATGCATGATTAAGGAACGTGGTTTGAACAGTACAATGGAACCATTGTTCTCACTGATAATACTTTGGAGCTCTATAACCCTTGATAAAGGCCATTACGATAGTTTTAAAAATACTATTAATATAAAAGACAGTTAGAGACAATATAACATATAGAAATATAATCGGAAATACATGAACGAATAGTGACTTATAACCTCTTGGCAAGACTTTTCATGATTAAGATAAACATATAATTGAATGGATTTCAATTAAGGTCCTATGTTTATGGACAGTGTCAAATTAAATAGACAAGATTTGTTCTTTAGTGTGATTTAACGCTTGTGGTCAGTGCATAGCGGTAATTTTCAAGTTGGACAGCGGGGAGGGGCAGGGAAAGGCTCGCGCTTCTTGAGCCGGGGTAAATAATTCGCTGGGGTGATCCATTGGGATCACGGTCCCCTTGTGTGGGGCCGGTTTGGTTGGGGTGCCCTGTGTTCGGGTGTTCCCTTTCGGCCGGGGGTGGGGGCGGTCTGTTTTTAAGCGCCTCCAGCTTGGAAATGCTGTTTCAAAAAGATGAGAAACATTACATGCATATGTGTATAATAAGTTGTAAAAGCTATAAGATAGCAATCGGAACAATTAAGGAAAAGAAACTGGCGTAGTAACGCCATCTGGTATAAGACATTTTGGAATATTTAAAGTTGTGAATGACTAAAGCAAAGGGCTGAGGCCTGCTTTATCATAAGAAAAAAAAAACATACAAACAGCAACCATCAACAGATCAACGAAAACACGGTACAGTTTAAGGGAAAAATTAAACGTCCGAATCGTTGGTGAATTGTGATATAGCGTAAGGAAAAAACTAAGATTTACTGCACAAAGCATTGATTTAATTGACAGTAAAAATTTTGTTGTAAATCTAGCCATGAAGATGGTCAGTAGCGTGACCGAATGCAGGGTGTAAACAATAAAAGTATTAATTGATTGAATTGATGTTTGTATAATAACAACAGTGGTGAAAGGTTTCAGGCAACACAATCAAATTCATTGAAATATCCCTAAGCAAAATATCTTCAGACAAAATAACTCGGACATAATAACCGTACTTTTGGAAATGAAAAACCACATCGAAAAAGCGTGCTGCGTTAACTGGGTGAGTTAGTTCGGGAGAGCGCGTCTTCTTGTTTCATCTTGGTACTAGCTTGTCTCCTTGGTTCTAGAGCTTTGGCATTTGTCACCTAGTTCCAAATTTTAAAAAAATGACACTAGAAAGCATCAGACAATAGTTCGACCTTTGGCCTAAACGAATTTCAATAATTCAATTAATTCAAGTTCTCAAACAGGTTTTAAGCACCGACTGCCTTAAAAGTGATCCGACTGAGTAAGCCTCCCAAAACTAGTTGTTCTTTCACGCCTTCCACAACTAGCAAGCGAAATTTTCTTTAGTTTCCTATTTTTCTAAAAAGTATTTTGCAGAAATTTTGTCTTCTACTCTTATATTATGGCTCCCTTCCCACCTTAACATAGGTTTCTTACTAAAAAAATTATTACTCAGAGAAAATAGTTTTTTCAAATATATTTATTTTTTCAGGACCTTCTGCCGGATTTAGAATCATCAAATCACCACGAAGCTTTAACAACAATGCTTTTAATGTTAAAAAATGAAGAACCAACAACCGAATTGATAAGACTTTTACTCAGTAGAGAAACGAAATCTAGAGGAGATCAGTTTGTAACCTCTTCCCTTAGGTGAATATTTCGGTGAAATAAAATTGCGTGAAATTTCGACTAAAATTTTATTTGTCTGAAGGTATTGGTGCCAACATTTCGAGGAAACCTTGTCGGAAATTATTGGCAATTTGCTAACATCGAAATATCCACATAGTTCACCGAACAAAAGGAAACGACCGCCCAAGAGTAATTCTGTACAAAGTAGTTCGCCTACATCAGATCAGGTAACAATCAAATTTGTAAATGCTTTGTAGGACTTGGTTCACTCATATTTTTTCATTACAAAGCTCCTCAGTCATCTAGAACATTTCCGTCGCAGTTGTCGGCATGGAAACGGCACAGGAACTGGTCTCTATGTTCAAGACGCCATGCAAAGAGCTTTACAGCAATCGTTTTCTCATAGCAGTGATAGCACCAAGGTTCGTTATCTTTTACTTGTTGCAGGCGAATGTTCTTATGTTCATCATTTTTTAAACTTTTTGCTTTATTTTTTTCCAGAAACAATACAGTGATTTGTTCGCCTTGGCGGCTGAAGATGACACCAGTGCGGTGGGACGACGTGGCACAGGTGGTCGTGGTAGAAAACCGCCTGCTAATAAAAAGGATTTCAACAGTTCGAATAGCAACAATAAGAAAAATAGCGAGCCAATTAACAATTATTCTAGTGATGAAGAGTACAGCGAGGTGCGTAATTAGTTCTTTATGCAATGAGTTGCTTAATTGGGTTGCTTTGAGCACTACGTGCCACGAAATGAAGAGAACATCATCAATGAATTTATTCAAACCGACCAAGGGCACTGTTATGGCCTCTGAGACCGAACGTGCTGTATCACTTTGCCCTTGGGAGCAATTCTTCCTACGGCCGTATGTTCCTTTCCACAGACACTAGAGAAAGAATCACTAAACCGATTTCCTTGTTTCCCGAGATTCAAATGATTCATTAGACCACCTTGATGATCACATTCGGTTGTATATCTACTTGCAAAAATGAAGAACTACGTTTTTGAGCTCTTTTTCGGTCATACATACATTCTAGGAAGGAATTGAGCGACTTTCATGGAACAAATAGTGAATTTTGTTAACATTTTGTGAAATTCGTGAAATTTTTTCTCAGAAATATGTTCTGCACGAAAATCGAGAGTATTTTTTCATGAGTTACGTGAATTTTTGACGGAATTATCTTATTCTGACGCTGATCTAACTCATGTTAGATTTATCAGTTTGGGACGATCGTCTGGGCGATCTTGAAACACAGATTCTAGGAACCTTTGTTTCCTTCCCGTTCATCATTTAAATCGTCACGCGAGCCCTACTGTCACCACCAGAAATCTATCAAGTGTAGCAGGTCGCAAATTAGCGATTTGGAATGGTCCCACGGTATATTCGCTGAGGATGTTACGCCTCAGCTGAAGGAATTTTGGACATTCGCAAATCAAGTGTACACCCGTTTCTTCCCCCATTCTGCAAGAGTAGTTCCCGAAAGCATCAACTTGCTCATGTGCCGATTCAATCCGCAATGTCCAGTGATCCCTCCCACAATTCTCCTGATGCGTAGCCCATTTCACGTCAGCTCTCGGGTGTGAGCACCTCCGCCATATTCCTCTCAGCGCTCCTCGTGTCCTCGTCGCATCCTGTCATTTAGCGCTTGCGCACACGGTGACATGGATATTGGTAGTTAGGGTTCGGCTCCAATTGAAATAGTCGTGGAGCCTATTCCCGCAAGTACATCCACCCTTTCGTTTCACTTCACACCAGTGTGCCCAGGTACCCACACCAGCTTGATTCGATTGCTCGATTCCACTTCGTCGAGATACTCCTTGCACTCTTCGATCAGCCTAGAGGTCATCACCATTGGCAGTGCCTCTCTAGCTTCCATTAGTAGCGCGAAAGCTTCTGCCTGGAGAACACTGGGAGTTCCACCTAAGTGGAGCCAATTTCCCCACACAGCATCCGGATCGTATCTTACAGCCCCTGCCCCTTCGGCTGCCTTGGATCCGAACCGACTTGTGAAGTCAATCACTGGCGTCATCCGGTCCCTGCCTAGGGGGAACTGGGTCCGGAATCATCTTACCGATTTTGCCATGTCCAATGCCGAAACGGACAGCTCACATACCATTCTGCATCAACCTGTCCGCTGTAGCGAAAGCTCAGCTTTGATAACCAATAGGTGTGGTACAGTCTAACTCATGTTACAAACTTCGTAGGTGAACCCATGAATTAACATGAACGTATGGGAACAACTATAAAGTACCTACGCCAGACCTAACGACAATAATTTCTAGAAACTCGCCTAAGTTTTATTTTCTTTTACTAACATGCTCTACCCTACCAAAATACCCCCTAAATGGAGACCACATTGCACTTTATAACGGATCTGAAAACAATGTGTTGTCAAAGTCGTCTGTTGCTATAGACGTCTTTAGCTTGAAATCGACTTCCGTCAAATTATAGCGAATTTCATGATAAAATGCAACAAACGTAGAAACTTACACATGCAAGAGACCTGTCCATTAGAACAGATGTGGCAAACAGAAAAGATGTTACAATAAGACCCGAACGTATCTAAGTAAATATTACCTTAACTCTTAATAACATGCAATTACATCCACATTAAATTCGAATGGAAATTGCTAAAAGGGCAAGGAAAGAACCCTTCCGAAGTAACGGTGCTAAAAACCTCTCCAAGCCCCAAAATTTACAACCCACCTAGAGCACTTAGGAGAGGCCTCTGACCCATACTTTCATGGACAACAAATTTGTCTCTCTTTTCTCTACAACACTGCGGAATCGTGTAGGACCGCGTAGCGTGAGTTCGGCCCATACTAAGGACACTACAGCCCGAAGCCCGAACCACTCAACCTATTTTCACCAGACCTTTCAAACAAAAAAAATTATGAAAAGGAAAAGATTTACTCGATTTATGTTCGAAAGACCAAAAACTACTTAAACGGCCCTAGCTCAGCGTCCCTTGGCCCGTCAGTGTCCAGATTCAATTCAAGATTTTTCCATAGCCTTTCACGAAAAAAAAAGATTCTGAAAATCGATCAAGTTTTACCAGAGTGTACCCGATGCAGTCACTGCTTTCGCTTTACACGCAATGACTGATGCAGGTACACCGACTGATGCTGGTACCGTCGCAGTACTCGAGTTATCGCGGTGACAGACGGAAGGACTAGAGGTGTTCGGGCATCATTTTTCGCCTGCCCGTACGACTTTGGAAACGGGTCGCCCGTTTCGAAATAATGATGCCTGTGCCCACCCAGGCCCGGTATAGGGCGAGCGGGCTTGTGAACGGGCCGAGAAAACGAGCGTGCCCGCACAACAGGAAGGAAATATAAAATTTTTTTGCATTTTTCTCTTATTTAGACACCGAAACGAAAAACTAACCAACTCCCAGGTCGAAATTCGAGTAGTTACAAACGTTGTCGTAAGCGCATAAGACGCAAAAGATCTCCATTTTCGGAGAACTTCGTTCTTCGTACGGGTCTAAACAGTCTATGTTTCACTGATTGCATCTCAGTTCGCTATACTTTAACTGAAGCCAATGTTGCATTTAGCGTGTCAATTGAGCGTGTCTTGTCCCCGAACCTCAAGTAGTGACGCCTATGTTATTCTCATAGCTTAATTTACGCCTCAACATAGTACTTCCCTTTTCTCTAGCTGATTCATCAATATAAATAAATATTTCATAATGGAATTGGCTATACTCACATCTTCTGCGTTGAATTGTTTTCTGAAATGCTGTACGCATACAAAAACCTCTTAAAAGGTATGGTGTGACGCAGTCCGTAAGTCCCCTTCCAAAATTAATGATATCGCTTGAGGTGACGCTATCGCAGATAAAACGCAAAACTTTATTTGAATGAAATCTTGTGTTTAAAGTTTTATTTTTCTGAAAAAATTACAGAACTTTTTTTAAAACAAGATTACGTTGCGTTAAAAAAATTCTTTCACAAATGCCGGAGCCAACGACGAAATAATTTCTCTGAACTTTCAGTTTTTACGCTGCAAAAATTGAACTTGTTTGTTTTGAAAAAATGTTTCTCCGAAAAAAAATTTTTTCAGCAAAAAAATTTATTCCGAACAAATTTTCTACGAAAAGAATTTTTCTTCAAAAAAAATTTTCTCCGAAAAAAAAAATTCTGCACCAATCTCTATAACTTTCCCGAAGTAACCAACTGTCTAGGTATTCTAATTCAGAAGATAGCATCCAATATGGCGTTGCGTTGACAGTTGGCAGACATTTTCTTAAGATCCCAAAAAAATTTCCTGATCAAACTCTATAACCGTTTCGAAGAAACCAACTCTCGGAGTATTCTCATTCCGGAGCTAAAATTTGAAAACCCAAAGAAGCATAATTTATTCCTAACGGAAATCTAAGACGGCGTCACTTTGACTGCTGGCAGACATTTTGTTAAGATCCCAAAAAAATCTAAAATTCGAAAACTCCAAACAGTACCTAAAAAACCCACAACTTTTCAAGAGTTTTCCTGGAAAAGCGGCCTATAAAATTTTTAATTTGGGGCCGAGACTGATGTTCATTGAAAATTTCAGGAAGATCGGCCGTCTCGTTCTCGAGATCGAAAATTAGAGAGCGTCAGATTGCAATCACTAAATCCAACAAAAACGTTAAACACTAGCCGATAAATTCAAATGCCAACATTTGAGAGAAATGAATCCGTTCGTTTCATATGTCAGTTCACAAAATTTCGTAAACATTTGGTGATCGCTAATCCTGTGCTAATCCTGTGTTGAACCTATATTTTATTAATGCAATTTGTAAATCTGATATTCACCAAGCTAGCGGCAGTTAGTTGGATAATTAATTTGTCTTATTAATGGGAAACTCAATGACTCAAGCGCTGCTTCTTGCAATTGTAGGTTAAGTCAAACGAAACACGTGTTTATCATTCAATAATGCACTATTGAGATTGCCCAGCTCGCCGCCGCTAGCTTTGTAAACATAATATTTACGAACTTCAACAATAAAATATAGATCCAACGCTACTTCAGAATTAAAAATCACTAAATTATTACACAATTTTGCGAGTTGACAGAGTAAACCGAACATTCATTCATTTCTGGCAAATCTTGACATTTGCCTTTATAGTTACTGTTTAGCGTTTTTGTTGGATTTAGTGATTGCACTCTGACGCTCTCCATTATTAATAGAACACATTCCTAGGGGCTACGCTGACGTAAGCATTCTCGATCGCTAGTTTGATGTAGATGAATAAGAAATAAAATTCAGTGGTATTTTAATAGTAAGTAGTTTATTATTGCTTTTGTTAGATTCCACGTTCATCCGTATTCCACCACCACCGTATTCCACGTTCCCCGTATTCAGCGTTGCACTTGCTGCGTATTCTACTCTGACACTTCCCCGACCAAATCTCTAACACAACATTTTGACTGACTTTTGGCCGATTTTCAATTTTGACCCGTTTTTTACGCATAACTACATTATTCCAGAACAATATTCCACCCAGAAACATTTTTTCTCTACGACCATCTCCGACAACATATCAAAAAGTATTTTTTTTGCTCCTCAGTTTAAACCCAAAAATAACAGGATTGTGACCGACAGACCGAAATAGACACATAAATAGACGAATAGACACATAAATAGACAAATATACACATAAACTTTAGACGTTTATAATAGAGAGTGGCTTGATGTGCTAGTTTCAGTACTAAAACATAGCTGGCGCGATGTGTCGGCGGCTATCAAAATGGCATTCTCCATACCATTTCGGTCAAAAATTTACAAAATTATATTTTTTGTATAATAAAGCGCAAAACTAGTAAAGTGTTGAAATGTTTATAAATAATACCCACTAAAAGAGATTAGAGGCCAAATTACATAGTTGGAACGAGTTTTTCTTCTAAAAATTTTTTACACCGTATCGCATAACCTCCATTCATCAACGTATTTTTGCTGTTTTCATCAAGTTTATAAATGATGCTCATATTGACAACAATCTTAAAGCCCGCGTTGATAATACCTTCAACATATAAATGTAAGCAATCATCGTAATTCCGTGATATTATATTTCAAAACATGATTTTTCCGAAAAATATTCAAAATCGTATGAGAATTTGCCATTCAATAGCCGCCAACATAGAGCGAAGGAAAGATGAAACAAAGTCCTTTCTCTATTAGATAGATAGAAACCGACGGATCTGAAAAACGTTTATACAATAAGGGATCGTCCCTAAATTACGTAACGCTTTTTTCAGTGTTGCCATCAATTTAAAGTCTATATATCTCAATACGAAAACATTTTTTCAAACCGAAAGTTTGCTCTATCCCTCCATATAGGGGGTATTTAGTGGGGTAGGTCATGTATTCGACCGAGAAAAATGCTTATTTGTTAAGATATAACGGTTTTAAATTGATAGCAGCACTGAAAAATGCGTTACGTAATTTAGGGACGATCCCTACTGAGGACAATAGAAAAATCGAAAGTCCATAGATACCTCATTGGAAAGCTGCTGCGACGTATTTTTTTTTTTAATAATTTGGAGGTGGAGAGGAGCAGGGGGAAAAAACTCAAAAGTTCGCATATATATGACTCCCCGTCCCAAAAGTTTTTGTGTGGTGTTTTTTGAGTTTGTGGACTTCTTTTTTTGGGGTGTGGGGACTGCGTCACGCCCTCCGCTACCGCTCCGGACATGATCCTTGTCTCAAAGGTTTTTGTATGGCGTTTTTTGAGTTTGCAGAATTCTTTTTTGGGGTGTGGGGACTGCGTCACGCCCTCCGCGCTCCGGGCATGGTACGTAAGGTTCAGCAATTATGTGCAATTAAAAGTGGACAAGCCTGAGAATGTGTTCAGCGTGTACGTCTTGAACCACTGGCAATAATATTTTTACAGCTTTTTCTTTGATATATCCGAAATATAACATTTTTCTCTTTCACAGGACGATTGGACGAAAAAAGCTCCGAAACGTCGAAAAAAGGTATTGAGTGACTCAGACTGACAGCTAAAAATCGAGAATAACGAATGGACTTGTGTGTATGTAAACTGTTGATGACTAAATTAATTTAAAAAGAGAAAAGTGTTAAAAAACCCTTGAACAATTGAAATATCAGATGGAAAAAGTAAAAGTTCTTGGTGTGTAGCTAACATTTTTTGTGTTATTCTACTTACGAAATGGCCGGCAATAGTTTTTTACATCTATCGTTATGAATGTGACAAAACTTGAAAATAAGATTCGGGTAGTTAACACAAACAAATTTGTAGTTTTAAGATGTAGCAATCCAACAAAACATCGTCATATCAAGAAAAGCGAGGTAATTGTAGTTCTTGTTTATTTGTTTTCAAAATACAATTTTTCGAAAAACTTTTATAAAAACTTCAATTTTAAGTCTTCTCGAAACCGCACAAATATAGAAAACAAAATTAATTTATTTTACGCTTCAAGAACGGCGTCGGCTTATGCCAAAGTACCAAATTTTATGAAGAAATTCATGCAACGAAAAATGGTATGCTTGTCATCACGAAATTTCGTATAGTTTGATATAAACCCACGTAGAAAAAACGGACTTTCATTTCACTTCAATTGTTATTTCTATACATTTTTTCGACACGCTAGAATGATGGATTTAGACATTCCGGTTTCGTTGAATCTATTTTTTTTATGTTAATCATTGACAATAAAAATATTTGATATTCCAACCTGGTGTTTCACATAAAAAAATGACTTACCTACCCCAATGGAGGGAATGGCACTGTGAAGTGCATTTCCATATACTTAGCCCTTTTTACACTAGATACAAACTTTACACTCATCGATGTACTTGCTTTCTAGTGACGGCATTTCTAATTGACTTCGTAATTTGTAAAACTCGACACGGGTAATAACTGAATCAATCTGTGTCAAATACTTTCCAACTTGATTCAACTCTTTTTAGATTGAATTCTTAACTGCAAACCGCTTACCGGGTAACGAGTTGCGTGAGCCATGGTCGTTTCGGGTGGCAAGTCGTGAATAATGAGATTAATGAACGATTGTTTATCTTGTGCATCGAACGTATTCATTCAGAGTTATCTGACATGACCATTTAAAGCGCTGACAAACGAATGTCAAAATTTTGTTTACAAATTTTTGTATAGCCGTTATCATGACGGCATTTTTTTTATTTTTGAATTCTTATTGGAATTTATTCTACAAAATTTATTCAGGTAATGAAAAACAAAATAAAAGTTTTGGCGAATCATTTTATTTAAGAAAACAAAAAGAAAACAAAAATAGTTCAGGTTACATCAATTTGGAAATTGGATACCCGTCTGATGACGAAAAACGATTCGATGGGCTTTAAAAATGGTCGATATGGATTCAGCGACTGTTTACTAAAAATTTTGAATTTATGTAGTAATTTCCAAATTAGTTTTGCCATGATCAACTAAAAATCTGTGATCAAATTGGTTTTTATTTAATTTGAAATTTGTTTACCTTCAATAGTCGAAAGCCAGTACAAAAAAGTGAAATTAACAATAGAAAGAATAAATCGAAATGAAGCCATCTTCCAATGCGTGTCTGAGAAAAAATGTTTTTGTGAGTGAATTTTTGACAGAACCAATCATTGCACGTGATGAATTTACCTTGAATTTTTACTGATCTTTGTACCAGCTCTTGAGACACATGCAGGCTCTTATTGTCTTAGCTTGCAAAGAACATCGAGTGCTAGTAACTAGATCAACACCGTCAGCGAAATCACGTTCAACTGAAACGGACGAACTTTGAACTGCCATATAGTCTCGCGCCATATTACTTAAATTCGGTAGCTGGTCCTGTTGGGCACGCCAGAAATCCAAAACGTTTACTTTCACTCCAGCCAAGGGGGAGCTAAGGTATTGTTGCAATTCTTTGAGCTGCTTGTCAGTTTTACTACGCTTAAACAAATGGAGGAAAAACTGGTCAGGCACGTCATCAGCGGGGGTTTCGGGTGTACCGAGTTTTTCCTTATTCGCATAATTTTTTTCGAACAAATCGGAAATTGCTTTCTGTATGTCTTTTTGGTATGTTCTGTTAGTCGATTGCTCTTTGAAATAGTTCATTTTAAGAGCCGGGTTCAAAAACGTTCCAACGTATGGAATCACCGACGACTTTACTGATAACTCTGTTTCATATTTTTGAAGTTTTTCAAGACCTTTTTTAGCGGCCTCGCCCAGTGGACCAGGATTATCGGAAATGAATTCTTCGAGTGAATCACACAGCCAATTTAACGTTGGTATATAGGCTGAAATGGTTGGGTGGCGCTGCATACTCAATAACTGCGATGAACGGTCGAACTTAGCCAATAAAGTCTTTAAGGAATCCAGCTCATTCCATTCCCTGTCTGTCAAAAGGAAATCGCTCATATTTTTCTCGCTCAAGCAAAGAGCACGCAGCGGTGTTTTCAAATGTTCAGCTCGATCCATCATTTCAAAAGTGGAGTTCCAGCGGGTGGCAACGTCTATTATTGGGACTAAATATTTCATCTTGTAAAACTCGCAATGATGTTCCAATTTCTGTCGCATTTGTGGCGACTTTCTGACTTTCTTAACGACTTCTCTAAGTTTTTGAATTGTTTTGAGATTCGATACATCCACTTCTTTCTCGTCTTTGTCACCGAATTCGATTTCCTCTTTATCCTGCGGTAAATGATAATATGTTGCAAAAATTGAGCGTTAGCGTATTTGTAGTTCTGCGAACAAACCTGGTCGTCTTGCTCAATAACGACGTCAGCCTCATAGTTCAATGGAATTTTCAAAAACGCTAATATGTCCTGGACTATCAAGTTAAGAATGTGTAGCATACAGCGAACCCGGTTTTCTTCGGCGGATATACATACTCCAGTTTTGATTCCATGCAGTCGTAGAAAGTCCATTAGCGTGTTATTTGAACCAACATTGTCCATCGTCAAAGCAAGGACTTTACACAATCTGATTTCAAAACGCTCGAGACATTGGACAAAAATGGAACAGAAATTCTTTCCATCGTGTGATCCCTCAATGTACACAAAATCGAGAAGTACAGTTTCATAGACCCAATTTGAATTGATCCAGTGAGCCCGAATAGCCATGAAAGGGAGTACGTTTTTCGATGTCCATGCATCGATCGTAAAAGATATCTTTCCAGGAACGTTTTTGAGATGCGCAACCATGTTTCTCACTTTCTCCTCGAACTTTTTCATTATATCTCTTTTAACAGTTGAACTGGAAATGGTAATGGCAGCAGGATTTAATATATGTATCATATCCAAGAATGCTTGTTGTTCAACTTCAGTGAACGGCTGATTGCACACCACAATATATTTTATCAAGGCCTCGCGATAGCGCTCTTGAGAAAACTCCTTCATTAAAAAAATTGTGTCAAATGATCATTCCCGATAAGTAAAGAAAATAATTACTATGATTTCGATTTCTTCGGAGACAGTTCTAGTTTCAACGTCTGGCTGGGTATGTTTCAAATGTCGAATCATGTTACTTGTGCTCCCGTTAGTCTTACCAGAGAGCGGGTATCGTCTGTTCATTGATCAATTTAATTATTCAATCAACCAATCAATAATTCAGATAAAGTGAATCAAACTTATAAAGGCCTTACTTTCCACAATATTTACAGTTGGCCCATTCATCCGTGTCATCATTTGAGGTATCAAAATGATTCCATACAGTGCTGTAGCGCTTTCTCTTTTTTGCAGGACCATTCGACGTCGAAGCAATTACAACGACGTCGTCTTCTGCACCTATTACATTGCATCCATCTGTTGCAGCAGTATCTTTATTGTTATCTTCGTTCATTATGTTTGGCTCAAAAAGTTTTTGAATTTTATTTTTTTTCTAGTTTTCTTTTCCTTTTCGAGTTTTCTTAGCGTTTTATGATCAATTGCTCATTTCTATTTTTTTCATTGACTGCTTTGGTATGATACTCAGATATTGCAAATAAGTCACAAGTGGTCTCACAACCGATAATATGAAACTCGACTGAGTAATTTCACAATCGGTACAGCTAATTCGAAACAGGTAAACAATTTGAACCGAACCGTGAGGACTTTTAGTAATTTGTCAATGAAGAGAACTGCTTCAAAAGCTAATACACTCAGAGAATTTGTTTTTCAACAAATGTATCAAATGTTTGGTACGACCAGGGTTCGAAAATCAAATCAAATTTGTGAAATCGAATCGTTGATCGTCAAATTTTTCAGAATGATGATCAAATCAACTTAATTTTGTCGGTCGAAATCAGCTGATCATCAAATTTGTGAGTTGAAGATCAATACGAAATTTTGATGATTAACCAAACAAAAAATTATCATCAATTTTCAAAAGTTAATGATCAACCCAGAAGTTCATCGTCAATAATTCAATCTGATCATCATTTGATTGATTAGTTTGATTTAGTTGAAAACGTGTGATGTGAGAAATGCTTTTTACTTTGAAACGTTGAAGCGTTGCACAGTGAGATATTTGTAAGGGTTTGCGGCAAGTTACCGTTCTCCGGCTATATAGCATTTTTTGATCTGATTATATTTTTCTTGGATTCAGGAAACATCAGGAAATATCCGTACCGTTTCGGATTTTTGTCTGATTTTTTTCTTCAAAGTGAATAAATTCATCAAAGTGTGGAAATTCTCTATGGAGCATATTAGGAGTAGCCTAGAGTTCATGACTACGATTGTATTTCTCAACATTGAAACATTTTTATAATACTTCGTCTTCTTTTACAGTAGATTAGAAGTCTCGTATCCGAAAAAATGGATTTCGAGACCTTTGACACTTATAGTGGTATACCCCTAACATATGGCTATAACGTCAATTTTTCGGAAACTTCGACTTTGGTGAATTCATTCACTTTTAAGAAAAAATCCGACTAAAATTCGAAACGATAAGAATATTTCCTGATATTTCCTGAATCCAAGAAAAATATAATCAGATCAAAAGATGCTGCATAGCCGGAGAACGGCACCTTGCCGCAACACCTTACAAATATCTCACTGTGCGTTGTAGTTGACAGTACAATATGAGCATTTCTAGTTTTCAAATAGCACTTTAGTAGTGATCCCAAAGTAGCAATTTTTAGATAGGTACACACAGATAGATACACTGATTTCGCTGCTCGCAAGGTTACCAACTGGAATAGATATATGTACCTATGTAAAAATTGCCTTTTGGGAATCACCTTCAAACAAATTTAAAAAAAAAAACTCAGTTGGCCAGAAATTTTTCGACATACTGACCAAAAAAACGTAGAACGTAGACATGTAGTACGAAATATCACTAACAGATAAACAAGAAATTTCTATCGGAGCGACAGTAACTTGTAGGCCTCATTAAACGTATGAGTAAGTAAATACCTTTACATCACAAGGCCTACTCGTTTTCGCGTGATGTATTGGGTTTTTCATGCTTGCTGAGAGAACCGAAAGTACTTTGAGGACCTCGTAAGAGGGCCGAAAATACTTTCGGTTCTCTCAGCAAGCCTGACAATAACTATTTCATTATTCGAACAACGAAAATTGTAATTTTCGGGCCCCATTTGAGAACCGAAGATAAAAAAATTCAACTTATGTGTTGTCAACTTACCTACATAATACGAAAGTCAACTTAGATAATGCGACAGTAAAAATACACAATGCGAAAATCGCATTGCGACCCAATGCGAAAGTCGACGTACACGATGCTATAGTTATTTACGCAACAAGGCCGAAAATTCTTTACCATGTTGCGTATTAAGTTTTTCATGCTTGCTATCAGGGACGAAAAGAAAAATGTAATCCCACGGGGCGAAAGCTTGTTGCGTAAATAACTAATGAAACACTTGGGGTGAAAATTGAATTCCAACTCGAGCAACTTTCGCTCCCTATGGAATTCATTATTTTCACCCGATGTACAACGAAATACGCCACTTTAATTGCAGTTGGAATGATGTAATATTTTATTTGAACTTTAGAAAATAGTAATTTGGATGACAAGGGATGAAAGTAATGAAATTCAAACCCTTGTGAAGTTTGCAGCCAGAACCGAAGTTGAGGGCGGTATTTCCACGGTTTGAATTTTTTTACTTTTGTCCCGAGCTATCCATACTATTTTTTATCCCAGACACAGCGGAAGATTTGTACTTTAGTCCCGAAAAAACATAACCGATTTAATATTTTACACGAAACTGATTTGACGAGCAATTTTTGCAATTTTTACGTCAGTAAATAACATGTACATCACTAGGCACTAGGTTTGTGTGCAATTTACCACTGACACAGTAAAAACGTCGGTAACGAAAGCATCTCTAAGAGAATCCATGTGAGCAAAAGCTCACAAAAAATTACGGAACCAGTAAATAAAAATAATCCTGCCTCTGACCCGGAGGGGTTGTAACGGCGGATTATTATTATAAATAACATGTTACTTTGCAAGCACTTCAAATTATTTTGTTTTGTCCTGAAGATGGGAAATGTCGATTAATTGCTATATTTCATGACCTGAAAATCGACAAAAGAACACAGTCCATCTATTTATCAACAGAACATCATTCCCATCATTGGTTCATTTTCATAACAACGACACAGCCAATGAAATATTTTCATGTCTTGGGCATTCATTACAGAATCTTTCTCGAGAAATAGCGTTCACTTCGTTCGGGCTACAACACGAGAAAAGGCCAAAAAGCCACCAACCAAGACAGGCATGAAATAGTATATTTTGTAACGAATTATGAAAATATGAATTTTTTTGGACTAGTCGTAAGCTTGTCGTAACGAGGCGAAGCCGAGTAGCACAAGCTTACGAACGTGTCCCAAAAAATTCCACATTCATCACGAGTTACAAACAACGTTTTTTGCTCCGTCGCGTCATAATGAGACGAAATCTCACAAACGAACATACTGAAATCACTCTACAACAATTTCATGCACACTTGATTGCGGCCGAAATAGTTATTTATGCACCACGTACTACATGTCGGTCATATAGTGCGAGATTGGCGAAAAGTCCCAGGGCGGCAGCCCGTGGACTTTTACCAATAGAGCACATATGAACGACATGTAGTACGTGTTGGATGCATAATTTTATGTACCTTTCGCACAAAAAGCCATTTTGGGCACACACGTAAATTATACTCTCGAATTTTTTTGAAATGAGCTTGAACATTTCATGAAGCAACCATTAAAAAACGTCAACTTATGCATGAAACTCGACTAATAAACTGGACTTATATGGTTTTATTAGTCGACTTCGAATTTTGACCAAAAAACGTCACATTAAGTCTAGCTTTCAGTGCGAAAGATGGCACATTTTGAGCGAAAGATACATAAAAGTATATATATGAAATTTCTTTTTCGGACGCATATAGCGGCTCAAAAAGTACTTTTTCGCGCAGATGGACAAAAAACGCTATATTTCCTCACCAAATTTGCTTCCGAAAAGGCGAGTTTTAGGCTTACATTTGAGCATCACTTTTTAGACCAGGACTGAAAACGACAGGTGGGAAGAAAAGTCTTTTCTTTCCACCTTACACAGCTGACAGCTGACTGAAAATTAAAAAACGGCATCTATAAAATGTAGGACAAAATTCAAATACTCCAAAAAATTTTGTAAATTCGATGTAAATTTTTATAATGGTCTAAATGCTTCGTTTTAGCTCCTTGTGATGTAATGTACTATTCCGGACTCAAATAACACTAACAAAAACTTTGAGTTTTCGATCGGAGTTGCCATAACGAAAAACTTCGAAATATGGTCATTAGGAACAAAAATTATTAGTGAGAACACAACAAACACAAAATTACAACAAACTTAATTTGACGCCATATTTCGTGGTTTAAATTGGTTCTTTTTACGTTGTCATGTTAAGTAAATAAAAAAAATGTGTAAGGAAGTCATTACAAATGCTCTAGTATTATGGATACAAGAAAAGGCCGATAGTTAATACGTGCCGCTAAAAATCAAAATTACTGTGTGATGGCAACGTTCTTTCTGTCAAGTGAACAAATTTTAACCGTTAATTAACCTTTCAGAAACGGCTAGTCGTTAATTCTGTTACTTATTTTGATAAAAAAGCCTTTGGTTCGGTACAAAATCTTTTACTTCGTTTGTTCAAACACACATTTTACTATATAATGAGTCACTAACTAGAGATCATTATTTATTTTTACATGCGACGGGGCCGAAAATGAGGGAATTTTTTGAATTTTTTTGGGATTTCGTCCCTTTGCACGTAAATTTGTATGTGTACCTGTTTTGGACGATTGTTTTTAGGCACTTTCGCTTGTAGACAACTCGCGAAACTGCCTAAATATCCACCGTCCAAAACAGGTACGCAAATAACTATTGTCGTTGCTGAGGACAACAGATGACTAGCCGTTTTCAAGAGGTTAAGCAGAGAGGGACGAAAGTTGTTCGTTCTCTTGGCTTCCTTCTTTTACTTTTGCCCGAGGGATGCATTTTTTTATTTTCGGTCTCGATTTGAGGGGCGAAAGTACAAACTTTCGCTGCCTCTGTGATAAAAATCAACGTACCAGTGATACAACACATTTTTCATGCTTGCTGAGAGAACCGAAAGTAGTTTGAGGCCGTCGTAAGAAAAACTCAATACATCACGCGAAAACGAGTAGACCTTGTGATGCAAACAACTATAGAAGTCACAATGAAAGTTATAAACGTAGCACATTGTTTTGTCCGTGCGAAACTTAATGCCAAATTTTTAAGCCATTTCTTCTGTTCACTTGCAATCCTTGCAAATGTTCAGTACAGAATCGAAAATAGCGTGCGGTACTGCATTGCCTACACTTTATCTTAAAAAATGAGAATTGATCATCACGACGAAATCAACTAAAGTATCATTGATCGTCAAAAAATTGTTGACATCAAATCACCTAGTAAATCAAAATCAAATAATTTGGATTGATTTCGCAAATCAAAAAATTTGATCATCAAAAAAATGTGTTGAGCATCAACACATAAAATTGATTCTGAAAATGATCAACTGATGATCAACTTTGATCATGAAATGTTTTTTTGCTCAAATCAATGATTTCCCAAATCAAATCAAAATTTTTCGAACTCTGGATAGGACTACAATAAATAGTTACATATGTTTGTGTAATGATTATTTAATGTTTGTAATGGTTTTCTTAAAACATAAGAGTTTCATAAGCATCCCTAAACAAGAAACGCTAGATGTTTTCGTTCCTGTCGCCTTCTGGACTTCTTCATATTTGGTTCTGTCATTACATCCGCTGAAAATCATTTCAAATACTTTTGATAGAACTTTCCCTTGCAGTTAAAAACGTTTAAGTCTGAAAAAACGTCCCCTCCCTCTCTGAAATTGCAATGGTAGCAAATGTTAACAAATTGTACAACAAATATTTCTAACCTTTTACTTAACTATCAAATTTGTGGTAGGGGCGGGGGTTTTAAAATATCAAAGACTTCTGACGTTTTTAACTGTTCTTCGTAATTTTCTATCCAAAATATTGTCATATTTTCAGCTTGAAGTTGTTGGCAGTCGCAGAGGTTTCTTTCAATTGAATATTAACATTTTTTTTTCAATGACTTTATTGACTATTCGTTTCTTGTCCCGATCTCTTTGGATAATTATATATCCAGGAAATGCCAATAAAAAGCGCGAGTCACATTGTTGCATTCATAACGATGCTATGGAATGAAATTGAAAACGAAAAGTGCAAGGGTGGTAAAAATTACTTTCACTTAATGTACATAACACAAGAAGTGATTCCTAGCGCAACACCTCAAAGTTAGAGACTTTTGTATTTTAAAATTGACAAAACAAAAATTGTACATAGAAAACTAAAAATTTAACAAAAGAAAGAATATCTTTGAAATTATTGCATGTGTCGATGCCGCATTTAAAGTGAAAACAAAGAAAAAAAAATTTAATTTTCAAAACGACGGAACGAGAAAATGAAAAAAAAAAAATAAATGCAATAAATGTGATATTTACAAATATTATATTTGATATAGTGAGTAAACAAAAAAAAGAGAAAAACCAAAACCAAATCAATAGATCGGAGTATCAAAATCTTAAAATTAATTAAAAAAAAATTAAAATTAATTGCATTAACTTTTGTTTAAAAAAAACATTTAAATTTATCATAAATGAATTTGTTGAATTTTTAGCGGCCAGTTTCAACGACAGATACAAAAGAAAAGTAAATAATTAGAGAAAATTTTGTACGTTAAACTCGTTAAACTGGGGAACAAATGTTTAATTTTTAGTTTTTTTTTCCTTCTTTTAAATTAAGTGTTTAGAATCTTTAAAGTCCTTCGACAAATTATTTGTACACAATGTTTATAGAGCAATTATTAAAGTACATACTTATATATTGTTATTAAGTTAATTTAATTATTGTATAGCGCTACGTAAGTTTTCTTTTAGGAAAGTTGCTTTGACATAAAAGTAAATAAATTAGGATTATTAATTTCTGTAAGCGATGTTTATTTCCTTTGATCTCTCATGGGAATGAAAAGCCTGTCTACAAATGAAATGACTATTATTCCACGTTTTTGGTGCGGCGTCGACTTATGTAAAAATAAATTGACGAAATTCATAAAATGAAAGCGACGAAGTATATTGGTCAGCATATATGAACTCGTATACTTTGACATAAGCCGACGTCCGTCGCACTAAACGCATTGCAAAAACAATGAAAATCATATCCACAGCGGTAGCGAAGAGCGTGACGCAGTCCTCACACTCCAAAAAAAGAAGTCCGCAAACTCAAAAAACGCCATACAAAAACCTTTGCCATATATTCGAAAATTTTTGAGTTCTTTTCCCCTGCCCTCCATCTTCGCTAAATTATTTAAAAATATTTACGTCGCAGCAGCTTTCCAACGAGCCCATACTTATCAAAATCGATTGGAAATTGGCTGAAATATCGAGGTTTGAAAATGACATTTTTCTATGCTGCCGTGTTAAGCCTAAACAACGTATCGCCAAAAAATATTCGTAAGAATAAATAACGTAGAATTAAGAAGCTTTTAACGCTTTCGAAGCTTCTCTTCAGCTTCCTTGAAAGTTATGATCTCTAAACGCACTCATAGGACTTTCAAAATGCTTCTTAATTTTACGTTATTTATTGTAATAGTAGATCACAAGTGAGGTCTTGTAAACAGCCTGTAACATAATGGCGAATTTTGCAAAATCGAGCCGAAGGCGAGGTTGTGTAATCGCCCTTGTGTTACAGGCTGTTTACATGACTTCACTTGTACTATGCTTTAACGTAATAGCACTCGGTCGTTGAAACAAACAATTAAGCATTAAACAAAAACAAAAATAACTCCTCAAACACAGTGTACACCATTTGTGTTCTTAGAGTAGGCTAGTTATCCAATGAACTGTCGTGGAACAATGTGCTGTGTTCATTTTGTCGATGTAATAATAATGCAAGGAATGAACGGCCTATG
This sequence comes from Pseudolycoriella hygida, assembly GCA_029228625.1. Classification (NCBI taxonomy): domain Eukaryota; kingdom Metazoa; phylum Arthropoda; class Insecta; order Diptera; family Sciaridae; genus Pseudolycoriella; species Pseudolycoriella hygida. Next base: position 123,770,730 of record CM055403.1, read on the forward strand.
TAGCTCAATGAGCAGTGCTTGCGGTGTTAAAAGCTCATTTTTTCCAGAATTTTAGGTTCAAATCCTTGTAGCCGCCAAATTTGTTTTACATTTTTTTTTGTGTTGCGTGCATTCCATCAAATACATTTATTAATTTTTCATTCAAAAACTTTTATAAAAATGTAGTAAATAGATTTTCAATCGATATTGACCCATGTCTTGCGGTTAGACTACAAACGTTTTTTACAAATTGATCACATCATATTTTCAAATCCTTATTACTCAGGAGATATTATTCCGATTGAGAAACTACAGTGCTTTACAGGAATCCTGTGATCACGCACGACACACACATTATGTTTGACCAAAATCCGTTTGGGCAAAAAATTATTTTGTTTATGCTCTAAATAAAACAAATGACATATACCACACACATCCGCGTACATTATGAACTTCTTGAATCGAGTAGCCTTGTTATATTACAACTAAGTGTTCGATTTCTAATCGTTGCTCGTTATATGAATCCGTAGGATAATGGTTAGCGTATAGGACGCTGATTTGGATGTGCCGGGTTCTAATCACGGTGATGAACTGGATGAACTGGACCATAATGGCTCATTGCGTAGGTCGCATCATTACTGCCTAGCGTGTTAAATTTCATCTATATAGCAATGAACCTGCAACGTATACTCAACGTACCGAGTGCGTACACGTTAATAGTGGATTACAGTGGGGGATGCGGAAATAAGTCATTACATGAAGGATTAATTTTGTGAAATGAGCCAAACTCAAGAGGGTGTTTTTAAGCAAAAAGCTTTGAAAACTGTTTTTTGATGAGCGTAGAGTTTGTATCCTGAGCCGAAGGCGAGGTATACAACTACAAGAATCAGAAAACAGTTTTAAAAGGAGTTACTTAAAAATACACGAATGAGTTTGCGAGTGTCACGAAATTACCCAGAATGGATGACTTATTAAGCATTCCCCACTGTATGCTGTTTTATTCGGTGTCCCAACCGAAAACGCGTCATTACATGCAGATATACATGTAATGACAAGTTTTCGGTGGGACAACGAGTAAAAGTTTTGAATGTCATATAAGTGCGTTTAAAGGTCATTATTTTCAAGGAAGCAAAAATTTAAATTTGCACAGTACAATCTTCGCGATAGAGCTCAAATTTTTACAGTGTAAAAACTGAAAGCATAGAAAAAACATAAGCAAAGACCCGTACGGATTAGAATAGAAGTGGCAAACAGAATAGATATGGCAAACAGAATACCTAAATATAGAAATAGGCACAAAACAATCCAATGTTTTATGTTCTTTTATAACTATAAGAATTTCAAAGATCCATAGAAATTGTCCACGTTAATGTCAAAGGCCCTACCGAAGTACGTCTCAGACCATTTAAATCTGGAAAAGGTTATATCCAAGGATTTGGTCTTTTCCCCCTAAAACCCTGAAACAAGTATTCTCTAAAATTCTATTCACACCACCTTTGCCTTTGGAAGCAACTTTCTTACTGTCATAGTTCTAGAAATATAGGTCATCGCTTTCAATTCTAGAAGTGGTCATATCCCAAGATTATACCATTTTCCATTAAAACCCTGAGACACGTGTTCCCTAAAATTTTATTCTCTACAACTTTGCATTGTCACTAAATCTCCATATTGCATAAAATATAGACGAAAAACTCTTTTCGTATAATGGCCAAGAAACTCAGTTTCGTCCATTCCATTGGTCCCAGTGCCCAGACCCCTGAGCCGATTCCAGTTTTGTGACATCAAATGCTTTCATTTGACACCAAAATGAGCAATTGCTGAGATATTTGCTAAAAAGTTTCCCCGACCCTCGATCATGTCCGACTGCAATGTTCCCTTATTATCTCCCCTGGCTCGACAGGGAGGAAGGAATCATTAACAATGAATTATTCAATCCAAATAAATGAACCAAATAATCCTTAAAATATGTAACAAATGAATAATGAATGGAACGATAAAAATAATCTCGTATGTTATTCACGCTTCACAAAAGTATCTATGTGCTTTTAATGATCTGAATGGCTATACTCTTTCTATAAACGACTCACGGTTATCCTTTCCTGAATGGTACAACTATGCAGCTTTTCTAACGTGACTTACGACCAACAGAAGTAATGATCAATAATGTACGCCTTTTCAATTGCCGTAAAATGAATATGGATAATATCTCTCAGCGATTATGGTAATAAAAGGTTCAAGGTAACGGTGTTCTTCTCATAAAATGCATCCAACTACTTTACGTGATCTTGCAAGGGATTGCGATTGATGCCAATTGAATGTAACCAAAATGATAAGCCAGATATTTGCTTATATTGTATTCTTAATGGTTTTATTTATAGCGATAACGATTACAATTTGTGATCGACTTGATCTTATATTTTATACTTGAATATTGAATGGAACTACGCCTTCCGGTGAGGAAGCGCGTATCCTCCGAAACAAAATTAGAATCAAACTGAATATAAAACTAATTTGAGATCCTCTTCTGAGGCAATCTCCCCCCCCCCCCACTTAATTCTCTTTTCTTCGTATATTTTAGCGGTCTTGTGATCCGTTAATTTGAATTTAACGAGTATCGTTGTAGCCATTAATGTATACAAATGAAATTTGATGGATGTCCCTACTGGCGTGAATAACTTAACGCGCGAGTTGATTTGAATAATTTTATTGTGTACTTATGATAATATGAATATGGAACGTGCGGTGGAACGCCGTCACGTTACAATAGCGAAATTCTGACCAGAGTGTGCTGACGCTATTTAAAAACTAGTAAATACCCCCGCCCCTAAGGGCTACGCGGACATTAAGCATTCTTGTCCGCTAGGTCGGAGATTTGCGACTTTAATACTAAAATGTATGCGAGGGTGTGCAGTTTTTTCTTGATTACCGTTTCCCCTTGCAAACGTTATCACCGTGCTTCTTTTTCTTCGTACTGTAATGTTTCATTTTTATCTTCCCTGGCTCGACAGGAAGAAAGGAATCATTGACAATATATTATTCGATCCAAATAAACGAATGGAATAATACTTGAGACGGGTGACAAAATGAATGATAAAATGGTCTCGTCTGTTGTTCACGTTTTACAAAAATATATATATGACTCTAATGATTTAACGGCTATATTCTTCATACATAACTCACGGTTTTCTTCTCCTAATATTATGATAATGCAGTTCTTCTAGTGACTCACGATCAATATACATGACTAGTAAATACCCCCGCCCCTAGGGGCTACGGAGGCTTTATCATTTTCGCTTTAACATTAAAGGGTAGGTTACGTAGTCGAGACCCCCGCCCCTAGGGGCTACGCAGGCTTTATCATTTTCGCGTGTTGTCTATTCAGAGAGCCATATTTTTTTTCGTTTTAAATAATGATGCGTAATGTTTCAACTTCCCCCGTACTCCACTTCCTCCGTGGAACGTATGCAACGTTCCCCTTATTCCACTTCCCCCGTATTCCACTTCCCCCGTATTCCACTTACCCCGTATTCAACGTTCACCGCATTCCAAATTCGCCGTATTCAACTTTCCCCGAATTTTATTTCTTCGTATTCCACTCCACCGTATTCCACTTCCCCCGTATTCCACTTCCCCCGTATTCCACTTCCCCCGTATTCTACTTCCCCCGTATTTCACTTCCCCCATATTCAACGTTCACTGTATTCCACTTACCCCGTATTCAACGTTCCCCGTAGTCAACTTTCCCCGTACTCCAAGTTCCCCGTATTCCACTTTCCTTGCATTCCACGTTC
>CM055403.1:123774999-123850223 GCA_029228625.1 Pseudolycoriella hygida
ACTTAGCGGTCTTGTGATCCGTTAATTTGAATTCAACGAGTATCGTTGTGGCCATTAATGTATACAAATGAAATTTGATAGAGGTCCCTACTGGCGCGAATAACTTAATGATGATATATAATTTTATTGTCTACTATTTTCTAGCTGACATGGAAAAAGAGTAGCTATGACTGCTGCCATAGCTCTCGTTAAAAAACCATGAAATCGTTATAATATTTGATTAACATTAATAACTTTAACATAGAGAAAGGATCAAAAACAAATATTACAAAAAACAGAATCAAAATCAAGTGAAATAATTAACGAGTATATAAGTGAAATGAATTCAGGTCAAAATATTTAAAAAATAAATAAATAAAAATGGTTGAAAGAACATCGTCAAAATATTTTAAAGATAAATAAATAAAAATTGTTGGAAGAACATCGTCAAAAGTTGAATATAAAATTTGCCAAATCAGCATAGTCAAAAATATAAAATATAGATTGCTAAAATAGCAATAATGAATATGGAACGTGCGGTGGAACGCCGTCACGTTACACGACCTCCACTTCTTCGATCATATCTCCGGAACTGCTTAGCCGATTTCGTTCATCTTCGAATTTGAATCATAGGAGACATGGACCTTTTAGTTAAGAAAAAAGTTTAGGGTGATCGGTCGAGCCGTTTGGAAAAAAAAGGGAAGGCGGACGGACGGTAATTTTTTTATTGTTGATTCGTCATATTTAGACGATAATAAATGTATCCCCCACCTCCCACCTCGATATACCCCATGTTACAATAAAACTGTTTGTAGTAAACGTGTAGGATCTTTCTACTTTGTACGGGTCCAATTATACGCTTCTGGGTCTGGCATTTGTGACGAAATTCTTTTCGGAGCATTTTTTTTTCGTAGAAAACTTTTTTTTCGGAGAAATATTTTTTCGTAGAAATATTTTTTCAAAAAAGAGAAAATTTTTTGCGTGAGTTACAACAACTGCAAACTTCCAAAATGACTGATATTGCATACAAAAACCTCTTCACAGGTAAAGTGTGACGCAGTCCATAAGTCCGCTTCCAAAATTAATGATATCGTTTGAGACGACGCTACCGCTGATAATACGCAAAACTTTGTTTGAGTTGAATGTTAGCTTGTGATTAAACTACCACTTTTTTTAAAGCAAAGTTAGGTTGTGTTTTCGACAAATTGAGTCACAAATACCAGACCCACCAGCGGAATGATTTTTCAACACTTTCAGTTTTCACGTGCAAAAATTTAAACTCACGCAAGACAATCTTTGCAAAAATAAGTCAGTCAAATTTTTGCAGCGTAAAAACTGAAGTCTGCACCAAGCCACTCTCCACTCTCGCGTGTACATAGTAAAACAAGTCGACTGAGAGAATCATATAAAGTGTCCAGTTTCTTATGAAAGGCCCTGTATACTTCATAGCATTGTAATATTCCATCATGATTTGTTTAAAATAAACGGATACATTGCAATTCTGCTCAGGTTTTTAACACAGCAAAAATCTGCACAAAAGTAAAAAGTTTCTAATGTTTTTTGAAGTGCACTTAACTTCAATTAACTTAACTTCAGTAATGTAATTCATAGCATAACAAACCAATTTTAATCTTCTATGACATGAAGATTGTACTTTAGAAGAAACTTGTGGATGTTGTTCTTTCGCTTGATTTCTCAAAACCCTTTGAAACATGTGGGCATCATCGGTTTCGAGCAAAACTTCCACAAAGATTCGTTATGTTCATTTCATTTCTTTATTGTATGTTATACAAAGACCACGCCTTGTTCAATCGGAATTGTATATAGCAAGTCTTTTGCTCACACATTGACGATGTTATCAGAAGAAAAAGTTATTATTCAAATTAGTTACTAATAAACATGCTAATGAAAACATCAAACATCAAAATTAAACGAAAAGTAAAAACCCGAAAACGAAAAGACCACTCAGTGCAACTACACCAGCACGATTTTAACTTTGTATATTTCTTTTGTTCAAAAAAAAGACACATCCAAAGTCAAAATCGTGCGAGTGTAGTAACAATGATAACACCCAAAGCACACAATTAAATTTAGAAGGCTCTTAACGACATATCATGGGCCCACGGTAGAAAGGGGCCGTGACGCAAGTCTTACACGCCAAAAAATTCACAAGAAATTTTTTCGTAGACTAAGGAACATTTATACAGGAACTTCTTGATTTCACCCCCTTACGACGTACCCACCGGAAAATATTTTTCCCGAAGTCTTTAACGAATTTTTAACTGGTCGGTTTCGTCAACCTTTATTACTTTGTTGGGATCTCGGAAACGGCTCTATCGATTTTGCTGAAATTTTGAGGGTAGCTTAAGATCATTACGTATTTTTTTTTTCCTCAAAAAAACTGACCATTCCTGGGATATCTGAAATATAGTCGCTTCTAGACTCAGTCAGGATGACTCAATAATAATAAAACTATTTAGTTAGAAGGTTGTTTGAAAAGGCAAAGTTGTAGAGAATTTAATTTTAGCGAACATGTGTCTCAGGGTTTTGCTTGCAAATTGATTTGCATATTTTCTGGATTTTTGTACATTCGGGATTTTGGTTACTCGGGATTTTGGATTTTCGGGATTTTCGCATTCGGGATTTTAATTTTCGGGATTTTTGACGGCCATCCATCAAATGAGGCTTCGTAGGATTTTGGAATGAATGTGGATTTTTCTAGCACTTTTGAACTTCCTTTGGGTTTTTTCATATTTTCTGTCATTCTCGACATGAGTGAGGTACTCAAATTAAGCAAAATTTTTAGGGGCTTTTGACAAGAGATAAACTTACAAAAGTACTAATATCCGTACAAAAAACTCCTTAGAGACGAGTGTGACGCAACTCTTTTTGTCTAATGACAAATCTGAAATCAAAGAAGGGTGACACAGTCAGGTTCCAACGTAAAATGATTTTGTTCCAGTTACGAAAGTTCGGAAATCAGAGGAGGGTGACGCATTCAGCCTTGATACGCAAAAAAAAAAAAAAATTAAAACGAAGTTACGTTACGTTTTCAAGAAATTGCGTCACAAATGCCAGACCCAACAACGAAATAATTTTTCAACCCTTTAAGTTTGCTTTATTTTTTTTTGCGTATCGAAGCTAAATGCGTCACCCTTCTCTGATTTCAGAACTTTTGTAAATATACAAAAAGACTTGCGTCACACCTAAGAAGTTTTTTTGTGCTTGCCTATAACTCATATCATACCTTGGAAAATGCCACTGACTTACTAAGTATAGACTTTCAGTATTTAATGAAAATTTGAAGTAAACATAAAATTCGATATGTTTAGTGGTGCGAATTGTGTATGTTTTGGTGTGCGATGTGTATACTGCACACAATTTATGTATTTTCATGCTTCCTTCAGCTTATGGTTACGCGAAGCCAGTCTATATGCATTTTGTCATTGGAACATACAATCCATTAGACACTCCATACCTTACAGTGCCATTGAAAATACTCTACCAACCATTTGAACTTCCGACAGAAATTTGCTCGAGATCTACCCAAATTAAATCTATACCTGACTGATCGACTACAGAATTTTAGTCGACGTGGTGATGTCTGATTTTCTTCCTGTCAATGAAGGGATACTGAAAGAGTTGATTTGGATCCTTTTCTTTTCACTGTTTGTATTCACCACCATAAAAGTTTAGTTGACAAACTTTATATATTCAATAATCATACCGCATGATTACAAAAATACCATTTTTGCTACATTTTGCATTTATAATTCCAATTTCCTTTGTATCTCATCAAAACTGCGACCCATTGTCTCAGGAATAACAAAAATGACGAAGAAAGCTCCCATGAATGAACACAACGAAAAAAACAAGATGCAACTGTGCATTCCTAGCAAAGCACTTAATATTGCGAAGTATTTTAAAATACCGAAACCAATTATCCATGACATCGCAAATGCAATCGCTATTCCAACACCTCGAAGCTTAAAATTGTCGAAATTTAATTTTCATCATGTTGGAATTAATTTGGAACAGATTTGTTCTTACCTTTTCAGGCATTATTTCAGCTACGTAGGCAAAAGAAATCGGGATTAGTCCTATTGATGCCAGTAGTACAATAATTGAAAAACTAACGACTGGAATCCAAGCTAACTCAGACAAATCATATTTCTCCATCGAATTCAAATACATGTAAGTTCCTGGAATTATAGAAATTCATGTCGAATAATTCATTATACCCCAATGTACACAGAAAGTCTACGCATCGAGTGTACATACATTGGGCTGATTTAACGTTTTTTTAAGCTTTTCCCTAAGACAAGCCAGAATAGCGATAAAAATAAACAATAAACACAACCAAAGACACGTACGTATCAGAATAGATTTGGCAAACAGAATAGATGTGACGAAAAGACTCAATCGCATCTAAATATAGAAATTAGCAAGCAGTCCAATGTTTTATGTACTTTTATAACTATAAGAATTTCAAAGATCCATTGAAGGTAATGTCAAAGGTCCTACCGAAGTACGCTGAGAGAACCAGCGTAGTTTCTCCAAGAAATCCTGAAACTTTTTTCTCTAAAATGTAATTCTCACCAAGTCTGCCTTCAGAAGCAAATTTCTAACTGACATAGTTCTAGAGATATGCGTCATCCCTCACGATTCTAGAGGTGACTAGATCCCTGGATTAGGTCACTTTTCCTTAAAACCCTGAAACAGGTATTCTCTAAAATTTCATTCTCTACAACTTTACCTTTGACAGTAAATCTCGATATTGCCTGGTTGAGCAAATATAGATAAAAAAAACCATCCACTTCCGTGTGTGGCCAAGAAACTCAATTTCGTCCATTCCATTGGACCCAGTAGTGCCCAGACCACTGACTCGATTTCCACAAAAAAAGTTTTCCCACGTTTCTGAAATCAAATGCTTCAATTTGACACCAAAATCAACGATTTCCGTGCTCTACTTGCCGAGATATTTGCAAAAAGTTTCACCGACCTCCACTTCTTCGACCATATCTGCGGAACTCATCTTTGGACTCGGATCATGTGAGGCATGTGCCTTTCAGGGAAAAAATGTGATCGGTTGCGCCGTTTAGCAAAAAAAGTGGAGACGGACTCTTTTTAGACCCGTACGAAAAACGAAGTTCTTTGAAAAGGGGTCTTATGCGTTTACCACGACGTTTGTAACCACCCCAATTTCGACCCGAGAGTAGCGGGAGCTTCGATCATGGTATTTAGATGACGAATCAACAAAAAAAAAAATGTCCGTCCGTCCGTCCGTCACCGGAAATCTTTTATGGGATATGAAAAATCTTTTATGGGATTGAATCTGGGCCCAAGTGCCGCCGAGCTTGGGCCGCTTAAGTGGTTTTGAACTTTTATACATAACTCGAGTAAATCTTTTCCAATTTTCATAGATTTTTTTTTTGTTTAACATTTTATGGAAGAAACTTTTTTAATTTTGAGCTTTTGGACTCAGCCAGGGCCCTTCTCGGGCCCAACGTGTTTTTTCTACATAAATCGGGTAAATCTTATCTGATTTTCAAAAAATGTTTTTTCCTGGAAGATAATCAGAAAATTAATTACAAGAATGAATTTGGGCAAAATCGGTCGAAAACTTTCGAAATTATGGTGGAAAAAGTGGTAAAAAACGTGGTTTTTTGAAGGTTGGTGGAACTTTTTCACTTATATCTCCGCGAAATTAGAACGGAAATTGCTCTTGAAGCTTAAAAATAAAAAATCTGTTAAGTGATTCTGGCTGTAGAGTCCTCAGTGTGGGCCCAACTCAAGCTACGCGAGTCTACACGATATTTGGTGGTTTTTTGTGTATATATCTTGTATATATCTTTAATGATGTGCAGTGTTGCAGACAAAAAAAGAGGCGAACTTCTTTGTTCATGGAAGAATGGATCAGAGGCCTCTCCTAAGTGCTCTAGGTCGGGTTCTAAGATCGGGCCTATTGCCCGATTTTTTTTTCCAATGTGTTACATTTCTTTTTCGATTTCGGGCTTTTTTAATTACTGAAGATGTTTTTTGCGCCGTTTCTTCGAACGGGCTTTTCAATATTGCCCTTTCGGCAATTTCCAATCCAATTTAATGTCGACGTAATTTCATACACTTAAGAGTGAAGGAAACATTTACTTAGATATCTTCCAATCTTTTTGCAGCTTCTATTCTGTTTGCCACATCTATTCTGTTTGCCTCATCTATTCTGTTTGCCACATCTATTCTGTTTGCCACATCTATTCTGATGCGTATGCATCCCCTGCATATGTTTTTTGCTGATTCGGCATCTATAGACGATAATAAATGTATCCTCCGACCTCGATCTACCACATGTTACAATCTGTTACAATCATGTTACTTCTGGGAGTTCTTTCCAGCGAGACATCTGGGAGACCCCAGCGAGACATCTGGGAGACCCCAGCGAGATTTTCGGGATGTCTCCCCAGCGAAACTTGATTTTTTGTCAATAACCTATCGCTAACCTTGCTATACCCATTTCAATGGTTTATTCTATCTATGTTTCTAAAAGAAAATTTGCTTACGTACTCTTGTGATTGCGTCCTCCAACTTTTTTATCGTTTGTAGGCAGTAAAACCGTACGAAGTGCAAGTTGGGTCCCATAGGCTCACTAGTGACGGGGTTAATGTAAAAAATTAAATTTTCGTCCGTCTGGGCTAAATTTCAAAATTATATTCGACAAAATTATATTTTTGATGTAAAAATTAATAATGTAAATTGAGAATCTTTGCCATATACGAAAGCAGATGGCTTTTCGTCTATATTTGCTCAACTATGAAGATTTACTGGCAAAGGCAAAGTTGTAGAGAATAAAATTTTAGAGAATGCTTGATTCAGAGTTTTAAGAGAAAATTTCCAATCCTTTTCTAGAATTGGGCGGGATGACCCGTATCTCTAAAACTATGAAAGTTGCTTCCAAGGGCAAAGTCGTAGAGATTCAAATTTTAGAGAACACGTGTTTTAGGGAAAAATGATCAAATCGCGTGATAAAGCAACTTCTAGAATTGGGAGTGATGACATGACACATATCTATATAATTACGGCAGTTTGATGTTTGCTTTTTAAGGTAAAGTTGGTGAGAATTACATTTTAGAGAAAATTGTTTCAGGATTTCTTGAAGAAAATACGTTGGTCATCTTTTCGATATGGTGCAAGGGAGGAGAAAACATTTAGGACATCAAAATCAATGGTCTCAAACGTACTTCGGTAGGGCCTCCTTGGGTAATTTCTATGGATCTTCTGAGTTCTTATAGTTATAAAAGAGCACAGAACATTGGGTTGTTTGCTCATTTCTATATTTAGATACGTTCGAGTCTTTTTGCAAAATCTATTCTGTTTGCCACATCTATTCTGATACGTACGGGTCTTTAGTTATGTTTTAATAATACATTTTTCATTGATGTAAAGACGATGTAAAAGTTATGTTAATAATAAAAAATGATGGAGAAATAAATAATGTGACAAGTTTCATCGTTGTTACATTAATTATCCATCTTTCTTACATTATCTACATAAATTGTACATAATTATGCATGCATTTTCCGTCATTTCTATGAAACATACGCAAAAGTTACATTATTTTTACACCATTTTGTCGCATATAAAATTTTAAATTTACCCTCCGTCGCGTCGCCAATCTGATCGTTCTAATTTTTTTTTCACTGAAAGGTCGTCAAATTTTTGCAGAGGTGTGAAGTGGTGAATTTCTCTATTGTCTTCGCGTCGATTTGTTTAATTTGACATTTTCACAGTTGTGCTACACACTGTTCGAAACGAAGTTTATTGGGAGCCAAATTAAATTTGGGCAAAATCGGTAAGAACCTTCGAAGTTTCGGCCGAAAAAGTGGTCAACACGGGGTTTTTTTAAAGGTTGGTGAAACTTTTTGACTCAAATCTCTGCGAATGGAAGATATGGTCCTAGTGGAATTAGTAAATGCGAGACCCTAAACGATATTTAGTGGTTTGTCGTGAATACTTCTTTAATGATGAGGTTTTCATTGTTGTAGAGAAAAAAAAACTTTTTTGCAACGCACAATCGATTTCGACTGTTTTCGATGTTGTTCACGATGCGGTAACGCGATCAAAATCGAAACAGTTTCCAATTTTTTTAAGAGTGTGAGGGGAAGTGAAACAAATTTACACCTTGTATCGATATGACTTTTAAAATTTGACACATGTGCTGAAATGTACCCCTCCGTTGCTATGATACGACGTACAATGTCCTATGTGTGCATTGCAATCTGATCAAAAATTGTTTGTACACTGTACGATATAATGGTTTCTGTGGAGTGAATTTTTTAAGTTTGGTTGTTATTTTCTTCTCAATCGATTTGTTTGTTGCAAAAAGTAGTGTGTCCACCTCGTTGCGATACTTGATTTTTTCAGCATACGTCCTAAATATTGTCCAACTCGCCTTTGGCTCGTATGGACAATATTAGGACTGATGCTGAAAAAATCAACGTATCGCAACATGGTCGACAAACTACTATTTGTTCCGTTGAAGTATGTGTCAAAGACCTCTTCCAAGTGCTCTAGGTCTGAAAATTCTTTAAAAAAATTTTCCTTTATTTTTGAAATTTCCAATGCAATTTAATGTGGACGTAATTGCAAGAGTTAAGGCAATATTGCTTAGACACGTTCGAGCCTTTTTGTAACATCTATTCTCATGCGTACCTCTTGCATATGTTTAGTATGTAAAATCACTTAAGCCTTAAAAAGTCAATGGCTTCGTAGCAAAAGGTGTTTTATGACCAAATGATAGAACTTACCAAGGCAAAAGTTACCAACGCCAGCACCAACACAAGATAAAGTGAGAAGAAACTGAAACAAATCAAACACTTAGTAATTCTAATTCACTCTTTCCATTAAAGCTTCGATTCTTTCCCCACTGAATTGTTTTGGGCGTAATAATTTGCGTTCCTCAACAGACTATCTTAAAAATACTTCTGAATGAACAAGCAATCTGGGACAGAGGATGTACTCAATCAGCTGTGTTTAATTTTTTCAAATTGAAAATTCGCAAGTTTCATAAGAAGCAAATAATTATTTTAAAAATTGCCGATTCGCTGTAAATATAATTGCCTGTATTCACGAAAATATTTTAAGAAAATCGTAAAAATTTGAGAAAATTCGCGAAAATTTGAGAAAATTAACGAAAATTTGAGAAAATTAACGAAAATTTGAGAAAATTAACGAAAATTTGAGAAATTTTGAGGAAGTACTTCAAAATTAAGGAAACCTTCAAAAATTAGAGAAACATTCAATCGTGATTTTCTTTAGCATTTTAATGTATCATGGCCCCACGATAGTAAGGAACCGCGATGCAAGTCTTACACGCCAAAAAATGTACAAGAAATTTTTTCGTAGCTAAGGAACATATATCGTGTATCATGTACGGTCGAGTAGCCCGAGTTTGGTCCACTCTATTTACCCTACAGCTAAAACCACTCAACCTATTTTCACTAAATTTATTTGGTTGCTTCCCTTAGGTACGTAACTTTCATTTAAAACCATGGAAACCAATTACCATGCTTGTTTCGCAGAGATTATGCAAAAAAGTTTCAGATACCCTCAAAAAACACCGATTTTGACCACTTTTTTGGTCATAACTCCGGTTTCCGTAGACCGATTTTGCTCATCTTCGAACTTGACCTTCCATTTTCGATTATCTTTTAGGGAATAAAAAGATTCGGAGTCGAAAAATTTCAAAGGTAGGAACAAATGACTTCATACGGCTCTAACATTATCGTGAAATATGGGTCAACTTTTAAGACACAGGAAACTTCAAGTTTGTGAATTGAACCCAAGTGTTATTTTTTGTATTAAAAGTACTATTCATTCCTAACATTTCCCTTAAATTAGTTTACGACTACCTGATGTAGTCGTCGCGGTCTGGCGCTAGGAAACGTTGGGTACACTTTGTTCTTCAATGGGCTCCCATGATTCCGACAGCGTGCGGAAACTCGAAGTAAGTCAAAAAACGTTCTCTGTGGACTATTCTGAACGGATTTCATTAAACTTGCCTGAACATGACTCCTACCCTTGTACTAGTTTCATGCAATTTCGCAAAAGTATACGTTTTTCACTGTTTTTGGGATTTTTTGACTATTTTGATTTTGCGGAACCCTTAGATAACTCCGGATTGAGTTGCGTCCACAGACACTTTTTATCAGGGGCCCATTTAGATTCGTTTTAACGCTGGTGCTCCAAACTTTTCGACACTTTAATTTTTCCACACATTTTTGGACCACCCTAATATACAGGAACTTTTTGTCTTTCCCCCTTGCGATGAACCCCTCAGAAAATATTTTTCTATTAAGAATCATTAAGACTCACACGACACAGAAGTTCGTACCCCTGGAAAATTTTGGTCAAAAATTAATTTACTACCACTTCGTATTTGCATGTAACTTTCCAAATGAAACAGTTCAGTCATCCCTCCAAATTCTAGAAGTAGCTCTATTCTGGGATTAGATCGTTTTTCCCTGAAACATGTTCCCCAAAATTTTATTGGACCGGACGAAGTACGAAGGTCCTATACGTTTACTACAAACAATTTTAATGTAACATGGGGTAGTTCGAGGTGGCAGTTGGAGGGATGCATATATTATCGTCTAAATATGACGAATCAACAATAAAAAACATGTCCGTCCGTCTCCACTGAAAGGTGCATGTACCCATGATTCAAAAAAAAAAATTTCGAAGATGAGCAAAATCGATCAAGTGGTTCCGCAGATATGGTCGAGAAAGTGACCAAAAACATGGTTTTTCGAGGATCGGTGAAGCTTTTTCGCAAATATCTCAGCCAGTATAGCACGGAAATTACTCATGTTCGTGTCAAATGAAAGGGTTTGATGTCAGAAAATTGGGAAAAATTTTTTGTGGGAATCTGGTCAGGGGTCGCGGCACCGGGAAAAAAGCAATCGACGAAATTGAGTTTCTTGGCCACATACGAAAACAGTTTTTCGTGTTTGTTTCCTTAACTATGCAATATGGAGATTCACTGTCAAAGGCAAAGTTGTAGAGAATGAAATTTTAGGGTACGAATTTTAGGGGTGTCGTACGGGTGTGAATAAGCGAATATAGTACTCCTAAATGTACCTTAGCCTCTATCCACCAACTCCTATATCTTATTGGGCAGGATGACCCAGATCTCAAGAACTATAATAGGTAGAAAGTTGCTTCCAAAGGCAAAGTTGTAGAGAATAAAATTTTAGAGAACACAAGTTTCAGGGTTTTAGGGGAAAATGGCCCAGTCCTTGGATATGAGCTTTTCTAGATTTGAGTAGTCTTAGTCGGTAGGGCCTTTGACATTACCTTATGTAATTTCTATAGATCTTTGAAACTCTTAGTTATAAAAAACATAAAACGTTGGATTGTTTGCTTATTTGTATATTTAGATACATTCTAGTCTTTTCGTGACATCTATTCTGTTCGCCATATCTATTCTGATACGTACGGGTCTTTGATTATGTTTATTACTAATTTTTCAAAAAAGGCGTACGGAGGCGCGAGTTCATTGTTTATCAACAAAGACATTACTATGTCTTCGACACCCTTATAGAAGAATTCGTGCTAACGTAAAAGCAAGAAAGAACCGTACGTATCAAAATAGATGAAGAAACCAATAGTAATTTGGATGACAAGGGACAAAAGTAAGAAAATTCAAACCCGTGTGAAGTTTGCAGCCCGAACCGAAGGTGAGGTCGGCAATCACACGGTTTGAATTTTCTTACTTTTGTCCCGAGTTATCCATACTATTTTTTATCACAGAGACAGCGGAAGGTTTGTACTTTAGCCACGAAAAAACACTTATGTATTCTGAATATAGTATTTTTCACGAAAATGATTGGGGTTGAACGCACAAAAATGCAATATTCCCATTTACGAACAACATCACTGAATAACACTGTTGTCACTTGGCAAGGACTTAAATTATTTGAATTAAGTCAACACAACACAACATTATTCCCATCATAAAAAAATATTTACTTAACAGCCAATAAAATATATGAATCCGTCAATGAAAACACAGCAAACAATAACTTTACAAAATAACAACAAACTTACTTTGACGCCATATTTCATGGTTAACATTGATTCCCTTTACGACGTCGTGTTAAGTAAATCACAAAAATTTGTTAGGAAGTGATTATAAATGCTCTAATATTATTAAACCAGAAACAACCGCTGGTTAATATGTAGCGCTCAAAATCAAAACCACTTCTGTGATGGCAACCTTCTTTCTGTCAAGTGAACAAATTTTAGTAGTTCATTGACGCAAAGAGGGACGAAAGTTGTTCATTTGTATTTTCGTTCTCTTGGCTTCCTTCTTTTACTTTCGCCCCGTGGGATGCATTTTTCTACTTTCGTCCCTGATTTGAGGGGCGAAAGAACAAACTTTCGCTGCCTCTGTGATAAAAACAGATTTTGCATATAGATGCGACCGTACCAGAATTGCGAATTGTTGCAAAGTTTGTAAAACTGTTAGGATTCGAAAGACCCACACAAATTACCCAAGCTAATGTCGAAAACTCTCTCGAAGTTACCAGGATTAAGTTATTTTTCTCAAAAACACTGAAACACGTGTTCTCTAAAATTTTATTCTCTAGAACGTTGCCTTTAATAGTAAATCTTCATACTGCATAGTTGAGCAAATATAGACGAAAAATCATCTGTTTTCGTATATGATCATGAAACTCAATTTCGTCCGTTCCATTTGTCCCAGTGCCCAGCCCAGTGACCCGGTTTCCACAAAAAAAAATCAAGTTTTGCGAGATCAAATGCTTTCATTTGACACCAAAATGAACAATTTCCTTGCCCTACTTGCCGCTATATTTGCGAAAAATATTCACCGTCATTCGAAAATACATGTCTTCGGACACTTCTTCGACCACATCTCCGACCGATTTTTGCTCATTTTTCAACTTGAATCATGGGAAGCATGTAGCTTTCAGAAAAAAAAGTTTGCCTCCCAGCATCAAAACTTCTTTTTTTTTGATACAAAGATATTTTGGGGGGTTGAAGGTTTCGAATAAACTATATTTAAGACATGAAAACCTCAAATATCTCAAAAAAGTTCCAAATTTGAGAACACCCTACTATAGAAACATGATCGTTATGAATTTTCTTTGATTTTTCATGAATTTTCGCGAATTTTCATGAATTTTCGCGAATTTTCATGAATTTTCGTGAATTTTTATGAATTTTCGTGAATTTTCTCGAATTTTCATGAATTTTCGCGATTTTCATGAATTTTTACGAATTTTCGCGATTTTCGTTAAAAATTTTCGCGAA
The DNA here is from genome assembly GCA_029228625.1 of Pseudolycoriella hygida. NCBI lineage: Eukaryota > Metazoa > Arthropoda > Insecta > Diptera > Sciaridae > Pseudolycoriella > Pseudolycoriella hygida. The sequence continues at coordinate 123,788,305 of CM055403.1, forward strand.
TACAGGGACTGTGGCTGTGCACAGACGGACGGAAGGAAGAACTACCACAAAAACCATTTAGAAATTACGAGTTATTGCGCTAATACAACAATTTTCTGGAAAGTATCTCCAAATTGATTTTCTTAGTGCTGTCGTAATTGATTTTTGAGCTACTGTCCTGGTTACTAATTTACCTTTCTTCCGGATCTCTCAATATAAATTGTTGAAATGTATGTTCCAATGAATTGAATCAAACCAACAATCACAGCGGATAGATTTGGTGAAAGAACTGAACCAGATGTTGCAAAAATTGTTGCCGTGTAACTCACCAATATAAAAGCTCCACAACATTCATTAATTCCTATTATCATTATGGCTATGAAGAGAGCTTTCCTTGGGGCTTTGGGGGCTGTAATTTAAGAAAAAAGTTAAATCTGTGTTTATTTGTGCATTTTTGTTTTAATTACTAAAATCCCTCCACTTCCACGTAACTGCTGCCTTTAAGTCACCTTCACTTTTTCGTGAATATTTCTTTTGCAACTCGTAAAATTCATCACAAAAAGATTTGTTCATTTGCGACTTTCCCTTAACATTACGGTAATACTTTAGGGACTTCTCAGCATCCTTAAAGAAATGGAGTCAGTGCAAGCTTGAACGATGTGACTGCCCAGACCAAGGCTGCCGTGCATTTGAAAAACTTTGTAAACATCTTCTATCATCACTTACGATGCAGATGCCGCTCCTGTATATTATGCGACTTTCTTTCGTAAAAACGAACTGAGCTGTTAAATTGGAATTTTTTGTCGTTCTAACAGAAAGAATAATGTGATTATGACGAGGATTATGAGCAAATTTGTTAGTGAAAGGAGGAAAATGAGAGACCAGTTGAGGTCACAGCACAAGAAGGAATCAAGTTGTGACACAATGTTAGCTATTCAGAGGTCAGTCTTCAGGTCAAAGATTCTGTAAATGCTAGCGAAAGTTGGGTGTACTGCGTGTATCTCATTCATGACCTGCAGTATCTTTATTAGGAACTACGTCATTAGGAAAATCTATGGATTGCGTCAGTGGAGGAGGCGTTAAGTGTTACCCGTTTACGCTGATTAATGACCGGTGTTCGGCCTTGGAGTAGACCAAGGAGAAGCATTTTGATTCAATTAATTCATATTTAGAAGTTAGGAGACTTTCACTGAACGCACATACAAAAATCATCTCCATGGCGGGTGATAGGAGGGCATGGAGGAGAGTGGTCGAAACAGGCAACGTGTGTTAAGCGCAGGGGTTTTTAGCTTAACGACAAAGCAGTTTTTATAAATCGATTGACATTTCAGAAATCTGCTTTCCTACGCCACCGAAAAATCCTATAAAATCTAAAATTTGAAAGGCAAAATTTGATTCATCTGAACATCTACAATTGCGCTGGCAACACGGCAACCTTGAGTGTGTACACTTACCTCAGATCTATTGATACTCAACAAATATGAAGGCGTTTCTGGGAAGGTCGTGATCAAAATAAGGTACAATATTGGAATAGTGAGTAAAATTTGAGAAACCGTTTCGTAGTCGAAGAAATTTCCAATCACGAATGCCATTAGAATCCCGCCATTACACGCCAGAGGAAGAATTGAGTTCAACATTCCTCTTACTCTTCATCATATTTCTTCTTCAATCAACGATTCACTTAAAGTCAAAATAGTTTACCTATCCTCTGAGACTTCCGCTACTATTATCGGAACAATTAAGTATCCCCCAGCACCTGTAATACCAACCAATAGTCGCGATGCGTAGAGGTAGATAGCATTTTGTGCAAACAAAATAAGAATCCAGCTAAGCTGTATAGCGTAGAATTGAACTTCAATCGGTAAATGCATTGACAGGAAAACTTACGATTTGTGGTATTGCCAGAACATACAAGATATGCTTTCGACTTAACTTATCAACTAGCCAGCCAAACAGAACGTTACCAGCCACACCTCCAAAGCAAAATATTGACACAATCCATGATAATTCTTCCGTTGTTAAGGGTCCACTCTTTAACGGAGTATCCGTGGATTCTAAGATTAGAAAGCTGAACGACGGCCAGCCGCAAGATGTTCCAAAAGATACAATCAGCAAACTTGCTGTAAAAATGTTTATCTCGAAATAATTCCATTTTTTCAACGAATTTCAAGAAACCGCTACCGGATGTTACCATCAAAAACTGATTGGCCGCACTGTTGTTTAAGAACTTCATCTTACAACGAGCTTTCACATTTACAAAGACTTTTTTCGTATTGTGTGAGAAGTAATGAAAAGACTCTTTCGAAATTTGTGGCGTAATTCACTTGATATGAAAGTAATCTTGATAGGTGTAGACACAAATTTATGCTGGTAGTAAATTGTAATGCATTTCCCTTATCAACTTTAAGTAAATGTTTGCATCCTAACGCGTTTTAATTCTCTACTAAAATGTTGTGTAAACATTTTATTTTTTGTAAAATCCGGTTGGTTCTTCAAAAGTGAATAAGCGGCTATTCATAAAATACGCACGCTAAAAGTGAACATTTTTTGACCCTTCTATCCTCCTCAAAATGTATGCATGGAACGCATGCTGTTATCTAGCCGCCCCCCCCCCCCCTTGAGTTTTCTGGAAAGTGTCCAAAACTGGGAAGCTTTCATCAATCCACTATTTGAATCAATAATGAAGCCACCATCAAACTTCAAGGGATGTGTTTGATCTCAAATTTGTAAATAATTTAAGTTTTTTCGCACGAAGTCAGCATTTTTTTGGTGGATTCGGCATCTAAGAACCATGATTGATGGTCCCCGCTACTCCCCCGTCAAACCTACCGGTTATGAACGTCGTGGAAAATGTACAGGACACGTGTGCAAAAACTACAAACCATAGATGGCGCTTTTATTCAAGGTGGTTGAGGGCTGCCTCATAACTCAGGCAGTTCATTTCCGATTTTGGGATGTAGCACGTCAAAATTTTCAGAAAATTAATCTCTATCGAACCAGTAAAGTTTTCATAAGGTAACTCTCAAACGGCGACCTTAGTTTCAAAACAGCGAGAAATTCAAAAGTTGCATTTTTCATTTAATACTTTCATTACTTCAGTTTTCATGTTGCAAAAATTTTACTTTTGTTTATTTTTACGAAAATTGTTTTGGGTTAATCAAAATTTTTGCGTGTGAAAACTGAAAGTTTTCAAAAGTTATTACGTCGTCGGGTATTGCATTTGTGACGCGATTTATTGAACACTTGCAAACTATAGGCTTAAGTCACAGCGATCGATGCCCTAAGTGTGGAGATATAGAAACAATACCTTCTGTGCAAGTGCCCAGCTTGAGCAAAATGCCTTGGAGCTCACATTCTTCCATATAACATCATCTGGAGCATTCAACCTAACCATATACTAGACTACTTCAACCTAACCGGAAGAATTTAAGTAGTTCACCGTAGGCATGCACAATAGGCCCACTAGAGGCTTAGGTGCTGTAGTGCAGACTCCGCCTGCTCAAACTAACTAACTAACTATTGAACACAACGTAATTTTGTTGTATAAAAAGTGATGCAATTTGTTTTAAAGAATAAAACTTTGACCACAAGCTAACATTAAATTCAAACAAACTTTTGCGTACTGTTCGCGAAACCGTCACCTCAAACGATATCAATAATTTTGGAAGGGGACTTACGGACTCCGTCACTCTTTCCATTTTGAGAGGTTTTTGTATGCGATATCAGTCGTTATGGAAGTTTGCAATAACTTTCTGTAAGAAACCAACTAAGTATTTTTATTCGGCACCCGCCTTGGCTAGCTCATCAGCTTTTTCATTCCCCTTCACGTCAGAGTGCCCAGGTACCCAAACTAAAGTGATCTGATTCCTCAGACTCATTTCGTTCAGGTAATCTCTGCACTCTTTCACTAGCTTGGAGGTCACTCTAGGCGACATCAGCGCCTTGATCATTTCCTTACTGTCCGAACAGATAAGCACCCTCTTGCCGTGCGTTCCAACAGGCAGAGTCTCATGAGCTGCTGACAGCACCGCGAAGATCTCCGCTTGGAGCACACTGGCAAGAGTCCCCCGATAGAAGCAATTTCCCTCTCCAGAGCCCATGCCGTACACACCAGCACCTACTCCTTCACGAGATTTCGATCCATCTGTAAATCTAACCACGCAGTTCCCGGGAAGGCTCGCTGGCCATCCAATAAGCCATTCTTGCCTACTAAGAACTTTTGCTCCACCAAAAACGATCCGGGTTCAAATCCCATGTCGGAAAAATTCTACATGGAATTTTTCTAGCAAGTGTAGCGCATTATTAACGTCCTAAAGTTCATTCAAGCTTCAAAAAGTTGGGTAGTTGTGGTGTGTTTGGTGCCCATAACGACGTACACACTGAATGAATCGTATGACGTAACCCATATACGACGAATTTGTGCACGAAATATCTAAGCCTACATTTAGGCGAGATAATAATCAAGCGCCTAACAATTCTTGGAGTAATTGCATAATAACAAAGACGCTACATTCGCATTACTCTGAGACGTGGTTCGGAAGTCACGTTAAGTCGGCGCTCCAGACAACACTTGTTATTGGCTGTAAAAAGCTGTTAGTGGAGTCTCTAAAATACAAAATATAAAATAAGTTATAAGTTATAAGTTATAAGTTATGAGTTATAACTTATAAGTTATAGGTTATAAGTTATAAGTTGTAAGTTATAAGTTATAAGTTAGAAGTTACAAGGTGAAAATTATAAGTAAACTATAAGTTATAAGCTATGAGTTAAGTTAATCAAAAAAGCAAGGAGGAAACAGCTCCAGAAAATCCACGATTATTTAAAATTAATTTTATGTCGGAATAGCTCAGAAAGACAAATTTTATTATTATTGTTTGCCAATATATTTCATCTTTAATTCAAAGACATCATCAGGGCTGTAACATTATAAAATTTTTTTAAAAAAAAATTACAGTAAACATCGACAACAAATTGTACCTAAATTTTCTCCATCCTAAATCGTTTAGCTAGTAACTAACAACACGTAACATATACTCTTGTCAATTTGAGAGTTTCGTCAATAACTAAATTAAGTTTTTAGACATACATTCTTTCAACTAATTACTGGACCGACAATTATATAAAAAGCTGATCACAGTAACATTAACCATCCGTTCTAACAAGTAACGTATTTTAACGCGCTTAAAGCTTCTTAAGGGCGCGATAATTTTAAATTTAAATTATGTTGTTGTAGACGGTAGATAAAAACGCTGATTCCTTTTGTTTGTTAATACATGAAGGATTTTTTCTAATATGAATCATCTCTAGTACTAGACGTTTTTTCCTATCATGTTCAAACTCAAGAATTTCTACTTCATCCCAATTTGGTTTATGATTGAGTGTAACAGCATGTTCGGTGATGGCGCTATGATCAATATTCTTGATCTTAACATTATATTTATGCTGATATATTCTCTTTTTTAACTTTTGCTTAGTTTGACCAATGTATATAAGTCCGCAGGAGCATGTAACTTTGTAGACTACGTTTGATTGATTCAATTTTCCAGTTTTGTCTTTGAGTCTACTGAAGCAACACAGTTTTACTATGTTGTCTCCTTTTCCAACAACAGTGAAATTTTCTTTGCAAATCGATTTCAGATTTTCAAATAAACCTCTGGTGTATGGAATAGCTACTGTTTTCTTATCATACTGTAAACCATGCGCAGGGTTCTGATGGTTCTGATTTTTATTTGAACTACAATTTGACTTGGCTATTTTTTGTTTGGTTTTTTGTATGATATCTTCCACGAGATTGTTTGGATATGCGTTTCCTTTTAGCGTGTTTCTTAACAGAAGAAAATTTTTTTCGTGAAATTCAGGGTCTGACAAAAGTAAAATTTTTTCTGTCAATAACGACACTGTGTTTTTCTTATATGCCAAAGGAAGGTGTGATTCAAAATTCATGTATCGTCCAGACCATGATGGTTTGTGATGCCAATCTAATTTGATATTTTGTCCATCTCTGATGACTAAGACTTCTAAAAAGGATATTTTTTGGTCATTTTCCTTTTCGATGGTAAATTGTACATGAGGGTTGTAGGAATTAAAGACTTTCAAAATTTGATCGACCTTATCTTCTGGTACCGCTGTTAAAATGTCATCTACGTATCTCCAGAAAAAAGGTAATCTAAAGCCTAATTTTTTGATAACAACTTCTTCCAAGATTTCAAGGATCAAATCAGCGAAAACTGGCGACGATGGAGAGCCCATTGGAGCACCAAAAATTTGTTGGTAAAAAATTCCTTCGTACTGAAAGCAGCATTTTTCGATTACTATTTTCAATCCCGCTAAAAATTCTACTTTCGGCAATTTGGTGTGTTTTTTGATGTAAAAGTTTTTCAAAAGATTTTTTCCGTATCGAATCTTTAAGCGTCACCTCAATTGATGTCAGTCGTTTTGGAAGAAGAAACAAAAAGACTTGCGTCACATTCCCCTTTTTAAAGGGTTTTTGTTGTGATGTCAGTAGTTTTGGAAATAGCGTCACTTCATCTACAACCCTCAATCATAAAAATTTTTTGGCGCCACGGCACCTCACGCGGCTGCCATAGCTCGGCCACCACTGACCGCCACCACGATTTCAACATCACCGCCGCCTCAGGTCACGTTCTAAAAATTTTGCTCATGTTTGACCCATACCTTGAATACACACACAAACACATACAAAATATGCTTTTATATGGGATTTGTATGGGGGCTTCCATGAGCGCTGGTGCCCGAACGAGGCCGGTACCACCCCTTTTTTAAAATCTCATATGGCATAGAATGCCCAGCCGAAGGTCCCTGCAAATTTTCAAGAAAAGTTATCGGACCGTTTTCGAGCCGCAGCCAAAAAAGTGGTTTTTCATACAAATGGCCCTGGAACTAACTAACTAACTCACGAACTAACTAACGAACTAGCATAACTAACTAACGTAGGATATTTTCATTTACTTTGGCTTCTATGGAAGAAACATTTTGTACCGGAAATTGCAATTTTCAAAAGGTCATATATTTTGATGATCAAGACGTCGATTTCAATTAAAACTTTACAAGGAATCCCATGAACTAGGTCTCAGGGTGGTACGACGCAAGGGTAAAAAGTCAAATCTTAGCTGTTATATGGTTCCGAAGTCTACGAAAAAAAAATTTCGCGTCACGGGCGCATCGCTACCGCGTGCCCATAATTAAGTTGAAATTTTGAATGAATTAACTAATTAATTTGAATGATGTAGACGATGTCCTGATGAATTTTGGCGACAAGATCGCAATTTGTCAAATTTTAGGCTACCCATAGCCCTTCGCTTCCTATAAAATTTATTGTGCCAATTATATTGTGAAAATGTTTTGAAATTGTCCGGAAATTACGATTTATCTGGATTTTTCGGGAATTTATATTTCCGTGAAGCAAGATTCGTGTGGACTTACCCGGAGACTACGATTCACCTGGAATTACAATTCTCCGGTGAATAACAATATCCTGGTGAATTACATAAAAACTGAAAGCCTCAACTAACCTACTTAGTAACCTAGTTAACTAGTAACTGTACAATAGATATCAACATGCTCGTAGCCGAATTTTGATATACCCAGTAGAATGACCTTGGGATGTAAGCTTGTAGAAAAATAAGTATATCATGGGCGCCCGATGGCGATGCGCCCGTGACGCAAGTCCATACACGAACAAAAAATTAAGAAACTTTTTTTCGTAGACTGCGGACCCATATATACAGCTAAGTTTTGACTTACCTCCCTCCCCCCTTGCGACATACTCACCGGAAAATATTTTTCCCGGATTATACGGAAAACTCTAAGGCGAAGTGTCTTTTCATTCATTAAAATCGGTCCGGTGGATCCGAAGATACGACCTTTAGCAAACGATCATTTCCTATACAAAAAGTGCTATTTCATAGAAGCCAAGGTTAATGCAAACATCCTACGTTAGTTAGTTAGTCAGTTAGTTAGTTAGTTAGTTCCAGGGCCATTTGTAACCGTCTTTTTTGGCTCGTGCTCGAAAATGCCTCGATAATTTTGCAGGGACCTTCGGGTGGACATGGACATTCTACGATATATGAGATTATAAAACATATGAAGGGACCCGTGCGTTTCAGAATAGTTGCGGCAAAGAGAGTTAATGTTATGAAAAGACTGGAACGTATTTAAATAAATATTGCGTTCACATCATGCTCGGACCGGTAGCGGAGAGCGTGACGCAGTCCCCACACCCAAAAAAAAAACGTCCACAAACCCACAAACCTCAAAACGAACTTTTGAGTTTTTTCCCCTCGTCCCCCTCCCCCTTCAAATTGTTGAACAAACAACGTCGCAGCAGCTTTCCATCAAGCCCTCACTCATCAAAATCGGTTGAAAACGAGCCGAGATATCGCCAATCAAAGATGACCAATTTCTATGGTAAAATGGTGAAATTATCTTTCAAAGTAATAAAAATTTTATTCCTGTGTTGTGTGTCAACGATGTATGTATCTATGTCTCACAAATTTTTTCGGAGAAAAATTTTTTCGGAGAATAATTTTTTTGGAGAAAAACTTTTAGGTATAAAATTTTTTTTGGAGAAAATTTTTTTTGGAGAAAATTTTTTTTCGGAGAAAATTTTTTGTTTTTTTTCGGAGAATTTTTGGAGAAAATTTTTTTCGGAGAAAATTTTCAGAAAAAAATTTTTCCTTAAGAAAATTTTTTTCCGAGAATATTTCTTCGAAGACAATTTTTTTTCGGAGAAATTTTTTTTCTAAGAAAATTTTCTTTTCTGAGAAAATTTTTTTCAAAAAATAGAAATTTTTTCAATAACTGAAAACTTCCAAAACGACTGAGATCACAACAAAAACCTCTTTAAAGGTAGAGTGTGACGCAGTCCGTAAGTCCGCTTCCAACATTAATGATATCGCTTGAGGTGACGCTATCGCAGATAATACGCAGAAGTTTGTTTGAATGGAACCTTGTTTTAAAAGTTTTGATTTCCTGAAAAAATTAGAGCGCTTTCTTTGAAAAAAATTACGTTGTGTTAAAAAATTGCGTAACAAATGCCGGACCCAACGACGAAATAATTTTTCTGTACTTTCAGTTTTTGCGCTGCAAAAATTTGACTTTTGTTTCTTATTGCGTAGATTTTTGAGAGTAAATTTAAATTTTTGCGTCAACAAAAAAAAAAAATGTCCGTCCGTCCGTCTGTCAACACGATAACTCGAGTAAAACTCAACCGATTTTCAAAAACTTTTTTTTTCCTGAAAGGTAATCGAAAAATATTTTATATGATTGAATCTGGGCACCGTCTGCCAAAGGGCCACCAAGCTAGGGCCGTTTAAGTGATTTTTAGTCTTTTGTACATAACTCGAGTAAATCTCTTCTGATTTTCAAAATTTTTTTTCGTTTGAAAGACCTGGGCATAGCCGATAATTTCTGGAAGAAACTTTTTTAAATTTGAGTCCTTGGACTTAGCTAGGGCGCTAAAATCGAGTCTCTGCTAGGGCTCTATGTGTTTTTTGTCCATAACTCGGGCAAATCTTTTCCGATTTTCATAATTTTTTTTTCTTCTAGGCAGATCTAGGCATCACCGACAGTTCATAAAATAAACTTTTGCCTGTGCTCAAGGCTCAAGTGGGCCATGTCGGTCCTAAGGTTGGCCCTAACCAAAAAACAATTTTTTTTGCTATGTTGCAGAGCAAATTGAGGGAAACATTTTTGGCTATGGAATTATGTGTCCCTCCTTTACTTAGGGCTCTAGGTCGGCCTAAGGTCGACCCTAGCCCAAAAAATGGTTTTTTCTATGTTGTAGAGAAAATTGAGTAGAACATTTTTGTGCTTTCGGAAAGGTTTTTTTTTACAACGTTTCTTCGGACGGGTTTTTCAATATTGCCCTATCGGCAATTTCCTATACAACTTGATGTGGACGCAATTTCATACACTTAAGAGTTCAGGCAATATTTACTTAAATACGTTCGAGTCTCTTCGTAACATCAACTCTGTTTGTCTCACCTATTCTGATACGTACGGGTCCCCTGCATATGTTTTTTATTGTTGATTCGTCATCTAAGGACCATGATCGATGCTCCCCCCTACTCCCGGGTCGAAATTCGACTGGTTACAAACGTCGTGGTAAACTCATAAGACCCCTTTTCGAAGAACTTCGTGTGTGACGCTTACAGCTTTGAAACGCAAAAAATTTTTTTGGAATGTTTTCATTTTTGATTAAAAAAATGCGTCACAAATGCTGGACCCACCAATGTAATAATTTTTCTACGCTTACAGCTTTCATACGCAGAAATTTGATTTCTTGTACAAAAATGCGCCGTACATCCCATAAAGTCAAATTTTTGCGTTGTGAAAGCTGAACAGAGCAACTATAACACTGGGGGGTCCGGCATTTGCGACGCATTTTTTAATCAAAAATGAAAACATTCCAAAAACATTTTTTGCGTTTCGAAGCTGTAAGCGTCATGCGTCACCACAATTGATATCAGTTGGTTTGGAAGAAGAGACGAGGACTTGCGTCACGTTTCCCTTAAGTCAAGAATGGATATGATAGGAAAGTCCTCCTGAAAAATTTTCCTGTGCTAACTTCAGGGACATAAATTTTATTAGGACCAACGACATATTAAGTATAGACTGACAGTCTTTAACAAAAAATTATCACAAATTGAAACATGAAATGCGAAATGTTTAACCCTGGTTTCCACTCAAAAAAAGTAATCCGTTTGGCGCTATTAAGGATTTTAATTAGTTGAAAAAATCACGTGACAAATTTCAACCAATTAAAACTCTTAACGGTCCAATAAAAAAAATTTTTTGTTCAATAAAAATAATGAATGACCAATAAAAAAATTCATTTTCCTTTTACAATTTTAAAATATTTCGGGCGATTTTTTCAGAAATAGATCAAAATTTAGCGTTAATTTAGAAGTGTGGCATAGATTCATCGCTTTTATAGCAGACATGTTTCTGTCCATTCTATATTTTAACAATCTACGACAAAAAGTTTGGCTGATTGGGACGTTTACGCCTGCAGATGCAGATACAAACAGCATAACAAAATTTTGACCAGTATTTCCAAATGTTACCATAACAACGGATCTACTAAGTCAAAGAGTTTCTCTTTGAATAATCGTACAAACGATGTGTACATAAGGCTGCATATTCGAGATTATTACTCACTCAATATGCGATCACGCTAATATGCACATGGTCTTGCGACAAAGGTGCACTGAAGAGGCGTAAGCGTCCCAATCTGCCAAACTTTTTTCGTGGATTGTTAAAATATAGAATGGATAGAAACATATCTTGTATAAAAGTGACGAATCTATGCCACATTTCTAAATTAACGCTAAATTTTGATCGATTTCTGAGAAAATCGTCCGAAATATTTTCAAAATTGCAAGATCGAAGAAACATTGACCGAATTTAAATTTATTTTTTTATTGGACATTTATAATTTTTATTGGACAAAATCATTTTTTCTATTGGAAGGCTTAATACGATCCAAAAACGGTTAACGTAGTTCCTTTGTTTACTGAAAAAATTAACTTGGAAACTTTGTCAAAATTTCGAAACATTCCATTAACTGAATAATGAGATTCTCAGAAAATTGCAGACAAAGTTTAAATGTTAATTTTGTTAGGAACATAAACCTAAAATGCAAACGAAGAGATTTCATTACAATCAAAAAAGGTATAATGAATCATGTAAACTCGTAACTTTTACGATGTTTGCTGTATAGTAAGAGCAATCGGCGGCGTTTCGACGCCCGATGGTAAATTTCAATCGGCGGCGGCGTGCTTTCAGCGTGGCACACGTCTCTACCTTCAATCATCAACTTACGAGTAACAATACGATAATTGGTCTCCAGCTTTAATGCAACGCAAAACGATGAAAACGTTATCAGTTCCAGACGAAACTCTCATGATGTTGGGATAAAATGAATGATTGACCAAACAGCCGAATAGTTAAATTGCCTGGCCAATTTCAATTGTCTTTTTTCTGTTGAAGGCGAGTAATGAAGTAGCGTTACTTGACGATATGAGGATGGCACGATAGATGAAGTCAATCAATACATCTTCGTCTAGATCATTTATAGTGAACATCGATCTGAACGCTACGTTGCGCATTAGTTGACGAAAGAGATTCGCTACGTTGAGTGCATTTAACCCGAATGTGAAGTCAGTTACCTGGTCTTCGTTAGTGCACAACGAGTGATATATTTGAAATTTGTGTAGCCCATTTAACAGTGTGACGTGCTCGAAATCAAATATTGTAAACTTGTTCGTCCACCCATTACTCGCAAAACGGGCCATTCCCGCGGTAGAGCTAAAAGTTCTAAGCGCTCGCAGTACCAAGCGCAAAACAAGTTTGCTGCCTGCATTTCTCTCCAAAAAATTTGAAATCGGACATTCAATTCGATGGAAGTACATAGCTTCTTCTTCCATCCTACAAACGGTGCAAAGCATGCAATTTGTACAATTGTCGCATGGAAATAAACTCAGCAATTTTTCTTTGGTACAATAGGAGCATCGTTCATAGTTCAGATTTTCGTTAATTGTATTGATGTAGGAATCTTCGATGGCAATTATTTGACCCGGTGGAAAACTCTTTGCCGTAAATATGTGCCTGCTTTCGAACTCATTTGATCTCAATTGCAAACCGTAAGCGATGAATGGTATCCTTTCATCCAATACTCGAGTAATCATCGGTGTCCTCCTTACAAGATCATTGAAAACGCGGCTGCCACCTGCCTGCTTTCTTTTACGCGTTATGACTCTCATATCATCCTGCATATGCTGTGGGAGACTGTATAGAAGGGCAATCGTTCCACTTTGGGCACAGCATTCTAACCGTCTCAGTCGATACTAAACTTGACACCGTTTGACATCGTCAATTGAAAATAATCATTGGAAATATCCATCTACATCCACTCCTGTGTCCCATTCACCTTTGACAGACGCCAAGCATTTTAAAATGTAAAATCTTTTACTTCAAATATTAAATTTGCTTTAGTGTTAACACAAAATCTATTACTTTATAGAATGTATAGAACTCTAGCTATATAGGCAAACGTATACGTCGCATACCGTCACTTACTCTGGCGTCTTTACCCATTGATCGTTTCCAAAGATTGTTTTGAATTGACGAATATAATTCGCCCAGTATTTCAGATTTTGTTGCAAAACACAAAGCTTTGTTGAGCGATTGTAAAGCACCTAACCAATCTCCCGCCACGATTAGACCATCAACCCGTCGAAGTTCGTTTCTTGCTAATGTATTATTCTTTTTTACCTCCGGTACGTCAAATATGTCCTCCTTGCCTTCTGATGCCAATTGAGAAAGAATGTAACGCACGCGTTGAGAGTTTTGACTAAAATTTCTTAAATTAGGAATATCACCATCCGTTAAGAGTTTCATTGCATAATGCCACCTATCCATTTGATTTCATTAATTTTTATTTTATATTATTTTTACGAAGCACAAAAAGCAGAGCAAAGGTGGAAATTTCGGCGGGGAATACACGAAAGGCAATGTTTTATAAAAGGGATAAAAAGTGAAACTATTTCAACTATCTTCACGTGACATTATGCAGCGTTGGCAGTTTCAAATTTTTAAAAGCTTTTTTTTCTAAACCAAATAGTGCTAGGGACATTACGAGAGTAATGATGTTCATTTTATGTCACATCAGTCATCATAAATTGAAGGTTTTTACGTAAGGTATTCATTTGAGGACATTTCACATGCAGCACTTGATCTGTAGCTCATAATAGTAGATTAGGAGGTATCATGCGAAAGAAAGTCTAAGGAACCAAATTTGGTGGAAACCAATGACATATTAACTATAGACTGGCAAAAATGAAATGTGAAAAGTTTAGTAGTGTTAGTGCTTCCACTTAAATTTTTGTGCATTACGCACCTTCAGCAAATCATATAAAAAAATGTCCAAAAAAATATTCGTCGTTTTTTATTTGGATGACGGAACCATAGCAGGAAACCACGAAAGTGTGCTTCAGGATCTCAAAACAATCATAGAAGAGTGTGGAAAAATCGGCCTGTCGATCAATCCAGCCAAGTGTGAGCTTTACTTCTGTTCGGAAGTAGATGCAGTGGTTGTCAGCAAGTTTGACGAAATATCGCCGGGAATAATCATTGTGAATGAATTAACTCTCCTAGGTGCTCCAATTACTGACAACGCGTTCACCAAAGTATTTAAGAAGAAATTGGATCAACTGAAGCTACTATTCGGAAGGCTAACCAATCTCGATAACTATCAAATTGCCTACTACCTCCTAAAGAACTCCCTTTCGATCCCCAAATTAGTCTTCCTGCTGAGAACATCTCCGACGTGGAACAACATCGACCTGATTGAAGAAATGGACAATTGTATGAAAACTACTTTGGAGACCTTAACGAATACGAACATAAATCATGAACAGTGGATCTTATCATCATTACCGGTGCGCTGTGGAGGCCTCGGAGTTCGACGTGTTTAAGATTTGGCCATGCCAGCCTTCCTATCGTCAGTGAGCGGACTATCAACAATGGTCAGTATTATGTTACAATTACCGTCGCTTACCATTGAAGACATTTCCGATTACGTGGATGGTATCAACTCTTGGCAAAGACTGAATCCTGGAACCACTCCGCCAACGTTTCCTCAAGCACAGAAACATTGGGATATCATCGGGATCGACAGACTTCTTAACGAGATTCAACCAGGTGATAAAGAAGATGTAGCCAGAATTTTGGCAATTCAAAAACCCGAATCTGGTGCATGGCTCAATGCACTACCATCATGGAATCTCGGAACATTGTTGGAAAATAACTCGTTCCGTATAATGGTTGGCCTTCGGTTGGGTAGTGATATTTGCGAACCCCACACGTGTGTTTGCGGCTCGACAGTGACGACCAAAGGACGACATGGTCTAAAATGCAAAAAAAAGTGCGGGAAGATGGTCTAGGCATGCAGAATTAAACAGCATCATAAAACGAGCGCTTGCGACAGCCGATATACCAGCTAGATTGGAGCCACCGGGCTTATTTCGAAAAGACGGTAAGCGTGTCGATGGAATCAGCCTAATTCCTTGGACACGTGGGAAAACTCTGGTGTGGGATGCCACTTCCACGGACACTTATGCACCCGGAAAAGCAGCGGAAGAAAAAGTCAAACGAAAAGAAGAAAAGTATAGGACGTTGATTGAACGCAACTACCACTTCGTACCATTTGCCATAGAAACAGTGGGACCCTGGTGTGATGAGGCTACAAAACTATTTGACGAACTGGGGACAATGATCTCGTTCAAGACAGACGAGCCAAGATCAAAAGCTTTTCTAAAGCAGCAAATTAGTATGGCAATTCAAAAAGGCAATGCGGCTGCTGTGATGGGATGCTTCGAACCAAGTGATACGATGAAGGAAGTCTTTTATCTGTGATTTTATTGTAATTTTGTATTTTTTGTGACCAAGTCTAATTTTGTAATATTGTTCGAATGCTGAGATTTAATAAATTTTACATTGTAAAAATGTCGTCACGATAGTTAAAACAAAAAATTAGAATTCCACTTTTATATGGCATTCTCTGTTATCAGATTTTGTTGCCTCCTGAAATACTCCTCTAAACCATTCTTGTTCCCGTACTTTATCACTACTTTTTGGTCGTCTTTTCTTTTTGTTCATCCAGTATCGAACAACAGGAACTGGATCAAACTGTTTGTGTTAATATGTAGGTATAATTCGACAAAGTGACTGGCAATAATGAAAAACGGTCATCGTCTTTAAACTTGTTGTATGTACCTGGAAAGTACAATAGCGTTCACTAAATAGCCTGAATGCAAACAACATATTGTACTGGCATCAACGGTCGAGTAATAGTGACGGAGCGGTGTGACAAAGTCATGGTGGCTAAGTTTCATTCTTTAGAGTAAAATGATGCACAAACGATTTGTTTATTTTCAAAAATTAATACCAAATTATGTACACCATTTTCCTATGACATTTTGTGGTTCACTGAAACTATTTCCAGAAATATAACACAATTCTGACTCGATCACTGTTCTCCGTAGAGTATGTGTGTTTTGTATTGAGGCTTGTTAGTATTTTCAAATAAGAGAAATTAGAAAATTTCTATAACACTTACTAAGCAACCGCTCTACGTCTGCCGAGTGAGGTTTGGTTGTCCATGTTCCAGTTATTGCACAGTGTTAAACATATCCGGCCGTATTTCGATTAATTTCTGCAGCGCGGTAAGCGGATGTTCACATTAATACGATTTTAACATTTCGGTTGCTTCATAATACTCAGACAATAGTACTTTATTGGTGGGCGAGAGAAAATCGAGGATTTCTTCTAATGTAAATATTGTACATAACGAGTGAGCGTAGCGAGATTTCTCACGCCCACCAATACAATATTTTATTTCATTAGGCGAGAGAATATCGTACGTTATTCATTCGAGCGCAGGAATGTGATAACTGCGAGAATTTATCAATGCTTCGAAGTGTCAGGATCCTGGGTTCGAGACACGGCGGCTGCAGGTCTTTTTTTCATTTTTTTTCCAATACTTTTTTTTTAATTCTATTTATTTATGTTTAGTCGTTACGTGAAATTAGTATTTCCATATACACATTTGAATTTTGCTCTGTGAGAAAATCACATTTATAACACAAATAAAAGCTGATTCAAATACAAAACGAACAAAAATACAAATACAAATACAAAACGTAAAGAAAACCATTCAAAATACATAAGCTTATGTTGTATATCGAGAAAAACAACGCTAGTGTTTGTGAGAGACACATTTGTACATTCTAAGTTACTATATGCTTCTATTTGTCAACAAACAGTATCAACAAAATTTGCACATAGCAAATGAGCGAATTTGTGCAGTGGTTAGCGTCGATTCTTGCGGATCGGTGGGTCGTGAGTTCAAATCACGGCGGTGGCACTGTTTTTTTCAGTGAATTGGCAAAGAGGAAACGAATTTTCCCTAGTATGGTTTTTCCTTTATATGCAAGAGTGAATAACGTACGCTATTCTCTCGACGATGAAACAATTGAGCTACGTCGAGTTTTTTCTATATGAAAGACATAATAAACATTCGATGAAATAATAGTAGATTATGCACCGCTGTCCAGGATGCTCTATTTTGACGATTTGGAGGTTATTTCCCGAGCCGAAGGCATGGGAAATAATCCAAATCGTCAAAATAAACCATCCTGGACAGCGGTGCATATGATATTTTATCTGCCGAGAAAAGATATATCGAGAAAAACAATTTTGCCCTAGGGAGAAAAATGCGAGATTAGCGTTCTAGGCAGATAAAAACAGTTGTTCGTCTAAGTCAGGAATCATGGAAGAGTGACACTTTCTAATATATATATTCATATATGCTGGCAGAGGAAGACATTTCACCTATTGGTTTTATAGTCGATTGTAGAGTGTCATCTCTTTGGAAACGTAAGATTAGATGCTGAATTAAAGAATTTATGATCTGTTGTCTCTTCAATTGTGTGAAAGAAGTTGTGTAACCACCTCGTCTTCGATTAGTATTCGTGTTTAATCTGAGCCCAAAAAACTTTGTGATATTTCCTTTTGTAATCACTCTTGACAGAAACAATTCTTCCATTCCTGACTCGACCGCCGAATCTTCACACAGTCGCAAACGGTTAATTAATTTTTCCTTTATCTGAATCAAATCTGACATACAAATATAATTCGATTGACACATTTTTTGATATGTTTTAAGAATCATCCGTCATCCGTTGAAAACCTTTGCAAAAACTGATTTAAGTGTTCGATATTGAAATAATGAATGGAAGCTCGCCAATTCCGTAGAATAACGCTGAATAATTGGAACAAAAACTCTGCCCAACGAACTTCAAAATATCCAGGGTAACGAAGAGGTCTTGGCAAATTGTTACTTTGTGCTGCATCGGAAGTTAGTTGACAGTTTTCTACTGACACCGATGAGATTTGTGACGATGTTAATTTTACAGACAGATTTCCACGCTAAATTTATCCTATGTTCAACACGCCATATCGAAAATAGTGGAATTCCACTTCCGCTAAATTTCCTTTCTTCAGTCAATGACACACATAGTCCATTGATACGACCCATGTTCAAGCTTTCACCGTCAGTAACTCAGTGGTAACGTACTGGCTTTCCACCAAGAATACCCGGGTTCAAGCCCGGTGAGGATAAAATTCTGTATAGGATTTTTCTTCAATTTGTAGCATGAAAGTAAGAAGTAACGTTCCTAAGCACAACCAAGCTTCTAAAAATGGGTAGTTGTGGTGTTTGGTGTCCACAATGAACCGTACACAGAAGAACGACATGTATGACGTCACCCATACACGATGAATTTTGTGTATCTGAGTCTATCTTAAGGCGGAGATATAATAAACACCAGATGAAATCCTATATGTAGCTACAATATATAGGCGTGGTTCGGAATTCACGTTAAGCATGTGGTCCAACAAACAGATTAATGGTTGCTCACAAAAATGCCCTGGAAAAAGGTATTTCAGTTGTGTGAGATACACTGCATTTACGGGCTCATTTAGAATAAGCATAGTTACGTCGGAGGCTTGAAGATGTATCGTAATGTCCGGGCCCAAAAAGCGAGATTCATTTGGCGTTTACGGCTTGTGCCGGAGGCTAGAAGATGTATCGTAGTACGTGTGCTCAGACGACGATGCTTACCGGTTACAATGGGAACATTCAAATGTAGGAATCTAACTAAGACAGAATACATGACTAGGTGGAATGATAGAAGAGTAACGGGGAAGGAACAAAGGATCATAGTATCTGTGTTTCAAGGCCAGTTGGCCGCCTCGACCAGAAAATCTAACCACGGATGTTACAAGCGTGAAAAATTCGTTCCAAGGTAGAATAGTTCCAACTACATCCTTCACGCATTGCAAATAGGATGGTGCTCTACCACATTATGACACTCCAAATCCGATAAATTTTTTTTTAAGTTTACCATCAGCCTTTATGATTTGCGCCATAACGTATAAATTGTGTTTCTGCGATCCATCAACTGAGCCATCTAGTCGTAGCGATATAGCCAAAGAATGTCTGATGCACAATTGAATATTTTCCTTGTCAGTTATTACGATGGCATTTCGGCAATTGTGTTAATCTGCTTAGCAGAATAATCCAAATTAAAAAAATAACCGAAACAAACTCACAATTCTTCTACTTCAAAATTGTTCAAACGAAATGGCATGCATCCAATCGTAGGATCTGGATTGTATAAAAGGCGAGTTGCCATAGTCTGAGTATCATTCTATCATTTACTTATATTTCATAACTAGTAAATTTTCGCTTTAACATTAAAGGGTAGGTTACGTAGTCGCTTTATCATTTTCGCGTGTTGTCTATTCAGAGAGCCATATTTTTTTTCGTTGTAAATAATGATGCGTAATGTTTCAACTTCCCTCGTACTCCACTTCCTCCGTGGAACGTATGCAACGTTCCCCGTATTCCACTTCCCCCGTATTCCACTTCCCCCGTATTCCACTTCCCCCGTATTCCACTTACCCCGTATTCAACGTTCACCGCATTCCAAATTCGCCGTATTCAACTTTCCCCGAATTTTATTTCTTCGTATTCCACTCCACCGTATTCCACTTCCCCCGTATTCCACTTCCCCCGTATTCCACTTCCCCCGTATTCCACTTCCCCCGTATTTCAAGTTCCCCGTATTCAGGGTTGCACTTGCTATGTATTCTACTCTGACACTTCCCCGACCAAATCTCTAAGACGACATCTTGACTAACTTTCAGCCGATTTTCAATTATGACCCGTTTTTTACCCATAACTCCCTTATTTCAGAACAATATTCCACCCCGGAACATGTTTTCTCGACGTTTTGCACCATACCCGACAACATATCAAAAATCATTTTTTCAGTAATTTTCGGGCAGCGGAGCAAATTTTTGTCCATTTTTGCCTCCTTTGATCGACCCTGAACACCGAACCGCTCAACCGATTTTCTTAAAATCGGTTCTGCTACCTTCACACTGTCGAAACCTTTCATTTGACACCTCACTGGCCTCATTCCGGCAACTACCGGCCGAGATATTGGTTAATAAGTGCTCCAGCTCTGGATAAAATCGTCAAATAATGACCTATAGCTCGGTAGTATGAAACTTTTTCACCCAACATTGTTCAGCAATTTTTTTGTCCCAAGCCTCCACTATCGACTGGCACTCAAAAGTTATCTCTACTTTGTCCAGCTTTGTTCTACTTTGTTCTACTCATCAACATCAACAACTTTCCCGAAGAAACCAAACGCGTAACTATTCTAATTCAGAAGATAGCAAAAATCCAAGATGGCGTCACTTTCACAGGTGGCAGCCATTTTCTTAGGATTCATAAAGATTCTACTCACAAAACTCTAAGACTTTGCCAAAGGAACCTATCGCCCAACTCGCGTACATTCCAAGATATTTTTAAAAACATTAAAATTGGCCCAATGTCCAGCTGCCCGACATTTTCACCAATGCTGGTGACTTCTACCCACTAAACTCTAAGACTTTGCCAAAGAAACCTATCGCCCAACTCCCATACATTCCAAGATATTTTTAAAAACATAAAAATTGGCCCAATGTCCAACTGCCCGACATTTACACCAACCAAAAAAATGTATAAACAAAATCAATGCATCATTTCGTTCCATACAAATAATTCCTTACAAAAAAAATATTTGAATACGCCACATGATTTCATTTCATACAAATAAAAAAAAAAATTTGAATACGCCACTTAATAAACGAACGTAAATACATTGAGAATATTAGTGAATGAAGCCACGTGCATAAAATAGTTTTTTCGTTTATTGCTTCTTATTACATGTACTCACACACACACACGTAAATATTCTCCTTGGAATTACTTGAACAAATCTCATACAAAATTTCTAATCATTTTTCGTTGTATAAATTTTATACTTCACAGGAAGACGCAGTTCCAAATGTATAAATACCACTTTTTAATTCGCTTGAAAGTATCGCCGGTTGGTGATGTCCAGCGCTAAGCGCCGTTGCAAAACGAAGCTAGGTGCGGATGGCGATACTGTTCTTATTATGGGAGACTGTACCCATAATAAGAGCAAACTATTTTTGAAGGGACTGCTTCATTGCGGTCCCAGTACTTTAACAAAAGGAACGTCTCTCGTTCTCTATCTCTAGGTTTCCCTTGTGGTTTTCTGTTCTCTCTCGAAATTAGGTTTGCATTGCTTTTTTGGGTTAAAAAAAGCAATGCGAAAGGGAGGGTTTAGTTCCTCGGAACTCTTCAAGCAGGTCGGACGTAGATAGATTCACATGCGAATCTACTTTTGCATTGCCTTTTTTTGAATCATATAAGGCAATGCAAAACGACTTTTTGCTTCAGTTCCTCGGAACTCTTCAAGCAGAGGTCGGACGTAGATAGATTCTCATGTGAATCTACTTTTGCATTGCCTTTTTTTTATTCATATAAGGCAATGCAAAAGAATCTACTATTGCATTGCCTTTTCTTTGGCTTTCGGCTTATAAAAGGCGCAATGCAAAACGACTTTTTGCTTTAGTTCCTCGGAACTCTTCAAGCAGGTCGGACCTATGTTGGTTCACGCTGGAAATTTGTGACCGACAGACAGACAAACAGACAAACTTTTGAATTTTATAATTATAAATTTATACAGGGTGAAAAAGAAAAATAGTCGAAATCGATTGATTAGATATTGTATTTGAAGACAGTTTGTTGTGCTAAACTTTTGGGAAGACTTTATTTTCATCTTTATATTTGGTGGTTGAATTAAAAAAAGGAAATTTTATATGAAAATGGAATCCTCATCCTCATCCAAAGATTATGGTGTTTATGCATTAATTGCGAGTTTTGTCTATTGGAAAGTATTACTTGAGATCACTTTTAAAGTAGCATACGATTATCAAATTTAAAAAGGATCTTCATTTTCTGGAGGTTATGTTCAAAATAATCCATTTTTGTACATTTTCAAAATAGGCCAAAGCCAATTTTTTTATACCGTAATACATTGGAATCCTTTGATATACAGAGGACACCTTATTTTTTCGATAGTTCCAGCTGATCGGCCAGAAAATGGATAAACATAATATTAACAAAATTGTTGCTGTTGGGGACCATCCATAAATTACGTACGCTTTTTTCAGTGCTGTCAGCAGATTTAAATCAACAATAACTTGAAAAATATTCACTTTTGAGACGTCAAATGTATGGCCGACCCCCAAACTACCCCCCTAAATGGGGGGAGGGGGGGGGGGGGTCGGCCATACATTTAAAGTCTTAAAAGTGAATATTTTTCAAGTTATTGTTGATTTTAATCTGCTGACAGCACTGAAAAAAGCGTACGTATTTTATGGATGGTCCCTTGGTGTGTCAACGTCATCAATTCAAATGACCGGTCAACATTTTTATTCTGGAGCGATCAATGAAATGCATCAATTTTGAATAGTAAATTTGTTTTTGTTGCTGTGTCGTAAAGTGAGGTTAAAATGTGTTTGCATTCAAATGTCAATGAAAGTTCAATTGAATAACAATAGATGGCACAGCTCTTTGTGAGTCGCTTGTCATTCAGTCGAACTAACATTGAGGTGAAGCACCGATTTGAAAAACGCGCTTCGCGAATTAAACCAACCGGCGGTCGATTAAGACCAACTAATAGCTAGGACAAAATTTTATTTTTGAAAGGACAAATTGAGGGCGTAATATTAGGCAGGTCAAAAAAAATTTCGGTGACCATGACTACATAAATGTAACACCACCTTTAAATTGCGTGTTTGTTGGTTGATAAGGTCGCTTTCAGAAACCGAAATGTCTCAGTTGAACAATAGAAAACGTTAATGTCTGGCTGATCTCAGCTCGGGGCGTTACGTCCATAAACGTTTAACTATGTCGCAAGTGAAAGCCGCATAAATTTTCAAACCGTTTATTATTTTATTTTCATGTAAGAGGGCGCCGAAGCCGCTGGGGCTAGAGATTGTATTGACGGGTTTCTGTAAAAATGCCGTAAATGGCACCTGCAGGTCACAATATGTAAATTATTGCACCATTTTTAATACGCCCATCTTCAGTTTAGTAATATATGTCGGAAGAGTCAGCCATGAAAGCCGCCGAAAAATGGGGGCTGGGGGTCAAAAGTGTCGCCGCCGCCGCTGGGGTTTTTGGTCGGTTAGACATGGCTAGCCGCCATCAGCCGCCGCCAAGGGTCTATGTCGGCTAGCCTTTCTGCAACATTTTCTTAATCAATCACGAAACCAATTCTGTATCTATCACAAAAATTATAGTTCGACAGCTATTAAAGAGCAGACTAAGTCTGAAATTTTTTTTTAATTGTGAATTGTGACTTAAACAAAAATTTATACTTGTCCTATTGTCTTACCTGTACTATGACTTAATTTAAATGAAAAATCAAAAGACACACAGTACTTCTTATAAAAAATTATTTCGAGTCAAATAACACAAAAAGATAGAAAAAAAAATTTTTTTAATGATTCATAAGAAAAATGAAAAATGTAAAATTCGTGGGGTAATGGCGATCACTTGCATGGCTTCAAAATCTACTGTTGTCAGATGTCCCCAAAAATTGTCAATTTTGCTGATATTACCTTTCATTTAAATAAAAAAAATTGTAGGCTACTCAAGAGATAGAAAAACTACATCTGTCAAGTGAGTTCTTTAGTGAGGTTATATAACTGTCAATCTGAAACATAAAAATACTCCTTTGACGCCTCTACTTTAATTAGACACATGATCTTGTGCTACGAAAGGTGAAAACAGTTTCATTTATGTCACTTTACAATATGTAATAAATAGGTTCAATCAAAACAAGCGAACAAATTAAAACATGTAGTGATCGCCATTACCACCGCCTCCCCTACATATCTGGCAGATGTTAGGATCTATTTTACTTTAATCGAACCTTGACTTCTTTAACTATTTTCTTCATTAATAATGTGGTTCTTGAGACGAATCATTTAAGCCATATGTGCACTTGGGAAAGCTCGTCATTACCCCTAAAGGGGGTAGATCGGTAGATTTAGCAAAAATTCACATCAATTTTTTGTCGTAGTTCGGTGATGCCGTTTTTTTTCAAGGTTTCAGATGATGGTACTATACACTGAAACATCTACTTCTCGTGTCGATCGACAATGATATCTATTGACTAAAGCGAAAAAAAAGACTTAGTTTCAGGGGTTATTATTCAGAATTTTAATTCTTAAAGAATTGTGAGAATTTTTAAAAATTTTAAGAATTAAAATT
The DNA here is from genome assembly GCA_029228625.1 of Pseudolycoriella hygida. NCBI lineage: Eukaryota > Metazoa > Arthropoda > Insecta > Diptera > Sciaridae > Pseudolycoriella > Pseudolycoriella hygida. The sequence goes on from CM055403.1 coordinate 123,812,573, forward strand.
CTGAATAATAACCTCTGCTTTGTCTGCTTTGTGCTCTGTCACACTGGTCCCAATGGTATAAGTGTTTGTGGTCAAAATTAGTTGAAATTTACGGTAAATTTACGGATGATTAAATTTCTTCAATAAAACTAATCACACCGGGATCAGCAAGACAGGATAATTCACGACGATGACTCTTCTGATATATAATACTAAACTGAAGATAGTCGTATTAAAATGGTGCACTAATTTACGTGCTGTGTCATGCGGATGCCATTTACGGCATTTTTACGGAAACCCGTGAATGCAATCTATAGCTGGAGGCTCATCTCTAGCTGGGGCGCACCGGGCAACGGGCCTGGATTACATGGACATAAAAAGCCAGTGGTGCCCCCATAGCGTTTCAGACGTTTAGAGGTGTTGGTCTAGAGACGCAAGTGGTTTTGAAGAAATTAGGCAAATTAACGAGTTTCGTAACGCACTTAATCAAGTACCTGATTCGGCTTTTAATCGTTTTTTGGAAATGTGATACCAGAATCCGTGATATTTTCTATTTTGTATTTTCTGTTTTGTATTTGTATAATTTATTATTTAATTTTTTTAATTTTAAATTTGACGAACTGATGAATTATTTATGATGTATTTATTTGACGACCTACTTCATCTTTCATTTTTGTTTTGACCCGATAAGGGCCTAATATTTGGGAACCGAATCCCTAAATTCCCGAAGATTCCCAAAGATTCCCAAAGATTCCCAAAAGATTCCCAAAGATTCTCAAAGATTCCCAAAGATTCCCAAAGATTCTCAAAGATTGCCAAAAGATTACCGAAGATTCCCAAAGATTCCCTAAGATTCCCAAAGATTCTCAAAGATTCCCAAAGATTCCCAAAGATTCTCAAAGATTCCCAAAAACTCCAAATAATAAATAAACTTATGAAAACTGGTGAGTAGCTATTAGGAAAAATATTCAATAAGTAAGAGTGGAGAAGTAAAACTTATTTTCAAAATTCATTCAGAGTAAACGAGTGTTTCATGCGAATTATCACAAATATTCATTAAATTGTATCATCAAATATTTCCAAGCTCGTTCATTTGAAAATCAATTTCCGTGCAAAATTCATGGAGATACAGACGGAAAAGTTTTCACTGACTAAAAAAATTACGTTTTCTACCATTTTTTCGATCGTAACTTTCAAAGCTTTTGACGTATTTTTTTCATCTTCGAACTTCACCTTTCTTTTTTGATTAGCTTTCAGGGCGCAAACAAGATTACGAAACGGTTGAGATTTATTCGAGTTATCGTTTTCAGGGACAGACAAAACTTCTGTTGCGCAATTTTCTTACTTAGGCCTAAAAACGAAAAACCCAATGACACCCGGTTTGAAATTTGTTACGAACGTTGTGGTATACGCATAAGACAACTTTTCGAAGTACTTCGTACTCCGTAAGCGGCGAAAAATATTTTTGATGAACTTATGTAAGGGGCCATTCACAAAACACGCAAGTTAGAAAAATAAGTTTTGTAACCCCCCTTCCCATCGCACGCTCATTTTGATACATTAGGATGTGTGATAGCACGCTTTTGTTAAACCCACCTCCCATCACCACATCACCTCCCTTCTTAGTATCGTGCATACTTTGTGAATGAACCCTAGACTATCGACGTATATTTTTACTCGCTGTTACATCCGAAAACTTGTCGTTACATGTCTATTTGCACCACCCAGAAGTGATTCATTACATGGATGTTTCAGGCTTCCACCGAAAAAGTCTCATTACATGTATATATCTACAGTAGGGGAAGCTTAGCAAGTCATTCATTTTGAATCATTTCGCGACACTCGCAAACATATTCGTGTATTTTTAAGAAACTCGCTTTAAAAACTATTTTTCTGCTCCTGTAGTTGTATACCTCGCCTCCGGATCGGAATACAAACTCTAGACTCGTCAAAAAACAGTTTCTGCTTGTAAAACACTTCTTGAGTTTCGCTATTTCACAAAAATGATCTTTCATGTAACTAGGTCCCACCTTTTGGGTGGGTCAGATCCCTTGACTGATTTTTTACTTTTTCGCGCAGACGGACAAAAAACGTCAGATTTCCTCACAATATTGAGACCGTAAAGTAGGCTTGTTCGGTACACTTTTGAACAATAACTTTTTTTGCCACCTGTTGTTTTCGACCCAGGACCGAAAAGTCTTTTTTGCCCAGTTGAATTTACTGACTTCAATCGAATATCGTAACTGAATGAAAACATCACATCAATTGCAATAATAATGCCTGAAACTAAGTTCTCACATAATTATTTCCGAATTCACTTCACTTTTGATACAATTTCGGTCATCGTATCAATTATTTTTCACATCGAAAACAACTGTTATGAAAAATAGGATGAACATAAGGAACAAACTGTCGCAGTGTCCTATGATGAAAATGCAAATTCTGTATTAAAGCTTGTTGAGTGTTTTGTTCGGAATCTGACTTTTTGTCCGTCTGCGCGAAAAATAGTATACATCACTCGGAGCTAAAACGGTACTGATTTAGACCACGGTGTTGAAAAGGTCTTTCCTCGGGCTCCGCCCTCGGATTCGACCTTTTCACCACCTGGGTCTAAATACACCGTTTTAGCTCCTTGTGATGTAATGTACTATTTCATTATAATGAAGAGAAGCATACCCTACTACAAGAACACTGTTCAATTTATTTTTTAAACTATATTTCATTCAATTAAATACCAAGTAAAGCAAATGAAATTGAATATTTTCATTTCATTGTTGTCTTGGCATGGTAGCAGTGACAGTAGCCATATAATAAGATTTAAAATTCAAATGGAGGCATTCTCCATGCATTTTCCAATTAAATCGATTCTTACTCGGAAATATGTATTTCGAATAATTTTTCGTTGATAGGAGAGGGTTTGGCAAGGCTGCGCCGAAAGAAAAACGAAAATAACAAACTTCATACCGCGGACGGGGTGAAAGCGAAAATATAAAACCATAGCTTGGAGGGGAAGGGAATAAGTATGAAAGTTGACTATTGTTGGAAATGACAACTTCTTTGTTCATCCGAAGAATGATGACATGAATTTAGACTATTTAGATTTTTAAAATCCTGTTCATTTATATCAACAGCAATATTTTTCAATTTATATTAATTATTGTAAATTCACTGCATTCTGTTGAAACGCGGATTCACTGTTTTATTTATTTTTTTTTTTATATAAAAACTGTTCACTTTGATAGTTCATCGTCCATTTATTAAATGAATATCTGCAATATTTTCTACTTATGAACAAATAACTAAACTCGTGCGATTACGGACCTCGCTTCGCTCGGACCGCAAACTTCACAATCGTAGAGCTAAGGACAAATAGAAATAAGCCAATGTAAGAAATATAAACTTGTCAATGTTATTGGCGTTCCCAGCGTTTAATTTGTAATATTTCACTGTAAAAGATTTTTATTGCTTCTTCCAACGACACTTCTACAATGCTTTCTTTAAAATTTTTGTCTACAAAACAATTGTTTTTGCGTATTGTCCAACTTTAATAACTGACTTAATGGTTGACCATCCACTTTGATAGTTACTCATCGATTATGAACATTTACTATCCGAATTTATAGTTATTTTCCATTCGTGAACAAATAATTAAACTCGTGCGATTACGGACCTCGCTTTGCTCGCCCCGCAAACTTCGCACTCGTAAAAGTTTTTAATTAGTTTTTCCAACGATACTTCCTCAATGCTTTATTTAAAATGTTTGTTTGCAAAACCATTATTTTTGTATACTATCCAACTTGATCGTCGACCATCCGCTTTGATAGTTATTTTCTACTTGAGGACATATAATTAAACTAGGCAAGTGCAAACGTCGCACTGGTAAGACTATTGACAGTTTATCAACTTTTTATGGATAACTTGATACAAAGTTAACTATCAATTAGACAGTCAATCTATCAAGTTCTATCAAGTTCATAGTCAGCAATCAAGTTGATAGTCAACAATCAAGTTGATAGTTAGTCAACAATCAAGTCGACAGTAAGTCAACTATGCAATGCAAAATACAAACAAGACGATCAAATACAATCTATCACGTTGTTAGTTAGTCGACTTGACAACTATCAAGTTGCTAGTTAGTCAGAGATCAAGTTTATAGTTAGTCAACTATCAGGTTGTGCTAATACCTCCACTTCTTGATTATTTTTTTAATTCTTCAAAAATTTCTTTCGAAGTCATTTTTTGAGTTCTTACTGAGCTTTCGAAGTTTGCCCTACAAAAGCTGATTCTCGACTCATAGAAATGTTTACTCCCGCTTCGTTTTTATACTTGACTATACGCTTGATAGATGACTATCAACTTCATTGTTGATAATAATGACGGAGATGGCTTCTGGTCGAAATATGCGTAATAAACGATGAAGTAATTTGTCGAGGTTTCTTATTTATAGCTCATATTTTTGACAACTTGATAGTTGGCTATCAGTTTGATAGTGTACTATCAACTTGATAGTTAGCTATCAGCTTGAGAGTTGCCCATCAACTTGATAGTTGGCTATCAATTTGATAGTTCACTCTCACCTTGATGGTTGACTATCGACTTGATAGTTGGTACTTGACTATCAACCTGATCGTTGACTAATCACTCAATAGTTGAGTATCAGCAATCAACGATAATCTACTATCTACTATGAAACTGTCAACTATCAAATTATTATTAACTATCAGCTATTATTAGCAATTAGCTACAAACTATTAAAATATCAACTAATAACTCCCCCAGTATCAATCGAGTGGGAATCTTTTTGAAGTGCCTAGGCGCTATTTCTTACTTTGTCACTATAGAAGATAAAACAATTTAATTGACTAGAACAATTCTAATAGACTCTGGCAATAACTTCGTACGAGTCTAAAAACCTACTTTCTCTGCAATGTCTACCAGATAAGGATCAGAGTGGGTGTAGGTCAAGTTTGACCTGAAATCGTTTGAATGCGTGAATTAGGGTTTAATGTTAATAAATTTAGAGTGACATGTCAAAAGACGCAAATAGATTTCATGATTTGAATTTCAATTCAATGTACTATTCGCACAGATTTGTGAGATAAATAATTTTTTGTTTGGGTCAAATAATAGAATCAATGAGACAGTGGGTAGCACAATTCCAAAATTTCTTCAGTAAGTACTTAAGTTCTAGGTTTGATAATACCTTTATAGTTGACTCAATCATTTCCAAATATATGAAGATGATTGTCAACTTGATACTTATCTAAGTATCAGCTTGATAGTTGTCCAACTATCAGCTTGATAGTTGTCCAACTATCAGCTTGATAGTTGTCCAACTATCAGCTTGATAGTTGTCTAACTATCAACTTGATACTTGTCTAACTATAAACTTGATAGTTGTCTAACTATCAACTTGATAGTTGTCTAACTATCAACTTGATAGTTGTCTAACTATCAACTTGATAGTTGTCTGACTATCAACTTGGTAGTTGTCTAACTATCAACTTGATAGTTGTCTAACTATCAACTTGATAGTTGTCTAACTATCAACTTGATAGTTGTCTGACTATCAACTTGATAGTTGTCTAACTATCAATTTGATAGTTGTCTAACTATCAAGCTGATAGATTAACTTGATAGTTGTCTAACTATCAGCTTGATAGTTGTCTAACTATCAATTTGATAGTTATCTAACTAAAAACTTGATAGTTGTCCAACTATCACCTTGATAGGTGTCCAACTATCACCTTGATAGTTGTCCAACTATCACCTTGATAGTTGTCCAACTATCAACTCGATAGTTGTCTAACTATCAGCTTGATAGTTGTCTAACTATCAACTCGATAGTTGTCTATCAGCTTGATAGTTGTCCAACTATCAACTTGATAGTTGTCCAACTGTCAACTTGATAGTTGTCTGACTATCAACTTGATAGTTGTCTAACTGTCAACTTGATAGTTGTCTGACTATCAACTTGATAGTTGTCTGACTATCAACTTGATAGTTGTCTAACTATCAACTTGATAGTTGTCTAACTATATATCTCTATATATCATTCTATCAACTTCCAGATCCGTAGTCCCACTTAGCCCATCTTCGAACTTAACCTCGGGAATTTAATTCCGCAGCGATTAAAAAAAAGATTTGGAAAATTGGTTAAGAATTACTCAAGTTATCGTGCTAACAAGGAAAATTTTTTGCAGGTATTTAAGGTTTTTCATGTAGATATCATACATTTTTCTCATAGGTATTTATTTTCATAAGACCCTTTGACTTTCAGTCAAGGGAAGAACTTACTTCCGTACAACCCACTGTAAGCTACTGTTACGCTGCTTGTTTTAGTGAAGGCGTGATTGCTCTTGAAATGTTTCTTGTTACGGGCATAGCTCCTTCCGCACAGAAATATAATATCCCCCAAAATTCAAAATGTGAATTTTACTAAGTTTCAAGAAAGAAAATTGGAGGATAATATATTTCTTGCACTTGTCAAAATTTTGGAATAATAATTTTGGGGTTAGGATAGTTCCCCGTTCCTTCTTTCTTTAATTCCATCACTTAATCCTCGTTTGAACTTTTCTCATTTTTTTCACACACTTCGTAAGTGGATGGCACCATAACTTGCCCACGCTACGTTTTTTGAAACCTTCATTTTAGAACTAATGATAGCTCCTAGAGAGATTGTGTCTCAAATTTCGGCTAAAACATCACAACATTTTCTAACACGGAAAATGTGTAGATACGACAAGAACCGAGATAAATGGAAAACTGTGTAGCGTGGCAACAGTTTCAACTTTTAGATGGTTTTGTGAATTACTCCATCGAAAGTAAAACACTGTCAGATCTTTATTGTCTTGCAAAAGGAACGATACCAGAGCTAATGACGAGAATTGTTGTCTTTACAGTCACGGCCGCTATCGTCATAATTTCCGAGGCCAAAACAGTGCCTCTGTTTTCATTTTTCACTTAACGTGACACTGGCAGTGTTGCATTAGAGCCGCTTAACAAATCGAAAATGTCTTCCTAATAGCGACTAGCGCTCGCAAAAACTTAATTAGCAAAACATTTTCGCTAGTCGCTAATTGAATCGCTAACATTTCTTGTTAACTTACTGAACATTTTTCCGAAAACCAAGTTGAATGATACGTTATGAGTATTTCTTCAATGCGTTCAAAATTCTAAAACTACTTTCAAAGTTTGGATATGAAATATTTTTACGGAATATTGGGAAGTTTTATAGGAGTTGACTCATAAATTTAATGCGACCAAAAAGCTATGGGGCCCTAAAAAAATTTCGTCAGAGCTATTATAGACTTTACCGAAAAAAGGACAGGAGTGACATAAAGCCTATTTTTGACATTGTTTCAAAAAAAGGCTAATGAGAATTATGCACCACCCCGAAGCGTTAAGGTATCCTCGACATAAAACTGACAATACATTACAGCTTCGGTTTGTACGTTACGGTAACCCGGTGGTTAAGGGAAGGCACAACTCCTGATAACTGTAAAGGTTAGGTCGCAAAACTAATATTGATATGAATACGAAGTGCAATGTGTATTTGTAAATTTTATGTTGTTGACGATTATCTGTATAAGAAATAAATTATCATCTCTAAATTAAGTGCTCAAAACATGTATTCCAATCGTTAACGAGTTTCTGTTAAAGCAGCCTAAACATGTTTCTTTAATGTATTGAGGCATCAAAATTTACAAAAAAAAATTCTGCTCCTTCACGTATATATAAAGTCCTCTTCGTTCAAAGATTTTTGGCTATTAGCGAAGGATTAGCGACGGCTATTAGCGCGCTAATTTCAGTTGCATTAGCGAAACTTATTAGCGACGCTAATTTGTTTCGAAGTAAGCGTTAGCGCTGCTAAAAAAGTAATTAGCGAGTGCAGCACTAGGAATATTTTTTTGCCTTTTTTGATTGTAGGTACTTCAACATATTTTTTAATATATTTTCTTTTTAAGTATTTTTACTTGTATCCGCTCGGTAAGACTATATGAACGGTGAGCGATGCAAGACCTAATATTTGGAAATCGATTCCCAAAGATTCCCAAAAGATTCCCGAAGATTCCCTAAGATTCCCAAAGATTCCCAAAGATTCCCTAAAATTCCCAAAAATTCCCAAAGATTCCCAAAAACGATTCCCAAATATTAGGCCCTGGACCCGATTGTTAATTTATTGTTCTAACTTGTCACTATTACCTACGCTTTATACGAATAGTCCACTTGTATTAAGTCGACTCAAAATGAAAATAAACGAATGAATGAATGAAACACTGGCGAAACTCGCTCAGTAGACTACCTCCTGCAGCGAGTCTCTATAACAATTCAAAGGGGTAACGCGATTAGCATCAAAGAAACCTTCTGAATTTAAGCCGATAATTCTAAAATAAGAAATGACCGCAAAAAATGAAGAATTGATCGCTAGAGGAATATAAAATTTACCATGGTGTCAAAAAATAAACTGGAATTGATTGCGCAGAACACGGAACAAAAGAGCTATTTGGACGTTGGATTGAAAATTCACATTAGAACATTACATTTTTTGTTTGGTAATTTTATGAAAATCCGACACACATGACAAAAGTAATAAGTAAATTTGTGTATTAGTTTCTTCAATTTGTCTCATACCTCCAGGGTAGAATACTCGTGCGACGACGTTACATCTAAAATTGTGTACTCTTTAAAAAGTAAGTTCGGTCACTTTGATAGAAATAAAATGTTATTTTGAATTTTTGGATGAAATGTTTTTGAAAGCAAATTGGATATAAAAAATGTTTTTTATTTATCCACAGTAATTGAAAGCATTAGTCCCACTAATTGAATAGTATATAGAATCATGGGCGCGCGGTAACAATGCGTCCATGACGCAAGTGCACATACGAACAAAAAATTAGGAACAAATTTTTTCGTAGACTACGGAACCATATATAACCATAACCGTATATACAGCTAAGTTTTGGCTTCCCCTCTTGTGACGTACCCCCTGGAAAATTTGTTTCCCGGATGATACGAACAATTCTAAGGCGAAGTGTTCTTTCACCCATTAAAATCGGTTCAGTGGATGCGGAGATATGATGTTAAGAAAATGATTCTTCCTGATTCGTCCAAAATATTTTTTCCTGGTGGCATCGACTTGGAGCTAGACCCATTAGGGAAAAAACATTTTTGGAGGTCCGAAAACAGTTTTCCGTCAATATCTCCACCAAACCGATGTGGAAATCGCTCAAATTTCATAGGTCCGAACCAATAGTTTACTGCATTTTGGAAGTATGAAACACCAAGTGTTCGAAGTGTCTCTCAGATATTTGTGAATTGCAACCCAGATGAATGTAAGAGTAAAATAGAATAGAAAGGCAGACACTTCCTAAAGGAAGTAAGTTATAGTTTTCGAGTAAAAATCATTGAAACCAAAACGATGATGTGAAGTGAGAGAATGAAATGACGTCACTTCATGATATTGGTGCAATATTTGAGATAAGAAACTGGCCGACCTAAACTAGTCAGAAATGACAGTTTCTTCAACGTTCTTCGCGTCTAGTGACCGTCACCGTCAGATGGTACCAAAATTTCCGCCGCAACGACCCTCATGATCCCACGGAATTTGATAGAATTTCACATCGATTTGCATGGTGATCCAACTTTTACCCAAAAGTGTTTACACATGGGATTTTTAGCCCCGTACGATGTACGATGGGCTTGTGTCTTTACTATGAGGTATGTAATTTTGAAGATCGACCTATAGTTTCTTGGGCAAAGTTGTTGCTTAGGTCTAGAAGATTGCAAAATGCAAAAAAATGGTCTGTTCGTCCGTCATCACTATAACTCGAGTAAAACACATCCAATTTCGATAATTTTTTTCCTGAAAGATAAACAAAAAATAGGAGCTAAGCTCGAAGATGAGCAATTTTAGTCAAAAACTCTAGGAGATATGGCCAAAAACGTTAGACATAGGGCCGTGAAACTTGTTTGAGTTAATCTTCGTAACCGTCGCACGGATGATAATGAATAAAGTACCAAATGAAAGGTATTTATCATACCTTTCACGAAAAAAAAGATTTTGGACCCACTTGATCGGTAGTTAGGGCTCCGGCCATCGGTGAATGGGAGCGAGTACTTCAGCTCTGCCAACAGGCTATGGGCCCAGGCTGATCAATTTGTAGCGCTAGTTTGCTAGAAGGGGTTTCAATATCACTCGCTGCGATTGATTGAAGCTCTGGTATGGTGAAAGAGCTGGCTACAGATGAAATTGGTTTTTAGAAGGAGACTTTGGTATGAACATGGCGGTGAAGCCAAGCGACAATGTGGTTGTTGAGGAAAAACTTAAGTTTTTTGGTCAAGTCGGTGATTGGGGTGGGGGGGTAATGCTAATGAAAGGTGACCACCCCACAACTAAGAACCACTAGCTTTTTGGCGGCGGTCACCTCCCTGAAGAGAGGGGGAGGTCAAAACTAAACAATTGTTTCTTCCTTTTTTTATATTGAAAGTAACAAATAAAATCCTAGTATCAGATCATAAATGCATAATTTTTCATATTAAAACGGATGGCATTGAGCGAGCCAAATTCCGAAATCCGAAGTGCACTGACTGGAACTAGTTCAATGCACAACTGTCCACATGCCTGCCCAAATTCTCAGCAATACATTCGGTAGCTGATCTCGACAATATCGCCAACTCCCTAAACGTAAGAATTATAAACAGCTTTAACGTAGCATGTCCAGAAAAATCGTAAAACCTGGAAGAGCAGCAGACTTTTTCACGTTGGAGATTAAAAAGCTTAGGAAACAATTACGCAATGCATTTAATAAAGCTAAACCTGAACGAGGTCGGCTGACATTGCTAGCAGGCGTGCAGCACAAAAAGCGTATAACAAAGCCATCAGAAAGAAACAAAGATCTCTTGTTTAACAAGCTAATTCAATGATAACCTCATCGTCAGCTGCTGCTTATTTAGTAAAATATCTAGCTAAAGACACACACTGTGCTATCGGCACACTAAAACTACCGACAGGAGAATACACAGTCGACGCCGAATCCACCCTCAAGCATCTATTAGACGTTAATTTTCCAAGCTCTTCTCCTATCAACAAATCTGACCCCCTACCCGCTCCCAGTAATATGCTATCAGTAGGCGATCACGAAGTCGCTCGAAAAATTGTTTCAAAAGATAGAATTAAGTGGGCTGTAGATTCAGCGTTTTGAACTTTTGATTTTTAATTCACAATGGACATGGTTTTCCACATCTCCCAGGGCCCCCAGATTACGAATATATCAGCCGTTTTTTTTTTAATTGACGTTTTAAGGGTACCGACCGAGCGATTTCCGAGTAGAGAATTTTCGTCGTGTAAAGGCTTTTCCAAGCAGTCACTGCGCGGAAGCTTCGAAAGATACGTTATAGGTGTCTTCAGAGAAAATGTCAGGGATAGTCCAAAGTTTATTTTCTCTGAACAAAATCAAGTATGTAACTGCAGGTCATCAAAGTTTGATTTGTGGTTCACAGCTATGAATGAGTCAACTTTGAACTTACATACAAGGAAACTTTTACAGTGGTAAAAGCTTATTTTATCCTAGAATTTTACGAGGAATCCGAAAATGAGCTCAGAATTGAGCTTGGAGAGCAAAATTTTCATTTTGTTCACATTTTAGAGGAAAAACGCCCCAGCAGAAATTGTAAACTAATAAATAACTCGTACATTTTTGTAACTTTTGGCCTCAAATCTCATAAAAAGTATTTTTTGCGTCGAAAAACAATTTTTTTTCCTTTTTCGAAGTTCAAACAATATCTTGTGGGTCCAAAGATGAAGAAACAGCAGTTTTCATCCCAGTTGGCACTTAAAGCCTAACCAAATTCGATATTTGAAGCGCACACATCTGAATCCATTTTTAACGCTTATCTCATTGGCCTACACGCTAGCGAAATCCTTTCAGCCGATTAGTCTTACGCCTTTCATGCTAAAGACATTGCTCAGACAGATATTTAGGGGCGGAATACTTCAGGAATTTCCCATTCACCAAATGCAGCATGCATACCAGCAGTGTAAATCAGCGGAAAGTGCACTACACCACCTCGTTAACAGAGTTGAAAAAGCTTTTGAAAACGACAACTTTGCCCTGGGCGGATTTATTGATCTGTCAAATGCTTTTAGTAATATGACATTCGCATCCATAAAATCTGCATGCTCAGAACATTACGTGGATAACGCCACTTATAGCTGGACTTACTATATGTTGAGAAGTAGAATAGTCTCTGATAAATTAAACTCAGTAAAAGTATCAGTTACAACCCATAAAAGGTGTACTCTCACCGCTCCTTTATATTCTCGTCAAAGATAGCCTGCTGAGGAAACTGAACGATTCGGGTTACTTTTCCTTAAGTTTCGCCAACGACCTAACAGTGCTTGTAGCCGGTTTGTTCGTGAGTACTCTCTGTGATTTAATGCAAACAGCATTCAAGATAATAGAAAACTGGTGCCTCAAGCACGAACAAGAAGTGAACACGGATAAAACCAAGCTTGTCTTATTCGCCAAGAAAGGAAAAATCGAAGGCTTCAAAGCTCCAAAAATTTTTGGCAAAGAAATCTCACTATCAGACTCTGCTAAAATACCAGGCGTAGACTTAGACAAGAAGTTTAATTTTAACACTCACTTAGAAAATCGCAGCCGAAAAGCAATATCAACGCTATGGATGTGCCGCAACTCGTTTGGCAAAAAAGTTCTCGCCTGGATATACACAGCAATAGTCAGACCACAAATTTTCACGCAGCATTTATCTGGTGGCCTCGGTGCCACTTAGGTGTTGTTCAAAAACAACTAGCGAAAACTCAAAGACTAGCTCTAATAAGCATAACAGGAGCAATGAAAACGACACCAACATCAGATATGGAAGCGCTGCTGAATTTAGAACCACTACATATATATGTAGAATCTATTGCTAGAGCCACTTGCGTGAGACTGAAACGATCTAACCTACTAGTTAAAGCAAACTACGGCCACGCCAAATTATGGAACACAATGGTCAAAGATATCCCTTACATTGAAATGCCCTGTGATTTCATCACCCCTACGTACCGCTTCGATAGAAAGTTTAAAGTATCTCTACCCACCCAATTAACCAAATTCTTCCGCGGAAATTCGTTCGGACAAAGAACAATCAAAGCTTTCAAAATCTTCTTTTGTTCAATATCCGAAAGACTTTCCTCGGAAGAATTTGGTTAATTGGGCCACTAGGGAGGACTGGTCTAAAAATTCGGTCATCCCGGCTCAAGCCGATCATGCGTGGTTTTCAGACGGATCTAAACTCAAAAAAGCAGCCGGTGCCGGCATCTACAGCTCTACGACTCAAATTTCCATACCTTTCAGCCTAGGTACGTTCACTTCTATTTTTTTAGCTGAAGTCTTTGGAATGGCACGGTGCTGCAAGATGATGCTAGATAACAATATTACAAATTCCAAAATATTTATTGCTCAGACAGTCAAAGCGCACTGGACAGCATTAAAGCATATGAAATCTATTCGTCATTAGTCCTTGATTGCAGAGAGAAAGCACAATTATTGGCCCAAAACAACTTACTAACTCTAACCTGGGTCCCAGGCCACAGTAATATCGAAGGCAATGAAGTAGCTGACGACTTAGCAAAATCTGGGGCGAAAAACAAATTTATAGGTCCTGAACCTTTCATCAAAACCCAACATCGACCGCAAGGAGCTATATCGCAAAATGGAAGAATGAAAAGTTCAAAAGATATTGGAAATCTATTAACCACGCAAAACAGGAATACTCACAGGACACTTTCGGTGCATATATCTCAGCCAGAGTAAAAACCATTGGAGCATATATATTACCACATAACATCATACGGACCATACCGCCAAAGAACCTTAAATGTATCAACAGAATTTAGGTAGTCACTTGTGCGTATGCACAACAGGTCCACTAGAGGCTTAGGTGCGGGACTTCGGCCCACCCACTCTAATCTAATCTACCCGATTTATGTAGAAAATAAATGTTGGCCCTAGGAGAGACTCAGGCTGAGTCCGACGACTCGAAATCAAAAATGTTCTTCCATAAATTGTCCAGACCTTTCAAACAAAAAAAATCTATGAAAATCGGAAAAGATTTACGCGATTTTTGTACAAAAGACTGAAAACTACTGAGGCGGCCCTAGCTCAGCGGTACTTCATCCAAAAATGCCCGTCTGCAATACCAAACCCACTTTCGGTACCGCCTTTAAGAGGAAAAAAGATTTTGAAAATCGGTTAAGTTTCACTCGAGTTATCGTATTTACGGACGGACGGACAAAACTTCTTTTGCTGATTTGGGATCTAAGGACCATGATCGAGGGTCCCCCTCGTGGAATCGGCTGGTTACAAACGTAGTGGCAGACACATGGGACTCGTACTTTGTACGGGTCCAAAAAGAGCAGTCACTCATTGTAGTAGATTCATGTTCTAGTACTATGTATAGCCGCCAGAATTGCTACACCTTAGAACACATATACCAATAACTTGTATAATTAGTACAAATAAATTCATTGTTCATCTTACCACTAAACGACACGCATCTACATTCAATTCTCCGCATCATTAATACATTATATTGGCGACGAGGATTTAAGAATTTGCAAAGTTTTATTTAAACTAAAGGAAGTATTTTTTTTTAAGTAGTTTTATTTAAACTAAAGTTTTTGAAGTAGAAAAGTGAAAATGGTAAATGAGAGAGAAATCAACACAGCTTGTACAGTCAACAAACATAGCAGAATTTAATCCATTGGAAGACAAATGGATAATTTGGAAAGAGCGTCTCGATATTCACTATAGTGAAATCGAATGTACATCTGAAGCGGCACAAAAAGCGATTTTGTTGAAATCGATTGGCTCATCAGCATACGAGTTACTACGAAGTTTATGTGATCCACAACAGCCAATAAGCAAAAAATATCAAGAATTGATTGAAATTTTAGATGAGCATTACACACCGCCTACGATAGTTTATCACGAACGCAAAATTTTCCATGAAGCAGTACGAGAGGAAAGCGAGAGCGTTTCAACATGGTACGCACGCATAAAAAAGTTAGCTTTAAACTGCAAATTTGGAACAAATTTGGAGATTATGGTCAAAGACAAGTTCATCACGCAGTTGTCCGAGAAGATTTTCAATCGACTTTGTGAAGAAGATGAAAAACTAACGCTACAAAATGCATAAATGCAAAATGATAACACGGATTCCGATGTTAATTTCGTTCGCACATCATCGAATCAGAAGAACCGCAAGAAAGGCAACAACAAGAACGCACAGAAGCAGAGTTCATTGCAATGTACACGATGTGGATGGAAGACGCATGATGCCTCAACCTGTAAATTCAAAGATGCCACTTGCAATACCTGTTCTAAAGTTGGACATTTGAGTTCTGTTTGCCGTAATTCAAAGAATAAGAACAAAAAAGTTAATTTTATTAATTCAGATTCAAATTCTAATGTTTTCAATTTAGATAGAAATTCTTTCGATTTTTCGTTGTTTAGCATAGCAGATGATGAGTCGCGTGAGCTGTATCAATTGCAAGTTAGA
The DNA here is from genome assembly GCA_029228625.1 of Pseudolycoriella hygida. Classification (NCBI taxonomy): domain Eukaryota; kingdom Metazoa; phylum Arthropoda; class Insecta; order Diptera; family Sciaridae; genus Pseudolycoriella; species Pseudolycoriella hygida. The sequence goes on from CM055403.1 coordinate 123,828,119, forward strand.
TTTGGAAGAAAATTAATGACCGTCACGTGTGATTCCGGTGCACCAAGCACATTCGTTTCTGGATCTTTTCACAGGAAGTTTTTATCACATTATCCAATCGATAAATGCAGTATCCCATACCGTTCGTATGGAGGAGAACGAGTCAAACTTATCGGTGAGTGCAAAGCAAATATTTCATATGATGGAACTGAAAAACGAATAACTGTTGTAGTTGCTGATGTCGAAGCACCACCGTTGTTAGGCCGAAATTTTTTACGTGCATTTAATTTTGATTTTATTCAGAACAAAAATGTAAATTTGATTGATTCAGTAGGGTTTTCGAACTCTACATACTTGATAAATCAAATTAAAACACAATTTTCTGAACTTTTTGACGGTAAATTAGGCAGTTTCAATGTCTGTAAAATCTCTTTGCCCATAGATAAAAATGCTAAGCCAATTTTCTTTAAACCTAGACCGATTCCATACGCATGGAAAGAAAAAGTTGAAAAAAATATTCGGGATTTAGTTGAAAAAGGTGTTTTGGAACAAGTCGATCATTCCAACTGGGGCTCTCCCATAGTCCCAGTACCTAAACCCGATGGTACTTTACGATGTTGTGGTGATTATAAGGTTACCATTAACAAATATCTAGTCGACGTAAAGTATCCATTGCCGTTAATTGAAGAAATTTTTGCATCTTTGCAAGGAGGTCAGTTATTTAGTAAATTAGACATGACCGATGCATACAACCAATTATGTTTAGATGATGACTCACAGCTTTTATGCACTTGGAGCACACATATTGGTACTTTTAAAATGAAACGTCTACCGTTTGGCGTTAAACCAGCCGCTGCTATTTTCCAAAAGCACATGGAAAATTTACTAAGAGGCATTAATGGTGTTGTTGTATATCAAGACGATATAACAGTCACGGGAAAAGATTTAAAAGAACACTTAGTTAATTTAAAATCTGTTTTAAAAAAACTTTCCGACGTAGGTCTAAAGTTGAATGCAAAAAAATGCGTATTTTTTCAACAAAAAATTTCTTATCTTGGTTTTACCATAGATAAAAATGGTCTTCATAAAAACAAAGAAAGATACGCATCAGTTTTGAATGCACCGACGCCCAAGGACATTCATGAACTGAGAGCATTCATTGGCATGGTTAATCAATATTCCCGTTTTATCAATAATTTCGCAAAGAAAATGGATCCTTTGTATAAATTGACACAAAAAGGCGTTCATTTCAAATGGAACAAAGATTGTCAAAGAGCGTATGATACAATGAAAAAAGAAGTTTCTTCTGAGCAAGTGATGACTCATTACAATCCAAAACTGCCTATCGTTCTTACGACAGATGCATGTGACACGTCTGTGGCAGGAGTTTTATCACACAGGTTTCCTGATGGTCTGAAACCAGTTGCATTTGTATCACGATCTTTATCAAAATGTGAACGCAATTATGCGACTATTGAAAAAGAAGCGCTCGCTATAATTTTTTCAGTTATAAAGCTAAAACCGTATTTACTGGGTAATTTCTTTCATTTAGCTACTGATCATAAGCCGTTATTAACGATTTTTGGCGAACATAAAGGAATTCCATTTATGGCAGCAGCTCGCATGCAGCGCTGGGCATTCATTTTAAGTGGTTTCGATTATAAAATCGAACATGTTAAAGGAACTTTAAATGAAGCTGACAATTTGTCAAGAATTCCTCAACTATCGTACATCTATAAAGATGATGAAGCAAATTATATTAATTTAGTTAAACAAGACAATACATTGCGAATTGATTTCAAAAATATAGCTATCGAAACACGACGTGATCCAATACTTAGCAAACTTTCAGAAGCTATAGAAAAAGGTACTGTTCTAGAATTAGATTCTAATTTTGATTCTTTTAAAAATAAATCAAATGAACTAACAGTCCAATACGGATGCGTAATGTGGGGCTATAGGACAATTATTCCATTGAAGTTTCGTCAGTATGTTCTTAACGAATTGCACGCTTCGCACATGGGTGTTGTGAAAACGAAATCTCTTGCACGTTCATATGTCTGGTGGCCCAAAATAGACGCTGACATAGAAAAATTAGTTAAATTATGTAATGCATGTCAAGAGCTACAAGATAGCCCACCTTTAGCAGAGTTAATTCCGTGGAAGCCGACTGATTCAGTTTGGAGTCGAATCCACATTGATTTTGCTGGTCCAAAATTTGGTTTTTACTATTTGATTCTTATTGATTCACACACTAAGTGGGTGGAAGTTTTCAAAACAAAAACAATAACAGCGTCGTTTACAACAAATCGATTGCGCAGTTTATTTAGTCGCTATTAATTATCGTATCGTATAGTATCGTATTAATTATCGAAATTATCGTAAGTGATAATGGAACACAATTTTCGTCTAAAGAATTTTCACAATTCACAGAGCGAAATAAAGTTAAACATATTTTCACAGCTCCAGGTCATCCAGCCACTAATGGGCAGGCTGAAAATTTTGTAAAAACTTTCAAAAAATCGTTCATTGCCAGCGTCAATAGTAAAGTAAAAGCGGGTGACATTGACCGAATTTTATTTGATTACAGAAACACAGTGCATTGCACTACAGGTGAAACCCCTGCAAAATTATTTTTTGGTCGTTCTTTACGAACACGATTTAGCAATTTGAGACCGCCTGCGATTGCCGAAGTAATTTCTCATAGTCAAGTAAAGCAACAATTTTATCATAAAGGAAAGAGAGACATTGCATTCAATGAAGGTCAAAACGTCATGATTAGAAATTATAAAAATCCTAACAATCCTTCATGGGCAAAAGCAACAGTTAAACAAAAAATCGGTCCACGTATGTATACTTGTATTTTTGCACACAACAATAAAGAAATAAATCGTCATATTGATCAAATGCGCGATCATAATATTGATACAAACGAAACAAGCGAAGTTGGTTTGTTAAATAAAGATGTGATAGAAATTTTCAGCGATGAAAATTCAGAAAACAATCAACAATCATCTCTGAAAATTCCCAATAATCCAAATGTCAATGAGAATGCAGCTCACATGAACTCTGAAGCTGATACCAATGATAGTAAAGTAGAAGATAATTTAAATACTGAAGAAAATTTGGATATAGAACTTAAAGATAAGAAAGGGAGAAAGATGCGTCCACCAAGAAAAGCAAAAGCTAGTAGAGACTCACGACTACCTTTAGATTTTGATTGAAATCTATAATTAATTCGAATTTCATTCTCACTTTACTTTCTGGCTTATTGATTACATCATTACAATTAAAGTTATTAATTTTATCATTCATTATAAAATAAAAAAAAAAAAAAAATTTAAAGTAAAATAGATTACAATCAACTTTAGATGGAGGAGCGTGTAGTAGATTCATGTTCTAGTACTATGTATAGCCGCCAGAATTGCTACACCTTAGAACACATATACCAATAACTTGTATAATTAGTACAAATAAATTCATTGTTCATCTTACCACTAAACGACACGCATCTACATTCAATTCTCCGCATCATTAATACATTATACTCATATAAACTTGTTACGAATTATGAACGTTTCGAAGTAACATCAAAATTTCTGCGTCATGAGCGTATTGAAAGCTTAACATTTTTGACTTCGGGACGCAACATTTTCATTCTCAAACTACCCTAATTTCAATATTTTCGTTTATGAATTTTTTGTCCGTTTTTTGTTGCCAAAAAACAATGACAATTTGTGGTGACTAGAGTCTTCAAAAGCTTGTGGACCATATCTGTAAAAAATATTTACTGCAGCACGGCGCAGAGAGAGAAATGTAATGCAAATCTCTAATCGAAATGTCCCACTATGAAACGAAACTCTGCAGCCAGGTGCAGGTAGCTGCAGCTAGGTGCGGTGAGGCAGTATTCGTAGAATATGTTACTTTGGCTATAACTACAGATACACTGCTAACATATAAGCAACGATTACGGGCGCGCGGTAGCAATGCGCCCGTGACGCAAGTCCCCATACGATCAACAAATTCAGAAAAATATTTTTCGTAGACTTCGGAACCATATATACAGTTTTGACTTTTTCGCCTTGCGTCGTACCCTTCTGAGACCTAGTTTTTCGGATTCAACGTAAAATTTTCACTGAAATCGACATTTTACTCAAGATATTACCTTTAGAAAATCGTCATTTTCTATACAAAATGTGCTACTTCATAGAGGCCAAATGGAAACATCCTACGTTAGTGTGTTTCCAGAGCCATTTGTTTGAAAACCGACTTTTTTGGCTCGTGCTCGAAAACGGCTTGAGGGGATCATTTCGCTACTACAGTCGCGTTGCTTCGGTTTGGTGGTGGCGGCGGCTAAAAAAATTTTTTTCTTGCCGCAAATTTTTTTTCGACAGAAATTTTTTTCGCCAAAATTTTTTTCGCCAGAAATTTTTTGGAGTTTTTTTTCAGCGGAAATTTTTTTCGCCGGAAATTTTTTTCGCCTAAATTTTTTTTTCGCCGGAAATTTTTTCCTCCGGAAATTTTTTTCGCCCAAATTTGTTTCCCCTTTTCTTCCAAAACTACTGATATCACAACGAAAACCCTTTTTAAAAGGGAAACGTGACGCCAGTCTTCGTCCCTTCTTCCGAAACAACAGATATCAATTGGGGTGACGCTTACAGCTTTGAAACGCAAAACATTTTTTTGGAAAGTTTTCATTTTTAGACCCTTACGATGAACGAAGTTCTTCGCAACGGGGTCTTATGCGTTTACCACGACGTTTGTAACCACCCCAATTTCGACCTGGGAGTAGGTGGGGAGCATCGATCCTTGTGCTTAGATGACGATTCAGAAATAAAAAGAATGTCGGTCCGTCCGTTCGTCACCGCGATAAGTTGAGTAAAACTGAACAGATTTTCAAAAACTTTTTTTCCCTGAAAGGTAATCAAAATATCTTTTATGGGATTGCATCTGGGCACTGTCGGCCCAAGGGCCGTTTACGTGGTTTTTGGTCTTTTGTACATATTTCGAGTAAATCTTTTCCGATTTTCATAAATTTTGTTTTGTTTGAAAGATCTCGGCATGGCCGACAAATTATAGATGAAACTTTTTTAAATTTGAGTCCTTGGACTTAGCGAGGGTACTAAAAACGAATCTCTGCTAGGGCTCCATGAGTTCTTGTACATCACTCGAGAAAATATTTTGCGATTGTCATAGTTGTTTTTTCAATCGACAGGTCTATGAAAGCCGTACAATTTGTAGAAGAATCTTTTTTGTACAGGAACTCAAATTTTTGCGTATGAAAGCTGAAAGCGTAGAAAAATTATTACATTGGTGGGTCCGGCATTTGTAAAGCATTTTTTAATCAAAAATGAAAATTTTCCAAAAAAATTGTTGCGTTTCAAAGCTGTAAGCGGCGTCACCCAAATTGATATCAGTTGTTTTGGAAGAAGGGACGAGGACTTGCGTCACGTTTCCCTTTTAAAAATGGTTTTTGTTGTGATTTGAAATTAGAACTGAATTAAAAATGTCCACGGTAGTCACACTGGCAAGGTGATCTTGGGTTCGGGTCTAGTCGTGGCACTATTTTTTCTTTCAGATTTGATTATCTCATAATTTCGCTTTATAAATGGTTAAGATAGAAATCAGATACAATTTGCTTATATTCGTAATAAAGTAAAATCAACTAAGGTACAATACAATACAAATACAATATATTACGTACGATAATAATATTTTGCGCTCTTGGTTCCATAAAGGTCATTCATTGCCTTGATAAGTTCGTCTTGAGCATTCGACACTTCAAGTGAATCATGTAGATGATCATTTAGCTTCAAATATGATGGGATATTTTCTATGTCGTTGTGTGGTGCAATTTTACTTTGATAGTCAACTTTCAGTGGGTAGTCGTTAATACAAGCAATGCAATTACATTCAATTTGTTTAAGTCCCAGTAGTTTTTGTCGCCCATGTTTATTTGTTAATTTTGAGGAAAATTCTTCACTGAAAAAAGATATTTTTATATTATGTTTAGTCTAGAAGTGTCAAAACGTGCGCCCCGCGCGAAGTGGGCATCAAAATTACATTTAACGTATCGAGGAAGAAATCCCTGCAAAATTTTGGGGAGTTTCTGGAAGAAATGGAAAATTCATCGCCTTTTTTTGAATTTGCGGAGCTTTTTGGAAAATTTGGACATAAATGTGTGACGAGAATTAACGCTCGAAAAGGAATTAACGCCCGGGGAATTATCTCCCGCGAATTAACACCCGAAAAAATTGGAATTAACGCCTGGAGAAATATCGCCCCTTATAAAAATTTTGCATTTTCCTTTTACAAATTTACCCGCCTTAAATTGTTGTCACATTTGTCTGGGCGATAATTCCCGGGCGATATTTCCAACGACCGGCATGCGCACGCCTCTACGTTCAATCATCAACTTACGAGTAACAATAGGATATTTGTTCTCCAATTTCAATGTTACGCAAAACGACGAAAACATTAGTTGTTCCAGACGAAACTCTGAAGACGTTGGGATAACATGAGTGATTGACCAAACTGCCGAATAGGTAAATTGCCTGGCCAATTTCAATTGTCTTTTTTTTGTTGAAGGTCATTAATGAAATAGCGTTACATGATGATATGTGGATAGCGCGACAAATGAATTCAATCAATACAGTTTCATCTAAAGGATGTATATCGTACACCGATCTGAACTGTACGTTACGCATTAGTTGACGAAAGAGGACCGCTGCATGTATTGCATTCACCACGACATTGAAGTCGTTTACCTGGTTCTGATTAGCGCACAACGAGTGATATATTTGAAATTTGTTTATCCCACTTAACGGTGTGGCGTGGTTGAAATCAAACACTGTAAACTGGTTCTTCCACGCATATATCGCAAAATGGGCCATTTCCGTGATAGAGCCAAAAGACTTTAACGTTTTTAGTACCAAGCGTAAAACAAGTCTGCTGTCTGGGTTTCTCCCCAAAAAATTTGAAATCGGACATTCAATTTGATGGAAGTACTTCGCCTCTTCCACCTCCCAGCAATCGCTGCAAAGCATGGAATTTGTACAACTGTTGCATGGAAGGAAATTCAGCAATTTCTCTTTGGTACAATAGGAGCATCGTTCATAGCTCAGATTTTCTTGAATTGTTTGCACGTAGGAATTTTCAGTGACAATTATTTGACCCGGATCGAGCTTATTTGCCGTAATGATGTGCCTTCCTACGAACTTATTTGATCTCAATGCCAAACCGGAAGAGATGAATGGTATTCTAGGATTCGATGATCGGGTCAACTGCGGTGTCTTCTTCACAAGATCATTATTTACAATGCTTGGCATTCTCTGCATAGCCAGGATTACTGCGCATTCACCTATTATACTTCGCAATCTTATCTTAATACCCACAGGCAGATTGAACTCAAGAGCAAGCCTCGCATTTTCCAAACAACATTGCAACTCTCGCAGTAGATAATAAGCTTGACACCGTCTGACATATAATAAGCCGATTGTTTCATTTTTTGTTGCAAAGCACAGAGCTTTGTTGTAGAGTGTTAAGGCAGTAAACACATTCTTCCTGTAATATTCAAGATGACCCAGTGCAAGTAAGTTTACTGATACTGAATTATCCTTTTGTACATTCGGAACATCAAATATGTGCTTGTGAAGTCTTGATGCCAATAAAGAATTAATTTTATACACACGAGAACAATCTCGATCATAACTTTTTAATTCACGAGCAATGCCCGTCAGGAAGAGGTTCATTGCATATTCGTACCTATTCATTTTATAATTCAAACTTCAGTAATTTTTATTTTAAATTATTTTTTCGAAGCACAAAAACCAGATCAAAACTGAAAATTACGGCGGGAAAGACTGACGCACGAAAGGGAAAAGTAACGTCACATAAATACGGCGTTGTCAACTTCATATATTTAGTAGTGACCAAACAAATAATTCACGTTTCATTTGTTTTTCAGCTGATGCACTCAACAATTAAATGCGTATACTTAACTTGGTACCATCTCTTGGATGGGTGAGGTCCCTTGACTGAAAATGTAAATTGATTAGATTAAATTTGCACTTAAGCTGAATGTCTCACTCAAATCATAAACAATGTGCATTAGCCAAGTTCTTTTTGAAAAGGGGTCTTATGCCTTTACCACGACGTTTGTAACCACCCCATTTTCGAGCTTCGATCATGGTCCTCAGATGACGAATCAACAATAAACAAAATGTCCGTCCGTCCGTCCGTCACCGTGATAACTTGAGTAAAACTCAACCGATTTTCAAAAACTTTTTTTCCTGAAAGGTAAATGAAAAATCTTTTCCGATTTTCATACATTTTTTTGTTTGAAAGGTCTTGGCATGCCCGACAATTTATGGGGGAAACTTTTTTGAATTTTGAGCTTTTGGCTTCAGCCAGGGCCCTAAAACTGAATCTCTACTAGTGCCCAACGTGTTTTTTCTACATAAATCAGGTAAATCTTATCCTATTTTCAACAACTTTTTTTCCTGGAAGATAATCAGAAAATTGATTACAAGAATGAATTTAGGCGAAATCAGTTGAAAACTTTTGAAGTTAGGGTCGAAAAGGTGGTGAAAAACGTGTTTTTTTTGAAGGTTGGTGGAACTTTTTCACTTAGAGATTCTGCGAAATTAGAACGGAAATCGCTCTTTAAGTTTTTGAAGGAAAGATATGGACATCGGCAAATCATGAAAATTAAATTAGTGTAAATCTGTTGAGTGGTTCGGGCTATAGAGTCCCTGCAGTGTTGTGCAGTGTTGTAGAGAAAAAAGAGGCGAACTTTTTTATCCATGGAAATGTGGATCAGAGGCCTCTGGTAAGTACTCTAGGTCGGTTCTAAATTCTGGGCTTGGAGAGATTTTTTGCGCCCGTGCTTCGGACGGGTTTTTCAATATTGCCCTTTCGGCAATTTCCAATCCAATTTTATGTCGACAGCTATGGTCGAAAAATTGACCAAGAACGTGATTTTTCGAGGGTCGGTGAAACTTCTTCGCAAATATCTCAGCAAGTATAGCACGGAAATTGTTCATTTTGGCGTCAAATGAAAGCATTCGATCTCACCGTCTATTTCTCAAAGACTGTCCCATTTTATGCATTCATAGCATATTCTGAATTAGGCAATTATGCGTCATTGTTGTAGGTGGAAAATCATACATGAAGCAATTACAATTATGGCGAACAGACATGACAGCCGTGGATAGAACGCCGACGGCCGCAGTGTATTTTTCGTAAGGGATTGAGGGACTAGCTCTCATTTCTGCAAAAAATGGTGAAATTAAATATTTTCTTCTACGATTTGCGTAAAATTGAATGCCAATTTTTCATTGTTGGACCCGTACGAAGTACAAAGGTCCTATACGTTTACTATAAACAGTTTTATTGTAACATGGGGTACATCGAGGTGGGAGGGGGGGATGCATCTATTATCGTCTAGAGATGACGAATCAGCAATAGAAAAAATGTCCGTCTGTCCGTCTGTCTGTCCGTCTCCACTTTTTTTTCTAAACGGCTCAAACGATCAGCTTAAACTATTTTTTCTCTGAAAGGTACATGCCTCCCATGATTCAAGTTCGAAGATGAACAAAATCGTTCAAGTGGTTCCGGAGATATGGTCGCGGAAGTGACCAAAAACATGGTTTTTCGAGGGTCGGTGAAACTTTTTCGCAAATATCTCAGCAAGTATAGCACGGAAATTCCTCATTTTGGTGTCAAATGAAAGCATTTGACGTCACAAAACTGGGAGGTACAGGGGTCTGGGCACTGGGACTAATGGAATGGACGAAATTGAGATTCTTGGACATGTACGAAAACAGTTTTTCGTCTATATTTCCTTAACTATGCAATATGGAGATTTACTGTCAAAGACAAAGTTGTAGAGAATTAAATTTAAGCGAACACGTGTTTCTGGGTTTTGAGGAAATATGGCCCAATCCTGGTATATGGTCACTTCCATAATTGGGCAGGATGACCCGGATCTCCAGAACTGTGAGAGGTAGAAAGTTAGTTCCAAAGGCGAAGTTGTGGAAAATTAAATTTAAGCGAACAAGTGTTTCAGTGGGGAAATATGGCCCATCCTGGATATGGCCACTTCCATAATTGGGCAGAATGACCCGAATCTCAAGAACTTTGAGAGTAGAAAGTTGCTTCCAAAGGCAAGTTGTAGAGAATAAATTTTAGATAACACGTTTTCAGGGTTTTAGGGAAAAATGACTTTATCCTTGGATATAAGCTTTTCTGGATTTGAATGGTCTGAGACGTACTTCGGTAGGGCCTTTGACATTACCGTGGGTAATTTCTAGGATTTTTGAAATTCTTACAGTTATAAAAGAACAGAAAACGTTGGAGGTTTGCTTATTTGTATATTTAGGTACGTTCGAGTCACTTTGCCACATTTCTGGTAGATTTTAAATTTATTTTTTTATTTTGAATTAAATTTTATTTTTTATAATTAAACGTTAAGTTGCAAAATTAAAAAAATGCAAAAAGAATGAAAAAGTTTTGGCATTTAATTTTACGCAAATTGTAGAAGAAAATTTTGAATTTTTTGTAGAGATGAAAGCTAGCTCCCCAAATCCTTACAAAAAATCAAAAAATCGCCGTTCCAAAATCAATAACTGCGCTAACTTGCGACTCAAGCCGATTTTGAGTCGGCTCGAGTCGAAATTTTCAACTCGAGCGGAAATTACCGTTACCGGTATTTTTCGCGTCTTTTTTCAAAATGACAGTCACATTGTCGAACACTGGAGCAACTAAATAGCGTAGTGGTTAACACTTCTGCTTGCTATTATGAAATTGAGTTGTCAGTGCGTTGGTTTGAAACTCAACCGCAGACTAATTTGTTCCGATTGTTAGATTTGTAAACAAGAAGCAAAAGGATCTCAAAAGTACCATAAACAGCAAAACTATCGGAGCAAGGCAAAATCGCCCAGTATATTTTCACTTTCCACGATAATATCGTTTTTTGATATGATAATATTATTGTTGGAATGATAATATTGTTTCTTAATATGATAATATTGTTCCTCGAACGATATTATCATTTTCAGCTACGATAATATCGCTTTCCAAACAATAATATCGTATTCAGACAGAATAATATCATTGTTGCAGTGACATTTTCATATTTATCGCTACGACGATAATATTGTTTTCAGCAACGATAATATCATTTTGAAATGAATAATATCATTTTCTGACACAATAATAACATCGCACGAACGATAATATTGTTTTTAATATGATACTAGTGGTCCTCGAACGATATTATAATTTTGAGCTACGATAATATCGTTTTCCAAACAATAATGTTGCAATGACATTTTTATATTTAGGGGTATGGGAACACGAAAAATTGAATTTTTTTGGAGTGCTTTGCACCCTCACCCCCGCGCCTGCGGCGGGCTAGATTACGCCTGTGGCTGGCTATATTACGTCCTGCAGGCTGCCTTATGTGCATGGGGCTCTGCCCCAAGCCCCGCTGGGGGCTCTGCTTCTTAGACCCCGTAAGGGGGATACTACCCCTGCCGCCCCTCGACCCCGCTTTTTTATTGGCGCGTTATTATCATGGCCTGCGGCGCTGCATGTTATCGTCTTTTGTAATGCAAACAATATTTTCTTTCCTTTGTTTAACAATCACAAGCAAAGTATTTGCAATATTTTTTATTCGTAAAGTGTACAAACTTTAGGGATATGGGAACACGAAGAATTGATTTTTTTTTTGGCGGGGACCCTGCCTCTTCACCCCCGCGCCTGCGGCGGGCTAGATTGCGCCTGCGGCTGGCTATATTACGCCTTGCAGGGGGCCTTACGTGCGTGGGGCGACGTTTCGTAAAAGGTAAAAGTCCCTAGCTTCGCTATATACTTAGGTTTTAGTGACATTTTGTAAAAGGAAAAAGCTCCCTAGTTTCGTTAGCTACCTAGGTTTTCGTGACATTTCGTAAAAGGAAAATCTTCCTGGTTTTGTTAGCCACCTAGTTTTTTGTGACATTTCGTAAAAGGAAAAGTTTCCTAGCTACGTTAGCCACCTAGTTTTTTGTGGCTTTTCATTTCATTTTTTATCGACCAGGTGAGGAGATGAGATGAAGAGATGAGATGAAAAGATAAGATGAGGAGATGAGACCAGGTGAGGTCGTCTATAAGTCGCGCAATCGAATTGATTTTGAGACTCTCAGTTGGTCCCACATATTATTGTAAAACAAAATTTCGTAAACGAAATTTTTTGCTCATGATATTCATCTTTGAAACAATAATATCACTTCTCATACGATAATATTGTTTTCTGATATGATAATATCATTTTAGATACGATAATATTATTTTGAACAACGATAATATTGTTTTACATATAATATTATCGTCTTTGAAACAATAATATCACTTCTCACACGATAATATCGTTTTCTGATATGATATTATCGTTTTGAGACGAAAATACACTGGGCGATTTTGCCAGTCACCAAACTATCCTCTAGCCTTTCATGGGTTGGCAGATTATTATTTTTTTATTTGAAACTTATTACTTATTACTTACTTATCCCCAGCTGGATAGTCAAACAGTTTTTAAGTCGGCAAGAGCTGCATCATATCATCTGGATTTTGGACGCCCTGCACCTCTCTTGCCCTCCGTTCTGGTTTTAAGGATTTTTTTCGGTATAGGATGATCTTCCATTCGTTGTACATGATCAAGTCAATGTAGACGGTTTATTTTACTGTTGCTGACTATGTCCGGCTCTCCATAAACCTGGCTAAACTCATGATTGAAACGTCTGCGCCATCGGTTCTTTCGAACGCGTGCAGCGATTGTTCGTCTTTCTGTGTCAAGCACCACGACTCCGAACCATACGTAACCACTGGTCTGATCACAGATTTGTATATTGCGCATTTTGAATTTCGGCTTATTGGCTTGGACTTTTCCAAAAACTTTTTTTTCCCTGAAAAATTTGTTCATTCCAGCCTTGAAGATGCATGGCCTAAGCAAAAAATAAATCTTGAAGCTATCAACAGAGTATTTTTAAAATAATTTGGTACGGAAAAAGCTTTCGGTAACTTCCAGATGTGCGTGCGTAAGAGAAGAAGACTGCTGAGAGGCTACGTCGTGCAACCATTAGATGTTGTAAACAGGTTCTTAGAGTCAACGGTAAGGTTTGCGTGAATTAAATGATGATATGATTGGGTTGGGAACAAAGGATCGCAAGATCTGTGTTCCAAGATCAGTGATATGATCGCCAGAACTGATAAATCTAATCTCTAATCCTAACAATGAAACATGATAAAACATATGAAGGGACCCGAACGTATCAGAATAGATGTGGCAAACAGAGTTGATGCTACGAAAAGACTCGAACGTATTTAAATAAATATTGCCTTAACTCTTTAGTGTATGAAATTACGTCGACATTAAATTGTATTGGAAATTGCCGAGAGAGAATTGAAAAGCCCGCCCAAAGAAACGCCTTCCGACCCTTCCGAAAGTACAAAATTGACCCCCAAACAGACAAAAATGTACATCTCAATTTTTCTACAACAAAGGAAAAAACCGTTTTTTTTGTCCAGGGCAGATCTTAGGACCGACCTAGAGCCATAAGGAAATGCCTCGAACACATACTTCCGTAGACAAAAATGTTTCCCTCAATTTGCTCTGCAACATAGGAAAAAATTGTTTTTGGTTAGGGCCGACCTTGGGACAGACCTGAGGCCCACTTCAGCCCTAAGCACAGGCACCGGATCCAAATTTGTTTTTGAGTATAATTCGGCACTCGATTACCTCTCAAATAGAAAAAGAAACAACAAAATCAAGCATTTATCCAACTTATGTAAGCAAACACGTTGGGCCCTAGTACAAACTTCGTTTTAGGTTCTTGACTGAGTCCAGGGGTTTCTAATCAAAACATTTTCTGCCATAAAACGAGAGAGAGTCCTCGACCTTTCGATCAAACAAAATTTGAATCGAAAGAGATTTTCTCGAGTTATGTACAAAAAATATGTAGAGCGCTAGCAGAGACTCGTTTTAAGTACTCTAGCTATATCCTAGGGCCCAATCTCAAAAAGGTTTCTTCTACAAATTTTAGGGCTTTCAAAGACCTGTCGATTAAAAAAACAATTATGAAAATCGGAAAAGATTTACCCGAGTTATGTACAAAAAACACGTATGGCCCTAGTATAGAATCGTTTTGAAGCTAAGTCCAACGACTCAAATCCAAAAATGTTTCTTCCATAAATTGTCGGCGAAAAATTTGTGAAAATCGGAAAAGATTTACTCGAGTTATGTACAAAAGACCAAAAACTACTTAAACAGCCCTAGTTCGGTGGCCCTTGGGCCAACAGTGCCCAGATTCAATCCCATAAAAGATACAATAACCTTTCAGGGAAAAAAAAGTTTTCGAAAATCGGTTGAGCTTTACTCAAGTTATCGCGGTGACAGACGGACGGACGGACAACGTTTTTTATTGTTGATTCGTCATCTAGGCACTAAGATTGATGCTCCCCACCTACTCCCATGTCCAAATTAGGGTGGTTACAAACGTCGTGGTAAACGCATAAGACCCCTTTTCGAAGAACTTGGTTCTTCGTACGGGTCTAAACATGATAGTCATCGTACAAAAGTTCCTGGCTGATTTATAGGTTTGTAAGTAATCAGTTATCGGTTTTTTAAATACTATTCTAATTGAAATTAACCCCTTATTTTAGACGTATTCAAAAGATTTTAATTTTAGAAATTCATGTTTGTTCTAGCCATTGCTGATGATGTAACAATAGAGTTACGAAACGTCCAAATTTGAAGTTTTTATTTAAGTTTTTAATCGAAAAGTTGAGAAAATTCCCCCATTAACGAAAACCATTTCGACGTTGTAATCAACACCAAATTAGATGAACTTCTCATTCCTGCAACCTCTAATCTACAGTGCCAAGACATCGAATCAATCGTCAATTCACTTCAAGAAATTTTGCGATCTATCATCGAAAAACACGTTCCAACAGGGACAATGAGCAAAATCAGGATCTCTAAACGGTCTATAAGTCTGCTTAAAGAAAAACGAAGACTGTGTAGAGTTCTGAATAGACGTCTCAATAACCAACGTGCTGACAGACAGGAAATTTCTACTATTCACAGTTCAATCAATCAAATTGCGACAATGGTCAAAAATTCACTCTACGATGATTTCAGTAAATTTTACCAGCGAAGACCGCAAATAATCCGGAATAACAGAGACGCTTTTCAAATTGTTCGACAGTTTTCTAATTTCAAACGCAAATCAACTGAAGTCGAAAAAATTTTCCTGGATGAAGAAAAACAGGTTGCACTCTCTGATCCAACTGATATGGTAAACTCCTTTGCACTGCACTTCCTGAAAAATCACGAACTTACAGTCAACGATAACTGCATCGCAAATTCAATCGTTCAAGAGTCCATCAACAAACTGCATAACGTAGACTGCAAGATCCTTTTCAACCAAGAAATCAGAGCGGATATTGAATCTAAAGAACAAGCGGAGGAGATCGATAATTTCCTACCTGAAAATAGCCGTGGTATTCTCACTTCGGTGGAAGAAGTAAGCGAAATTCTATTTTCCCGCCATAACAAAACATCGGAAGGCGATGATAATACACCGATCACAGTGCTAAAGAAATTATCTTTCAACAACCTGCTAAAGATCACCATGATCTTCAATCACCTGCTGGCATCGACATTTTTCCCAGCCGCTTGGAAACATGCTATCGATCGACCAATTCCAAAGCCGGGCAAAGACTCAACATACATTGCCAACTGGAGGCCGATATCGATGCTAAATTCAATTTCAAAAATTTACGAAATAATTTTAAAAAGAATACTGCGAAATCATTTCGATGGCAGACGGTTTTTCTCTAACGATCAGTTCGACTTTCGGCCAGGACGTTAAACTCTTCACGCTTTAGCGAAATTCAACGACAACATCATGGCTGGCTTGAACGACGGCAAGATCACCACTGCAGTTCTCCTAGATATTCGTGCAGCTTTCGATACCGTATGGCATAACGGGTTGATTCAGAAGATAATGAATTGTGGAGTGCCACCAATTCTGTGCAAAACAGTACAAAGCTTTCTATCTGAGACAACCAAAATGAATGGTGTTTTTTCGAAACGACAGAACATTCTTGCAGGGGTGCCACGAGGGAATTGCACATATACTGTTCCTAGCATACATTAACAGTCAATCTGCGAATTCTTCTTCTAACAATACAACACCTCCCCGATTTTTGTGATTATTGGCCAGACCCATCAGAGGAATAATTTTTCAACACTTTCAGTTTTTAAACGCATAAAATTAAATTTACTCTAAACGATACAATAAGAAATAAAAATCAAAGTTTTGCAGCGTAAAAACTGAAAGTGCAGAAAAATTGTTTCGTCGTTGGGTCTGGCATTTGTGACGCAATTTTTTGAACTCAACGTAATTTTGTTTACAAATTTTTGTTGCGAATCGAAGCTTAATGCGTCACCCCCCTCTGATTTCAGAACTTTTGTAACTGGAAGAGAATAGTTTTACCTTAGATGATTAATGCGTCACACTTTTCTCTGCGTCACACCTCCTCTGTAAGAGGTTTTTTTTGCGGATATATATTGCATGTATCGGACTCGCGTATTGTCCGAATTAGTATTAAGGAAGATTTTTACATGCAATAAATTACTCTGATTTGGGGATTCAAATCAACAACAACTTAGTTAAAAATAAAAAAAAAAAAAAACTTAGTTGTTTCATTTTCAATCTCCACAACTGGTGACCCACGACGTTCAGAACGTACTTCTGAAGCTCGTTCAACTTATTTTGACTGGTTAATAGCCACAAAATGCAAGTTGATCTCACCGTTCTTCAGAACTGCTAGCCTAACAGCTAAGTTCTCAAGCGATTTATTTCACTGGTCAATAACCACTAAATTTCTATCAGGCACTAGCCACACGGTGCTTCTGAGTAAGCTAGCTGCATTCCAGCTACCTTCTGAACCAAGGGCTTCTGGAAACAATCCAGACCAGCCAACAGTACAAGTAAACAGCTTACCTACTGCAGGTCTCCTAAGACCACTGCACAGTAAAAGCTAACTCAACCTCCACTTGTACTCACTCTGACGCTCGGCATAATTTCTTTTTGTTGGTCCAGCTCCATCAAAACACAAATTAGCATCACTGTTCTGCAGAACCACTAACTATTTCTAGTTAGGTTCTTCGAACCGATTCTTTCATTGGTTAGTAGCCATCAAGAATCGGACGAACAGTTGTCAATAAGCTCAAGCTTATGATTACAAAAACCCCAATCAAATTATTTTACTAGTCAATAGCCACTGAAATAATACTTGGCGGGTCCGGCACTTGAATAACTATTCAAGCCGGTCAAGAGTAAAAGCGACAAGCTTCCTTGCTCTGAATCGAGGACTCAAAGATAATATTTCTTTCATTCCCTCAAGCAAGTAAATTCTAAGGCACCACAAGCCTACAATTTACTCTCATTGGACGGCAAGCCTTCTAAACTTCTACAAGGCGCCCCACTGTAACGGAAAAACATTTCCTCGTTACAAATGAGTCTGTCTACTGCTAACTGGTACGCCTACTGCACACTAAACACAGACTCATGACTGTCATCCAACTTCCACAACAGTAAGAGCAACCGCTCACTTACTACGTTACGTAATTTTTTAACAAAAATTACCTGCGCAAGCACACGTTTCAACCGAAACGTCTGAATGTATTACCAACTGCATCCAACAACGCATTCTGTATTCCTCTCTCGTTTCGAGAATACATGGTTGAGTTACACACTGCAAACTGCAACTTGGTCGAAATGTCTACAGGCATTTCTGTTTTAGATTTTATGAGGGATACGGTGACTTGTAACCTTGAGAAGGCTAACGTCAGTAAAGTTACCTCGACAAAATCACTAAAACACCAATTTCATTCGCAGTTCATTCCAGTGCCCGTAACACTACATTCTGGTGCAAGTCTCCCACTGGATTCTTAGAGGAACCGAGCAAAGGTCTTCGTTGCTCGACGAACCTCTACCCGGTGACGACAGGCTCACAAGCAAAACCTGATTGCTAGAACGCTCCCTAGTCAGGAACGGACTTGAGCATTGTTCTCAATCAGTAAACAGAAATGTCGCGAGTCCGACCTACTCGTCATTTTTGTTTCGATCAGTTATAATCAGGCGACAAGCCAACTGATGTCAACTACCACACTCAACTTGAGTATATTCAACATACATTTCGAAAAAACCTCAATGCGGTAACACAGAACACGGTTGTGAGCTTTCCCGCCACGTTATTAAAGTTGATGGAGCTTTGTTCTAATTTAGCTTGTCCCGCAGACATTTTATCAATTCCTTCTTCAAGCACACTAATTAAGAGAGCTCTCTGCGCTTCATATGTTGTTGTTGAACGGTTCTCGAATAGATTAAGATAAATCTGAAGAAACCGAATGGTTAGACTGCACCACTCATAAATAGATTGAGTTGCGCTAAAGTAGTTGTCTTGGGCATTATAGATAAGGGTCTTCACTTCACCGACAAGCGGTGTACTTTCGTTGGAGTTATCCTCATAATAGCGATCCAACTCCTTAATGGTTTCGTCATAGGTTTTCCATGGAATAATTTGATCCAAGACTTTGTTGTACAAATTCAGAGCCTGGTTTAACGCTTCGATTCCCTCTTTGGTGATTTCAATTACTTCTTTGATTTCTGCTGTACTCGTGATGAATTTAGTTTAATTTACTTTAAAATAAAAATTAATTCAACAAGAAGTGAACGAATCTTTGGTTCTATGTAAACTGCAAACGAGGTTGTTGCTTGCGAAAAGTGAAGTAAATACTGCAATCAAATTTAAAAAATCTGGGTGTCGCCGGTCGCTCCATGGCTGTGCTGAGAGCTAAATTCGGAAACAGAAATTGATATCGTTGACAAATGAATCACGTTTTTTTTAGAAATTATTTAATTGTATAGCAGATTCTACCACATTATGCCAGTTTGCGCACTTAGAAAGTGTGCAAGCTCTATATTTTCGTAAATTTGAGAGCTATTTGGTTCTTACCCATGTGAATAATATAGATAGAGTTGTTAGGTGGAAGTGTGAAAATGTGAATTAAAATTAGAAATTGTTTCTTCAAGTTGTTGCAGATGACACATCGTATTATCATTTTGACGGAGATGGAGGCATTTTAAATAAAAATATTCAAAATAATTTTTTTACTCGTACGAAGGGTTCACCACAACGTTTGTAACTGAACTGAAAATGTTTCCGTCCTTCCGCTAAATCGTGTAAATCTTCACTGATCTTTTTCTCTGAAATCGAAGGTAGAACCTACGTTGAGTTCGAAAATGAGCAAAATCAGTCAAGGGCGAGGTCGGTGAACCTTTTCCAACCTCACATCCGCGAAATTAGAGCGATCAGAGAAGTTTTAAATGAAAAATATAAACCTCAAGAAACGAACAAACTGTGGAATTCGGCCTCAAATTAGTCCCAAGCGAGGGGTCCCTCACTCAGAGATCTAATGGGATTTAAATTGTGCGGTACCCCTCGGTCTAAAGGTCGGTCTGATCCCAAAAAAAAATGTTCTTTGTTTAGGTGCTTTCTTTCCACAAGGTAAAAGAAGCCAGAAAGCTCCACGCGCGGTGATTAATTTATTGATTGTACATTTTGATATGCTTAAAAGCTTAAATTACTATTTATTTCTTGTTCACAGGAACTTAGTTTTAATTTCCTGACTGCTCATCTCATTGAACGACCCAATATTTGGCAACATGATGTGATACCTTAATTTACATGCTCTCTTTTTGACTTTTGACGACTCCAGTCCTTTGGATTAGTCATTTTGACGACAGCCTTTTACGGCGATATTTGTGATATTTGATTTTTGTAATAGTAATTTGGATGACAAGGGATGAAAGTAAGAAAATTCAAACCCGTGTGAAGTTTGCAGGAGGTCGGCAATCGCACGGTTTGAATTTTCTTACTTTTGTCACGAGTTATCCATACTATTTTTTATCACAGAGACAGCGGAAAGAGGGACGAAAGTTGTTCATTTGTAATATTTTCGTTCTCTTGGCTTCCTTCTTTTACTTTCGCCCCGTGGGATGCATTTTTCTACTTTCGTCCCTGATTTGAGTGGCGAAAGAACAAACTTTCGCTGCCTCTGTGATAAAAATGTTTTAAATTTATTATTTATTGTTTCCAACTTCTTAGCTTTCGTTTTGTTTTGTTCTTTATTTTATTTTTCGAATTTATGTTTTACTGTATAAGTAATTATTATAACGTTTTCGGTTTTTTTAACGAGGATTATGACATTTGTCATAATTACTCTTTTTTTACCATGTCAACTAAAAGATAGTAGACAATAAAAGTAATACTAATTCATTCATTCATTCTGCCATGTCGGTCGTAGCGAAAATTGAGGGGAACAGTTTTTCTCCAGACCAGCGTCAAGTCGTAAGATAAAGAGGTTTGAAAGGGTTTGTCTTATACCGTTCTTTCGGAAGGGTTTTTCTATATTGACTTTTAGGCAATTTCTAATACTATACAGTAAGGACATCGTCACCAATTTTTCTTGATTTTAGCGGTTGTGGTATAGTAAGACCGCTAAAATCAAGAAAAATGGCGAATTCAGCCAATCAGTATTCTGTTCCGACAGTCGAGAAAACTTCCCAAATTTTCAAATAGTCACCAAATAGACGAAATGTCATTCATCGAAATCCTTTGAGACTGACGTAGGCTTAATGGGGAATCGTACGGGTCTGTGTAGCTTATGTCTCATTAAATAATTTGTTCACATCGAAACTAGATGCTGCCTTTCGAGTGGGTCAGGTCCATTGACTGATTTTCTGGATTTCATCTGGTTTGGTTTTTTCAATGTTTTTTCCCTTAATAATGCATTTATTTTTGCACCAGGGAAATCATTCAGAAAATATTTTTCTAGGAAAAGACACTATGCCTGTTATCGCGTTAATTTTGTAAATCGTAAACAGGAATCAATTTTTCGGGTTTCGTGCTTACCCAACATGAAGCGCTTCTGTTTGTTATTAACGCCCGCACTCCGCCCAGCTGAATAAATGGATAAACGCTACAAGATGGCACTTTAATCAATAACTTTATTTATAGAGCATGTAACTAGAAGAAGTTGACTAAGGGGAAAATTTTCCTTATACAGAACATCAATAGAAGGAGTTGAATAGAGGAAAATTTTAAAATGCGGTGAAGGTTTATTTTCCCACTTTTTGTGTTATAAGTTTTTTAAAAATGTTGATAGTTACAGCCTTATCCTTTTAGAGGTCTACAACGTGAAATGTATAGATGACATTTGTACAATGATTTCTAACAGCTTCAAAAAAAACATGATGCAGTTTCAAAGGCCGAAAATTTCAACTAGAAAATGGTGACTGTTGGTGACTTTCCAAGAACTGGAAAATAAACCTTGGCCGCACTTAACTTATACAGAATGTCACTAGAAAGAGTTGACTAAGGGGAAAATTTTCCTTACACAGAATGTAACTAGGAGGAGTTGACTTGAGGAAAATCTTCGTTATACAGAATGTCACTAGAAGGAGTTGAGTAGGAGGAACATTTTCCTTACACAGAATGTCACTAGAAGGAGTTGACTGAGGGGAAAATACAGAACGTCACTGGAAGGGATTGATTAAGAGAATCATACAGAATGCCACTAGATGGAAGAATTTTTTTCTCTGCTCTTTTATTTTTAAAAAAGTTGTCGATAAGAAATCAAAAAATTACATGAAAACTTTATGAAAGTCATAGAGCACTACGATTTTGAAATTTAAAAAATTGAGTAAAAAGGGATGAATAAAAACAATACAAAAACATAACCAAAGACCCGTACGTATCAGAATAGATGCGACAAACAGAATAGATGTGGCAAAGTGACTCGAACGTACCTAAATATACAAATAAGCAAACGATCCAACGTTTTCTGTTCTTTTATAACTGTAAGAATTTCACAGATCCATAGAAATTACCCAAGGTAATGTCAAAGGCCCTACCGAAGTACGTCTCTGACCATTCAAATCTAGAAAAGCTTATATCCAAGGACTAAGTCATTTTTCCCTAAAACCCTGAAACACGTATTATCTAAAATTTTATT
>CM055403.1:123864291-123876919 GCA_029228625.1 Pseudolycoriella hygida
TTTTTTTTAAAAATAATTTGGAGGTGGAGGGGGGCAAGGGGAAAAAACTCAAAAGTTCGCCTTTATATGGCTCCTTGTCCCAAAGGTTTTTGTATGGAGTTTTTTGGGTTTGTGGACGTTTTTTTGGGGGTGTGGGGATTGCGTCACGTCCTCCGCTATCGCTGTGGGCATGATCGACAGATCATTAAAAAAAGTTTTCATAATAATGAGAACAATAGAAAAATCGACGTCCCAAAGAAAAATGTCATTTTCAAACCTCGATATCTCCGAAGGGTGAACCACTCTTTTCCAAAAAGATTTTTTGGTGGTTATCTGGTGATTATTTGGATTATTTGAGGATTATCTGAGGATTATCTGAGGATTATTTGTGGATTATTTGTGGATTATCTTAGGATTATTTGAGGATTATCTGAGGCGAGTGGCAATTACTTCATAATAATCCCAAAAAAATCCCAAATAATCCAAATAGTCGCAAATAATACCAAATAAACCCAAATTATCCGAATTATCCCAAATTATCCGAATTATCCCAAATAATCCAAAATACAATGAGAGAGTTGATATCTGAGGAGTATTTGTTGATTATTCGACAAATCACAAAGAACATGTTTTGGACTTTTTCTTCAATTTTATTTAGAAAACGTTTAATTACCTATTATAAAAGTCTTAGTCTTAGTCTAACAGTTGTAACAGATACTTTTTGAGGGAGGTAGCCTAAAGAAACGATTTTTTTCTAAAGACCTAATCGTCACTTGACTAAAAAAATTGTCAGAGTTATGTGAGTAGAAGTTAGTTGGGTCCGGAAAAAATGTGAGACAATTGGAATTAATGTGTTAATTTAAGAGTATGACGAGGATGTGAGGGGGGTTTGACAGAAGTTTGAATGGCGATTCAAAAACCTTTTTGGAAGGGGGTATAGACGAGGTCTTCAAACTTAAATGGACGTGGGATTCGGACGGGGTTCGAGTGACTGCTTTTTTTGGGGATTTGGAAAGCGATATGGACGAGACAGTAGTTGGGAGTTCGAACTTGGAGAGTCGTATGGACGAAAACAGCTGGCTCATGAGACAGGCGCCGCAGGCTCATAAAAAAGAGGGGGTTCTGGATTGATTCGCAATAATGCCGGGTAGTTGTAATTAGTGTGTGAAATAGTTGATCCCGTACGTCCCTAGGGACAGTGTAAAAACAAATTGAGATTGGCCGTGAGGGCTCTCACAACCTGACATCTAAAGCTGGCAGGATTCCTCGCGAGCTACTCCGAGAATGTACATTTATAGAATATTTGTTTATATCTGCATGCAGCGCTTTTTGTATAAGTACTCTCTTTTCTCCTCATCATAACTCCCATCCAAATCTCCGTCCGAACCCAATTCTTCTTCCGAACGTCTGTCCAAGCTCCCGCCAAAACCCTAATCCAAGTCCCCTTTCTAGTTTTCGTCTAATCCTCCTTCCATTTCTCCGTCCGTAACCCCGTTAAATACTAAACCCCAAATTGACACAGGAATTCCAACTGCCCAACATTATATTAGTATATTAGCTTGATGTACGTTCTCGGAGGTACTCGCGAGTTGTAAGCTCCCAGGGACGACAGGGATCCAATTAGTAACTATTAACATAATGAGTCTTTTTTACTTGTATTATGTTATGATTTTGATTATTTGGATTATTTGAGGATTATCTGAAAGTGGTTCACCCCTCGCATATCTCAGCCAATTTCTAACCGGTTTTGATGAGTCTAGGCTCTTTGGCAATCTCTTTTTAAATAATTTGGAGGGGGATGGGGCGAGGGGAAAAAACTCAAAAGTGCGCGTATATATGGCTCCTTGTCCCAAAGGTTTTTTCATGCTTCATATGCGTTTGTTTGCAGAACACAAAATTTAAAGAACTGAACGCCGAACCTGTTATTCCGAAAGGATTTCCTGAATGGTCTAATGTAATGAACACTTGGGGATATAAAATGCTAGCGACTTTACATGAGATTGCGTCAATGGTAGCTGAAGGCTTTGGATTGGAAAAGGACACTTTTCTTAAGATGATGAACTTTGGTCCGCATCTGTTAGCACCAACAGGTTCCAACTTCAATCAGCATGGTAAACTAAATACTGTCCTTGCTGGCTATCACTACGGTAAAGAGATTTTCTTGGAAACCAACGAACAGAGGCACTAACATGTCTTCTGGATTCTAGATTTGGACTTCTTAACCATTCACGGTAAATGCAGATTTCCTGGATTGTATATTTGGTTAAAAGATGGGCGCAAAATGCTGGTGCGTGTACCTGACGGATGCTTGCTGGTTCAGGTTAATAATCGTGTCACCTTCATTAAGTTAATGTTTATAAATTGCATTGCTTTACGTTTAGGCCGGTAAACAAATGGAGTATCTCACAGGCGGATACATACTTGCTGGATTTCATGAAGTTGTAGTTTCACAAGAAACGCTTCAAGCTATTGAAAAACGCCGCTCAAGAAATGAATCATTGTGGCGTGTCTCATCAACGCTATTCGGTCATATTGCAACCGATTTGGTTTTAGAACCTTTAGAAACCTTCAGAACGCCAAAATCCAATGAAATGTATCCGGCGATTCTTGCTGGTGATCAAGTGAATGCTGAATTAAATCACATTATGCTAGGAAAGGGTTACACTCTCAATCGTTAATTTAAACACCGCAGAACAATGTAGTAGGTTAAGTAAATCTTTCCATTACTTTCAAATCAGAAACGAAACCAAAATATATGAAGACAAGGCTTTTTTACTTGTAGTTTTTAGACCCGTACAAAGAACCAAGTTCTTCGAAAAGGGGTCTTATGCGTTTACCACGACGTTTGTAAGTACCTCAATTTCGGTGGGGAGCATCGATCCTGGTGCTTAGATGACGAATCAACAATAAAAACATTGTCCGTCCGTCCGTCTGTCACCGCGATAACTTGAGTAAAACTCTGAAAGGTAATCGAAATATCTTTTATGGGATTGAATCTGGGCACTGTCGGCCTAAGGGCGGCCGAGCTAGGGCCGTTTAAGTGGTTTTTGGTGTTTTGCACATAACTCGAGTAAATCTTTTCCGATTTTCATAATTTTTTTTTGTTTGAAATATCTGGGCATGGCCGACAATTTATGGAAGAGAAGAAACTTTTTTATATTTGAGCCCTTGGACTTAGCTAGGGCACTAAAAACGATTTTGTGCTAGGGCCATACGTGTTTTCTGTACATAACTCGAGTATAAATCTCTTCCGATTTTCAAAAAAAAAAAAATTTAATCGAAAGGTCTAGGAATGTCTCACATTTTATGGAAGAAAGTTTTTTGATAAGATGCCCTTGGACTCAGACAGGACCCTAAAACTAGGCCCAACATGTTTTTGTTTACATAAATCGGGCAAATCCTAACCGATTTTATTGATTCTTTTTCTATTAAAGAGGTAACCGTGTACCGAATTATACTCATAAACAAATTTGGGCCTATGCTTGGGGCTCAAGTGGGCCTCTGGTCGGTCCTAAGGTCGGCCCTATAGATAGATAGATAAGAACGTCGCGGTATTGACACTTGAATCGATGATCCTTTGTACGACCCCCTAATTTCTTCGTTTATTAAATAAACAAAGGGAATACAATTACAAATAAATATGATAAGTTCAAAATAAAATAAAATAAATTGAATTGAATTGATTGTCGGTGGTGTCATTTCCATGTAACTTCCTGTGCGGGAAAACCGGATCCATATTATATTCAACGTACACAGCCTTATGATTTGATATTCTTTAAACTCATGGGAAACCTTCTGGTTTTCCGAAGAAAAACAGCCAGATTGTTTATAAACATAGGGTTGAGAATCAGATCGGAGCTATCTAGTTCTGGTTTACCCATAATTTGCCTCCTAACGAGTCTATATCTGGGACAGACACTAATGACGTGACATCCAGTTTCGTCACCATGACCACAAAGGCACGCCGGGCTGTCGACGCAACTGATGTCGTAGAGGTATTTGTTGGGCCCACAGTGGTTGGTAATGGCTTCAATAACCCTTTTAATGTCAGGTCTGCAGAGGCTTAACAGCGTCTTCCTGACTTCCATCGATGGACTCTTACAAAATAGTTTGGTGTGTTTTGCGCCCTCGTACTGCGATAAGCCTCTGAGATGCTCCTTTCGAAGCCATTCTTTGACTATGGCCTTTCTTGTCGATATTGGAATACCGAACATGGGTTCTGGACCAACAAAAGCTTTACTGGTTCGTCCGCTCTTTCGTTACCTGGGATGCCGCTGTTCCTTTGACCTTGCAGTCAAGTACGGTTCTAGACCTGATACAGGGAGAACTTACCGCTTGAATCGTCTCCCGCTGACTTGAACGGCTTAAGTCTACCGATAGCCCACCTCAACCTGTCCACAGTGACTATGCTTCTGCCCAGTGGCCAGTCCTCCTCCGATGGGTGGAAGATGTCTGACACTCTGGCCACAGTTTTTTTATCTCCGCAGCCAGAGAAGTGAGTCTCGAGAAGATGTTTTGCCGTTCCCTCTCCGCTCACTGTAAAGCAGCCGTTGGGCATTCGCAAAGAACTCGGTTGTAGTCTAGTGTCCTTAGCGAGGATCCTATGTATTCTAGCGTAATCTGGAATATGTCCCATTTCCGCACAGAATCTTTTCCACACTTCCCTAGCTCTATTCCGAACCTCTTTTTTGAAAGCCTTTTGAGCCACTTTATAGGTAGCCCAGTCCGCCTCTAGCGCTGTCCTCCTGGCTTTATTCCACGCTCTTCTCGCGTGAAGCCTGAGTTTCTTGATTTCCGCACTCCAGAGTTTGCCATCTTTTGCCATAGACTTCACCTCCGGGCACGAACTCTCATAGGCGCTCGTGAGCAGCCACGTGATACTATTGACTGCGTCGTCTACTTCCGCCGATGATTTCGGCATTACATTCTTCAGTTTGTCTCTCACGTGCTGCCTCAGAAAGCCCCTGTACTGCTCCCAGTTGGTCCTTCTGGGATTCCTGAACCTGACCACCTTTGGCACATAACCCTTCAGACTGAACCGTATGGTTCTATGGTCCGAAAAGTTGGGTGTCAGAGAGACCCTCCATGAATCAATTTGATCCACTAGGTCCTCCGATGCAAGTGTTAAGTCCAGGACTTCCTCTCTATTTCTAGTAACAAACGTCGGTATATTGCCCCTGTTCAAAATAGATAGATCCGAGTCCGCTATGAATTGTAGCAATAAGGCCCCCCTGGGATTAATGTCCTTACTTCCCCAGACCGTGTGATGCGAGTTCGCATCACATCCTAAAAGGATGGGTATGCCATTTTCCCGAGAGAACTCAATTGCCTTGATTAGCAGCTCAATGTATGGCGTTTCAGCCAGCGTTTCACATCACAAGTTAGACAAATAAGTTCAAAAAAAGGTTTGCACAAATTGTAATGAAATTAAACCATCTTGAGATTAAATTTTATTTTTTTTTTTTGAATAAATGGAATAAATTTATTTGTTCCATTTTTCAACAAAAATTCTTTTAAGTTTTCAAAAGTGGGTTTTTCACTTTTTGACACATTAGTATGGTTTGTTGTGTGCGTTGCCATCAAAATCAAGTCTATTTGAGGTTTTGACGAATTTGAAAAAAATATCATTTATTCCAATATTTCTTCCATTTATTCCTATTTATTCCCATTTATTCCATTTATTCCCATTTATTCCATTCATTCCGATTTATTCCCGTTTATTCCATTTATTCCATTTATTCCATAAACCGCAGAAAGTGCGTCACCCCTCGGTTTCGATACAGCAAAAAGTTCGGTCTGATAGACGGATGCCAAGGAACCGGTTGGGAGGCTGCCATCTATGTTCAGAAAATCGCAGGAATAAACGGCTCCTGATGAATCTTCTCCCTTGGAACCATCCGTGAAGCAGACGACGCCCTCAGCCGGAGGAAAGATTTTATTCTCACCAAGCCAGTCATCTACTTCAGGGATAATCCAATCGAAGCAATCGTCGAGCATAGCATATATTCCGCTTTGATTTGATCACTTGGCATAAGTAACCGTTCGTCCTTGACTACCCTAATTATGGCTGAGTGTCCTTCCTCAAAAACGGGAGACCACCAACCACTGCACCGGATATTGACAGAGGTGTTGAAAGCAACAGATTTTATAAACAGGTCAAGCGGCGGAACATCGAGAAGCGCTTCCAGGGCCGCAGAGCGGTTGAACACTTCACGCCTGTCATGCAGAGACATGCCAGACACTGTAGCTTCTCTAGTCTTTTCTTGGCAGTACCTATTTCTACTCTGGACCACCAGACTACACATCCGTGACAAAGAATAGGTCTGACTACCGCCGTAAATATCCACCAGATAGCCTCGGGAGAAAGACCCCACGTACTACCAAAAGCATTTCTACACAGCCACACACACCAATGCATTTGTCAAGTTTTTCCTCTAGGTGAGGTATCCATGTTAGCCAACGATCAAAGATCACACCGAGGTGCTATGAAGCGGCTTTCAAATGAACTTTCGTTCCGAACAACCTAAAGGTACCCAGTTCTGAAGGGATTTCGGCTTTTCTTTTGCTGAAGAAAATGATTGGGTTAACCATCAGCTTATTTTCGAGACACCATCTTTCAACTACCCCAATTGCGGTTCTCATCAAATCGCCTATAGTAGCAACGAAATCCCCACAGATTAGGGTAGACGCGTCATCGGAATAACCTTGGGTGAAAATACCCAACGACAGTTCTACCGCTCAGCATTCTGACTATCCATCTGATGGCTAAATCGTTCATTTCCCTTTCAGCTGCTGCACTTGTAATCACCTCAAAATCCGTGTTCTCAAAAGCCGGCTTTATGTCCATAAAACAACCGGGTGCGATCTTACCATTTTTGAGCATGCGTTCAATCTTTTGAGTCATCTGGTGCAGCGCGGTGTCTGTCGATTTGCCAATCTGATACGCGT
This sequence comes from Pseudolycoriella hygida, assembly GCA_029228625.1. Classification (NCBI taxonomy): domain Eukaryota; kingdom Metazoa; phylum Arthropoda; class Insecta; order Diptera; family Sciaridae; genus Pseudolycoriella; species Pseudolycoriella hygida. Next base: position 123,871,219 of record CM055403.1, read on the forward strand.
GCTCATTTACATGTAACGGGAATTTCTTTAGCACTTCGCCGCGGATATAGAAGTCTGAGAGTCTCTCCAGAGCTTTAAGCAAAAACGACGTCAGGCTAATCGGACGAAGTCTTTAGCTTTACAGTGGGACGTTTTGCCAGGCTTAGGAATGAAGGCGACTCTAACCTTTTCCCAAAACTTGGGGATATATCCTAAAGCGATCGAACTCTTAAAAAAGGACCTTAATCTATCGAGGAGCAAATTAATACCTTCTTTGAGCAAAGCAGGGAAAACTCCGTCAAGTCCGGCATATTTGAACGAATAAAACCTGAAAATGGCCCATTTAGTTTTTCCTCTTTTGGTAAGTTTTTCCGCAAACAACCATGCACGACGTGCACGACATACATCTAGTTACACCTATGCTTCATCGACTTGGAGAAGGCCAACGGAGGAGAACGTTTGTCTGGCTTGTTGTCTCTTTCCGCTTCTCTTCATAATTTTCATGGATCATCAATGAGGCCAACTTGTAGGGAAAGGTTAAGGTGAGTGAGGTAATAATGCGGACGACATGTTTCTGCTGGCAGATAATCCTAGGGATTTGCAGGATGGGGTGGACTGCCTGAATGTCGCATGTAAGGAGTTCGGGAGGAAGATAAGTGTGGGAAAAACTAAGGTTATGCATGTCGGCAAATCTCGGAAGAGGATTGCTTTCAGTTTGAATGGGGAGGAGCTGGAGCAGGTTTCTGGATTCAAATACCTAGGAATCATTTTTTCAGAGGATGGCAAGTTAGTTAGGGAATTCGGGAAAAGGAAGAAAAGGGGAAAAGCCGTAGTCATTCAACTGAGGTCGCACAAAAAGGAATTGAGTAGTAAGACAAAGTTAGCTACCCAGAGGTCAATTTTCGGACCTATAATTCTGTATGGTAGTGAGAGTTGGATGGACTGCGGATATCTCGTCATGACCTGGAGCTTTCTGATATCAGGGTTCCTAGGAGTATAGCGAACGTTGATCGGAGGGAGCAGTGGGATAATCACATTACAAGAACGACGACATTAGGGAAAACTTGGGGGTTTCGTCAGTGGAAGAAGAGGCAAGTGCTAGTCGTCTGCGCTGGTTTTGGCACGTTCAAAGGATGGGTAAAAACAGGCTACCAAAAAGGATTTTAGATGCACAGGCACTGGGGGTTAGGTCAAGGTGTAGACCAAGGATAAAGTTTATAGATTCAATTAAGTCAGATTTAGAAGTTGGGGAACTTTCTCTGTGCGAACAAAACATTTCCTTGGCGGGCGATAGGAGGGCATGGAATGGGTGGTACCCCTTCCTAGGGTTGTGTCATAAAGTCCTCACACACCGGAATGCAGAAACTTAGTTCGCGTTGCATCAAATCCGCCCCAGCCGAACTTTTTACAAATTTCATTTTTCCTCAAAATACTACAAATGACAGAATACGTCGATGAAACTGGAACCAGAGTCTATAAGGAGATCCAGGGTCCATGAGGAGAGAGCAGAGATGTTGAGGCGATAGGACGTGTTTTTGCTAGCTGCTAACCGATTGTTTTTACAGCTAACTTAGTTTAGCGAGGATAAATCATTTAACGTGTACCCACTCGGTAAGTTGATAGAACCGGTGTGCGATGCGATAGGTAAATGGCTCATAGCAAACGTGTAGTCAGAGTAGTCGGTAAATCTTATGCGATGTGTTTGTTTTGATATAGTAAGAGTTTGTGATTCTCAAATTTCTTAAATTTGTGGGTTTTACGGAAACGAATCTCCTTCCAATGAGATTCCTCAATTCAAAACATTTGTTCCCTAAAGTCGCCTATATAAGTTCTCAATAAAGATGAAAAACTCGAATTAAATCTCGATACTAAATAAAAATTTAACCGACAACGAATATGCATCCAATCGTAGGATCTGGATTGTATAAAAGGTGAGTTGACATAGTCTGAGTATCATTCTATGGCCATCGTTGCTGATATACACATGGTCTTAAGACAAGGTGTACTGATGAGTCGTAAACGACGAAATCAGCACTTTTAGTTTAGTCGATTTTTGTTAAACATTTGAAAGTAGGATTAAGAATTGTTAGTGGCTTTTTAATGTTGATTGAAGCGGGTGGAATTTAATCAATTCTCAATTTTTACCTTGAACACTGACCTTTAACAAACGATGATTTATTGCTAGATTCTTATAACTGGATTTTTTCTATTGCGTTGGGACGCTGTGCGTCCGTTCACTCTGTTGTCCGCCAACTCACTGACTAGATTTTTCCTCTATTGCCTTCTTCGCTCTCGATGGTTTCTTTCGCCGGTGCAGAGATATGACATTTCGTTTATTTCATTACGTCAGAGACGTAACAGCCGTAGTTCGGCAACCCTTGTGCCGACAGTGCTCAGATTCAATCCTATAAAAGATTTTTCGATAACTTTTTAGTGAAAAAGAAGTTTTTGAAAATCCGTTGAGTATTATCCAAGTTATCGCGGTGACAGGCCATGATCTAAGGACCATGATCGAAGCGCCCCCTCCTACTCCCGGGTCGAAATTGGGGTGGTTACATACGTCGTGGTAAACGCATAAAGTCGTCCCTTTTCGAAGTATTTTCGTTCTTCGTACTGGTCTAAACATATAAAGCCCAGCAGAAATACATTTTTATTTAGGACATCCGGACAAAGTTCGACTTCAATTCTGCCGTAAGACTCTGAACTACGTCAGAGGAATAAAATATTGTACAATTCGCAACGCAACTGTTATAACTGTGTTAATGCCTGAGTGTCACCGATGATATATTATCTCAAGCGTAAAGTAAGAGAAATGTGTTGTTGCAGAATTGATTCCAATGCTTTAATCCGAGGATTCGAAAAGTGTCTAAACTAAAAGCAAAATAAATTACGAACGTTTTCAAATATGCGCGTGGAATTATAGAGTGTTAAGAAGGATTTCCATTTTCTGATCAAGTCGTCGAAAGATATCGGGTTGGAAATAAATCCATCAAAATGTGAATTGCATTTGCGTCCAGATAAATTGGCAGAGAAATCGTACAAAATTTGGAGCTTTTGGCTCCTGGCATACGGGTTATTACCGATGCTGACTTCAATCTGCTAGGATTTCCAATACTAGAATACTAGAAATTCACTTCACTCATGGCGAACCAGGTCAACATAATGTTCGGTATTAAAAAACTTGCCCGCGCACGCAGCATATTTTTTGTTAAAGAATTGTGTCGCAATTCCCAAGTTCACATACCTTATCCGATCGTGGCCGACCTGGCGTCACTCGGGTTTCATTAGATCTTTTGATGAGCATCAGGTCAACCTTGGAAAACATTTTGAACAAAGATGGAAAACGAAATATGGATCCCGGCCTCTTTACCAACGAGTAATGTAGGCCTTGGCATACGGAAATTAAAAGATATCGCGACCCCAGCTTTTCTTAGTTCCGCTTTCTCCCAAATTACCCAATCTTCAGACAAGGATATCATCTGCCATTTGCAAGAGGCCTTGAAATCTTGGAGCTCAATTTTTCCAACCCGGTGGACATCGTACGTTTCAAAGCACTTCAATGCGGCAGTCGATTAAAATGACGAACGCAAAATAACTAACAACAAAAAAAAGGGTCGAGGGGTGGCAGCCCCCGCATAGGGGGTAAAGGGGTGAGTATTACCCCTTTGCTAGATGTAAGTGGTAGAGTTTTAATTGGTGGGCTGCCTGCAGGGCATGTAAAAGCTCGCCGCAGGCGCGGGAGTTTGGGGGCATATCCCCCATTATTAAAAAAGTTACTTCTCATCACAACATAAATCGCGAAAAAAAAGGTTGAGAATTTCCCTCTACAAGTGCTGCCTATAAGGCGTGTAAAAGCTCGCCGCAGGCGCGGAGGCAGACTCTGCCTGGCATTAATTAAAAAATTACTCATCATTACTACATAACGAAATAGTTAAGTAGGTGGTTATTTTTGTAGTAGTTATGGGGGTAGTAGTTATTTTTGCTGGTAGTTGTTTATGATGGTAGTTATATTTCGGTCGTCATTTCGACATAAGGCCCTTCAATGCAACGAATCAAATGCTTGGATCAACGCCATCCCATCCAGAAACCTTGGAACATTTTTGGATAATAACCAAATTAGAGTTTGCACCGTCCTTCGGCTCGGAGTACCAATATGTCGTCCACACATATGTCCTTGTGGTACTTCAGTCACCGAACTTGGCATTCGCGGTTTAAGTTGCCAGAAGAACGCTGAAAGAATTCCACGTCACATCGAGCTGAAGAAAATTTTCCATCAGGCTTTATCTTCCATTCACCCGCACGCGACACTCGAACCTCCCGGGCTTTTTCGACGTGACGGTAAAAAGCCGGGCGGATTGTCCACGATCCTATGGTCAAATGGAAAATATCTGGTATGGGACGCCACTTGTTGGGACACCCTTGCTCCAAACCATTTTAATATTTCAACGAAACGCGCTGGAACGAATTGGAATCGAACAATTACATTCTCAACGCAGTCGCTGCATAAACTCTCGGCCCTTGGTAACGTGACGCAACGGAACTTAATTACAAAATCGAAGCTACCGGCGATCACCGCACATAAGAATTCTTTAAACAGCGAATATTTTTGGGGATCCAAAGAGCCAACGTTTCAAACATATTGAGCACGATTCCGTCTTGGAAAGGCCTCGACCAAATTTTTTATTTGTAAAACCTAATAAAACAATCTTTAGACGTTTATAATTAGTATATGAAAGAACTTTAAATTGCCTTGCGGAAAGTATTTACGTACAAAATTAATCGTCGCAAATTGAACTTTGAAACAAGCACAAAAGATTTTCGCATGACAAATTTCAATAAATGAGCTAAAATCCTCTCTCATAACTTTTAACCCAAACAGATTCTCCGAATGAAAAGAATGTTAATATTTGAGTATACAATATTTTATTTTTACAACCTTAAAAATAAATCATCACAAAAATTCAATTGACAAAATAAAATTTTGGGAACTAATTTTATTTTCAGTTTCAGTTTCTTTAAGTCAGTTAACATTTTTTATGTTCACTTTATTAGGCAGGCTTCAGAGTTGAGAGGTGAGGTAAATGGTGGAAGATGTTATTTTCTTATAGGAGTTCCTTACTGTATTAATTGTGATAATTGTGGCAAGGATGGAAAAAACTGCAACGAGATTAAAGTTTCGATCCAGCGCGAGTTGTTCTCTTCAGCTTAGTTTCGAATACAATTTTTTATTTCTATAACGGAATTGTCATAACCAAGACGAAATGTTAACTACTTAAAACATTCTGCAATCTGTATCTGTGAAGGAAACAAAGCGAAAAAACGAGGGGGATACAACTATGGAAAGTCATGTTCCACCTATTAACCATGCTCCCATATATTCGCGTCATTCGCTGTTATTTTCCTGAAATTCGTTCGCTGTTATTGACGTGGGAATGGGAAATGGACGCTGTCCCACCATTCGCCATAGTTAATAGGGTGTAGTGTTTTTGGTAAAGTTTTTTATTTTTGAAGCCCTGACCCCAGGCTTTGTCCAGCATATTCCTACGATGCTTTTTGATGTTTTGATTTTTATTAAACTAGTAAATACCCCGCCCCTAGGGGCTACGCAGGCTTTATCATTTTCGCTTTAACATTAAAGGGTAGGTTACGTAGTCGAAACCCCCGCCCCTAGGGGCTACGCAGGCTTTATCATTTTCGCGTGTTGTCTATTCAGAGAGCCATA
>CM055403.1:123877419-123928258 GCA_029228625.1 Pseudolycoriella hygida
CGTATTCCATGTTCCCCGTATCCCAAGTTCCCCTTATTCCAAGTTCCCCGTATACCATTTCCCCCGTATTCAACGTTCCCCGTATTTCAAGTTCCCCGTATTCAGCACTTGCTATGTATTCTACTCTGACACTTCCCCGACCAAATCTCTAAGACGTCATCTTAACTGACTTTTGGACGATTTTCAATCTCGACCCTTTCTTGACCCATAACTCCCTTATTTCAGAACAATATCCCACCCCGGAACACGTTTTCTCGACGTTTTGCACCATACCCGACAACATATCAAAAAGTATTTTTTTCAATAATTTTCGGGCAGCGGAGCAAATTTTTGTCCATTTTTGCCTCCTTTGATCGACCCTGGACACCGAACCGCTCAACCGATTTTCTTAAAATCGGTTCCGCTGCCTTCACACTGTCGAAACCTTTCATTGACACCTCACTGGCCTCATTCCGGCAACTACCGGCCGAGATATTGGTTAATAAGTGCTCCAGCTCTGGATAAAATCGCCAAATAATGACCTATAGCTCGGTAGTATGAAACTTTTTCACCCAACATTGTTCAGCAAATTTGTTGCCCCAAGCCTCCACTATCGATTGGCACTCAAAAATTATTTCTACTTTGTCCAGCTTTGTTCTACTTTGTTCTACCCATCAACATCAACAACTTTCCCGAAGAAACCGAAGGCGTAACTATTCTCATTCAGAAAATACCAAAAATCCAAGATGGCGTCACTTTCACAGGTGGCAGCCATTTTCTTAGGATTCATAAAGATGCTACTCACAAAACTCTACGACTTTGCCGAAGAAACCTATCGCCCAACTCCCATACATTCCAAGATATTTTTAAAAGCATAAAAATTGACCCAATGTCCAACTGCCCGACATTTTCACCAACGCTGGTGACTTCCACTAACAAAACTCTGAGACTTTGCCGAAGAAACCTATCGCCCAACTTCCATACATTCCAAGATATTTTTAAAAGCATAAAAATTGACCCAATGTCCAACTGCCCGACATTTTCACCAACCAAAAAAATGTATAAAGAAAATCAATGCATCATTTCGTTGCATACAAATAATTCCTTACAAAGAAAATATTTGAATACGCCACATGATTTCATTTCATTTAATACAAATTAAAAAAAATATTTGAATACGCCTCACAATGCGTAAACACATAAATACATTGAAAGTATTAGTGAATGAAGCCATGTGCATAAAATAGTTTTTTCGTTTCTTGCTTTTTACATTTGTTCTCACACACACAACAATAAATTCTCCCTGAACAAATTTCTCATATGAAAATAATAACGAAGTATAAATTTTTCAAAATTTGTAAAAGCATTGTAGAAATGTTATACTTCACAGGAAGTACACGGTTTTAAATGTATAAATACTACTTTTCAATTCGCTTGAAAGTATCGCCGGTTGGTGATGTCCAGCGCTAAGCGTCGTTGCAAAACGATGCTAGGTGCGGATGGCGATACTGTTCTTATATGGGAGACCGCTCCCATAATAAGAGCGCATTATTTTTGTTAGACTGCTTCATTGCGGTCAAAAGGGACTAATTTCGTTCTCTGTCTCTAGGTTTCCCTTGTGGTTTTCTCTTTCCCCTCGAAATTAGGTTTGCATTGCTTTTTTGGGTTAAGAAAAGCAATGCAAAAGGGAGGGTTTAGTTCCTCGGAACTCTTCAAGCAGGTCGGACGTGGGTAGATTCACATGTGAATCTACTTTTGCATTGCCTTTTTTTTGATTCATATAAGGCAATGCAAAACGACTTTCTGCTTTAGTTCCTCGGAACTCTTCAAGCAGGTCGGACGTAGGTAGATTCACATGCGAATCTACTTTTGCATTGCCTTTTTTTGAATCATATAAGGCAATGCAAAACGACTTTTTGCTTTAGTTCCTCGGAACTCTTCAAGCAGGTCGGACGTAGATAGATTCGCATGCGAATCTACTTTTGCATTGCCTTTTTTTGAATCATATAAGGCAATGCAAAACGACTTTTTGCTTTAGTTCCTCGGAACTCTTCAAGCAGGTCGGACGTAGATAGATTCGCATGCGAATCTACTTTTGCATTGCCTTTTCTTTGGCTTTCGGCTTATAAAAGGCAATGCAAAACGACTTTTTGCTTTAATTCCTCGGAATTCTTCAAGCAGGTCGGACGTAGATAGATTCACATGCGAATCTATTTTTGCATTGCCTTTTTTTGAGTCATATAAGGCAATGCAAAAGAATCTACTATTGCATTGCCTTTTCTTTGGCTGTCGGCTTATAAAAGGCAATGCAAAACGACTTTTTGCTTCAGTTCCTCGGAACTCTTCAAGCAGGTCGGACCTATGTTGGTTCACGCTGGAAATTTGTGACCGACAAACCGACAAGCAGACAGACAAACTTTTGAATTTTATAATTAGTAATGTCATTTAAGATTGCCGGAACGCGAGAAACCATTATTTTGTGCGTTTGGTGACTTTGCTTCACATTAGGATTTCTCGTGGCCGACCCATAATCATCAAATTACGGATTATGGTCGGAAAAATTTCAAGGGATGTTGAAGAACAATTTGGCATATTTTAAAATATTTTTTTTTTGTATCTAAGCGCGACTACGCATCGAAAAGTGTAGCCGACTTCCATTTTTTTTTTCGAAATGGTCCAGCTTTCGGCTTCTAACTTCTAAGCAAAAATGTTTTTAGACCCGTACGAAGTACGTAGGTCTGATGCGGTTACTACCACGTTTGTTATATTGCGAATTCGAACCTGGGAGTAAGGGGGAAACTTTTTTTGTTGACTGCAGATGACAAATCAGCGAAAAAACCAATGTCCGTCTGTCGGTCTGTTTGTCTGTCTGTCTGTCCGTCAACACGATAACTTGAGTAAATCTTGACCGATTTTCAAAAACATTTTTTTTCCTGAAAGGTAGTCGAAAAATATTTTATGGTATTGAATGTGGGCACTGTCGTCTCAAGGGCCGCCGAGCTAGGACCGTTTAAGTGGTTTTTGGTCTTTTGCACATAACTCGAGTAAATCTTTTCTGATTTTCATAATTTTTTTTTTGTTTGAAAGATCTGGACATGGCCGACAATTTGTGGAAGAAACATTTTTGATTTGAGTCTTTGGACTTAGGTAGGGCACTAAAAAAGAGTCTTTGTTAGGGCCCTACGTGTTTTTTGTACACAACTCGAGTAAATCTCTTCTGATTTTCAAAAACTTTTTTTTGTTTGAAAGATCTCGGCAGGTCCGACAATTTACAGAAGAATTTTTGCCTGTGCTTAGGGCTCAAGTGGGCCTCATGTCGGTCCTAACATAAAAAAATGTTTTTTGGTATGTTGCAGAGCAAATTGAAGGAAACATTTTTGTCTATGGAAGTATGTATCCGAGGCCTCTATTCAAGGCCCTAGGTCAGTACTAAGGTCAGCCCTAGCCCAAAAAATAGTTTTTTGCTATTTTGTAGACAAAATTGAGGAGAACATTTTTCTCTATTTGGAGGTCAATTTTGTGCGTTCAGAGAATTTTTTACCCCGTTACTTCGGATGGGTTTTTCAATATTGCCCAACGGGCAATTTCGATTACAGTCTAATGTGAACGCAATATTTACTTAAATACGTTCCAGTCTTTTCGTAACATCAACTCTGTTTGCCGCATCTATTCTGATACGTACGGGTCCCTTCTATGTTTTATTTTCTTTTTGCTTACACTTGTAGAGGATATCAAGAGCTTTCCAGAGAAAAAAAAATTTTCAAAAAAAGTTGAATACAGTTTATACACAGTTGAATACAGCTTATTCACTTTTATGTGATTTGTTGCATTTTACCAAAAAAAAAGGAAATTCCTTATTAGCCCTTCTCATATCAGATTGATTTATTTTTTCAGCTTGTGGAGTTCGTTACTGCAGTACCACTGTATTTAGTTTGACTTTACAACGTTTTATTATCAATTTCAGTGGAAAACTGAAATTTTTGTGGGAAATCAAAGCTTAAGAGGAATTGTCATTATGAGTTACACATAGAGGTGTGCGCTGATCGAAAAATCTCGGCGGCGGCTAGCTGAGTGCGACGGTGTCCGCGGCGGCGCGTCGATGAACGATTTTATCGGCGGATCGGCTTAGCCGCTGCGCGCCGACCAATTTTTGAACAATTTCTAAACATTTCAAAGTTACTGCTATAATGTACACTTTCTCACATTTATGCCATTCCCTATTCCTAAAATTGGGTAATACTGGATTATATTTAGTATATTAGTATTATATTGGCGACTCAAGTGCAGTGCCTACCCGCTGTATATCGTATCTTAAACGTATAGCATCCGTAGTTCGAATTTGATTTGACATCAAAAGTAATAGATTGTGGCTAGTTACCTTTGAAGGATCTGAAGAAGAAGTTATGTTAGTTTTCATAGTTGAATAAACCCCTGAAGCCATCACTTTTTCATAGCTGAATACGGCTTCGCCTTCAACAAATTTTGCAATCTGTCTTTTCTGTAACACGCAGTCCATATCAAGGTCAACTGTAAATTAAATGTATTACCCACAGAAGAATAGATGGTGGAATTATTTTAAGGCAAAGCCGTATTCAGCTATGAAAAAGTGATGGCACAACTGAACAAGAGTTTAATTCTGCTATGAATCATTATCAAAATTTATATAGACCATTTGTACCTTTCGGTGATTGGTCTTCACCCTTCTGGGGCACACACCCGGGACCTGAGCATTCAACATCCTCTTTGACAGCCTGCTGTTGCATCCTCTGAACGTTCCCGTACCATCGCAGACGACTAACTCTTGCCGCCTCTTCCACTGACGTAACCTCTGAATTCTCCCTGATGTCGTCGTTCCTGATATGATTGTCCCACTGACCCCTCCGATTCACCCTCACTATGCTCCTAAGAACCCTCATATCAGAAGCCTCCCACGTCATGCACAAGGTATCCCAGTCCACCCAACTTTCACTACCATATAAAATCGTTGACCTGCAAATTGAACTGTGAATAGCTAACTTTGTGCCACTACTTAAATCTTTCTTGTTGAACACATGCGACTTCAACTGACTGGCAACTGCGTTTCCCATTTTTCTCCTTTCCCCAAATTCCCAAGCCATCCTGTCTATTAAACTGCAAACTACTTATTTCCTAGATTTAGCGACAAACATAACCTTAGTTTTGAATTACGTACTCCTCACATGCAACATTCAGGCAGTCGATATTCCTCTGCAAATCACTGGTATTATCTACTAATAGAGTTAAATCATCCGCATTCTGATATGAAAACACTTCTTATTTTTCTTCAGAGCGCACAAGCCATCCTGTAACCCTCACAATGGTTCAAGTTACAGCCATTGCTTTTACTTTTACATCGGGTCAAATTTCAGCTATTTTTGCAATGTATGTCGTATTGGCGAAAGACCTGAAATTTCACAAGACTTAAAATGGAAAAACAATGTCTGTAAATAACTGTTGCTTAGAAAAATCCTTAACATTTGTTTTTACTCTCAAATGTTGCAGTAGGTATTTGACAAAATTGACCTAATTTTCAAGCCGATGAAAACCATCGGCGGCTGGCGGCTGGCGGCGACTGGTGACATTTTTCTTCTTCGACAGCGACGTTCAGTTGAGGACCTCCAGCCGGCGGCGCGCAGGCTGAACTCGGCGGCGCACACCTCTAGTTACATAGTGATTTTTCGTATTGAACTGGCCCATTTTGGACCGTGATAGCAGCGTTGCGCGAATGTATCCACCACGGTCATCAGGTCCTACTACTTTCTAGGAAGCTTCAGTGACAAGCTATGTAGTCGCGCTTAAGTACAAAAAAAATGCCAAATTGTTCTCCAACATCCCCTGAGACTTTTCCGACCATAGTCCGTAATTTGATGATTATGGGTCGGTCGCGAGAAATCAAATCCTAATGTGAACCAAAGTCACCAAACACGCAAAAAAAAAACGGTTTTTGGCTTTCCGGCAAACTTAAAAAAAAAAACCAAACCATCAAAAAGCATCGACATGGACAAAGTCTGGGGTCAGGCCTTCAAAAATAAAAAACTTCACCGAAACGCTACATCCTAATAGTTAATTTCCCCTCGTTAAAAACATTCTTCAAAAAGAAAAATTCACCCACGCTAGGCGACAAACACTCAGAAACAGTAGTTGTATTGTACTTGTGCATGCGCATTGTGGGGAAAGTGCAAAATCGTATGGGAAAGTAAAAGTGTCAACATTTCTGTGGATTCAGACGTGAGAGCCGCCAAAAAGTTAAGTTTCGGCAACGAAAACGTCGATTGGAAATGTGACAATTTTAAATCAAAATCGACGTTAAAATTAATAGAAACTTGAAGTTGATTTTTTTTCGGCTGCGTGGCGGTCGGTCATTTTCGACGGTTCACAATTCTGACTGAGCTCTCTTTTCGGTAAGCTTATTTTTGTGATCTTTTCAACGTGTTATTCAGTGTATGAATAGGATTGGGACTCTTCGAAAAATATCGATAATGATTATCAAAAGAAATATATCGATATTTGATAGTCAAAGTCATTATCGATATTTCAGCAAATATCGATATTTATCAAAATATCGATAATTATCAAAGTATCAAAGTATCAATATATCAAAATATCGGTAATTATCAAAATATCGGAAAATTAAAAAAAGTGGAAAAATACGCTGTTTTAATGTCAGACTGAAGTTTTTTAGTTTTATTTCTGCCTGGCGGCACACATTTCTGAGCGAATTTCGTCAGGCGATGGTTTTCTGAATCCCTTGGGTATGTGGCCGTCGAATGATAGCAGTCACAGATCGTGGCGTCATCGCGACAAAGAATGACCATGTTGGGCTTTTCAATTTGTCTGGCGCCACTCAGCTCCCAACATTTTTGTCTGTTAGTTATTTTTCTCCTTCGTTCGGGAGTTTGTCACGAGTTTGAAGCCGTGGCGTCATCACGGCAAGAAATGGCCGTTTTTGAGTTTTATTTTTGTCTGGCGGCTCACATTTCCTAACAAATTCCGTCTGGCGATGGTTTTCTGAGTCACTTGGGAATGTCGTACGTCATGGCGTCATCACGCCAGGAAAGTGCCAATTTTCTTTTTGTCTGGCGCCACAACCATGGCCACACATTAGCATAAGAAAAATCCGTGGAGCGATGAGGGACTGAAAAGCACGTGAGCTCGTAAAATTAAAAAAAGTGGAAAAATGTGCTGTTTTAATGTCAGACTGTTAGACCTAAATCTTTCGCGGAAAATCTGTTGCTTATAAATACTTAACAATAATGTAGTCCAAAGCTTGTGTCGTAACAAACTTTGATGCAATTTTCTCGACCGTGAAATTCAAATAACTAGGGTTGGGTTTTCCTCAATTTTTCGGTTTGACCGAAAAATTGAGGAAAACCCAACCCTAGTTATACTTAACAATTTTCAGCATTTGATGTTTCGATAATTTTAATATTTTGATATTTAACGATATTTGATATTTTGATAATTTTTGATATTTTGATAATTTTTGATATTTTCATAATTTTTCATATTTTGATAATAAACGATATTTCGATAATGATATTAAAATATCATTATCAAAAAGAAATATCGATAATCGATACTCGATATTTATCGATATTTGATAATCAAAGTAAATATCAGCCATGCCTATGTATGAATTGCCTTTTTGCAGTTATTTGGGGAAAGCAGAGACTTAGGATGATGGCTGAATGTCCAAGATAGACTAAAAATGTAAGAAAATGTCAGCATCATTTGACATTTTGTCACCGTATTAAAAGCCGTATTTCTCTCAGACTCGCTTGACCCCACTGCACTCAAATAACTGTCAAAGAAGGTGTCATACCTTTCCCAAAAACCGATTGTAAACATTTCTCTGGACGTTTACAACCTTAGTCAGGGGCGTGACAGTCTTTTATTTTGATATTTGCAATTAATACTCGACGTGAAGTTAGGTGCAGTTGCAACCGAAACTAACTGCATTGAAACAAAATTAGCTGATTTCATTCATAAATTTACCAAAATCAGCTGACTTCATTGAAAAGTTAAAAAATCAGCTGATTTTTTTGCAACTGCAGCTAACTTCGCGTTGAATATTAGTTGCAAAGATAAAAACAAAAGACTGTCACGCACCTGACTTTAGTTAACACGCTTTTTGCGCGGCGTTTCGGCTTATGTCATATATTCAGAATTTTGTAACGAAATTCACAATGGGTCAAGCTAAAAAATGGTGTGCTTGTCAGTTCATTCACTTCATCATGAAATTTTGTATAGTTTGACGCAAGCTGACGTCGCACTGAAATCGTTACTCATGAAAATAAACATTTTTTGGCAAAATAATTTCAAATCTGTCTAGACCACCTCTCTCACATCTAAGAATTGATTAATTGCAGGAATTCAACTTTTAGCTTCATGGAAAAGTGTGTGGGTTAGAGAAATGTAAAAATTATACAAACCAGACGCGTGCGCCAGCAATCGACTAGACGGTATTTCCACCACCCACAAATAAATTTTTGATAAACAAAATTAAAAAGCGTAGCGTAAAATTAATAAATTTTTAAAGAAAATATCAAATGAAAGACATTCAATTCGCGAAAAAAATGTCGTTATTATACACTCACGGAAAAGTGAAAACCGACACATTTTTGCTTTTGTGTTTTACTTGAGTTTGTGAATTTTCGCATGTATTTTTATATGGAGAAATCAATAAAGTCAGTAAACCACAAAACACAAAAATGTGTCGGTTTTCACTTTTCCGTGAGTGTAGTTGTTTCTCACTCACTCATGTCGTTAGACGTTAAGGCAATCAGAGAAAAAATTCTGAAAGTTTTGAGATAACCGTTTAATGAAGGGAAATTTTTCTACAAGATTTTCCTTACGGAAATTATGACATTTTACAATGAAATTAAAAAAAAAACATGTCAGTGTCACGGAATGTTAACTTTTGAAAATCATCTGTTACGACCAATCAGCGTCATACTTTGCGTGGCCAAAGTTTTAAAACTTCATCGAAACGTCTAATCACCGCCATCGTATTATTTTAACCGGCGCACGTGTCTCCCATAAAATCAGCCATGGAACGGTAGCAATATATATTTTTCAAAATATAATTTATTTGTAAGATAAAACGCTGTTAACGTCATCGAAACCTTCATGTACAATAAATTTTTCTGGAATTCTTTCATAATTTGAACCTTTTTCTGGAATTTGTTCGTAAATGACTTCTTTCGAATCAGCGTCCCTTGCTGCTATCGGCGCTTCATAATCCGTGGGCGGTAAATTCCGTCGAATAATATCAACGCGATCCGACATCTGATGTGTGTCGTATGGCAACGATCGGTAAAACGGTTCGACAGTGTTTTCTCTACATTTGATATGTAAATAAAGTAAAAAGAATAAAAAAGCTACACCAACGACTAAAATAATTAACGTTATAAGCGCGGTGTTCTTGGGATTTCGTCTGTACGATATTTCGATATTTTCAGGGTATGGTAATATCGTCGAAGTGATTGGCGCTCTTTCGGTAGCTATTGGTGTGCTTTCGGTAGCTTTGCTGCTCATCTCGTATACCGTATACTCATCGGATTTATCGTATAAACAATTCAATCCGTGAACATTGATTTTGTTTGTGTATCTGCTATAATGAAACACAGCGAAAATGGTCGGCTGTTCAGACGACACATTCAACACCCACGTGCAACTCCACGGATTATCATCGATGAACATTTGTAGCATTTGTTGAGGTCTATCCACCAGATGATTCGTGAATTCCATTGATTTTAAACGATTGCCAGATATTTGAATAATTTCCAAATGTTCGTTTGAATCGAAAGCTTTTTTCGAAATTTTCGCAATACGATTGTCGCCAGCAAATATTTTACGCAGTTGTTTCATTGATTTAAATGAATTATCGTTGATTTCTTGGAGTTTATTGCCACTGACGTCAATCGTTTCGAGATTCGGTAGTTCGGTGTTGGGAAATTGATGCAAATTGTTTTGAGTTAAATTTAATGTTCGAAGTGACGTTGAGCGAATGTACGGCAATTCATCGAATTGAGATTTGCTGATTGTGATCTCAATCAAATATATACAGTCCTCTACGTTAAATGCCTCTGAGGCGAAGATTAATTTTGTATTGGTGATCTGCAGCGTTTCCACTGACCTCGGCAGTATTTGCCATTCGTACGCAAACACTTGTAATTGCAAATGTTTCATCGAATAACAGAACGTTAAATTCAATTCCTCAATCGATAGATTCGGATCAATTAGAGTCAAGTTCTTTAAATTAATGAGTGGAAGAAGAGCATATGGCGCAATAACTTTTAAATTATTATTCGAAATCACAACCGTCTCAACGGACGTAATGTTTTCAAAACTTTCATTAATTATTTCTTCAAACCTATTATCGATTACTTTTATCGTAACGAGCGCTTTAAATTTATGCAAATGTTTACTGTAAAACATTTTCATTTTGAACAAATAAATCGTCAGATGAGTCACACTGATTGGATCGTCAACATATTCCACACCAATTGTACTGTTCTGCGTTGCATTGCATCCATTCAATTCAATCGTTTCAACACCAACAATCTTCCGGAAATTATTAACATTTGTTACCAAACTGTTACCGTTGTCCGAACATTCAAAATTCACTAAAAATGTCTTTGTGTCACGTGTTATATTCGCTTCAATGTAACAGTCGCCGTTGGCATTCCAACAAATATTTGAATTAACAATTTCTTGCGCTACCGCAACGTAAATGTACAGCAAAACAATGTTTATGACGAGCGCAAAACACACGAAAAATTCCATCTTGCACGGATTCACAGAGTCGATAGTCAAAAGTGAGATGAGATCTTGGCCACGGTCACACACATTGAACAATAAATATTTTTACATTTTCCAGTAAACCACAACATCTCACTGAAAACATATCGAGACGCTGACCAATGCGAAACCGACAAAATTTGTTATTTTCTCGCAGTTTTTTTTCTTTACTTTTTTTTTTTTTTTTGATTACCGATTGATAAATTTCCGAGGAAATTATATAAACAAAAAAGAACGACTAATTTTAGATTGTTGAATGTAAATAAACATAAAGTTAAAATGTAACCGTTACTCTCCGTTACATAAAACTCTGATCTCTAAACTCTTAATCTTCGAGTCCGTATATTTCGTCCGTTCCTTTTCTATGCACACTACATCACAACAAGAATGTATTATTGAATTTAAATCATCGTATAAATAAGAAATTGCATTTTCACAAGAACAGAAAATCATATGTGCGAAGAAGATTGAATGAAAAAAAAAACTATTTTGAAACAAAAACGAAAAAAAAATTATTTATTTTTATCTTTTTGATGAATTTAAAATAGAAAAAAAGTGTATCGTGTAATGACACACATTATTGCGGATAGACATTGGAACAAGAATCGGGTTAATGACTTCCAAGTAATTTTCGTTACAATTTCCATAAATCATAAAAAAGGTCATTTTATTAACAAAATTATTTTATGAGACTACGGTTGTTTTTCACGTGAATATAGTTGAAGTCAAGCGAATGGCTCGATATGCATCTTCCATTCACCCATCCTTGATCTGAACTGCAGTTTACAGTTCTTGTAGTATAATAATAATAAAAAGGATTATTATAAACGTTCCAATGAAACAATGATTTTTGTCCAATAAAAATGATTAATGTCCATAAAAATAATTAATTTTCCTTTTACAAAATAATTACGTCCAATAAAAAATAAATTTTCCTTGTAAAAAACATTTTTCTATTGGACATTAATCATTTTTTTAGTGGAAGGTTTATTATACGATCCATAATAATAATAAAACCCGTTACAGCCCGTCCGGGTCAGAATCTAGATTTAGACCCGTACGAAGAAAGCAGTGCTTGGGAAAGGAGTCTATTGCGTTTACCACGACGTTTGTAACCAGTCGAATTTCGACCCAGGAGTGGGGGGAGCACCGATCATGGTCCTTAGATGACGAATCAGCAATAAAAAAAATGTCCGTCCGTCCGTCCGTCAACACGATAACTCGAGTAAAACTCAACCGAGTTTCAAAAACTTTTTTTCCCTGAATGGTAATCAAAAATCTTTTATGGAATTGAATCTGGGCGCTGTCGGCCTAAGGGTCGCTGAGCTAGGGCCGTTTAAGTGGTTTTTGGTTTTTTGTTCACAAGTCGAGTAAATATTTTCTGATTTTCATAAATTTTTTTTTGTTTGAATGCCCTGGGCATGGCCGACAATTTATGGAAGAAACTTTTTTAGATTTGAGTCTTTGGACTTAGCTAGGGCACTGAAACCGAGTCTATGCTAGGGGCATACGTGTTTTTTGTACATAACTCGAGTAAATCTTTGCCGATTTGCATAATTGTTTTTTTAGTCGACGGGTCTATAGAAGTCCAACAATTTGTAGAAGAAACTTTTTTGAGATTGGGCCCTAGGATTTAGCTAGGGCACTAAAAACGAGTTTATTCTAGTGCTCTACATTTTTTTTTGTAAATAACTCGAGTAAATCTCTTCCGATTTTAAAATTTTGTTTGATCGAAAGAACTAGCACAGTCTCCCGTTTTATGGAAGAAAATTTTTCGAGTAGAAACCCTTGGACTCAGTCAGGACCCTAAAACTGAGTTCCTACTAGAGCCCAATGTGTTTGCTTGCATAAGTTGGATAAATCCTAACTTATTTTGTTGATTCTTTTTCTATTTGAGTATCGAAAAAATTTTGACCCGGTGCCTGTGTTTAGGGCTGAAGTGGGCCTCAGGTCTGTCCTACGGTCGGCCCTAACCAAAAAAAAATTTTTTTAGTATGTTGCAGAACAAATTAATGGAAACATTTTTGTCTATGAAAGTATGTGTCCGAGGCATTTCATTATGGCCCAAGGTCGGTCCTAAGGTCTGCCTTAGACAAAAAAATGGTTTTTCGCTATGTTGTAGGGAAAATGGAGAGAAATATTTTTGTATGTAAGTATTTGTCCAAGGCCTCTCCTGAGTACTTTAGGTCGGACCTAGACAAAAAAATGGTTTGGTATTTGGTAGTGGTATTTTGTACTTCCGGAATTCCTTTTTTACACAAAAAAAAGAAAAATTAAATTTCTTGGAAATTAGGCAAATCACTTTGGAATAAATCAAACCGTAATAACTTGGTTTGACATGATGCTAAAGAGCAGAATAGTTAAAGCGAACTACCTCAATTCTCAAAAGACAGGAGAAGTAAACAAAGGCTGGCCGCAGGGAGGAATGTTATCACCGATCCTGTAGAATATGGTCATAGATGATCTATTAGTGAAACTTAACGAAGCCGGATACGATACGCAAGGATTTTCCGATGATTTAGTACTTCCGATAATAGGAAATTTTGAACAAACTCTAGGGAACACTGATGAATTCAGCATTAAGCATCGTAGGTGAATGGTGCGTTCAAAACGGCCTTACTGCCAACCGCAAAAACTAAGCTAGTACTTTTCACCAACAAAAAGAACATGAGAAATCTCAAACTTCCAAAACTAAATGGAACAAAGCTGGTTCTAAACGATAAAGTAAAATTTCTAGGACTAATACTAGACAAATCATATGCAAGGGACCCTTACGTATCAGAATACATGTGGCAAACAGAATAGATTTTATAAAAAGGCTCGAACGTATCAAAGTAAATATTGCCTTAACTCTTAAGTATGTGCAATTACATTAAATTGGATTGGAAATTGCCGAAAGGGCAATATTGAAAAACCCGTCCGAAGAGCGGCGCAAAAAATCTTTCCAAGCCCTTAAAATAAGCCTAGAACCGACCTAGAGCGCTTAGCAGAGGCCTCTGACCCATACCGTACCCACTTTTTTCTCAACAACACTGCACAAAAAACTTCATTATAAAATCAATATTCACGAAAAAAAAGACCAAATATCGTGTTGGGTTGCGTAGCGTGAGTTGGACCCACAGTTAGGACTTTATAGCCCGAACCACTCGACAGATTTTCACTAATTTCATTTTAGTGATTTTCTGATGTTCATATCTTTCATTCAAAACCTTGAAAAGCGATTTCCGTTCTAATTTCGCAGTGATATAAGTGAAAAAGTTCCACCAACCTTCAAAAAACCACGTTTTTCACCACTTTTTCGACCGTAACTTCGAAAGTTTTCAACCGATTTTGCCCAAATTCAATCCCGTAATCGATTTACCAGATTCATGTAGAAAATACTCGTTTGACTCTAGTAGAGACTCAATTTTAGGGCCCTCGCTGAGTTCAAAAGCTCAAAATCAAAAAATTTCTTCCACAAGTTGTGAGGCATGCCCAGACCTTTCAAACAAAAAAAATAATGAAAATCAGAGTTATGTACAAAAAATCAAAAACCACTTAAACGGCCCTAGCTCATTGGTCCTTGGGCCGACATTGCCCAGATTCAATTCCAAAAAAGATTTTTCGATTACCTTTCAGGGAAAAAAAGATTTTGAAAATCGGTTCTGCTTTACTCGAGTTATCGTGTAGCTATAAACGTTTTGATTGATAATATGGATACTCGTAGTATTTGACAAAATTAATTCAGCAATCTGCTTAAACTTTGCTTTGTCTAATTTGAATTCATTGAAGAATCTATTACGCTTCTGCCGTAGCAGCCCCTGCCACCGAAAAACAGCCCGTGAACAGTTTAGTTTCGGAGGCCAAACGATGCACTGTATTTCTCTTCGTAAAATGGTATGCACTTGCTGTATATTGCCGCTTTCTCGTCTCGGATAACCTTATCTAGTTCAATGTCGTTGGTCTCATATCTAATAGTAGGGTCTACGATGTGCGCTTTTCGTGATTTGTTTGTCTTAACTCTTAAGTGTATGAAATTACGTCCACATTAAATTGTATTGGAAATTGCCGAGAGTGCAATATTGAAAAACTCGTCCGAAGAAACGCTGTTAAAAATTATCTAATTTTTTCTACAACATAGCAAAAAAACCTTTTTTTGTCTAGGGCCGACCTAGGGTCCTCAGTAGACCCCTCGGACAAATACTTACATAGACAAAAACATTTCTAAAAATCACGCTGAATTTTGATCTCTGAGAAAATCACCCGAAATATAATTAAGAATATTTCGCTCCATTTTCTCTACAATATGATGAACAACTATTTTTTGTCTAGGGCAGACCTTATGACCGACCTAGGGCCATAAGGATATGCCTTGGACACATACTTCCATAGACATAAATGTTTCCCTCAATTTGCTCTGCAACATAGTAAAAAAAAATTTTTGGTTAGCACCGACCTTAGGACAGACCTGAGGCCTACTTCAGCCCTGAGCACAGGCACCGGGTCGAAATTTGTTTTTGAATACTTTTCCGTACTCGATTACCTCTCAAATAGAAAAAGAATTACAAAATCAGTAAGGATTTATCCAACTTATGTAAGCAAACACGTTGGGCCCTAGTAGAAACTCAGTTTTGGGCTCCTAAGTTCAACAGTTTTTAATCAAAAAATTTCCTTCCTTAAAACGTTCGGCAGTCCTAGACCTTTTTATAAAAAAAAATTGGAATATCGGAAAAGATTTACTCGAGTTATGTACAAAAAACATGTAGAGCGCTAGCAGAAACTCGTTTTTAGTGCCCTAGCTATATCCTAGGGCCCAATCTCAAAAAAGTTTCTTCTACAAATTGTTGGGCTTTCATAGACCTGTCGATTAAAAAAACAATTGTGAAAATCGGAAAAGATTTACTCGAGTTATGTACAAAAGACCAAAAACCACTTAACTAAACTTAACTAAACACCCCAGATTCAATCCCATAAAAGATATTTCGATTAAGTTTCAGGGAAATAAAGTTTTTGAATATCGGTTGAGTTTCACTCAAGTTGTCGCATCGCGGTGACAGACGGACGGACGTTTTTTAATTGCTGATTCGTCATCTAAGGATATGATCGATGCTGCCCCCCTACAAACAGGGCGGATTCGGGGTGGTTACAAAAGCGTGGTAAACGCATAAGACCCCTTTTCTAAATCTAAATAGTTCTAAATTCTTATTGAGATTCTCCATTATGATCGCGTGATTCTACTTGTGTTGTAATATGCTATAACTTTATTACCTCAGTGACGAATTTATTAACGATTTGGTTAACCGACGAGAAATGTAGAAAACGTCACCACATTTTTGACAGAATTTTTTTTTGTTTTTGGTAACATTCTGTTTCTGCTGTTCTTTATAAAAGTAAATACTTAGTATTTCAAATGAGTAATAATTCGCACGATAAAATTTATTTTAGTTTATTTTAAGAGATGTACTCAAAATTCAGTCGAATAGTATAACGAACAGTGTCAACTGTTTGTTGTTTGGGGGCGTCTGCGAAGTCCAATCCATACATTTACGCCTCTTTTTCATGAGCAACAAAACTCATCTACACCAACAGCATTGTCAACATTGCCCTCATTAGTTCTAATTAGTTAGCTACTTTGTTCTTGGTGAGCGAAGAGAAATGTGACTCATTATTATTTACTTTTAAATTGTAAAGAAACTTAAGGCGGCGCAAGTTTGAATTTACTATTTAACCTGACCACTTTACGTGCAACAAAAGAAAACTCGTCATTTGATGGCAATGTCAAAATTTTCATAGAAGGTTGACACTGCCTACAACAAAATCAGTTTTTTTGGCTGGGAATCACTCTAATATTGATCCGTTTCAACAGGCTCGGCATAGATCACATTGGAAACCGAAATGGTCGGTTTACTCAACAATATTATCGTGTAGAATAAACCAAACCACGTTTCCTAATTTGTTCAACTGAATAAACACACGAAAGCGTGATTTTTCAATTTCATCAGAGTAATGAGTGCATTTGAGTGACAGAATTTCTTTAGGACTGTAGACTGTAGTCACCAGCCCTACCTGAAAAAAGCGGTTTGGTTACGAGATTGGACATTGCAAATCTTTGCGTAGTGCTTCAATTTTGGAATGAATGTATCTTCCGTACTGGACGGTTTATGCACTCCCAATGGAACAGTTGCAGTAAACAGACTGGCGTCTACTGAAAGTATTGTGTACTTCTACAGTAATCTCCTCATCCTCATCATGTGTGGTATATTTTTGAGATTTGGTTTAGTGGTGCTCATCACTATCGCGCAACTCATAAAAGTTCAAACTAAACTAAACTAAAGTTCATCTTACATCACAATCTTTTTTCTCCTCATGTAATAAACGTTTATGATTCTCAACTCTTTATTGCGTGACGAAAATGTTTCCATTCTAGCGTTGTAATAAATATTGCCTTGAAAACCTTCAAAAATGCCCTTGGCCAGAAATAGCAATTTACGCAGTTACGCCCGCCGTACAAATCATGTCAAACAAACGGTTCTGCAAAACTTTAAGACTTCCTCTTATCGTACGTTTTGAAGCCAACGCCACATAATAAATTTAACGTGTTAAGAGCATGGGTATTTAATGTGCACTACATATGTTCTTTAAGTAAACATTCGTTCATTTTATTATATGCGAATGAAAGGAACAACAATGGAAACACCGATATATCGCCGAGTGGAATATGAAAGCTCTGTTTAATGTAAAATTTGTGTGAATAATTAACCAATGTGTGTGCTAGGTATGTATCCAAAAATAATAAATGAAATTCTAAAAATTATTTGAACGTGAAAAATGTTCTTAGTCATTCGAACAGAGTTAGTGGTTTGGAAGAACGATTCATTTCTTCCTGGTCTTGTTCTTCACAAATAACTCGAAAAATGAATCACGATTGCATTCACTGAAAATTCGATGTATCAAAGTTATTTACCAGAAATGTTGTGCAAAGCAAACGAATTGCCATTTCAATCAAAATCTGTTTACAGGACAAGAAATGGCTAAAATATACAAAGATCAATAACGCAAATGAGCAGAAAGTATAAACAATCGATCGGTAGGTGTTTCAAGTTTAAGGCAAGATCTGCCTGCTTTAACTTTGAAATCTTTTCGAATTCTTTCGAAACAAACATGAATCAAGTTCAATTACGTTGAATGCTAACGAACAACATAATCGGAAATTGTAAACTTTATGTGCGGCGTGTGTTGTTACACCAGCTGTTTTTCTTTGTTTACGCATTGGTCTGTAGTTTGTATTTACGTTGCACGAAGTACTTCAAATTGATTCGTAAAAAAACATAATTGCCAATTCGTTATCATCCGTTTTTCTCAGGAAAAAACTACTTTGGCGAATTGTGTGACAGTGTCCATTTCCCATTGACACAAATGACAGCGAGTGCCCATATAAAATGCGAACGAATTTTATGATTTTATGATTTTACATAGTCGTTTCCCCCTCGGAAGAAACTCATAGCTTCCGTAAACGGATGAAGCACCAAATTTTTTTCTTTATTGAATTGAGCGTGAGTAATGCTTTCTCATGCCTCGGGGCGAAAATAGTCACTTTCGCCCCGCTAATGAATATAAATCAACTTTCGCAACCCTAGGCGTGATAAGTTTTATGCATAACACGGCGGAAGTGTTTTCCTGACGAGTACGCACTTCATATTCACCAAATCATGGGCGCGCGGTAGCGATGCGCCCGTGGCGCAAGTCCCCATACGAACAAAAAATTCGGAATTTTTTTTTTCGTAGACTTCGGAACCATATATACAGCTAATTTTTGACTTCCCCCTTGCGACGTACCCCCCAGAAAATATTTTTCCCGGTTTCTACGGAAAATTCTAAGGCGAAGTGTCTTTTCACTCATTAAAATCGGTTCGGTGGATCCGAAGATACGACCTTTAGAAAATGATCATTTCCTATACAAAAAGTGCTGCTTCATAGAAGCCAAAGTTAGTTAGTTAGTTCCAGAGCCATTTGTATGAAAATCGACTTTTTTGGCTCGTGCTCGAAAAAGGCTCGATAACTTTTCTTGAAATTTTGCAGGGACTTTCAGGTGGGCATTCTACGCCATACGATATTTTAAAAAAGGGGGGTACCGGCCTCGTTTGGGCGCCAGGGCTCTTAGGAGGCGCTATATAAAGCCCATATGTATGTGTTTGTGTGTGTAGTGTGTATGATAGCACATTTTGTATGAGGCAATGGTTGTGTGTTCGAGATAGAGGTTTGGTGTCAAAGGGAAAGTTGTTGGGTTGGGTGTGTAGTGTATCAGGGTGACCGCCAAAATAGCGGAAAATAGGCGGGGACTCAAAAAAAAAACTTTTGATATGTTGTAGAAGAAGTTGAGAGGGTCATTTTCGTCCATGGAAGTAGTAGCCGCCGCGCTTCGGTTCGGCGGCGGCGACGGCTCAAAAAAAAACTTTCGATATGTTGTAGAGGCAGTTAAGTGGATAATTTTCGCCCATGGAAGTAGTAGCCGCCACGCTTCGATTCGGCGGCAGCGGCGGCCCAAAATAATACAAAACATTACAATCACAACGAAAACCCTTTTTAAAAGGAAAACGTGACGCAAGTCCTCGTCCCTTCTTCCAAAACAGCTGATATCACAACAAAAACCCTTTTTAAAAGGGAAACGTGACGCAAGTCCTCGTCCCTTCTTCCAAAACAACTGATATCAATTTTGGTGACGCTTGCAGCTTCGGAACGCACAAAATTCTTTTGAAATATTTTTACTTTTGATTAAAAAAATACGTCACAAATGCCGGATCCGCCGATGTAATAATTTTTCATACGCAAAAATTTGATTTTCTGTACAAAAATACGCCATACATCCGAGGGGTGACGCACTTCTGCGGTTTATGGAATAAATGGAATAAATGGGAATAAATGGAATAAATATTGGAATAAATGATAATTTTTTCAAATTCGTCAAAATCTCAAATAGACTTGATTTTGATGGCAACGCACACAACAAACCATACTAATGTGTCAAAAAGTGAAAAAACCCACTTTTGAAAACTTAAAAGGATTTTTTTTGAAAAATGGAATAAATGGAATAAATAAATTTATTCCGTTTATTCCAAAAAAAAAAATAAATTTTAATCTCAAGATGGTTATAATGCTTTATAATTTGTGCAAACCTTTTTTTGAACTTATTTGTCTAACTTGTGATGTGTTTGGTTCAGATATTTCGCAAAAACAACAACAAAATTTTGGGAATAAATGGAATAGAAGAATAAATGGAATAAATGAAGTGGGCATACATCCCATAAAGTCAAATTTTTGCATTGTGAAAGCTGAAAGAACAGAAAAACTATAACACTGGGGGGTCCGGGATTTGTGACGCATTTTTTTAATATTTTTTTAATCAAAATGATTTTGTGCGTTCCGAAGCTGCAAGCGTCACCCAAATTGATATCAGTTGTTTTGGAAGAAGGGACGAGGACTTGCGTCACGTTTCCCTTTTAAAAAGGGTTTTTGTTGTGATAATCACTTTCCACTTGATACATAAATAACTATTTAATGCCTTGGCTCCTTCACTCGACTTCGGGTCGGACCTGACGAAGACCACCAATTGGCTGGATGATCTTTATGAGCCTAGAGATTTGTTAAAATCAGCGGGTCGAAACGGTGTCTTTAGGTACTTTAGGGATAACGTGACGTGACGTTACTTGACTTGTAATTTCGTGAACAATTTGGAATTTCCTCTTCCAAACATTTTTCCTTTTTTATAATTTTTGTTTTTCACACAATACAGGAACTCCCTTCTCATTTGCGTTAAGTATTTTATTCCATTTGTGGAATGGTACGTAAAGTTAAAGATACAAAAAGTTACGGATTTTCAATTTTTTCAAAATTTTTACTTAAATCAACTCCATTTTTTTTTCTACGCGTAACAAATTTCTACTTAGACATTCATTTGAAAGCTAAGGGCAATGACTACAGCCTCCCGCTTTGGGTTTGGGAAAAAATTGTATATCGTGCCTTCCACGACTCTTTGAAAATGACAATTTTTTCGACGTTTTTGACTTCTGTAACCCGCTACTTGCACTTGTCAGGAGTGTTGCCGCAGCCAAAAGCTTTGTATCATTGGACTACTTAATTGTACATAATTTGCCTGGAATCGATTTGGTCTTGTTCTAGATATTCATCAAAAACTGTTTTTTTGACCTCTGTTTCGGAGAGTTCAAAACTACAAAATAATTTTTTGAAAAAAAAAATGTCCTTCTACGAAAGTCTTCTATTGGAATGAAGAATCGAATAAGCCATAGAGATCGAAATTCCGCGACACGTTGGATCATGACCGTGCGAAGTTCTGGCAAATTCACTCTTAAGTGTTTGAAATTACATCCACATTAAGTTGTATTGGAAATGGCCGATTGGGCAATATTGAAAAACCCGTCCGAAGAAACGGAGTAAAAGAACCCTCCCGAAAGCACAAAATTGATCTCCAAATAGACAAAAATGTTCGCCTCAATTTTCTCTACAACATAGGAAAAACAATTTTTTTGTTAAGGGCCGACTTTAGGACCGACCTAGGGACATAAGGAAATGCCTCTATGACACATACTTCCATAGACAAAAATGCTTTCTTCAACCTGCTCTGCAATATGACAAAAAAATGTTTTTTTGGTTAAGGCCGACCTTAGGACCGACCAGAGGCCCACTTGAGCCCCAAGCATAGACCCAAATTTGTTTATGAGTATAATTCGGTACACGGTTACCTCTTTAATAGAAAAAGAATCAATAAAATCGGTTAGGATTTGCCCGATTTATGTAAACGAAAACATATTGGGCCTAAAGTATGATTACGAAAAAATCCGGACGACTTTGTTCCTCTGCTGAGCCTAATATAACACACAGAATAATGAAATATTAATACCTCGTAGTCGTCAAGAACGTGCCATCCTTAGTATGCCAGACAAATTTAATTCAAGACTGTCTGCCAATAGTAAATAGTAATGGAGTTGGAAAGAAGAAAAAATATTTTGCACAAATATTTGCAAAATCCATCGTGGTCTCTAAAAAAGATTTCAAAGTCACTCTATGTGCCAAAATCAACGGTTGGAGATGTCCTTAAACGTTATAAGGAAACCTTATCCGTCGAACGAGCCAAGGGATCCGGCAGAAAGAAAGGACCACATGACAAAAAGCTCCATGCAAACATTGTTCGTTCTTTCAAACAAAATCCAGTGCTCTTTGACAGAGATCGGGCAAAGAGATATGGAACTTCAGCGAAAATGATACATAACACACGATTGCGGACTGGCACACGGTCATACCATGCTATAAAACGACCGAACCGGAACGATCAGCAGAATTTGAGATCAAAAACGCGAGCCCGAAAGTTGTATGAGACGATATTGACAAAATTCAAAGGTTGTCTCATCATGGATGATGAAACTTATGTGAAAGTTGATGCCAAACAAATCCCAGGCCAGAAATTTTATGTAGCAGAGAAGCGTTTAGGTGTGGCCAACAAATATAAATTTGTCAATGTTGACAAGTACGGCAAGAAGCTACTGGTTTGGCAGGCGATTTATGGATGTGGTCGTAAGAGCAAGTCTTTCGTTACATCGTCTACTTTGAAGTCAGATTCTTACATCACGGTATGTCTCCAAAAACGATTGCTCCCCTTTATCAAAGGGCATAAAGGCAAAGTAATGTTTTTTCCCGATCTGGCTCCTTGTCATTACTCCAACGCTACGTTGAATTGGTACAAGACCAACCATGTACAAATTATCCCGAAGGAGATGAATCCAGCGAACTGTCCCGAATTTCGTCCCATTGAGCAATTTTGGGCAATTGGCAAAAGAAATATGAAGAAGACACGAGCAGCCATCAAGTACACCAATTCAATGAAATTTTATTGGGATAAGTCGGTTAGTCTAATCAAAGGAACGACTGTGCGCCGTATGATGAGTGGTATCAAAGGAAAGGTGCGGGATTTCATCCGTACTGGCGAGCTTGCTGTATGACTTTATGTGGAAGTACAAAGTAAATATATATGCTTTCGAAGGATGACAAAAGTTTTCATTCAAATGAATCCGGTTAATAGAAACATCCAACTTGAGTCGTCCGGATTTTTTCGTAATCATACTTTAGTTTCAGGGTCCTGGCTGAGTCCAAGGGCATCTTATGAAAAAACTTTCTTCCATAAAATGTAAGACATTCCTAGACCTTTCGATTAAAATTTTTTTTTTGAGAATCGGAGGAGATTTATACTCGAGTTATGTACAAAAAAAATGTAGAACCCTAGCAGAGAATCATTTTGAGTGCCCTAGCTAAGTCCAAGGGCTCAAAATCAAAAAAGTTTGTTCCACAAATCGTCGGTCATGCCCAGATCTCAAAAAAGTTTATGACAATCGGAATAGATTTACTCGAGTTATGTACAAAAAACACATTGAGCCCTAGCAGAGACTCGTTTTTAGTACCCTAGCTAAGTCCAAGGACTCAAATTTAAAAAAATTTCTTCCATAAATTGTCGGCCATGCCCAGATCTATCAAGCAAAAAAAAAATATGAAAATCGGAAAAGATTTACTCGAGTTATGTACAAAAGACCAAAAACCACTTAAACGGCCCTAGCTCGGTGGCGCTTGGGCCGACAGTGCCCAGATTCATCCCCATAAAAGATATTTCGATTACCTTCCAGTGAAAAAAAGTTTTTGGAAATCGGTTGAGTTTTACTCAAGTTATCGCGGGGACGGACGGACGGACGGACATTTTTTTATTGTTGACTCGTCATCTAAGGACCATGATCGATGCTCCCCCCTTCTCCCGGGTCGAAATTGGGGTGGCTACAAACGATGTGATAAACGCATAAGACCCCTTTTCGAAGAACTTCGTTCTTCGTACGGGTCTAAAGAATACGCAGACTTGGCTTGTTCATGAGCAGCGTATGGGTGACAACCGTAAAGGTAAAACAAGTGCAGGCAGGGCCTATTTGTGGGAATTTAAATTCCTTAATTTTTAAATTTGGGAATTTTTTCAGAATTTTATGGAATTTTCAGGAATTTAATTCCCAAGAAAGGCCCTCAGTGTAGGACGATCAAAATCCAGATGGAGCGATGCAGGAACCTGAAAACTGTGGTAGCAACCAACTGGAAGACGATAGCTGCGCAGACAGGTCCGTTGAAGAAGCATGTTGGAGAAGGTCAAGACCCTCAATGGGTTGTAGTGCCGGCTAAGTAAGTAGTACCCAAGATATTAACTTTCATTCATTAAAGTATTTTCGATGCTTAACTTGCGAGATATAAACGAAAATGTTGCACCGACGGACGAATGTGGTGACTGACCCCTGAAAAACGCCACTTTTTTTTTTATCTTTGGACTTAGTTCCTAATTCTTTGACTATCAGGGAATTTTTCAAGACCGGTTGCCCGAGTCAAGGGGGGAGCACGGACGAATGAACTTTTTTTTTAGATTTTGTTTATATAGACCACAAGACGGAAAACTCACTGAGTATCAAGTCGAAAGCACTGTAGGTCCTGTTGTACCTCGTGTGGTCTAAAAGCAAGTAAAAAAGTGAAATGGTGTTTCCGTGTCTTCAGCGAAGCAGCTCAAATGCGAACATAATAAAACTGTTTTGATTGTAGAGTTATTTATTAGTAAACATATGAATCAAGCAACGAAATCATAAAACAAAATTCAGTCCGTCTGGCGGTTGTATAAATAAACAATAAATCAACGAAATAACACAGTACATTGCTGATGTACATGAAAAACAATTGAAATGAAAATTAAAATTATTTGCATCTGTTACACATTTACACAATTTGCTGGAGCTCTATGAGCTTAGATGATTTGGTTATATTTAAAATTGTGTTGGAATTCGAACATTTAATGATGTTGACGAGTCCAACACGAGCCGAATTTAGCTCTGTGAACGAAAACGCAGTTCAATTTAAATATTTTCCTAATATTTTATTCACTTACCAATGACTGAGTAAAATGCTGTGGCAGCTGATAGTCGTTTCTTGCTGGATTGCAGAATTTCGTTCATTCCAATTGGATCAACGCCATCGTTCCACAATGAGATCAATTTCTTCAAGACTCCTTCAGTGCCCCACTCCAATCTGTGGTAAGTTAAGACATTAAGAACGCATCGGTGTTAGCACTTGCGTGCCTTCCACAAGCCACTTAGGAAAATTCTCTTTCGCTTATTTGAACAAAGTAAATAATTTTCTTTAAGAGGATCTTTGTCACTTCGGATAATTTTTTAGGAAGCAAATTTTGAGTATTTCTCTTGCAAATAAATAGGTTCAAACAGACTCGAGAGCGATGGAGAAAGCTTACAAAAAAATTAATGTGGAAGGTGACAAAATCGTCGGTTTGAAAAATTTCTACGCTTACATTAAAATCGATAATTTCAAAAAAAAAAGTATTGTAGAGAATGCAATGCAAAATTTTAAGCCGTTTTCGAGCCGACTTTTGCGTCGACAAAAGTTTCTGTGCGACTGGTTTTCGAAAGCTCTGACGTCTGAGCTCAAAATATCGATTAGTTTAGTCGTGAGTCTAGTCTGGTCTGCTCTCCCTCATCGTGTCGATATTTTTGACCATTCAACAAGTACAAACGAATGACCAAAACCAGAAGAAAATCGGACAGCTCGGGAATTGACCTGTTCTAATTTTTTGGCTTCGAGACTGATTATCACTAGGCAAAATAACCACCTGAAATTAACATCCCCCGACAAAATAACGCGCACATAACAGCCCCGCACATACGCCGTGAGCTTAAAGATTGAAAAAAGCATGAAATGAAATATTTCCACGGCTCATATTTGGTGATATCATATGAGTGTGACAGTCATCGCCTACGCTCGATATTAGGGAAATAGTCGATTATGAGGATGGAATAAAAGCTTGGAACAACGAGAACCCGGGAACCGGAATACCAGAAAGACCAGCTTCACAAAAAGTATGGGATTCAATAATCTTGCAACGATTGGTGGCACAGCGACAACCGAATACTGAAGACGAAATGGCCATATGTGAAAAGGAATCAGGAGCCTGGCTACTTGCACTGCCATCAAGAACAATCGGCACACTTTTGGACAACAATGTGTTTCGGGTATGCGTTGGCAAGATTGGGAACGGATATTTGCAAACCACATAAATGCCTTTGTGGAGCGATGGTCGACAAGAAAGTGAGACTCGGCCTCCATTGCACAAAAAGTGCAGGACGCTGGTCAAGACACTCTGAGCTGAATCAAATCATTAAAAGAGCGCTGGCTTCAGCAGACATCCATTCAGCTTTGGAACCACCCGGCTTAATTCGAACGGATGGAAGGAAAATCGACGGAATGAGTTTGATCCCATGGACCACCGACACCTTTGCTCCAAGCTACATAAAAGGTACAGCAAAGCAACCTGGGAAGGCAGCAGAGACTAGGGTGAGAGTTAAAGAGACAAACTATGCTCCGTTGCTCAACCAAAATTGCCATTTTGTACCCTTCGCGGTTGAGACCGTGGTGTGACGAGGCTAAGTCATTTTTCGACGAATTAGCAACAATGATTTCTTTTAAAGTTTATGAACCAAGAACGAAGTCGTTTCTAAGACGAAAAATAAGCATAGCAATCCAAAAGGGTAACGCGGCTTCTGTTATGGGGACTTTTGCGATAGAAAATGAGAAGATGGAGGAAATATTTTTTTTATAATTAGACAGTAATTCTGTTTTTATGTATTTTCTTTTGTGACGTATGTACTAATGCTGCAATAAACTATCATTTAGAGTTTATTTATTTATTTATTACATAATATGGTGGTTTATTGCTCAGCTTTGGTACAAAAATAACTTTGATCACAAAAATTTACAATAATGTTATGTTCCTGTCAATCATTGCTTTGTTAGCACACACATGTCATGTTTGGTATGAAAAGGCGTCAAGGGGCTGTTCACAAATGACGTACGGGTATTAGGGGGGGGGGGGGGGGCAAAGTCAAGTCGTACGTAAAAAAGGTAGACAGTTCCCATTTTCACTTATATTGCTGCATCTATGTTTAGGACATTTGAGGACATGCCTCCTGGCCCTTTAGTAAACATCCTCCAGAAATTTTTGTTATTTTGTAACGACACTGAAGTTACAGTCGAAAAAGTGGTCAAAAAGGTGGTTTTTTGAAGGTTGATGGAACTTTTTGACTTATATCTCCGCGAATTTAGAACAAAAACGATCTTCAAAGTTTTGAATGAAAGATATGGACATCAGAAAACCACGAAAATTAAATTAGTCAAAATCTGTTGATTCGTTCGGGCTGTAGATTCTTCAGTGTGGGCCCAACTCATGCTACGCGACCCTGCACGATATTTGGTGATTTTTTGTGAACATTTCTTTAATGGTAAAGTTTTTTGTGCAGTGTTGCAGAGAAGAAAAAGGCGAACTTTTTGTTCATGGAAGTATGGATCAGATGCCTCTCCTAAGTGGTCTAGGTCGGTTCTAAGATTGGGCCTAGTGCAATTCGTTTCGAATTTTTTCCATTTTTTTTTTAATTTCGGGCTTTTTTAAGGATTGAAGACGTTTTTTGCGCCGTTTCTTCGGACAGGTTTTTCAATATTGCCCATTCGGCAATTTCCAGTCCAATTTAATGTGGACGTAATTCCATGCACTTAAGAGTTAAGGCAACATTTAATTCGATACGTTCGATTTTTTTTGCAACATCTGTTCTGTTTGCACACATCTATTCTAATACGTATGGGTCCCCTGCATATGTTTTCAGTGGTTATTTATGAAAAATTAATAATTTTTTTTTTTCATTTTTAAATAATAGTTCAACGCTTTGTGCTGATTAGTTCAAGATTCATCGGAAGATATCTCTTTAAAACTAGTTTCAACTTCAGGACTACCAAATTGAATTTGAGGAACCTTGCGGGTAATTGTGACCTAGCGTCACAATTAGAGGTGTGCGCCGGACGCAAAATATCGACGGCGGCGGAAATGTGTTTTTCGAAACGTCGGCGGCGGCGCAATCGGCTAACCGAGATTTTTTTTCTTCGGCGGCGGCGGAATTTTTTTTGAGCCTCGGCGGCGACGCACTCGGCTAGCCGACGTTTTTATTTTCGTCGGCAACGGCACAATTTTTAGCAATATTTTCGGCGGCGATGGGCGTGGCGCAAAAAAGTGAATCGTAGAAATATTTTTTATATATCTAAAACGATAATCTCGAACTTATCCCTCTAAGGCAAATTTACTTATCTCGATATATCTGTTCTCGATAGATAAAATAGCATATGCACCTCTTGCCAAAATTGTTATTTTGACGTGTGGTATTATGACCCACGCCTTCGGCTAGGGCCACAATGCCTCACTCGTCAAAACAACAATTTTGGCAAAATGTGCATAAAAGGTTGTAAATTACGACGACGTATTCGAAAATATCCTTGAAGACGACGACGAAGGATTTACCGCTGCCGAGAGGTTACCTTTAAGTCTAGTAGCACTATCAAATAGCCCGGATGACCCTTTGGAAACTATTGACAAGAAGCAATATCATACCGTTAAAGGACATTCGAAAACTCGTTGGCAGAGCATCCTGAGATGTTAGAGAGTCTCGGTTCTCAACGGGTCGCTGTGAACAAAGTGTTGTGTTTTCTTGAAGAATCGATGTCAATCCACATCAACGAGTGGGACACAATCCAGGATCTGGTAGGTTTTTTAAAAAAATGTCGAGAATTTGTGGAAGTGTTTTCGTTTGAGAAATTGCCCATGCATTGCTATTTCGTATAGAGATTGAAAATTCATTGAAATCCGACCAAAAAGACAGTGAATTAATAGCGTCATTGAAAGTAAGGATGGCAGCAAACCTTGATTACAGGTTTCCAAACACACGCGAGATATTGGTAGCAACATTGCTAGATACGCGGCTCCAAAACTTACCGAAATTGCTGTTTGAGCTACAAAAAAGAAAATTTTCTAAATTCGAATTTCTAAAATCAGAATGTTTGAAAATTGATCCGCCCGACTCATTCGCAAAGTTCTGTAAGACCAGAAAAGAATTCAAAGAATAGACAATCAACTGTTGCTGAACTTTGCAGCCAAACATGCATATTCCTCTACCGAATCACAGGCGAGTGGTCAAGTCGATGAAGAAATTCACAAATATTTCTTGACTGTCATCCCAAAAGACGATATTGAACGATTTGACGTTTTATTATTTTGGAAGAACCATAGCAAGTCCCTGCCGTATCTCTCAAAGCTAGTAAAAAATATCTTTGTATTCCAGCTACGAGCACATCTAGCGAACGTGCATTCTCGTCGGCAGGGTTAGTCGTGAATGCGAAGCGCAGTACTTTGGGGCCGAACGTTGTCGATATTAATAATTTTGATAGTTTTAAATGATAAGTTTTAAATGGATTAAATGAAGAAATGTATTGAACGTAATTAGTGATCATTTGTTAAATCGAAATCTGAGAGGTACATTAAATGGATTAAATAAAGAAATATATAAAAATACATTGTGACAAAACTGACTCCGTTTTTATTCGAAAAAAATATTGCGCCGAAATGATTTGTCGGCGGCTGGCGGCGGCGCGACGTTTTTTTCAGCGTCGCACTTTTTAGGCCCTTTTTTCGGCGGCGCTGGGCGCGGCGCATGCCGGCGCACAGGTCTAGTCACAATCATGAAGAAAATCCAGAATTTCAACAATGAAAGTTAAATTTACACTAAGTTATTCATTTCGCAAAAACTGTTAAAAAACAAATCAATTTTTCTGCGCTTTCAGATTTCACACGGAAAAATTTGGCTACCCGTACTCCATACATCGCGCAAAACTAAATTTTTGGTGTGTGAAATCTGAAGGCGCAGAAAAATTATTACGTTCGTTGGGAGTGTCCGGCATTTTTGGCGCATTTTTTTAATCAAATGTGAAAATATTTGAAAAGAAGTTTTTGCGTTCCGAAGCTTCATGAGTTACCAAGTTGATGTCAGTTTTTTTGGAAGAAGGAACGAGGACATACGTCACATTTCCTTTTTAAAAAGGGGGGACGCCGCACAGTGGATTTTTTGTAAGGTTTTACGGCGCAAGGCCTCATACTGTAAAAAATTTTTTATTTTAAAAATATTTTCGATTCTGTGCTCACAAATTAAATCCACAACAATAATTATTCCTCTTTTTCTTTATTTATTTTTTCACTTAAACTTAAAAAATCGCTAACATTTAAAAATAAAATTTAAGTTAAAGTTAAAAAATAAAAAATGCCTTAAAAAATCCTTGAAGTTTTGTGATCATGGAAATATATTTATAAAAAATTGTGAGATAGCGGTTCCAAAATTAAAAATATTTGTTTGAAGCAAGACATGGGTGATTTTCACGTATAAAATATTATTTTTTGAAAAACTGGTTAAAATTTACCATGTCTTAATCTCCATCACAAAACTTCAAGGATTTTTTAAGACATTTTTTATTTTTTAACTTTAACTTAAATTTTATTTTTTAATTTTAGCGATTTTTCAAGTTTAAGTTAATAAATAAAGAAAAAAGGAATAATTATTGTTGGCGATTTAATTGTGAGCACAGAATCGAAAATGTTTTTAAAATAAAAATTTATTTACAGTCCTATTCTCATGGGCAAAAATTATCCCCTCACTTCCTCTACAACATACCAAAAGTATTTTTTGAACTGCTGCCGCCGCCAAACCGAAGCGTGGCGGCTACTACTTCCATGGGCAAAAGTGATCTTTAAAACTTCCTCTACAACATATCAATAGTTTTTTTTTTGAGCTGCCGCCGTTGCCAAACAGAAGCGGGCGGCTACTACTTCCATGGGCGAAAATCATCCCCTCAAATTTCTTTCCAACATGACTGTTACCCCGATACATTAACACCCAACCCAGCATATTTCCCTTTTGACACTCTTGTAGTTGTATACCTCGCCTTCGGCTCGCGATACAAATTCTACACTCAGTTTTTTGCTTAAAAACACCCTCTTGAGTTTGTATTTGTATGTATTTATTATTAATCACAGAAGGTTTATCACCTTATCATAACCTGTGTTGAGCGTAAACAACAAAGTTGGAAATTAAATCTAAAAACTAAATTAAACTAAAACTAAAAACAAATAAACATGCAAGCCATCGGGATGCTTTGACCCTAAGATTACCAAATAAACAAAGCAAAAAAGCAAATAAGATACTAAATAACTAACAAACAAAGAGAGAGAGAGAAGAAGAAGAAGAGAGAAAGAAGTCAATCTAAATTTTATGTTTATTTTATAATACTGAAAAATGATTGAGACAGCCCTTCGTAAATGTAGGTGATGACACATCCCTTTTAAGTGCTAACGGAAGCGAATTCCAAATTTTGGTGGCATGAACGAAGAATGAGTTAGCCAACACATTCCTCACAGCCCTCGGAGCGATTAGAGACGGATTTCGTCTAGAACGCGTAAATCGTAGTAAATCGAATAAGTAACCTGGTATTTTTTTAACCAAAATACTCTTCATAAAAACGCACAATCTAAATTTTCTAGAGTTTTCATACGTACAGCCCAAAATTGCCCTTTCCTGTGACTCAACATTTTCCCTTCTCTTCATTTTGTAAGCATACCGAGTACACGCATTCCACGCCACTTGTAAGGAATGTAAAGAATCCGCATCTATATCTGCCATTACTGCATCACAGTAAATGAAGTGCGGCAGCAACAACGTCTTAACTAACATTATCCTTTTTGACGCTAGCAAAAAATTTCCACAACTCCATAGGCCCCAGAGACTGCCATATACTACCCGTTTAACTTCCCTAACGTGGTCGTTCCACGTAAGCAAATTATTAACCCACAGCCCAAGAATCTTAGCCTTATCTACATACTTCACTACTTCGCCTTGAATTAGAATGGGATTATCCAACAACACTGGATCATCAACGCTGATCCCAGGGTTGGAAATAACCATAACTTTCGACTTCTCTGCATTGATCAACAGTCTATTTTGATTTACCCAATTTTTGATTTTGATTAAGTCCGAGTTTATAAGAGCAACCCCAGCCCCAAAACTGAACCAAGCGTGGTGCAGATACAGTTTCACGTCATCCGCGAAGAGATGACATTTCGAATATTGGAGGACTGCAGGAAGGTCGTTTATGAATAATGAAAACAAAAGCGGGCCCAGTACTGAGCCCTGTGGAACACCCACGGCTGTTGACATAAAGGCTGACAGATAACCATCAATAAGCACCGCTTGGCTCCTTCCAGACAAATAAGATTCGATCAATTTTACCGCTGTTTCCCCAAAGCTAAATTTCCGCTTCAATTTCGATAGAAGCAACCTATGGTCGACCAGATCAAAAGCACTAGAGAAGTCTAACAAAAGCAAAAGTGAAACCATTTTCTTCCCTACAATTTTCGAATGTAAGTTTTCTTGTATATCATGAGTTATTTTCAACAGCGCCGTAGCAGTGCTATGGTTCGACCTATAACCCGACTGAAATTCGTATAAGAGTCCGTGCTCATTCAGAAAACTGGTAATTTGCCATTTCATAATTTTCTCCAAAGATTTCGACAGTGCTGGTAAGACGTGAACTCCTCTAAAATCTTTTACTTCATACTTGGTAGTTTTTTTATGAACAGGAAATACCTTTGCCTTTTTAAATACATTGGGATATTCACACGACATCAAAACATAATTAAAGAAGTGACATATATATGGTAGTGTAACCGGTAGGGTTTTTTTTATGAAAGCTATCGGTAAGTCGTCGAAGCCTGTAGCTTTGGATGTCACCTCAATAATGGATTTCCAAGTTTCTTCATAACCAACACTACGGAAAGAAAACGAAACTGCAGAATTGCGATTAGAAGTGGAATTCCCTTGCCTGTTATTAGATGCTTGAGTATTTAAACGTGAAGTAGAAGCATTATCTGCCCTGTTGCATAAATAAGCATTAAAATCGTTGGATGTACATGGCGGACTAATACGAGCTTTACCCTTTCCCATTCCCAAACTTCTCAGATTATTCCATGTTGACTTAGAATCAGTGCAGTTTCTAAACTGGAACTCAAAATATGCCTTTTTCGCCCTTACAATCATGGCATTAGCTTTATTACGCAACTTTTTATATTCACTATGCGCCTCATCTGTTCGAACTAACCTCCAGTATCTCTTAGCTACATCTCTTTCTATCAATGATAAACCAATTTCACTTTTAAACCACGGAGTTTTAGAAATCGGTCTCCCTTTGTACGGTTTCAGAGGAGCATATTTATCCAACAACCCTTTCAATTTTTCTAATAGACATGAACCAATGTCTTCACTGCTAGCCATGTCAAATACCTCTTCCCATCGCAAATTTTCTGCATCACTCAACAATTTATAATCATCAATTCCTTGAACATTTCTGAAAAACCGTTGGGAATTCGAAGAAAACATAGAAGGAGAGCGATAGCTCATCACCAAGATATCATGTCTTGACATGCCTGTGTCTAGCTGATCGACTCTCTTCACTAAATCCAGTTTCCGCGATATAAATAAGTCAATCAAAGAAGCGCCTGTTTCATGAAAGTGTGTTGGACACTCATTTAAAATATTCAGCCCATTGTCAGTAAAAACTTTTCTAAAATCTATCATACGGGCACTCCTTTTAACGTCGAGCAAATTTTCGTTAAAATCTCCCGCTAATATGACGTGCTCATAATCACTCGAATACTTTTACATCTCTCATCACATTGAACTCATTGGTTTTAATCGCTTTATAAAATACCCCGAACAAAATCTTAATATCAGGAAAAACCAATTCAACTAGTAAATAATCCATCTTGAACCGATCAGCCTCCGGCAAATCATACTTATAATGTGACGATTCCACAACCCGATACTTCAATTCGTTTCTCACGTATACGGCCACCCCTCCGCTCTTTTTGAACTTCCTGTCACACCTCACTAGTTTATAGCCATTCATCTCAACTGCCTTATCAGAGATATAGCCCTTCAGCCACGTCTCACTAAACGAAATGACGTGAGCATTTGGCTCATTTCACAAAATTAATCGCTCATGTAATGACTTATTTCCGCATCCCCCACTGTAATCTCCTATTATGCGCAGACGAAAGAAAAACCCAACATTTCCTCTCAAGATTGAGAGCGTAAAGTAGGCTTGTTCTGCCAACTTTTGAACAATTACTTTTTGAGCCGGGTGTCATTTTCGGTCCTGGACCGAAAAGTACTGTTTTGCCCAGTTGTATTTGCTTACTCCACTAATTAAAAAAAAATAAAAAATTTATCTCAAAATTATTTTAGTTTATATTGATATCAAAATTTTTAATGTTCCTTCAATAACAATAAAAGCAAAACAACGTATCACCAATGAAAAATGAATGACAAACAGAAAATTTATAAAGTCAGGCAACAATAATCTCAAATCCATATGGATTTGTATACTGTATACTACGAATTGAATTGAATTGAATTGAATTGAATTGAATTGAATTTAATCTTGTTGGACCCGTACGAAGTACGAAGGTCCTATACGTTTACTACAAACAATATAACATGGGGTGGATCAAGGTGGGAGGGGGGGGGATGCATCTATTATCGTCTAGAGATAACGAATCGGCAATAAAAAGAATGTCCGTCCGTCTCCACTTTTTTTTCCAAACAGTTCGACCGATCACAGTAAACTTTTTTTCCCTGAAAGGTACATGCCTCCCATGATTCAAATTCGAAGATGAGCAAAATCTCAGCAAGTATAGCACGGAAATTGCTCATGTTGGTGTTAAATGAAAGGATTTGATGTCAGAAAATGAGGAAAAATTTTTTGTGGAAATCGGGTCAGGAGTCGGGGCACAACTACCAATGGAACCGACGAAATTGAATTTTTTGGCCAACAAGCCAACAGTTTTTCGTCTAAATTTCCTTAACTATGGAATATGGAGATTTACTGTCAAAGGCAAAGTTGTAGAGAATGAAATATTAGGGTACACGTGTTTCAGGGTTTTTGGTGAAAATGCCCCAATCAACAGTAAATTTGAACAGTACAATCTTTGCGAAAAGAAGCAAAAGTTAAATTTTTGCATTGTAAAAAGTGAAAGCTTAGAAATGTTATTTCGTTGTAGGGTCTGGCATTTGTGACGCAATTTTTTAAAAACACAACGTGACTTCGTTTTAATTTTTTTGCGTATCCAAGCTGAATGCGTCACCTTCCTCCTATTTCAGAACTTTTGTAACTGGAAGAAAATCGTTTTAATTTAGATGCTTAATGCGTCACCCTTTTCTGATTTCACAACTTTTGTAAGCAGAAATGAAGACTTGCGTCACACCTCCTCTGTAAGAGGTTTTTTGGCGGATATCAGTACTTTTGTAAGTCTATCTCTCGCCAAAACCCCTCAAAATTTTGATCAATTTGAATACCTCACTCATGTCCAGACTGACCGAAAATATCAAAAAGCCACATTGAAGTTGAAAAGTGCTAGAGAAATCCACAAGAATCCTTAACAATCCCTTAAACCTAGGAAGCTCCATTGGATGACTTCATTCATGACGAGAAAAACCGAAAAATATTGGAAGTTGAAAAGTGCTATAGAAACACTCCCAATTCTAGAAGTGGCCATATTCCAGGGATTAGGCCATATTTACTAAAACTCTGAAACACATGTTCGCTTAAATTTAATTCTCTACAAGTTCGCCTTCGGAACCAAATTTCTAACTCTCACAGTTCTGGAGATTCGGGACATCCTGCCAAAAATTGCCACAAACAAACTAAGAAAGAAAGAAAGGTCCGTTTCCATACAAAATAGCAATATTGTTTCATCCATATCTCCGGATCTACAGAACCGATTTTAATAAGTAAAAAGACACTTCGGCCTAGAATTTTCCGTAGAATCCGGGAAAAATATTTTCCGGGCGGTAGTTCGCACGAGCGGGAAGTCAAAAAGTTTCTGTATATATGTTCCTTAGTCTACGAAAAAATTTCTTGTGAATTTATTGGCGTGTAAGACTTGCGTCACGGCCCCTTACTACCGTGGGGCTATGATTTCTAGAACTATAAGTGGAAGAAAGTTGCCTCCAAAGGCAAAGTTGTAGGAAATAAAATTTTAGCGAACACATTTCTCAGGGTTTTGGGTAAAAATGCCACAATCCTGGGATATGACCACTTCTAGAATTGGGAGGGATTATCCATGCCTCTAGAACTATAAGAGGTAGAAAGTTGCTTCCAAAGGCAAAGTTGTAGAGAATAAAATTTTAGAGAACACGTGTCTCAGGTAGGGCTCGGAACAGATCAGGTGCCACGAAGTGTTCCGAAAGTAGCCGAAGGTGCCACGAAGTGTTCCGAAAATAGTCGAAGGTGACAAGAAGTGTTCCTAAGGTAGCCGAAGGCGATATGAAGTGTTCCGAAGGTTGCCGAAGGTGTTCAAAAGATTGCGTCACAAATGGAAGACCCAACAACGAAATAATTTAGAGGGTCTAGAGGGAAATTCCTCCCTAGCGGGGTTTGCGGCAGGGCATCATGCACGTACGGCAAACAGCAGCAAGGCAACAAATATCAGTTTTGGTTTGTAGTTATTTCATCAGGGATTATTTTTTCGGGGGAAATCCAACACCAAATTTCTCAGGGCTGAAAGACATTTTTCCTTAGAAGAAAAGCCAATCGCTTAGTGAATTTTTTTCATAGTGACTTCGAAATTATTATTTCGTGTTGTCGGTCTGAAATTGAAACTC
The DNA here is from genome assembly GCA_029228625.1 of Pseudolycoriella hygida. NCBI lineage: Eukaryota > Metazoa > Arthropoda > Insecta > Diptera > Sciaridae > Pseudolycoriella > Pseudolycoriella hygida. The sequence continues at coordinate 123,913,872 of CM055403.1, forward strand.
CCTCTTACGTAAAACAAAAGAGATTTTATGCCTAGCAAATGGTTGAATGTTTCGAAGTATTTTTTTACCCGCATATTTGACACAAATCACTTACTTGTTTTGACGACTTCTCGAGACGAACAACTTTTGAGAGTCAGTATGGTATCGCTCAATTGGACTTGGTATCGCAGTCGACGTCAGGATCTCCCGGACAGCCTGTGACAGTTCAATATCCATTCGTTGATGACTGACGACTGGATCAATAATAGGTGGGCTTGACGTCACCTCAAGTTGGGTGACAGAGCTGAATAGTAAGATTTTTACGCATCTCAATATGAATTTTCACTTGTCTTACTTACTCGACAGAAGAAACGTCGTTCACAGGAAGTGACAGTTCTACATCATGAAACACAAGCGTTACGTCGGCGATGGAACCAACAGAATTTGGAGAGATTAGTTCTCCCACTTCGTTCGCTTCATTACGATTTGTTTGATTCAAGCCGAATTCATGGGCGACATCAACAATTGTATCCTCGGTTCTGGTGATCGTCATTCGCTTAAATGATTGCAGTAGTTTGTCCGAAATAGATTTTGGTTTGAATTGACGTGACATCGAGTTCGAAAAAACCGTGTGATTTGGAGTGTCAAACATTTTGCGGGACAAACTATTTAAGCAAGAAGCTTGTAACACACAATCATCCTTTGAAGTTTTTTGTCGTTGTGTCGATGAGACGGTTAGCATGTTTTGTTTCACATTGATCTTTAACCGGTTTTTGGAATCCTTAAATGGCTGCTTACGCTTCCGTTTTCGAGTGGTGACATTCCCTTCATCGATAACATCCAATTCAATTGGAATTATGTCATGGTCATAACTAGACGAGCAGAAGAAAAATATTTGTAGAAATTGAAAACCACCGAAATTAGCATCTGGCTACATTGGAAAAACCCCTGGAACAGTTACAGGACGTTGAGTACTTCCAGATTCTTCGAAGGTTGTTTCGTTGACTCCTTCTGCACTTTGTTGTCTTTCCAATGAATGCTGCGGAGCTGCGTCGACGCTTATGTCTTCAGTATTTATCGGCGCCAAATCGCCTTGGAATGCAGCAATATCATCGGCATTGTCTTTGCAACAAAACAATTGATATAAGTAATGCGAATTAAGTGATTTTCGGTACGTGATTACCGTTGTCTTCATTCAAATGTGAGTCGAAAACTTCTGTCGGCAAAGTCAGTACATTGCACTCGGCGGGTTCTCCCATAGTTTCATTTTCTTGGATCGAAATGTCATCATTGTTTGAAACAATCGCTCTTCGTAAAAGCTGATACGTTGCGTTATTTTGTGCCTGAAAAATATGAAAACATTTTTCTGACTGCAACGCAATGGTACGAAATAGAACACTACAAGTGAAACATCGGGACGAAGATTGAAGTATCGAGCCTAAGGCGACTATTGCAGTTACTGTTGTGACCTCACTCTTAGTGGCAACGTTCAGAACTTTGCAAGCTTGTCAGTTTCCGAAGGGTGGATAAACGTGAATTTCTTTCGGACCTTGTTTTTTTTTTAATTTTGTTTCTAAGTTTTTTTTTTGTTTTTTTTTTTAACTTTTTTGCTTAGACTTATATTAGAGTGACAAAGCGAAGGCCCAGTGCATTATCTTCCAGGAAGATACTATCGCCCACCGGAAGATAACATCTTCGAATGTGGTGATATTATTGCCCACGGTTGATATTGTCGTCCGGTGAATGATATTATACTCCAGTGTATGATATTATCGTCCGGTGGATGATATTATCGTCCGGTGGATGTTATTATCTTCAGCTGGTATTATCATTCACTGAAAGATAATATCATCGACAAGACGATAATATCATCACAACAAAAACCTCTTTAAAGGTAGAGTGTGACGCAGTCCGTAAGTCTGCTTCCAAAATTAATGATATCGCTTAAGGTGACGCTATCGCTGATAATACGCAGAAGTTTGTTTGAATGGAATCTTGTGTTCAAAGTTTTAATTTCCTGCAAAATTACAGCGCTTTTTTAAAACAAAATTACATTATGTTAAATAAATTGCGTCACAAATGCCGGGCCCAACGACGAAATAATTTTTCTTTACTTCCAGTTTTTGCGCCGCAAAAATTTGACTTTTCTTATTGCGTAGATTGTCAAGGTAAATTTAAATTTTTGCGTGTAAAAACTGAAAGTGTTGAAAAATTATTCCACTGGTGGGTCCGGCATTTGTGACGCAATTTTTTTAACACAACGTAATTTTGTTTTAAAGAAAGCGCCGTAATTTTTTCAGGAAATTAAAACTTTGAACACAAGATTCCATTCAAACAAACATCTGCGTATTATCAGCGATAGCGTCACCTCAAGCGATATCAATAATTTTGGAAGCAGACTTACGGACTCCGTCACACTCTAACTTTAAAGAGGTTTTTGTTGTGATATCAGTCGTTTTGAAAGTTTTCAGTTGTTGAAAAAATTTCTATTTTTTGAAAAAATTTTTCTCCGAAAAAAAATTTTCTCAGAAAAGAAAATCTTCTTAGAAAAAAAATTTCTCCGAAAAAAAATTGTCTTCGAAAAAAATTTTCTCCGAAAAAAATTTATTTCCGAAAAAAATTGTTCTCCAACACCTTAGGCTACCATCCGAACACTTCGTATCACATTCGGCTGCCTTCGGAATACTTTGTGTCACCTTCGCATGCCTTCGGAACACTTCGTGTCACCTTCGGCTACCTTGGGAACACTTCGTGTCGACTTCGGCTGTCTTCGGAACACTTCGTGTCACCTTCGGCTACCTTCGGAACACTTCGTGTCACCAATTCTTCTCATTGATTCATATAACTTTCCTGAAGAAACCAGCTGTCTAGGTATTCTTATTCAGCAATTAGCAAAAATTCCAAGATGGTGTCACCTTGACAGTTGGCAGCCATTTTCATAAAATGCTAAAAAATTCTCCTGACCAAACTCTACAACTTTCTAGAAGAAACGATCTCTCTAAGTAGTGTCATTCCAGAGCTAAAATTCGAAAACCGAAAAAGCATAAACGAAAATCCAAGATGACGCCGCTATGACAGTTGGCAGCCATTTTCTTATGATCCCAAAAAATTCTTCTGACCAAACTCTATAACTTTCTAGAAGAAACCAACTCCCAAGCTATTGTCACTCCGGAGCTAAAATTCGAAAACTGCGAAAACCCTCAAAATTGACCACTTTTCCACATGCCACGGCTTTTCCAGAATTTTCCCGGAAAAGCCGCATATGAAATTTTTCATTTGGAGTCGAGACTGACGTTCCCTGAAAATTTCAGGAAGATCGGCTGTCTAGTTCTGGAGATCGAAGATTATTAATAGATAGAACATAGAAACCGACAGATCAGAAAAAAAGTTTTCATAATACAGCGAACCGTATGTAAAAACGGACATGTCGAATTTTAAACAATAGAATTTCATTGTTCGAAATTTGACTTGTCCCTTTTTATATTCTGTTCGCTGTAATGAGAATAATTATTGATTCTCCATACAAAAATGTCGTTTTCAGACCTCGATATCTCAGCCAATTTTCAACCGATTTTGATGAGTCTGGGCTCGTTAGAAAGCTGCTGCGACGTAGTTTTTCTAAACAATTTGGAGGGGGAGGGTTCGAGGGGAAAAAACTCAAAAGTTCGCCTATATATGGCTCCTTGTCCCAAAGGTTTTTGTATGGAGTTTTTTGGGCTTGTAGACGTTTTTTTTTGGGGTGTGGGGACTGCGTCACGCCCTCCGCTACCGCTCCGGGCATGATACTACACGATGATAATACATTATGCATTTTTTCCCTCTCCCAGAGACGTATGTCGAGCATTATATGAACTTTCACTGATGTATGCAAAACTTCAACGAAAACACCTTTTTGTATTTTTTTATTTCTACAGAGTAGTAACAATTGAGGAAGAACAAAAAATTATTAATATGCGTTATTGAATTTCTTATAGTATTCATATGTATTCGAGTAGAATGACATGCTTCCATGTTAGGCATCACCAACATGACATTTTCCTGGAAACTAATGCAATATTTGGCCTTTTTCTAATTTTCTAATACTGATCTCTCCTGAAAGAGTCAGACAACGTCGACACACGCGAATGAACACTTAGCTCATTAAAGTCCATGAAATTTCACGGATGTTCTCGACAAATCAATTTTAGTTCAGACGTTACGAAAACTATGCTGCAGTTTTGTTGTTATTTTGAAGTACTATCGAAGCCTAAACTTTCGTAGGATATCATTCTTCAATATTTGCTACAAACATTTTTGCCATAAGCCAATAGCTTTTTATGCTTGTTTTACATATCGAAGACCTGACATGAAGTGGCTTATCAAATGGAAGTTGGTAAAGAGTAAATGATTTGACAAGAAAACATTCTTTCTCTACCGAGGAATCAGCATTCATTTACTGAATCCTGTCAGTTGGCTGGTTCATTGTACGATGATAGTGGAAAAGTCGTCGCGAGCGACAACGAAAACAAATTCTGGACATTGCGGGAAGAGTTGAAAAAGATCAATGACAAATAAGCAACAAATTATACTTGCTTCGACATAATGGTACTGAGAGGTGTTTGGAGTCTGTAAATACTTCGGTAGTGACGAGCCGAGGGGTCCCATCTCAGTACGAAGAAAATGGCCTTTTCAGGCCCAATGGGTTACAAGTAAGCAACCTCCACGCGGCTTATCCTGGGTGAATGCACACAAAATTGATGTCCACTCAGCGAATGCTTACATTAGCGATACAATTTCTACTTAAAGCGCTCAATTTGCTTAACGTAGGCTTTTTAAAGCCCCTACTTTGCTTAATGTGGGCTCTTAAAGGCGCCCATATTGGGCTTTCATGGCAATCTCCACTCTTCCGTCACTCTTCCACCACTCATCCAGCACATCCCAACACTTCTTAGTACACAAAAAATGTAAAAAAAAGGAAAAAAAAATCCCAATCACCGACTTGACCAGAAAACTTAAGTTTTGTTTCATTATAGAGAAAGTTCATTATAGAGAGAGTTCACTGTAATATACTATTTTGCCCAGTTGTATTTGCTTACTCCAAAAATTTTAGAAATGTTCGAGTTAACAGCATTCACATTCAAAAGTAATTAAACTGGAACACAGGTCCTAATATAAAAAAAAGTTTATCTCAAAACTATTTTAGTTTATATTCATATCAACGTTTTTAGGATGTTCAATAACAATAAAAAACACCACATATTTATCAGCAATGAAAAATGAATGGCGAACAGAAAATTCAGATATTCAGGCAACAATAATCTCAAATGCACACAGTATACTATGACCATTTACAAATTTTGAATTTAATTTTGTTGTTATAATTTGTTCGGAATGCGACTTTGCGGGCGATTCCATAGGAAATATAAAAAATGCGTATCTAACGTACTTCCGTAACTTCCTAACGTATCTAACGTAGATGTTGCAGATTGAACCTATCAAGAAAACTTCTCGTACAACACAAGTCTCGTGTGTGCATGGTTTAGCAAGAACATATCATTCCCACCAGAGGTGAAACGGATATCCGAAATACCGAAACTAATTTAATTGAATAGAGATACCTTCGGCGGAACCAAACCGAGAGTTTCGGTTCGGTTTGGACCGTCTCACCTCTGATTCCCACGCAACCTACTAATTGAACTATACCGAAAATATTTTTCGAAATGAATTAATTTTATGATTTTTCGCATTGTCAAATTAATTACACCTAATCTCTCTATAATAAAGTCATTATGAAGAGAGTTCACTAAGAGTAAAAGTTTTCAATTTCGGTGAAAGAGTCAGAGGGCGGAGCGTAGTGGAGCTACCGCTCCGCTACACTCCGCCCTCTGACTTTTCTCCACTTGGGTCGAAATAAAAAGCTTTTGCTCCAAGTCATATAATATACTATATTTTAACATGGGGTAGATCGAGGTGCGGGTTGGGGCGATGCATCTATTATCGTCTAAAGATGTCGAATCAGCAATAAAAAACATATGAAGAGACCCGTACGTATTCAGAATAGATGCGGCAAACAGAGTTGATGTTACAAAAAAACTCGAATGTATCTAAGAAAATGTGCAATTACGTCCTCATTCAATTGGATTGGAAATTGCCGAAAGGCCAATATTGAAAAAACCGTCCGAAGAAGCGGCGCAAAAAATCTTACCAAGCCCAGAATTAAAACTGACCTAGGGCGCTTAGCAGAGGCCTCTGACCCATAACTCCATAGACAAGAAAGTTTAATTCTTTTTTCTCCACAACACTGCTCAAAAAACCTTATTATCAAAGGAATATTCACGAAAAACAAAAACAAATATCGTGTTGGGTCGCGTAGCGTGAGTTGGGCCCACACTAAGGACTCTATAGCCCGAACCACTCGACAAATTTTCACTTTCATTTTGGTTTTTTTCTGATCTCCATATCTCTCATTCAAAACCTTGAAGAGCGATTTCCACCAACCTTCAAAAAACAACGTTTTCCACCACTTTTTCGACCGTTACTTCGAAAGCTTACAACCGATTTTGCCCAAATTCATTCCATATCAATTTACTGATTATCTTTTAAGATTTACTCGATTTATGTAGAAAAAACACGTTGGGCCCTAGTAGAGACTCCGGTTTAGGGCCCTGGCTGAGTCCAAAAGCTCAAAATCAAAAAAGTTTCTTCAATAAGTTGTGAGACATGCCCTGAGCTTTCAAACAAAAAAAAATTATGAAAATCGGAGAAGATTTACTCGAGTTATGTACAAAAGACCAAAAACCACTTAAACGGCCCTAGCTCATTGGCCCTTGGACCAAAAACGATTTTTCGGTTACCTTTCAGGGAAAAAGAAGTTTTTGAAAATCGGTTGAGTTTTACTCGAGTTATCTTGTTGACGGACGGAAGGACATTATTAGATCCGTACGAAGAACGCAGAGCTTCGAAAAGAGGTGTGATGCGTTTACCACGACGGACGTTTGTAACCAGTCGAATGACGACCCGGGAGTAGAGGGGGAGCACTGGAGACTGGCTACAAACGTCCTGGTAAACGTGATACTTCGTTCTTCGTACGGGTTCAAAAATGTCCGTCTGTCCCTCCCATCATTTTTATTTCTTAACGGCTGCACCGATAATTCGAGGGTCGGTGAAAATTTTTGCAAATATCTCAGTAAGTATAGCACGGAAGTTGTTAATTTTTGTGTCAAATGAGAGCATTTGATCTCACAAAACTGGGATTTTTTTGTGGAAGTTGGGTCAGTGGTCTGGGTACTGGGACCAAAAGAATGGACGAAATTGAGTATCTTGGCCATATACGAAGGCAGATGGTTTTTCGTCTATATTTGCTCAACTTTGCAATATGGAGATTTACTGTCAAAGGCAAAGTTGCGGAGAATAAAATTTTTGAGGTTTTGGGGAAAATTGCCCCAATCCTGGAATTGTGCGATATGACACATATCTGTAGAACTATAAAAGTTGCTTCTAAAGGCGAAGTTGTAGAGAATAAAATTTTAGAGAACACGTGTTCCAGGGTCTAATCTAAATCTAGTTACGGCAGTTTGAAGTTTGCTTCTTAAGGCAAAGTTGGTGAGAATTACATTTTAGAGAAAATAGTTTCAGGATTTCTTGAAGAAATTACATTGGTCCTCTTTTCGACATCAATGGTATTAGACGTACTTCGGTAGGGCCTTTGACCTTGGGTAATTTCTATGGATCTTTGAAATTCATATAGTTATAAAAGAACACAAAACATTGGATTGTTTGCTCATTTCTATATGCGTTCGAGTCTTTTTGCAACATTTTTTCTGTTTGCCACATCTATTATGATACGTACGGGTCTTTGGTTCTGGTTTGTATTAAATTAGGTGGCCAACAAAACTAGAGGAAGCTTTTCCTTTTACAAAATGTTAAATAAACTAGATGACTAAAGAAGCTTAGAAACTTTTACTTTTATGAAATGTCAGAAAACTAGGTTCTTACTCATAAGACATCAGTCCATCACCCCCAACATTTCCGATCATAATCTATCGGATCTCAGCACAACGTGCAAATAGACACAAAAAGTTAAAAAGTGGATGAAACATAGAAGGGACCCGTACGTATCAGAATAGATGCGGCAAACAGAGTTGATGTTACGAAAAGACTGGAACGTATTTAAGTGAATATTGCGTTCACATTAGACTGTATTGGAAATTGCCCGTAGGGCAATTTTGAAAAACCCGTACGAAGTAACAGTGTCAAAAAATTCTCCGAACGCACAAAATTGACCTCCAAATAGAGAAAAATGTTCTCCTCAATTTTGTCTACAACATAGCAAAAAACTAGTTTTTTGGGCTAGGGCCGACCTTAGTACTGACCTAGGGTCTTAAATAAAGGCCTCGGATACATACTTCCATAGACAAAAATGTTTCCTTCAATTTGCTCTGCAACATAGCAAAAAACATTTTTTTATGTTAGGACCGACATGAGGCCCACTTGAGCCCTAAGCACAGGCAAAAATTCTTCTATAAATTGTCGGCCGTGCCGAGATCTTTCAAACAAAAAAAAGTTTTTGAAAATCGGAAGAGATTTACTCGAGTTATGTACAAAAAACACGTAGGGCCCTAACAAAGACTCTTTTTTAGTGTCCAAAGACTCAAATCGAAAAATTTTTCTTTCACAAATTGTCGGCCATGCCCAGACCTTTCAAACAAAAAAACAATTTTGAAAATCGGTAAAGATTTACTCGAGTTATGTACAAAAAACACATAGAGCCCTAGCAGAGACTCGTTTTTAGTGCCCTAGCTAAGTCCAAGGACTCCAATTCAAAAAATTTTCTTCCATAAATTGTCGGCCATGCTCAGATCTTTCAAACAAAAAAAAATTTATGAAAATCAGAAAATATTTACTCGAGTTATGTGCAAAAGACCAAAAACCACTTAAAGGGCCCTAGCTCGGCGGCCCTTGGGCCGGCAGTGCCCAGATTCAATACCATAAAATATTTTTCGACTACCTTTCAGGAAAAAAAAAGTTTTTGAAAATCGGTCAAGATTTACTCAAGTTATCGTGTTGACGGACAGACCGACAGATCGACAGACGGACATTGTTTTTTTCGCTGATTTGTCATCTGGAGGCAACAAAAAAAGTTTCCCCCTTCGGGTTCGAATTCGCAATGTAACAAACGTGGTAGTAAACGCATCAGACCTACGTACTTCGTACGGGTCTAAAAATGGTTAAAAATACGAGGGGTGGCGCACTTCATTTATTCCATTTATTCTTTTATTCCATTTATTCCCAAAATTTTTTTTGTTGTTTTTGCGAAATATCTGAACCAAACACATCACAAGTTAGACAAATAAGTTCAAAAAAAGGTTTGCACCAATTATAATACATTTAAACCGTCTTGAGATTAAATTTTATTTTTTTGGGAAAACAAAAATTCTTTTAAGTTTTCAAAAGAGGGTTTTTTCACTTTTTGACACATTAGTATGGTTTTTTGTGTGCGTTGCCATCAAAATCGAGTCTATTTGAGGTTTTGACGAATTTGAAAATTTTTTCATTTATTCCAATATTTATTCCATTTATTCCCATTTATTCCATAAACCGCAGAAGTGCGTTACTCCTCGTGAAAATAGCAAATAGACTTATTTCGCTATTCGTACGTTGTGCGATAATATTGCCATATTGCCAAGTACCAAGACCTGAGATTTGCGATCATTATCATCCCCAGATAATTTGGTACTTCGGTGTGAGTGTAAGGACTTTCTCCCGCGGTCCCTGAGTTTTGAAATACCCTCCTCCTTGTCATCATTTTTTTAAGACAATTTATTTATTTGCAACCCAGAACAAAAAGAAACTTAATTCTTATACAAATGTTCACACGAAAAACAGTACAAACTTAAAATAAAACTACATGAGCTGGAGCTAATCTTCGACAAAAAAGAATAGACTTTGCTATTATTATTTAGAAAAAACTCGAAAAATTCACATGAGAATGATTCGAATGGCTTAGAAAAAATGGTAGCAATAACGCAGGAAAAGAGTACGGGCACAAGAGCCCAAAATCACACAACCATTAACACACGAAAAGTATCACAACCGTAATGAGTCGATTTGTACACCCAAATTGACATGATCCGTACCACACCCAATAGAACTCCCAGATCAGGAAGGCTGTCCAGAACCAATTTAAACAGGCTTGGCTGAAATCCCTGGCAGACCTCAACCTCCTGACATCGACCGGAATAGAATTATAGTCAGACACAGTTCGAACAAAGGAAGACCGGTTGAACTGTCTAAAAGTGTGCCTCGATATCACCAGAACGTCCCTTCTAGAAGAAGTCCCTGAACACAGCCTATCAGCTAGGTATGGCGGCTCTTTAGATTGAACAATACTGTGAAGAGCGGAACAACGTCTCTGCCTCAAGATCGTCAATATCGGCGCCCCGAGCAACCTTTCAGCATAATGCCAGGTGCTATCATAGCGCCTGAGACCATACACGAATCGAATACAAGCCGAAAACGCACGCTCCAAAGACTTCTCGGCAGCAGCGCTCAGATTAGTGGAATAGGTGCATACACCGTACGTAAAGACAGGAACAACAAGCGACTTAATAAGCAACTGGCGGGTCTTCACCGGAAAGACATGTGACAGCGGCCACAGACTACGGAGCCTCGAAAACACCTTACTACAAACCTCATTAACCTGATCACTGAACGTCATGCCCATATCCATTAGAAGACCCAAGTTCAGCACCTTATTCGCTAACGGTATAACAACACCGTCCAGAAGCACCCATGGGAGGCGGCCCAAATTATTGACCGTACTTGCAAACTCCGAGAAAACAACTGCCTGAGTCTTCTTGGCATTCAGCGTCAGAAAATTGTCTCTCGCCCAGCGACTCACCTCATAAAGATCCTGATTAATCTGAAAAAAAGCGGCATTAGGTTTCGACTTTTCGAATGACAAGAACAGCTGAACATCATCTGCATACATGTGGTGACCTGACGACTTGAGGCAGCCCGGAAGGTCGTTAATATACAGCGAAAACAACAGAGGACCCAATACTGAGCCTTGTGGTATGCCTATCCTGGTCACCACAGGATCAGAGTAATAGGACCCGATACACACCCTCTGGAAACGATCATATCAACCGCCGAGGAGATGGTTTGCTCGTCTAGGAAAAGTCGTCAAACTCCTGTGTGTGATTTAATTGAACCTCTAAGGTCGTACACCCGGAAGCGTTCACCCATCCCGACATGACCAAACCATCGCAGACGGCTAACCTTGGTTACCTCTTCGATCGACGAAACCCCTAAATTCTATTGCCCACAATCCTCGTTACTAACACCACTCACTACTCCAGTGAGTAAAATACAGTTTTTTGTAGTAAATGGGACACTTACCTCAATATCTTCCTCGGACTCGTGGATAGAAGAGACAGTATGAACGACTAACGGAATCGTGCGTTTCGCTCCTCGTGGTTTTGATGAGCTGAAAATAAATAGAAACAAATGAAGATAAAATTCGGTTGCAAAATTCAAATTGAGAACGCAAATAAGAGGTAAAGTGGCAGCAGTTACGATGTTTCTTAGTTACCAATTTCTTTTTCTAACATGCAGAGAAGCATCTGGAGGTACGGAGTCTACGTCAAAAGTATCGTTTTCATTGCTTTTCCGCTCCTCAATTAGGAATCTTGTTGGAAGCGTAAGTCCTGCGGCCAAGGCTGTTTTTCAAAGTAACGAAATCAAACGATTGGAAAATTGCAAAACGCTTCTAATTCAAAATTTCAAACGTTTACCATATAAGAATTTCACTTGTTGTTTGTGGACGTGGATCAGCCCGATGAACAACTGCGAAGCCACGTAGAAGGAAGGCATTGGCTTTTCATTTGGTACGTCAGTCGACAACAACTGACTTGCTTCTACGCTTAATTTAAGTAAAATCTTATCACTAAAAACCAAACAAAAGGAAATTTCATTTATGGGCCATCAGAGTCGTATGAAAACGGAGCTCTACCAAATCGACGGAACCGAGATAAGTTCGCAATTTTCGAATCTCATAAGTTGATCAAATTCTTTGTGGTTCACTGCGGCAATCCATACTTTGTAGTATTCTTGATCACTTTTTTTATATAAAAGCAAAGATTCGTTGGCAGACATTTTAAAATCTATTAAAACGCGAATGGAATCACAAAATACGCTGTTTATTTGCGTCGCCGAATGATTGAAATGATTATCATCGCCTACTATTTGAATTTAAAGTGCGCGCCGCGAAAAAATTTCGCTTTTTGAACCATCATTGTCCCAGTAAAAAAATATTAACGTATACCACCCGGTATGTTGAATTTACATCGACAATATTAGGCTATGTAAATGCTTCATTACGGGTCAGTTTCATTACGGGTTAGTTGCATTACGAGTTAGTTTCAGCAAATTTTGAATAAATGCAAAAGATGGAATGCCCATTGTACGAGTAGAAGTGACTTTTTGTAGAAAATTTTTCAGCTTGTTGTGGTAGAAGTAGAAGGTGGCAGGAGGTAGAAGAATTAGAAAATTTTTGGTTTGTTGTGTTAGAAGTAGAGGGTCGTTGGAGGTAGAAGAATTGTTTTTTTTTCAAATTTTTATTTCATAACAAAGGAACTGATTTTTATAAAGTCATGTTCTGATAACAATAGTAAAATTAATTTTTGAGATTTATTGTTACGTTGCAGTTAGTAAACGAAAATTGTTTCATAAAATCTGTCCGTCCTGTCGACTGTACTTCCTCCCCGACGTCCATCATTTCCGCATCCACTACTTCGTCGTCTGGGGTCTGGATGTACCCTTGTGAAGCCACACATTGCTCGTGCTCAACGTAGCGATCAGTGGACATATCAGTTGTATCGTCTCGTTTTGTGTTCATTGACAATTGTGTAACTGAATGATGAGGAACTGGCGAATGATTTGGCAGATGTTTCGTATTTTCTGGCAATTGTTGAAGTCGATGATGAGCAGCTGGCGACTGAATCCGAAGTTAATATTGACGATATGGTCTCACTGCTACGTTGTTTGTATGCGAGTGAATGTTTCATTGATGTTATAGCAAAGCTCAGTGGAATTCATTTCAAAGTGAAATTTGATGCAACGTTAATTATCGCACTGCAGACTTCGACGATTTTTCACAGAATGAATGTAACGATGATTACTCGAAAAGCGCCTACTAATATTTGAATTGAATTTTCACAATATTTTTAGAGTTGGATTTCATTCGGTTTTCGAAGCAAAAACAAAATTGTTGTTTTCAACTGTACCGGGTGGTATACGTTAAAGCAGGATACAGGTTAGACCATGTAAATTGGCTGTTTACACAAGTGCAATTACGGCATCTCGCCTTCGGCTCGACGCCGTAAACTTTGCACTTATGTAACAGCCAATTTACATGGTCTGATCTGTAATCTACTATTAATTAACCGTAAATTTTTGGACGATTATTAAAGCGCGTAAAGCGCGTTGTTCATGTATTCACTGGTTTTGTGGTTGTTCCGGTTGTTTGGTTTGTATATGTCTAATAATAATATAAGAATCCGCTGTTACAGCCCGTCCGGGTCAGAGGCTACATCATTTTATTTACTAGTCCCGCAATTTTTTGTGAGCTTTCGCTCCGATGGATTCTTCATACAGATCCTTTCCTTGCTGAATTTTTCTGTGGTAGATTGCAGACAAACCTAGTGCCATCTATGATGTACTAGGTCGCAAAATTTTATATTAATATGAACTTAAAAAAAATTACGCTGTTATCCCTAAGGTAATTTAATCTTTTAATCATTAATAATGGAACAAATATTCATATATTGCGACTAGGGCTTAGAATGCTGGGCGAATGTGTTTCAATGTGTTTTAACGGCAGGCATTTTTTGAACTACATGCTTAACGTGAATTCCGAACCACGCCTAATGGTAGCTAGCATTTTACCATTATGATTTCTTGTGGTGCTAACTATATCTCCGTCCGAAGTCAGACTCAGATATTTGTACACAGACTTCATCGAATATGGGTGGCGTCATATTTGTCATTCTTCTATGTACGATTCGTTGCCGCACCAGATTCACAACTACCCAAATTATGAAGCCTGGGTGTGTCTAGAAACGTTACTTTCATGCTATACAATGAAGAAAAATCCTATACAGAATTCGTCCCCACCAAGATTGAACCCGGATATTCTGTCCCCTGTAATCTGTTCCCCTTTATGCTACTCATTGCTTGATCATGCCCGCAGCGATAGAAGTCCACAAACTCAAAAAACGTCATACAAAAACCTTTGGGACAAGGAGCCTTATATACGCGAACTTTTGATTTTTTCCCCCTGCCCCCCTCCCCCTCCCCCTCCAAAATATATTTTTTTAAATTACATCGTAGCAGCTTCCAAACTCATCAAATTGGCTGAGATATCGAGA
>CM055403.1:123928758-123966016 GCA_029228625.1 Pseudolycoriella hygida
TTCAGAACAATATCCCACCTCGGAACATGTTTTCTCGACGTTTTGCAGCATACCCGACAACATATCAAAAATTATTTTTTAAGTAATTTTCGGGCAGCGGAGCAAATTTTTACCCATTTTTGTCTCCTTTGATCGACCCTCAACTGCTTAAATTGAGTTCAACCGATGAAAAATATGAAGAAAAATGTCCGTACAACTATGTGCAACTGAACTGTATACTGCATATTTCTCAAATAAATGAAGTTAAACTTAGTTTTTTTGCTTTTGTATAAAAGCCTATGAGTTTACGAAGATTTTGAGGCGTTACACTCCACTATTACACAAATTCCGAGTCTTCAGAAAATCTTTGTATGGGAAGTTTAGGCCACAAACTTTTGACCGGGTTTCGGGAGCTCTAAAATTTAGTTTTAAAACGAGAAATAAAGTTTTTCGGAATCTACAGTAACCAAATAATTATAATCACGATGGGGAGAAATAGTTGCGAACGAAAAAAAAAATTCGATCCACCCTAATATATAATAATATTAGTAGATCGGATTAGGGTGGAAGAGGTTCTGGACGAGGCTTGTGCATCATCGACTTAGAAAAGGCACTGGATCGGGTACCGAGGCAAAAGCTGCTCGGGGTGCTTAGCGCATACGGGATTAGCGGAAGTTGTTGGGTGCTATTAAAAGCATTTACTCAAGGTGCAAAGCTTGCGGTAAGAATAGATGGTGAAATTAGTGAGGCTTTCGAAGTTGATGACGGCGCACAGTGGTCCAAATTTCGGAAAAATCGGCACCAAGAGAATAAATCGGTTGGGTGATGCGATTTTTCTGCTGTAAGTTTTGTTGAATTGTCTATGGATGAGGCTATCAGAATCACGAACCAAACGTGTGAAGTGGTTAAAACCTGGAGGTATCAACTGTTGTCAAAGTTGAAATTTTTTTACGAAAATTGGAAAAATGTCCTGAGTCTCCTAAAAAAATAAATCAGGCCATGTTTTGAATTAACCGAAGGAGGGCATCAATAGCTTTCCAACGATACACACATGGCCTCGCTATGAGGTCTCTATCGATAGATATGAGGTCTTAAATGAAAACACATTTTTGGCTATATCTCCGGAACCAAATACCGAATGTCCGGTATTAGAGCTTTTATTAAATTTGTTTTAGTACACTTTATTTTCTTGCTTCCTAGGACAATATGTGTTTTTTGCGGTTGACATACGAAAAGGACAAATTGAGGACATAATTATTGACTCAAAAATTCGAAAATCTTAACATTATTTAGTTCATAATTTAATTTGAGCTTTTAATACTAAAAATAATGTATGGGAAGAAACGAATGGGTCAAAAACAGATTTGTAATTATTTTTCTTTTACAATTATAAGATATTTGGAAAGGACAAATTGAGGACAAATTTGTAAATTAGAATGCAATTGGAAAATTGAAGTAACTTCGGGTTTCGAAATATTTTTGGCCGATAAGATTATCATTTCTAGTCTAGTCTTACGTCCTTTTTTGAAAATTGTGAAGGTACATCCTGAAAGGACAAATTGAGGACTAATTTTTGGCATTCTTAGTGTTTCTGTCAGGAACAATAAAAAATAGTATTATAGTATTTGTACTATGGAAGTGTCCCTACTAACATAACAAAGTGTCCATAATTAAGGACATATTGAAAACAAATTTTTGACATCATTACTTTTTTAAAAAAATTGTGTTTTCACTGTTTTCGTCAAAAAGAGCTTTTACCGTTTTTAGTACACTCCTATATCCTGGCTCCTGAGCCAGGACAAATTTTTCTAAAAGGACGGACAAAAAGGACAAAATAAGGACATTTTATTCCCATTTCCTCAATAAAATCTGTGATTTTGACCACAGATTTGTGACGGCACCTTTTTCATCTTTATTGAGAACTTATAGGCGGCTTTAGGGAACACATGTTTTACCGAGAATTGATTAATGTCATAGGCAGGACATTCGTTTCCATAAAATACCACAAATTTAAGAAATTTGAGAATCACAAACTTTTAATGTATCAAACAAACACGTCGCATAAGATTTACCGACTACTCTGACTACACGTACGTTATGAGCCATTTACCTATCGCATCGCACACCGGTTATATGAACTTACCGGGTGGGTACGCGTTAAAAGTTTTTACGTGTTTCAGCAATGTTTCAGAAAGGCGAAGAGTGGGTCGGGCCGTAACCTTCCCACTCGTCAAAATAAAAATTTGGAAGCACATACGTAATGTACTATTATTAAAAAATTGGGGGACTAGTAAATAAAAAATGATATTGCCTCTGACCGAGACTGGTTGTAACGACGGATTACTATTATTTTAAGGCGTTAAATAAGTAGTGTATGAGTACACCATCCGGTTAAATCAGCTGAAACACAAATAAGAGCAAACTCTAGATATGGCCAGGCAATTGTATAAACTTTCAAAAAATGTAATTATTGTCAACTACTTTTCCCTCCAGCATGTTACTTTATTACTGACTCCCAGACCGTCATATAAGTTACAACTTTAGTTGGTTAGTTAGACAAAGAATATTCTTTTTTTTCCTTTTCTGTAAATACGTTACACTTTAAAAAAATGCTTACCAAAGGCTTGTCATCCATACCATTTACGACTTAAACAACTTAGTCAGGAACTTAATTCTATACGAACCTTTGTATTTCCTGGATCAATTGAGGCGGTATCGATACCGACTCCCACAATGTGGCGTTCATATATCAACCATTTCGCTAAACTCTCAGATATCCCTGAAAAAGATTCACAATTTCAGTTTTGTATTTTAAGGTACTTTGTATTTTGACGCGTTTAGTGAGACATTGGCTTGTGTCAAAGTATACGAAATTCGTGTTGCAACAACTATTAAGCAGTTCATTGTTTACTAACAAGGAGTCTCATAATTGGATTTGCCAAAGTTGACGCAAGCCGCCGTCGTATTAAACACGTCGATTGAAGCAGTGGATAAAATTATGGGAATTGAAATGACATCATCTTTTAAAAAACGCAACTAAATAGTTTATTTCGTTCTCTCATTTGTCGAAATATTTGTTACCGCAGACAAATTTCCAATAGGTAATATCTTCCCATACCCAATGACATTAAAGAAGAATAGACTGGAATTACTTATAGCTATAAGTGAGACCAAGCTATCGAATAACGTTTTTTTCTAGCGACGCTAACGCTCCTGGAAGCTCCCACAGATGTCTCATGGAATTGCGTGTTTGTATTCAAGGTATGGATCAAATGTGAGCAAAAGTTTTAGATTACGGGCGGCAAGCAAATGTCGCAGTAAAAATGACCGAAAAATAAAACATGAGGTGATATGCCTGCGACGTGGATTTTTAGTTTATGGTTTCGCTACTAAAAATCTTCGATAAGGACAGGTTTCCAACGTACAACAACAGCTGGAGAGAAGAACGTCACACAAGAAATTAACTGGTATATTTAAAATTGTAGTAATATACGATTGTCGCGCATTGTAGAAGTCCGTCTTAGCCCCAAAATGGAAAGATACTTTTGAGGATGAAATTTAGTGACTTGGCGACAGAGCCTATCTTTGTGAAACAATTTCACGAAATTTACGAAGTCGAATCTTGGGACACTGCTCAACCTTTCGCATAGGGAAAATGTAGTTGAGATGAAGACGGAGTCTGGAGCCCACCTCCTAGGTACTTAAATACTAAATGTACGTAAAACAAAAGGCATTGCGCCAATCAAGTTCGCGATGATTAAGCGTTACACAATCATTCAACAATGTGAGCCGTGCGGTACTTCTACGTTGCGCCCACCAAAAAAACCAAATTCGTAACACATAGTTCACTTCAAAAAGTACAGTGTAAAAATGTATAGGGTAAATGCACCATTTACCGGCCATTTAGTAGTCTCCGGCCAGAACCAGTAACCGGCCATATTTCAATGCGAACTGTGGCCAGTTACTAGTGAAACTGTGGTTTGGCCGGAGACTGCTACATGACCGATAACTGGTGCATTTACTCTACTCATGATTTGCGTAACTTGCTAAGAGTGATATTTATCATTCACAACTTTTGTACGGACAATAAATTGGGCTACTCTTAAGCACATTTCTCTGGACCGACTTTCGTCGTTCTTTCTTTACAAAGTACAAAGTTTTGGACATTTCAGAGAGCAAAAAAGGTTTAAACGGTCGCTTACAGATAATGTTGTTTAGCAGATTTCCCATCTCCGTTTTACGAAAGCTAAGTGTAATAATAATAAACGAAGGTATAAGCTATTCGCACTCGAAAAGGCTGCGAATAGTGTCACTATTGTTGTAGATGATATTTTCACCCGCATACAAATAGTGTCAGGACCTCAATTATTATGATTATGTTCTAAGTATTGCATGAAAACCGTTATATCAATTCCTGTTCCAAAGAAAAGATGTTGAAGGATAATGGAAATATGAGTGAAATGTTGAGCAATAAGGCCTAACCAACGTAGAATAGGGTAAACATATCAGAAGACATTTTAACCAATGAAAGCATTATGTCTCCTAGTCTTAACAAACCTGGAAAATTCAAAACTGGCTCTGTGCTTGTTGAATTATCCCAGCCAAGGTATTTCTCTTTATTCGGCCAATATTTCGACCACCCGGTATAGATCAGTAAAACACCTCCAAACGGCAGAATTCTATTCGATTCGATCTCTTGTTGGATGATGTGTTTGATTTCAACCTGGAATTCACTTGGTCGCTCGGAATCGTTAACGGCTTTACTTACATCCACTAAAAATGCTGGAACGTTTATCAGATTACTGTCGGGTATTTTGTCGAGAGTCCACCCAGCTGGATTAAAGTGAAAGGGAGCGTCAATATGCGTTCCTCCGTGCTCAGCAGCGGAATATGTGTACCCAACATATCTAACACAATTACGTAATAATTATATAAAAACCTAAATTGTTCCGGAATGGAATTTTAGAATCTTACGAATATCCAGGACCTTCAACTCGTTCCTTGTCCTTGTTTAGCTTGAACTGTTTCTGACCGGGAAAATATATTGTTTCATTGCTCAATCCGTAACTCAAATCGACGAAACGATTATGTTTCAATGGATCGGAATTGAAATCGTTTGGCAATGAATAAATTGAGGCAATGAATGTGAAAATTAGCAGAACAGTAAACATTTTATCTGCTTATTTTTCACCAATTCACTAAGTGACATTAAATAACGTTTTCCTCGTTTCTCCACTCGAAATGGCTTTTAAATTGCTTGTCAAAATTATTTTCACAGTGCAATTTATTTGAAAAATTACCGTAAAATAAACAAACAAAAATTCTATACAGTTTATCAAATGACAATATTGTAGTTCATTAAGTTGCTTAATAAATAAGTCACTAGTCCAAGAGGAAAATCTACTTTATAAAACTACAGCTCGAAGTTACAAGGTATGTTCAGACTTTTAATGTTATTGACATAGTTTCGTCGCGTGAGTAACCAATTAATAAATGAGTAGAAATTATGCAATGCAGCAAACAGTAAACGCTGCCTCTATCGAGCGAACGGTTACTATATATTTCAGACATAATTTTTTGTTAGTGAATTTTATCTGAAAGGTATGGTGTATTTATCGGCCGCAAAATGGGCCGATAAATGCATCATTATTTGAAGAATTAAATTACTTGAATTTTATACGAAATTAATATTGTTACTGACGCCAATAACAAACATAACCAAAGACCCGTACCTATCAGAATAGATGTGGCAAAGAGACTCGAACGTATCGGACAGCTTACAGCTTACTTCAATATATAAATCAGGTGCAAAGAAACAAATGATAAATTATCGTGGAGTTAACACCGTACCAAACATAGCAAAAGTGTTTGATATAGTCATACGTGTTCAACTCAAGCTTATAATCAAATCACGTATTAAGACTACACAGCATGGATTCATTTCATATCGAAACTAATCTTCTAGAACAAACAACTCACATCTATGAAGCTTTTGGGAGTAATTCCCAGTTGGATATGTTTTATTCTGACGTATCTAAAGCGTTTGACCACGTTGACATTTCTAAGTAAGTAAGAAAGCTAGCGCGACATCCACTATCCAATCAGGCACTCTTTTGGTTCAAGTCCTACTTGACTGATAGGTGACAATATGTAAAGGATAGGCCGAGCTAAATCGATACTACTACACGTATCATCCGGCGTAAGTCAAGGCTCGGTAAATGGTCCATTTCTTTTTATCGTATTTTTCGACGATTCGGATCCATTAATGTACGAGATTATTGCGTCAAATTTTGCCGACGACAAAAAACTTGGTGAAATCATAAACTGCACAGAAGATTGTATCAACCTCCAGGAAGGAATCAATTGTTTCACGAAGTGGTGCGATGAAAACAGGTTACAAATCAACAAGGGCAAATATAAAGTCATCACTTTTACACGAAAAAGAAATCCGATTCTTTTCAACTATACCATAAATGGAGAACCTGTGAAAAGAGTCAAAGAGACAATGGACTTGGGTGTTCTTTTTGATGAAGGCTTAACATTCAAGCCACATTACGAATACATTGCTAATCGAGCGATTACAACATCAAAATTCGTAAAAAGGCAGTCAAAAAATTTCTCAAAGGATACGTTAAAAATCATATACCAAATGCTGGTTTGCTCCATATTAGAATTTGCATCGATTAACCTATAGATGTGAACGGCTAGGATTAATGACATTAGTCAGACGTCGGATTTACGCGATTGTCCTGTTTATTCATTCAATAATTATGGGCAAGTACAATTCACCATACCTAAGATCACTAATTACTCTGAATGAAGGCACACGCTCTTTGCAATATCCAAATTTAATCATTGTAAGAAATATAAATAATTCTCCATTCAGCAATGCCTGTCGTTTGTTCAACATTGCTGCGAGAAATACTGACCCAACTATACCCCATAATCAATTTGGAACCGCTCTACTTAATCTACCAGATAATATTTTTGGAAACTGGTTAAAGTTGCGATAAAGTTGTTGATTATATCCCACCTTTCTAATATAATTTGACTTAGAACATACGTTACTCAACTTCTTCTAATTTATTATTATTATTATTATTATTATTCTATATTTATTGACAACTCTTTCTGATTATGATTACATTAATGATGATGACGACTTCCTGAAAGCGGACCGAGATAACAATAATTTAGCTGAAAGTAATGATAAAACTAATGGGGAGAACATAATATAATGAATAATATTTATTTTCACTTATACGAACCGAAGGTTCTCTTTCTAATCATAAACTGATTAGTCAAATCAAGTCTCACGACTCTTGAAATCGAACACATGTCAAACCGACTTGTTGCAAATCATCCAGTCTAATCGACTAGATCGCTAATCCTTCTTTTTCAGATCCCCTATCCCCTATCCCCCTGTAGTAGAATGACA
The DNA here is from genome assembly GCA_029228625.1 of Pseudolycoriella hygida. Taxonomy (NCBI): domain Eukaryota; kingdom Metazoa; phylum Arthropoda; class Insecta; order Diptera; family Sciaridae; genus Pseudolycoriella; species Pseudolycoriella hygida. Next base: position 123,936,176 of record CM055403.1, read on the forward strand.
TTTGGTCAAACATAACGATGACTCTGCCACAGTTGCTAATCATTTTGTTAATTAATTTTTTGTTGATTTATTATTACAAACATGTGCTTTTAAATTTACTTGTTATGCTGTTTTGAACATTATCGACATTATCTCTTTTTTCAATGTATTTTTTATGGCAAACCTTGAAAACAACTGAAACTTGATAACAAGTAATTTTATAAGCACACGACCGTAATATCATTGGACCCGTACGAAGTACAAAGGTCCTATACATTTACTACAAACAATGTTATTGTAACATGGGGTAGATCAAGGTGGGAGGGGGGTGATGCATCTAATAATAATAATAATCTGCCTTACAACCCATGAAGGGTTAGAGGCTAGATCATTATTTACCAGTTTCGCTGTTTGTGGTTCTATTTTTTGAGATCCTTTCATTACCGGAAAGTTTTACTGTGCCAGTGGTAAGCTGTGCGACAAACCCAGTGCCATCTATGAGATGTAACGAGGAGCGAAACTAGTAGGAGTAGAATACCGGTTCTCCCAACAATGCCTTTTCCGGTAAGCCGTACGATGGCACTACACTCAACTTCACTTGACTTGAACGATTCAATCAGCTTTGTTTTGTTTACAAATCTAACAATCGGTACAAATCCGTCTGCGGTTGAGTCTGGGGTGATGCATCTATTATCGTCTAAATATGACGAATCAGCAATAAAAAAAATGTCCGTCCGTCTGTCCGTCTGTCCGTCCCCACTTTTTTTTCCAAACGGCTCAACCGATCAGCCTAAACGTTTTTTTCCCTGAAATGTACATGCCTCCCATGATTCAAATTCGAAGATGAGCAAAATCGATGAAGTGGTTCCGGAGATATGGTCGAGGAAGTGACCCAAAACATGGTTTTTCGAATGTAGGTGAAGCTTTTTGCGCAAATATCTCAGAAGTATAAGCACGAAATTCCTCATTTTGGTGTCAAATGAAAGCATTGTGTGTCACGAAATGGAAAAAAATTTGTGTAGAATCGGGTCAGAGTATGGGCATGGGACCAATGGAATGGGAAATGGAAAATCTCTTGGCCATAATACGAAAACAGCTTTTTTCGTCTATATTTCCCTTAACTGGGCAAATATGGTGATTTACTTTCAAAGGCAAAGGTTGTGAGGTTAAATTTAGTCGAACACGTGTCTCAGGTTTTTGGAAATTGCACAATCCCTGGTATAATTTCACTCACTTCCCGAATTGGACAGGGGAACCGAAGATCTCCAGATCCTATGTGAGTTAGAAAGTTGCTGCTTCCGGACAAAGTTTAACAAGAAAATTTTAGATAAACATGTTTCTGGTTTGAGGGAAAACGACTTGTCCTTGATAGAAGCGTTTCTAGATTTGGAATTGTCCTAGACTACTTCGGTAGGGCTTTACATTACCTTGGGTAATATTCTATGATCTTTGAAATTTCTACAGTTATAAAAGAACAGAAAACGTTGGATTGTTGTTTTTCTTATGGGAATTTTAGATACGTTCGAGTATCTTTGCCACATCTATTCTGTTTGTCACATCTATTCTGATACGTACGGGTCTTTGGTTATGTTTATATTAATTTTTTTAATGTCTCCTAAAAACTATGATTTTGTATATATTATATCATATACCTTATTGTATTGAAAATACCGTCGACTATATTAGTTTTCGTTAAATAAATAAATGTAAATCTAAATCTAAATATAAAAATAAGCAAACAATCCTACGTTTGCTGTTCTTTTCTTAGCCATACACCAGAACTGGGCCATATTTCCCCAAAACTGTGAAACACGTGTTCGCTTAAATTTAATTCTCTATAACTTCGTCTTTGGAACCAACTTTCTAACTCTCATAGTTATATTGTTCGCCCTCGGCTCGGAATCTAAACTCTTCCCTCGTCCAAAAACAGTTCTCAAAGCTTTTTCCTTAAAAACATTCCGCGATGTGTAATTATTTGTTTGTATGTTATTCTTGTATATTCAAAAATACAATTATTTAACGCGTTACTTACTGACCTATTCAATAATCTACTATTAGTTATTGAGATACTTTAAGTGGTCAAATAACCAGGTTTTACAGTACACCTCATTAACAAGTCATGATATAGTGGTACACATGCGTGCAACAGTGCGTCGATCGACATATCTTGCTTTCACCTTACAGGGTATATTATTCAAATATTTGGATTTTCTTTCGACAATTCTTATACGCGCACGAGATCCTTGGGGAAATAGTCAACTATTTGGGTCCGGTATCAGTAAATTAAACTGATGCAAAAGGGTCGGGGACGGAATTTTTTAAGTATCTAGTTTTGTTTTGGAATTGTTTTAAGTAAACATTTTTCAAAAAGATACGTAATGTACTAATTTGAACTGAAAATATGGTTTATTTTAAAAGGGCCATTCATTAAAGTACGTACTTAAAAATTCGAAACGTTTTTATAATAAAACATAACCAAAGACCCGTACGTATCAGAATAGATGTGGCAAACAGAATAGATGTGCCAAGCCGAACATATTTCGTAAATAGATGCGAACTTGCAAATTGTTGCAAAATTTTTAAAACTATCAGAATTCGAACGACCATTAGAAATTACCTAAGGTAATGTCGAGAGGTAATTTTCTAAAAACCCTGAAAAACGTGTTTTCTAAAATTTAATTCTCCACAACTTTTCTTTCGGAAACAGCTTTGAACTGCCATAGTTCTAGAGATATGAGTCATCCCTCCTGATCGTAGAAGTGTCTGAATGCCAAGGATTGGGATATTTTTCGGGAAAACCCTGAGACACGTGTTCTCTAAAATTTTATTCTCTACAACCTTGCCTTTGACGGTGCATAGTTAAGCAAATATAGACGAAAAACCATCTGCTTTCGTATATGGCCAAGAAACTCAATTTCATCTATTCCATTGGTCCCTGTGTGTACATCAAATGTATGGCCGACCCCCCCATTTAGGGGGGTAGTATGGGGTGTCGGTCATACATTTGACGCCTCAAAAGTGAATATTTTCCAAGTTATTGTTGATTTAAATCTGATGACAGCACTGAAAAAAGCGTACGTAATTTATGGATGGTCCCTAAAATGTCTTGTTGTAAACGTATAGGATCTTTATCGTTCGTACGGGTCCAAAAATGTTCTGGAGGAATGCAACGAAATATTATTTAATAGTATGCCAACTTCTTGCACTCGTTCTCTGAAAGGAGTTGGCGATAGTGGAAACCTGAGCCTAAATTGACTTGAATCTGACCCAAAATTATCTGAAACTTGATCTCAATCTTGAAAATAAAAACACATCAGGTTCAGATTAGGTTTCTATAGCAATTAACCTGATCATTGCTGAATTTTCTTACCTGTTCTGAAACTATATGTCTAAGTTACCGGGCAATAAACCCTCTTCAAACTGGTTAATATTTTTTACTATCGACCCATGCGAAAGTTGAGAATTACATATGCAATATGCTAAATGCGAAAATGACCCATTACATGGTGAAACATTCTCGGCAGACCCTAGTCACACTGATATTTTAGAGAGGGCGCGCGCCCACAGGGTAGTAGACAGAAAATACGTGTCTAGGGGTGGTAGAGGTGGGTATTGAAGGTAGGGATCACGGATGAATATGTTGAAAAAGATTTGAGGGACTCTTCTTGTTCCAAGTCAAACGACGAAATTTTTTTTGAATTACTTTTCTTTCCAAGTAAAGTTTTCTGTAATTGATTCAACGAGTACAGCAGCGCCTCGCCTTAACTTGTGATTTAGGTAAATTTAGGATTTTGATTAAGCGCAGCAGACGAAGACTTTGAAGGGTTACTTATAAGTAAAAGTGCCGCAGGCGAAATTTTTTTGGACCTTTTACTCCTTTTTAAGTAAATTTAATTGTTCATTTGAGTACTGCAGGCGAAAATTTTCACATATTAAAATTGAAGTTTGTTTTTTATTTTGGCCATAGGACGGGTTCCTGAGAACTTCGAAATACCGAATTCCTTTAAAATCGCAGGTTCGATGTTTTTTTATCTCCGTTCAGCGGGCCTGCGCGCCCTTAAAATTAATAATTACGAAAACAAAAATTTTGTCACCTCATTTATTTATTTGTCTGTCTATTGTGAGCAAGATTAAGAAATCAAATTTTACAAAGAGGTGGCGCGGCGCAAGGATTTGCAGCCCCACCTGGTTATGGGTCTGATTCTCGGTATATTTTCCGTAAATTTTTTTATAAAATTCAACTTTCACATGGGTAGGCAGTAAAACATTGTACATTGGACCCTGCTCCATAATTCAAAAATTCTGTGAACTTGCAAACTCACTCGTTTATTTTGAGCAGTTCTCTCTGGAAACTTTTATTTTGAACAGTTTTCAAAGCTCGTTGCTCCAAAAAACACCCGTGAGTGTTGGTTTTTTCAAAAAATTGCGTGTGTCCTCATGTAATGTGCACTATAATAAGTTTGGTGAAACGAAACAGGTTGATATCAACTTTGAGATGGAAATTGAAAGTGTTACAAAAATAGTCACAAGCGTAATAGACGTTTACGGCGTCAGGTCTTACAAGATAAGCAAATATCACAAAGGAGAACGTTTAATTTTCTTCTTCTTCTTTCTTAGCCTTTAATGTATCCACTGCTGGATGTAGGCCTCCCCCATAGATCGCCATTTCTCCCGGTCCATTGCCACTTGTTGCCAATTCGTGCCTGCCGTTCTTTTGATGTTATTGGTCCATCTTTCCGGTGGACGTCCCATTGGTCGTTTCGTTGGCGGCCGCCATTGCAAAATTGCTTTCGTCCATCGATTGTCGGTCATTCTGGCAATATGCCCGGCCCAATTCCATTTTAGCGACGTTATTCGTGCCATGACGTCGGTGACTTTCGTTTGCTGTCGGATCCACTCGTTTGTCATCTTGTCTCTGAGTGAGATTCCTAGCATTGCCCTTTCCATGGCCCTTTGTGCAACTCTCAACTTGTTCGCCGATGCTTTGGTTATTGTGAGAGTTTCGGCTCCGTATGTCAGGACTGGCAGCACACACATATCGAACACTTTCCTCTTAAGACTGTTGTTCATGTTGCTCTTGAAAATGTAACGCAATTTGCGGAACGCCGCCCAACCAAGACCGATAATAATAATAATCTGCCTTACAACCCATGAAGGGTTAGAGGCTAGATCATCATTTACTAGTTTCGCTATTTGTGGTTCTACTATTGAGATCCTTTCATTACCGGAAAGTTTTACTGTGCCAGAGGTAAGCTGTGCGACAAACCCAGTACCATCTATGAGATTTAACTAGGAGCGAAACTAGTAGGAATAGAATACCGGTTCTCCCAACAATGCCTTTTCCGGTAAGCCGTGCGGCGGCACTACACTCAGCTTCACTTGACTTAAACGATTCAATCAGTTTTGTTTTGTTTACAAATCTTACAATCGGTACAAATCCGTCTGCGGCTGAGTTTCGAACCAACACACTGGCAACTCAATCTCGTAGTAGCAAGCAGACGCTATCGAGTTGACCGATCCTTCTTTTTATTTCAGCCGTTTGATTGTCGAGACCGAGTTTCATGACACGGCCGAGAAACTTGTACGAATCCACGGTTTCAATTTCCTCGTTTCCGATTTTAATTGGTGTAGCGCCAACGATGTTTGTCATAACTTTCGTTTTCGACATGTTCATCTTCAAACCAATTTTTTGGGCTTCCTCGTTGAGCTGCAACAGCATCGCTTCAATCTGTTCCAGAGTCGTTGATGTCAGGGCAATGTCGTCGGCGAATCGAAGGTTGTTCAGAAACTTCCCATTTATGTTGATTCCCAATTCGCTTCAATCAAGCTTTTTGAAGACCGTTTCCAGAGCTGACGTGAACAATTTTGGTGAAATGGTATCTCCTTGACGGACTCCTCTTCCAATTCGAAATTTATCGGTGGTTTTATGCAGTTTGACGCATGACGTTGCGTGCTCGCAGATATATTTTATCATCTGAGTATATCTCGAATCAATCCGACAATCGTCCAAGGAGTCTAAAATCGACCACAATTCGACCGAATCGAACGCTTTTTCGAAGTCTATGAAACATATCGCGATGTTGATTTTGTATTCGTTGCATATTAGACTTCTCATCACTTGCAAGTGGTCATTCGTGCTGAATCCGGAACGAAACCCTGCTGGTTCGATCGGCTGATAGAAGTCTAGCTTCTTTGTCATCCGTTTATTTGTCACTTTCATAAACAGTTTGTAGAGATGCGAGATCAAACTGATGGGCCTGTAATTTTCCAGTTTCGTGATGTCTCCTTTCTTGTGTATCAAAGTGATGACTGCATTTTCCCATGATTTTGGTATTTTCTCTTGTTCGAGACACTTGTTGAACAGATCAGTTATCATTTCGAGCAGTGCAAGTCCGCCTTCTTTAATTCCTTCGATCGGAATGTCGTCGTCACCTGGAGCTTTCCCGTTCTTCATTTCGTCTAACGAAACCTGTACTTCGTCCATCGTTATATCCGGCAAATCTTCAGAACCAATGTTCAACATCCTTCTGCTAAATGACCCACACTAATTCACCAGGGTTGGTTACCTGATCGTTCATGTGGGCTGCTCACTATAACAGGTGTCACCACGGGTAGGATAGGATGTAGGAGTAGGTGGACGTTTAATAGCCTCGCGCAAATTATGAAAATAAGGAATGTATGGTCTGCATTGGAGGTACAACTTTTTGAAACGACACCAAATTACAAATTAGTTTATAGTTTAAGAATTTTATTTAATTCTTTATTCAATTCAAGTAACATCATTAGCAATAAATAAGTTATCGTTTAAGTTGCATTATGCACAGCAATTTTAAGGAGTATTGTAAAAAGAAAAATAAATTAACAAGATAGAAGTTACACAAGATGAAAAGCGAATCGGAAACAGCGACGCACTGACACTGTCGTGCACTGAGAACAAAATATTTACCTGACACTTAAAGAATTTAGAGAAGTACCGATGGTTAATGCATTTCGCTTTGTCTCAGCGTCTCACCACCTGCCCATCAATCCGAATTACTTCACTTTTTCGGCGCTACTTCCACTTGTGGGCCTTGGCTTGCTCAAGGATCCTGAACCAATTGCGGCTATTCCTTGCCGTATTTTGCCAATTCCTTACCCCGAGCGTCCGAAGATCTTGTTCGACACGATCAATCCATCTAATTTTTGGGCGACCAACTCCTCTTCGCTCTTCTGGATCGATAATTTTTCTGTTTTCATCCATGCGTACTTAATGCCCCGTCCTCGTCAACCTTTGGACTTTCACCACCGCCACTATATCCGGCTCGCCAAAATCACGTTCCAATTCAAAGTTATATCGCCGTCGCCATCTTTCACCCTCGCGCATCGCTCTAAATATGGTGCGAAGTACATTGCCCTCGAACGTTAGGAGTAACTGTTCATCACTTTACTTCATCGTCCAAGACTCGCATCCGTAGATCAATACTGGACGAATAAGCGTTTTGTAAAGATGGCACTTCGTTGTCTTCGATATTAATTTTGAGCGTAGATGTTTAATTAGACCACAATAGCATCTGCTTGCTGCCATGATACGTCTGTGAATTTCAGGTGTGTTGTCACCATCTGGCCGTATCAGCGCTCTAAGATAAATGAACTCATCCACTACTTTGAACTCTCCAATGCGTATTTTGTCTCTCTGTTGATTGGCTACCGAATTCGGCTCGGTCTTCATGTACTAGGTTTTAGATTCGTTTATCATCAAAGCCATTTTCCCAGCTTGGATTTTCTGATTTGTGAATTCTTCTGCGAAGCCAAGAACATGAACTGTTGCTGTTCCATTCACCAGCGTTTTGTTGGTTGGGATACCAGCCTCATTGCGATTTCCAAAGCCAAGTTAAAGAGTTGGGTGTTAGCCGTGTTCAGCAAGGCAATTCCACGGTAGTTTTCACATTCAGTTTTTATCATCTTTCTTGTGTAGAGGTAAAATGGCACCCTCTAGCCACTCGTCAGGCAACTCTTCCGTGTTCCATGTTCGTCTTACTAAATACATTACTTTAGACAATTCGTGAGCACCCATCTTCGGCAGTTTTGCTGGTATATTATCCGGACCGGAAGCTTTGTTGTTCTTGAGTGAAATTGTTGCTGAGACTTCCTCTTTTGTTGGCGCTACTACACGATACGACATTCGTCGTCAAGAAAGGAAACATCGCTATCATCAGTCACATCAGCATCTCTTTAAATCTCTCCATGACACCATGTTTTGCTGTAAGCAACGTTCCGTTTACTGCTTTGCAAATGATTATTCCTTGAATCCTTTCCTTGGTATTCCTTGGTATTCCTTGGTAGCCCTAGTTAGGCTCTGATATCCTAAGGTGTTGCTCGCTTCTTGTTTGATTACTTCACTCACTGATTGCCAGTCGAGAGGAGTATCATTTGGTTGAGCTTGTGTAGTTGTTGAAGGTTTGTGCTAATGCATATGTCGCAGCTGTCTGTGTGTCTGTGTCCACTGCAAAACGCCTCAAAGTTTCTCGTTGGCCGTTATGAAAACGGGCAAGATGTGATCGTAGTGTTGACACCACAAAATAGTGATCAGAGTCGACATTTTCTCTCCAAAATGTTTACTTTTGACTACGAGGTTTCTTTCAGCCACGAAATAAATCATGCCGTTTTCATTCGTTTCATCATACAGACTGTCCTTATTCGTAGCACCCATGGTCGCTCGTTGCCCTTTCGGAAGTTCAGAACCAGGTATTCAAATTTTCTAGCTATCAGGAAGGCAGTACCAAGTACATGGTTTCGAATTTTGATGATATGAGTGTTGATGTAGCCATTATAGCGAGAAATTTGTGAGTCTTTATTATATCCGCTCTCTTGAATAGCTGCAAAGTCGATTTTGGCCTTCTTCAGTTCATTTGTCGGTTTTTTTTAATCCTCTAATTCTGTGAGTCTGGCATCTCACATTCCATGTTCCAATTCTCATATCGTTTATCCGTTTCCGAGTCGTTGCCGAAGGCGTCCCATCCTCCGAATGAGACCGTATATTGTCTCTTTCTTCTCCAGCTTTCGTTGCAATGATTTTTCCACAATCGCTCGCAGTCATGTGTCCCAAAGCCAGGTCGCCAGTGTGATGGTAGACCATTTGATTAGGGCTGTGTATGCTGCCGTTGTTTCTTGACAATGAGATCAAGTCGCCACCCCATCTTGATAGCGCCTAGCTGCCTTCGGCCCTTCCTATACGTGACGTTAAGGTTCTACCCGAATACAGCCCCCTCATCCTTATGATAAGTGGTCCACTCTACTACACCTGATCTACCTGATCGTTCATACGGGTTGCTCACTGCAACAGGTGTCACCACGGGTAGGATAAGATGTAGGAGTAGGTCGAGTAGGAGTAGGAGTAGGTACATAAGGAGCATTATTACGCATAACACACCATTTGACACCCCTATCATCAACCTGACGGTAAACAACATCGCAATCATCAAACATTTTATCCCCGAACCTGCAGACATAACAACCAACTGGAAAACTACACAATAGGCCCAAAATAAGGATGGCCTTTGTGTCTTACCTTTGCTCTCTCTTGGAATCTTTCAATTTATTTTTTCTTTTTTTGTAAATTACAATAAGTTTCAATCTAATCTCCATCTTGACATTTTCCTAGGTCTTACACTCGGAACTTCTGCGGGTAAGATCTTCTCTGGAAGCCTTACGTTCACTCCTACATTTTCCCTTATGTGATCCTTCCTTTGATAGGCTTCTTAGAACCCTCACGTCATCAACCTCCGAGTGATGTACTAGGTACGTACCCTCAGTCGACTTCACTATCACAGATTTTTTGGGCTAAAAATTACCCCGTGTTGGTTCTATCTTGTTGATACGCGTGGCCTCAACTTACTAGCGATCGAATTGACCATCTTTCTTCTTTCATCGAAAATGCTTGCAAACTTCAATGTTTTCATATGACTGGAATGTCCGTGTCCTCGTTCTATTATATTTTTGTGTTTAGTACCAAATTTATTCCAATAATGTTTTGTGTGTGCACAACACCACGGCAACCGTTTCCATCGATTTAAGTTTCGCGTCGTTTCTTATGAAAGTAGCAAAAATCGCCGAAATGATTCAACCGGATTTTCAAATGGTTCTTCAATCCGAAGAAAATACGTTAATGTACATTTGTTTGTACCAACTGGACGATTTAATGGAAAAATTGAAGATTCTGAACTATGAAAGGCTACTGTCGGAAATGAAGATGAAACCGTTGAGTCGCTATTACTTTTTGAAAAGTGTTAATCCCGGAGAACAATTTTTCATGTTCACATCGTTGTGTGCGTGGTTGATTAGACAAAGCGGTAGAGTATTCGAACAACCACAAGAATTTCATGATCCAAATCAAACGATTGCGAATATTATAAAAATATTGCAAGAAATGGTATTTCTAACAATTTCATTCTAAAAAGTCATTTGTGTTCATGGAGTATTTGTGGCAGGACATATCAACCGATTTTCCAACGGCAAAGTTGATGCAAGGAGCTGGGTTCATTTGTTGGTACATTTTAGATTGCTTAGCAACGCAGGCAATGAAATTGACTACAAAGTTGCTTTTACCACAAATACAAGACAACGAAGATGTAGCTGTAGAATATGTTGACAATGAAAACGAAATTATTTTGGAACGAGTTGAAGAAGAACAAAATGCTTTGTTCAGCGATGATAGTGAGGATGAAAACGACGAAAATGCACTAATTGATTTAAAGGGTAAAGTAAATTCGAAAACAAACGGCTTCCCAACGTTTGCTGAGAACAATTTAACAGACACTGAGAATTGGAGGTGATTTATTTAAAACGTTGAAGTTTTAGACTAAATTGCTCTAACTAATTGCAGGCTTGAATTTGAGAGGGCACTACCTCAACTTAAAGTTGTGGTAAAATCAGAATCGAGGGATTGGCGAGCTCATTGGGAACAAATGAAAAATTTACAAGAGAACATAAATTCGGTGAGTTGAATCAATGAGACTCATGAAAGCAGGCCCGGAGTGGCCAAATGGGCCATCGGCCGCTAACTCAGCCACACTGATCAATCGGGTAAAGGTTTTCTTTCCAAAATCAGTCGGGGAAACGTTACTTTTGTGACGCAAGTCCAAGTCCCTTATTCCTAAACAACTGATATCAATTTGGGTGACGCAAGCTTCGGAACGCAAAAAATTCTTTTGAAATATTTTCACTTTTGATTAAAAAAATGCGTCACAAATGCCGGACCCACCAGGGTTATAGTTTTTCTGTTCTTTCAGTTTTATACGCAAAAATTTGACTTTCTGTACAAAAATAGTACATACATTTCTACATACAAGTCAAATTTTTGCGGTGTGAAAGCTGAAAGAACAGAAAAACTATAACACTAGTGGGTCCGGCATTTGTGACGCATTTTTTTAATCAAATGTGAAAATATTTTGAAAGTTTTTTTTTTGCTTTTCGAAGTGTTAAGCGTCACCCAAATTGATATCAGTTGTTTTGGAAGAAGGGACAAGGACTTGCGTCACATTTCCCTTTTGAAAGGGTTTTTGTTGTGATATCAGTAGTTTTGAAAGCAATTGAAACCGATTAACCCAAAAATATCAAAAAAACCTGATGGAAGTTGAAAAGTGGTAGAAAAATCCACAAAAATCCTTAATAACCCCTTAAACCAAAGAAGCTCCATTGGATGACCTCACTCATGTCGAGAAGTTGAATACCTCACTTACCCAACCGTGACACTCACCATACACATTATGTTATATGGGATTTATATGGGAGCTTCCGGGAGCCCTATCGTCCAAACGAGGCCAGTGACCCCATTTCTTTAAAATCTTGGATGGCGTAGAACGCCCATCCGAAGGTCCCTGCAAAATTTAAAGAAGATCTGACCGCCAGTTTTCGAGAAATCGCCAAAATTTCATACAAATGGCTCTGGAACTACTAACTAACTAAGTAACGTAGGATATAATTCATTTACTTTGGCTTCTATGAAGCAGCTCATTTCGTATGGAAAATGACGATTTTCTAAAGGTCATATCTTCGGATCCACTGGACCGATTTTAATGAGTAAAATGTCAATTTCAATCAAAATTTTACGTTGAATCCGATAAACTCACTGGGGGGTACGACAAGGGAAAAAAGTCACTTAGCTGTATATATGGTTCCGCAGTCTACGAAAAAAAAGTTCTGATTTTTTTGATCGTATGGGGACTTGCGTCACGGGCGCAATGCTACCGCGCGCCCATGATAGTTGGAAGAAAGTTCCTAAAATTTAACATGAAAACATAACCAAAGACCCGTACGTATCAGAATAGATGTGGCAAACAGAATAGACAATCCAACGTTTTCTGTTCTTTTATAACTGCAAGAATTTCAAAGATCCATAGAAATTGCCCAAGGTAATATCAAAGGCCCTACCGAAGTACGTCTCAGACCATTCAAATCTAGAAAAGCTTATATTCAAGGACTAAAACATTTTCCCCAAAAACCCTGAACCATGTGTTCCCTAAAATTTTATTCTCTACAATTTCACCTTTGGAACCAACTTTCTAACTTTCATAGTTCTGGAGATGCGGGTCATCCTGCCCGATTATGGAAGTGGCCATATACCAGGATTGGGCCATATTTTCCCAAAATCCTGAAACACACGTTCGCTTAAATGTAATTTTCTACAACTTTGCCTTTGACAGTAAATCTCTATATTACATAGTTAAGGAAATATGTCCACCTGAATTAGGAAAGTAAAAATCAGGAACCTAAAATAAAAAAGAACAAAAATCAGGAAATAAATAAATCAGGAAAAACATCAAGGTTTTCAATTCCTAAGGAGGTCGCAATCTTATTTTTGATATGTAGGGAGTTCTGTCCCCTAAACCACCGCGCCTGTTGCGAGCTACTAACGCCCTGCAGGCTGATTTACGTGCATGGGGCTCTGCCTCAAACCCCGCTAGGGGATCTACCTCTTAGACTCCGCAAGGGAGGTATATTCCTCCCTTGACTACCCTACCACCCCTCGACCCCGCTTTTTTTTAATGATTTATTACGGCCTGCGGCGCATTCTCTCAAAAATTATTTTCCTGCTTTTGGTTTTTCCTAATTGCCTGATTCCTAATTTTGGTTTTTCCTAATTTAATTAATTCCTAATTTTCGTTTTTCCTTATTTTTGGTAAATAATTTTTTTTTCCTAATTTTCGGTTTCCTAATTTTTGTTTTCCTAATTCGTGTGGAATACCAGGATATATAGACGAAAAACTGTTTTCGTATATGGCCAAGAATCTCAATTTCGTCTATTTCATCGGTCCCAGTGCTCAGACCCATGACCCGATTCCCACAAAAAAATTTTCCCAGTTTTGTGACATCAAATGCTTTCATTTGAATTTCCGTGCTATGCTTGCTGAGATATTTGCTAAAAAGTTTCATCGACCCTTGAAAATTTCATGTCCGGCCTCCACTTCTTCGACCATGTCTCCGGAAAACTTGGCCGATTTTGCTCATCTTAGAACTTGAATCATGGGATATGCATGTACCTTTTAGGGGAAAAAAATGTTTAGGCTGATCGGTTTTGCCGTTTGGAAAAAGAAGTGGAGACGGTCAAACAGACGGACATTTTTTTTTATTGCTGATTCGTCATCTCTAGACGATAATAGATCCACCCCTCACCTCCTCCCACCTCGATCTACCCCATGCTACAATAAATTTTTTTTTAGTAAACATATAGGACCTTTGTACTTCGTACGGGTCCAAAGATTACATTTTCTGCAAATAAACAACTCTTTAACTCTTAAGTGTATGAAATTACGTCGACATCAAATTGGATTGGATATTGCCGAAAGGGCAATATTGAAAAACCCGTCCGAAGAAACGGCGCAAAAAACATTTCCCGAAATTTAAAAAAAATTGCACCAGACCCGATTTTAGAACCAACCTAGACTACTTAGGAGAGGCATCTGATCCATACTTCCACGACAAAAAAGTTCGCCTTTTTTTCTTTGCAACACTGCACAAAAAACCTTGTAAAGGAATATTCACGAAAAACCACCAAATATCGTGAAGGATCGCGTAGCGTGAGTTGGGCCCACACTGAGGACTCTACAGCCCGAACCACTCAACAGATTTCGCCTAATTTAAGTTTCGTGATTTTCTGATGTCCATATCTTTTATTTTGAATCTTCACGAGTGATTTCCGTTCTAATTTCGCAGGCAGAGATATAAGTGAAAAAGCTCCATCAACCTTCAAAAACCCACGTTTTTTACCATAACTCCGAAAGTTTTCGACCGATTTTGCCCAAATTCAATCACGTAACTAACTTTCTAATTATCTTTCAGGAAAAATCGGACAAGATTTACCCGATTTATGTAGAAAAAACACGTTGGGCCCTAGTAGAGATACAGTTTTAGGGCTCTGGCTGAGTTCAAAAACTCAAAATTAAAAAAGTTTCTTCCATAAAATATCAGGCATTCAAACAAATTAGAAATTATGAAATTCGGAAAAGATTTACTCAAGTTATGTACGAAAGACCAAAAACCACTTAAAAGGCCCTATCGCGGTGACAGACGGACGGAAGGACATTTTTTAGACCCGAACGAAGAACGAAGTTCTTCGAAAAGGGGTCTTATGCGTTTACCACTTTGCTCTGGAGCTACCAGAGGGCAGCCTCATCCTCATGTCTCACTACACTCGTTCGATAGCTTCTATAGACAGACAGTCAGGTAAAAAATGTTTTCATCAGGAACAGGTTGCCTTCCCACGATACAGCTTCTGGAATTTTCTCTATGGAAATGCCACTTTGCTCTGGAGCTACAAGAAGGCAGCCCGTGGAAAGCTGCGGGATCCATTTTCTAAAAAGTAGTGTTTCTAGATCATTTCAGTAAGTCACGAAAGCAGACGAACTCGAAAAATCTTCCCGTTGGTGCTCAGTTTTACTTTTTGACAAAATCTGACTGACTCCAGCGCTGGCCATGTCAAATCTATATGGTTTTAGATACTAGGGAACATGGTCTTGACAGCAATATAGATCATTGATGTGAACAGCGTTGGAGTTTTCTTTAAATCGACTTCTGAAAAGTCCATTTTTTCGAAGAAAATAGTTATACCATCCCACACAGCCTTAACTTCCGGGCAAGTGGATACTCAAAACATTCCTCTCTATGAGTGCTACTGACCTGAAAAGTTTCAGACTAATGCATTCGATCTTGTTGAATTTATTGATGAAAAACTATTTTCGACTATCCAGTGCAGACCATTTTCTCAGAAGTTCCACTGATGAAGCTACATATTTTCGAGACAGATGTTCTTCTACGAATTTCTCCTATAGATCTTTGGAATCGAATAAGCCTTAGATAGCAAAAATCGGAAATTGGTCGAAGAATTCGCAGATTGAATCTTAAAGAATTTAAAAAGCATCTAAAATAAACTCTAAGTTATCTTTTTTTAGATTTATCAGTTTGGGCCGGTCCATTACTGGTCTTTACAGATCTGATGATCCTTTGTTTCGTAACCCGTTCATCATGTAAATCTCGAAAACCTCCCAGTCCCTACCAGGAACCTGTCTAGAGCGGCAGGTCTCATTTTGGAGACATTTTCGGGTTGGACTACATGACTTCCTAATGTCCTAAGCCTTAGTGAGGAGAACCTCGGGCATTCGCATATGACATGAACGCCCGTCTCCTCACTTAGGCCGCAGGTGCAACTGGGATCATTAGAGATACTTATTTTTGCCAGGTGCTTGCTCAGTCCGCAGTGCCCGGTGATCGCACCCACCACCCTCTTGATGCGTGTCCTGTCCATATTTAGCAGTTCTTTGGCCCACTTCCCATCGGGCACCGGGAAGAAACGCTTTGTGTGCATTCCTTCTTCATAAGTGTTCCACTGGTTAGCGAATTCCGACCTCACCCAACTCTTTATTGCTTTTACGCATGCCGAGTGTGGGATGGGTATGAGAGATTCTGGCCCGCAACCCAATGTAGCCGAGCCTGTCCTTTAACTCTTTTACTAGCTTGGATGTAGCGACAGGCGAGATGAGCGCTTTGATCATTGCCTCACTATCAGAACAGACTGTGACCTTTTTCCCACATGCCTCTGGTGAAATTGCTTCCCGCGCTCCCATCAGTGCCACGAAAATCTCAACCTGAAAGACGTCGGCATACCCACCCAGGTCGTACCACCTTTCCGCCAACGGTTCCGGGGAGAATACTCCGGCTCCCGTACCTTCCGAAGTTTTAGAGCCATCAGTGAAACTCACAATTACTTCATCTGATAGGCAGCTTGGCCGACCTTCCAGCCATTCAGACCTATCGGGTATGACAGTCTCTAAACGCCTTACGAAGTCCGTCTCCGGTTTTATTCGGTCTCTAGGCATCTCAAAGACCTCGTTAGTGATAGCCTTCTTGATAGGCAGGCTCCAGTTTCTTCCAAATGAGTTCCTGCATATCCAGAAGGCTACTAGAGCTACTAGTGCCTTGTCCTTGACGTTCTCGATCCAGTTCAACTTACGATCGAGAATAACTCCCAGGTATTTCACCCACGCTCCAGGAACGATATCTTTATTGAACAGCCTCAATTTCCCCACCCGTTCGTGACCAGACGTCCTTCTACTAAAAAGGACAATGTCAGTCTTGTCCGGATTTACCCTGAGGCCGTTTTTTCGACACCATTCCTCCACTATCTTCAGCGAGTACCTCATTCTGTCGCCCAATGTGCTCTCAAACTTACCTCTGATCAAAATTGTCAGATCGTCCGAGTACCCTTGAGCGAAAATTCCTTCGTCGTTCAGCCTCCTAATTAGGGAGTCCACGACCATGCACCACATCAGTGGGGATAGTATTCCCCCCTGAGTACAGCCTCTAGATGCCCAGAAACTTACCTTGTGGCCACATACCGTTGCCTCAACTGCCCTGTTTCTGAGCATACTAGTGATCCACCTCGTTACTACCGGTGCTACTCCTCTACTCTCTAGGGCCTGGCGAGTGATCTCAAAATTGGTGTTGTCAAAAGTGCCTTGAATATCCATAAAGCATCCAAGTGCAATTTCCCCGCCTCCAAAAGATCTCTACCTTGGCCACCAGACTGTGAAGAGCAGAATCGGTAGATTTCGCATGCAGCGGATACCTCGGAAGGATTTCGTCCCTAATATATAAATCTATCAGCCTTTCTAACGTTTTCTGTACGAAAGATGTGAGACTGATAGGCCTGAAGTCCTTAGCCTCACAATGGGAGGGTTTACCTGGCTTCGGTATAAATGTTACCTTAACGGTTTCCCACGCCATTGGTATGTGACCAAGATCTAGCGAGCTTTGCAGGGTTCTGCAGAGCGGTTCCAACAGAATCTCTCCGGCTTCTTTTAGAAGACCAGGGAATATTCCGTCGTTTCCCGCCGACTTGAATGGCCTGAACCTCCCGATGGCCCATCTCAACCTGTCCACAGTGACAATCCGGCTAGCCAGAGCCAAGTCCTCCTCTGATGGCGAGTGTGGAGCTGGTTCTGCGAGGTCGCTTTTCTCGTTACTGCAGCCTGGGAAATGGGTCTCCAGAAGATGTACAGCCGTTTCATTCCCGCAACTCGTGAATTCCCCACCCGGCCTCAATAATGAGCCTGGTGTATCAGGTATCTTTACAAAACATCGCATTCCAATTTCGTATGCGATGTTTTCTTTTCTATTATTTTCTCGACTAACGTACTCAGCCAGCACAAGAGTTATAATTTTTAATTGCATTTTGTAATCCCAAAACAAGTTCTACGCCAGCCCAAAATTAGCCCAATCGAAACAGTAACCGTTACTCCTAAACCTGATCGAGGGTTTGGTTTTTCAGCTCGTTTTCTCCCTCAATTTTTACGTGACTTTAAATCCTTGTCTTGGCTTGGCTATTTGATCATTGTCATATTCAAAACAAACCGTTTTCGTGCTTAGTCCTTGCTCTAGTTTGTCTATTTTCAAGTTCCAGAAGAAATAAGACCAACTTTCTTTGTCGCTATAAGACCGAGTATAAGACTCATAATTCGTAATTTTTTCTAAGTCCTTTTTTGGTTTTTCATAATATCACAGAAAAGGACCGTAATATTATGTTATTATAGAAGGCCTCAGGCCGAGGTACTTTTACTCACCGTGATGCGAGATATCAAACTACATCCCTTGTAAAATATGATATTTTATTGTACGAGGTTCTCAAACTTCAACAGCTAGGATATAAAATGCATATCATGTCCCCGAGTGTAATAATAGTATTTTATACTACAAGAATTGCAAAGCGTATTTTGTGTTTGAGAAATGGTAAATGGTTCGAGACGCATAAAATACTCGTACAGCTCCTGCAGTGTAAATAGTTTTATTTATTGAGCGCTTAAACGCACTTTATTTGATCGAAAACAGAACACACATTCTCTTTGCATATAAACGCGTCATCTATGTAACTTTACAGTTCTACTGTAAAATTTATATACTTTTACAGTTCGAGTGTAAAGCTTACATATTGGTGTATGCAAATTTTAGGCGGTGATGTTTATGATGTTCATACACGAATTGTAAAGCCTTCTTCATATCGAATTTTTCGCTGAAATAAAGGGCATTTTACTCGCTTGACAAGCGGCAAAACTAATTTCCGAGAGTATTTGTGAGTAAAATAAAGTGCGTGCTGGCCTAGAGATTATTGTTTTGACTCGAATGGATGCATCTGTCAACTACACGGTTCGAACTGTACACCCCACACTTGTCTGGAAGCCAATACACGCAATGCGATATTTTTTTCCTTTCGCAGGAAACGGAAAGCACACAAAATCAGCTGCAGCGTTTACAAAATGACATTATGTTTGCAATGGAAAAGATCGAGAGCCGTGAGAAACATTTGAACAACGATCTTTCGGGGTTAATTCAACAATATAAAACCGTCTCTATGGAATATTCGCAAATTCGTAATTCAGTGAAAAACAACGAAAGCGAAAAAGTCGAGTTCGATCAAGAATTGAAGAAAGTAGAGCATAATTTGGAAAATATTAAGATTCAAATGGAGCAGCGTGGTAACACAATGTCTGATGGAAGTGAGTTGCGTTCAGTGAGGTGATAACAGATGGCACTGTACCCATCGGTTATCATAGTTTGGTACTTCAAGTCATTGTACTAATTTTCTAGGTCCGTTGATTAACATTAAAAAAGCGATAGCAAAAATCAAAGAAGAAATTATAGAAATGGAGCTGGAAATCGGTGTTCTAAAACACAGCCTCGACCAAGACATAATTAAACAAAATGCACTTTACGCTGAATTGGATCCTATCCCTGATTTTGAAATTTAATAATTTTCGTCATTTGATTAAAAAAAAGTGTTTTATTCAAAATACCAAAATGATTTAAATTTTTCGTCTAACGTTGTTTGAATCCATACTTCTTCCTTTCGTAGAACAAATCCGTTTTCGAACTTCCCAGATTTACAATCTTTGGGCAACCGTCTCTCTGAAATATGAAATTGATTTTAGCTAATCAGTGGTTAAGCGACATCATCGCTACTCACATCTTTTTCTTGTATCGTACACTCTTTACAATAGTACGCATCTGATACTCCGGGGCCGCCACAGATAACACAACGTCCCTGATACGAACCTACGACAATAAACGTTTATCACAAAAATGCTGTCAATGTGAGGTTTAATTAACTTACCGTAATTGCATTCATCACAAATTCTTACTAAAGTACACGGACGCACATAAGAATCGCATATAACACATTTGCCATCACATTTCTCGCACAAACGACCAATAGCTAGATAATGGAAGAAAATCAATTCAATTGAGTCAGTTGTTAACTGTCGTGTAAATTAAATGATATTTTTCTTACCAACTCCTGGCTGTTTCCTGCAAAAAATTAAATCGGGATGATGTTTGGCCATCGTACTTTGAAAATTCGATTTATTTTAAAGTTGCTAAAGAACACTAGCTTCTCCGTTGTAAACAAACTAAATGTCAAACCGGTCAGTGATGTTTCACGCTTAGTACTAGATTGATGCCTCATCGACTGCTGCGTTCTTTAAGGCTATGAGAAATTTCAAAAAAGAAAGATAAGAGGACGCCGAGTTCATGATGAAATATTTTACCCGCCTAATGAGTATGCAAAAACATACTCGTAAACGGATGGCGTCAGTAGATAGAAAGTTGCCCAACCGCTCATTGGTGAATGCTGAAATTTCGTAAGTATTACCAATTCGTCAGGTTTTCAACCTGGCTGAAGAACGAGTCAGATAAGTTTCATCAAAAGTCGGTCTTGAGAGTTTTTAGTTGCTATATTTCTCAATAAGTGACCCAGTATGACTACTGAGTTTGATGGGATCAAAAGTCAGTCTCTCACTTGCTTGTTGAGAAATGTCAAAATGGTTGCAATTTCAGTTTTCAATCATAAAATCGTCTACGTTTGCTTCACATGAATGAAATTGTACGATTGCAACCAATTTCACAGAAAACGTACACGAATTTAAGAATGAAAATTAAAATTGCAACAAACTTCACTCTGAGTGCAAATTTTGATCGTTTTAACATTTCTAAGCAAGCGTCTATTTCATCTATTTCAATTGTTAAAAGTGACTAAACGTCAAAGCTATGAAACAAAGATACATTTTAGAGCATTGCTTCTATAGTTAGGATGTCTTGGCAAGGTAACAATGTGCCCCTGCTCAATAACAATAATAATCTGCCGTTACAACCCGTCCGGGTCAGAGGCTATATCATTTTATTTACTAGTTCCGCAATTTTTTTTGTGAGTTTTTCCTCATATGGATTCTCTTAGAGATCCTTTCGTTACCGACGTTTTCTACTGTGTAAGTGGTAAATTGCACGCAAACCTAGTGCCATCTATGATGTACTAGGTGCGGAAACTAGTAGGGCTTAGAATGCCGGTTCGCGCCATCAATGTGTTTTACCCGCAGGCATTATTTGGACCACAAGCTTAACGTGTGCTAATTATATCTCAGTCCAATGTCAGTCTCAGATATTTGCACACGAATATGGGTGACGTCATATTTGTCATTCTTCTATGTACTCGTTGCGGCACCAAATTCAAAACTACCAAAATTATGAAGCCTGGTTGTGCCTAGGAACATTACTTTCATGCTATACATTGAAGAAAAATCGTATACAGAACTTGTCCCCACCAGGATTGAACCCGGATATTCTCGGTGGAAAGCCAATATACCACTGAGCTAACCCGTTCCTTGCGACCTGCTCTTATTGTTCATAAATCTCTTTAAAAAAGAATTCAAGACGATTGAAAAAATACATATACAATATACAGCCATTGTTTTTTAATTTTACGTCGTGTCAAATTTCAGCTGTTTTTGCAATGTATTTTGTATTGGCAAAACAGCTGAAATTTCACAAGACGAAAATTAAAAAACAATGGCTGTACATATCTTACATTCGAAACTCATTCTGACAGTAGGAATAGACAAACTAATACCTCATAAACGGTTGCGCCATCTGCATAATCTCTTGATATCTTAAATATATGCAAGGTACCCGTACGTATCAGAATAGATGTGGCAACGAGTTGATGTTACGAAAAGACTCGAAATTATATAAGAAAATATTGCCTTAACTGTTAAATGAATAACGTCCACATTTAATTGTATTGGAAATTGTCGAGAGGGCAATATTGAAAAACCCGTCCGAAGAAACGGTGTAGAAAACCCTTCCGAAAGCACAAAATTGACCCCCAAATAGACGAAAATGTTCTACTCGATTTTCTCTACAACGTAGTAAAAAACAATTTTTTTTGTCAAGGGTCGACCGACAGGCCCTAAGTAAAGGCCTCAAACACATACCATATATCAAATAAACAATATACGGCAATCAGTGTATTTTGCTCGGTACCTGTCTACAATTGGCTGCACTGTTTGATTTGACATTCTCATCAAGCGGTACGTCATGTGATGATTTTTGGTTATATCTCGTTTTCCATTTGTATTTTCAAATTTCGTCAGTTTGTTTTGTAGGAGTATGATGCGGAAATTCTGCTCCGTACGCAATTGTGTAGTTGATCAAAATTCAATTTGTTATTCTTTTCCGCATGAGGATATAAAGTATGAAAATCAGAAAACAATGTTTTTGTGACTCGGGATTTGAATATGTCTGTTGCAGAGAAATAGCATAAATGAAAGCGATTGGGAGAAGAGTAGTGCCTGGATTGAAGACGTGGGAAAATCTTAAAGTTTGCTCAAAACATTTTCTAAAAGGAGTTATTTTGTCCAAAAGATTTCTATCAGCAGCAGCTATGCCGACTTTGCATGGTAAATTCCCATACGTTAATGTAGTTACTTTTTTATTTTTTTGGACTTTTTAGTTCCGTTGCCGGACATTTTAGATTAATTGTCATTATGTAATAAAAATAAAACTGTTTATGTTGTTAACACAAACAATAAAAATTCTTCCGACACTGCCTTCGAAGAAACCATACATTGAATAGTTGCAACATTGTTTGTATATCTAAAATTATTCATAACTGCAGATGAGCCTCCAAAGAACTCTTGATTTTATAGATTTGCGTGCCTGAAATGAATTTTAAAGTCGAATTGCGCATTTTTCAGCTTGACGTACCACTTGGTGAGAATGTCAAAATCACGCAGGTTAGACAACATAAAATTTGTCCCATTTTTTATCGTGATGTCGTATATTGTTTATTTCATATATGCACATACTTCCACAAACAAAAATGCTTGCCTCAATTTGCTCTGTAACATAGCAAAAAATTTTTCTTTAGGTAGGTGCGACCTTAGGACCGACATGAGCACAGACACCGGGCCCGTTTTTGAATAAAAGGCGTCATCAATAAAAGACGTCCGACAAAAACTGGACGAATTCGGATGGGGGATGGCGCAGTAAGAAGTAGTTGGACATCCAACAAAAAATGCATTAACAAGCGACTTAAGAAAAATAGATCGTTTCGAAAATTTGTGTTTGTAAAAGGGACAATCATAGTAGCCTGTGGAGTTACTTTTGAAAGACCGTATGAACTATTTCAAATTACCTTCATATCAAATAATAAAATAAAAATATAAAAACAATGAAAATAAATTAATAAACGAATAAATTTCTTGCACATAAACATATCACAGACAGATGATGACGAAGCAATAATTTGTTGTCATTATTACTTTTTAATTTTACATCTACCGGTTAACTAATTTCGATAAATCATATGGGCAGTCATTGAAATCATTTCTTTTTAAATAAATTCACATAAGATTTGTGGAGCCCGTGCGTGTCACTTAGAAGGTTAACAGCATTTTCAGTGTTGCAGTTGTGCATTTTTTCCGCAATGGCTCTCTGATGAAAATTAGGGATGTGGTCTAAGGTGGTGACATTTTTAAAGTCGAAATTATGATTTTCTTTCAAGGCGTGTAATGTTAGTCCGGTCGTTTCAGTCGTCTTTTTTAATTTAATGTCACTTCTATGTTTACTCGTTCTGTTCTTTATTCTTTGTTTTGTTTGGCCCGAATATTTTCCAGGGCAGTCTAAACAGTTGATTTTATAAATAACCTTGGACTTCATGTCATTTGGCATGTGGTATTTGGTTCTGGAAAATAAGTTCCCTATGTTATTTTCCGATTTGCATCCTAGTGCCATGTCATGTCACACATTGTTTTGTTGATTCTCTCAGATAAACCTGGCACATACGGTGTTTCAATATATCTGGTTTTTTCCGGTCTTTATTCAAATCTTTTCCATTATAGAATTTGTTAACCCTATCTTTCACAGTTTCGTTCACCAATTTCTTAGGATAACCATTATCTATTAGCAAATTACTCGTAGTTTTTATGCTATTTGGGCGTGCTTCTGGTATGGTGAAGGCTATGGTTCTATCCACGATAGCATTGGCTACATTCCTCTTATGTGTAATTGGATTGTGCCCTTCAAAATTCATATTTCTTTCCTATACCACTCACTTGTTATGTTACCCATAACTCATCTCTTTTGAATGTCATGTCAAGAAAGTTGATTAATTTGTTCTTTCCTTCCTCGACAGTGAACTTGAGTCTTGGGTGGTAATTGTTAAAAACAGTCACCAAATGATTTATCTTGTCTTCTGGGGCAAAGGCCAAGATATCATTAACATATCTTCGATAAAATGGTATAATGAAAGGCAAGTTGTTCAACATGGACACTTCAAGGTCTTCCATAACTAAAACTGACAAAAAACCTGAGATTGCGTTACCCATCGCTACGATCGCTACGCCCATTAATTGCAGATAGTAGGTGTCGTTATATTTGAAATGAGGTCCTGGGTCCTGGCTGAGTCCAACAACTGATTTTGAAAAACCTTTTTCAAAACCTTTTCCCTGATAGGTAATCGAAATATCTTTTATGGGATTGAATCTGGGCACTGTCGGTTCAAAGGCCGCCGAGCTAGGGGCGTTTAAGTGGTTTTTGGTCTTTTGTGCATAACTCGAGTAAATCTTTTCCGATTTTCATAATTTTTTTTTGTTTGAAAGATCTGGGCACGGCCGACAATTTATGGAATGACTTTTGCCTGTGCTTAGGGCTCAAGTGGGCCTCATGTCGGTCCTAACCAAAAAAAATGTTTTTTGCTATGTTGCAGAGCAAATTGAGGGAAACATTTTTGTCTGTGAAGGTATGTGTCTGGGGCCTCTACTTAGGAGCCTATGACAAAAGAGAGCGAAAATTGAGGTGAATATTTTTGTCTATCTGGGGGTCATTTTTGTGCTTCCGAAAGGATTTTTTTGTGCCGTCCAATACAATTTAATGTGGACGTAATTTCATACACTTGAGAGTTAAGACAATATTTACTTACACATCTGTTCTGATACATACGGGTCCCCTTGCATGTTGTACATATTATGTTTTATTTTTCAACCTGCAGCCACTTGTATGTCTCTTCTCTACTAGTTTAGTCCGTTTAGTCAGAGAGGAAAGGTTCTAGTACGATTTCAACATTATGAAAAGTACGCTGACTATTTGGCAAATGTCAATGTCCTCTGTTTACACACTTAACATTCTTAGTTTTCATGTGAAATTTTTCCAAAATAAAACTCTTTAAATGGCACCACCACCTGTTGTGACTGGTTTATCACCAAAAGAAGGACCTCCTGGCACACGGGTTACCATCCGTGGTGAATTTCTTGGTGCTCGAGCATCAGATTTGATTGGTAAACTATTCATCATTCCATCATCTCACGAAATAAAATCATTTATCACGTCTACAAGGTTTATCAATTTGTGGGTGTGATTGCCTCCTATCAGCCGAATGGAAATCACCAAACAAAATAATCGCCCGTACTGGTTCGGCGAAAGGAAAGGGCGACATTATTGTAGCGACATTGAACGGTGGTGTTGGTACTTCAACAGTACAGTTTCGAGCTTACCATGAATCGATTGGACCGATGAAAGAATCAGCTGTTTGGATTGAAGAATCACCCATGCAGTCATTGGCATGGGGACGACGGTCGTTAGCTCCAACTGGGTACTCACAGGAAGATCCACTCGGTCTATCCATTGAGGGAAACGAAAAGAAGATTACAGACGATTTAAGAGATATTTTCCCAGATTCTTGTGGAGATTTGTCACAAGAGAATTTTTCGCCTGGCTGGTTCTTGTTGGAGCATCACAATTCTACGTCATTCGAGGATCTGAAGGCAGGACTGTCGTATTTAAGACGAAAAGTTGAAAGTCAACGAGATGGTCAACTGTCTTTTCTAAAAGCGAATGCTGGATCTGTTATAGACCAATTGGACACTCTGATGATGTTACGCGATAAATATCAAGATGACGTCAAACTAGTTGGAAACGAACCTGTTGAGAAACTACGAAAAGCTATTCTGGGTAATGATTTTTTCTGTTGTGAATTTGTGTTGTGTCGGGATGCAAAATGCATCGGCAACAGATTTGTGCGCTAGTTTGGCCAAGCGCCGCTTAAACAGTCGCCGAAAAAAATGGAAATTCGCTCCGCAATGTTTTTTCAGTATTTTGTTTGCTTTTACAACGCACTGTTTGCCGCCGAGTGGTTAGGCCGGCGCACAGGTCCAATGCAGTGTGCAGACAACCACACGGATCTAATTGTAGATTTTCTAATAAACAATTCCCTTCCATCAGAGTCCATCATCGAATCGAAAAGTCTCTTTCTCGATGTCCTATCACGACGTGAGAAAGCTGACGCTACCAGAGCCGCTTTGTTGGCACTTTCACGTCACAAATTTCTTTTCTGCTTACCCAATTCGGTAGTGCGCAGTGCTAAGAAGGAGGAATACGACATTGTAATTAATGACTACGCAAGGTCGCAGAACTTGTTCGGCAAAACGGATGTACCGGTAGGAAATTTGTATCTGTCGTTTGTGAATTTCTTTTACAATTCTATGAATGTTAAAGATTTTCAGGAAAGTGTTAGATGAAGTCGATGTACGAATTGCTGAAATTTGCAAAGAACTGCACAAGAAAGTGGTTAACATGCCGCAGAGTGTGGAGCAACAGAAAAAGTTTGTGAAAGCTTTGATCAACTTGAGTTCCATATCATCGAATGTTTCGGCGGTAAAGAAAAACTATTTTCTTTCTTTAAGTTTATCTAAATCAATTATATCTGCAGGGACAACATACAAAGGCAAAGTTCATCACCGGAGATCCAGCATGGGACGCTATTGAAGCTCGTTCAAAATATCTCGAGGAAACCTATAAGACAACATTCGAGCAATACGTTGCTAAAGAAGGTCAACAGAGCTCATCCAAGACGAGAGACAATCGTGATTCGTTACCTTATCGAGTGCAATTCTGTGAGGAGCTTACCGAAATCGCTGCTGGTTGGATTCCTGATCTTTGGCGATTAGGACAAGCATATTTCACCGGCGAACTGAAAGTACTGACGGAAACTAAACCCGGAAATTTCAAGAAAATAATCCTAAAGTCTATCGAACAATTCTGCGTATACATTCGAGCGGCCGTTCTGTCAGCGTCTGGTCAAAAATCTCTCTTTCCATCATCAAGTTTGTCCTGGCCGAATAATTCCAATTCAGCAGTAAGCCAACTCCTTCAATGGCTCCCACACTGTTTGCGGTACGTTCGAATATCGTATGCAACATTGATTCGACTGGATTTACCTAGTGAAGTTCTAGACATCGTGCAGCGATTGATCGATCAGATTCGATTGTTCAATTTGACAACGGTATTCAAGAGGACGTTGGACAAGGTAAAATACCTAGAAGACCAAGAGAAATGGACGATGGGAGTCAGTGACTATCCGGGAGCCACACTCTTGCCGTCTCTTTTAGAACAGTTAATTGTTGAAACTTTGGAAGAGTGTCACACCACATGCTTGAATCCGGAAATGAGAGAGCTGTCGATTTTGGAACCCAATTCGGATGGACAACGAGAAATCTCACAACGTCTTCAGGACATTTTAGACGCATTTTGCGGTGTCATTGAATCGTTGGCATTCCAACGTACTGATGACGATGCACATGGCATGGGCGTATCACAAATGATTGGATTTCCGAATTCATCGCATGTGAATGACAGTGAATTCAAGAATTGGGGAGGCATCGTATCGTGGGAACAACGGTTACTCTGCTGTATGGCCAATTGCATGTACTGCAGCAAAACATTTTTCCCACATCTTGGAAACATATTTATAAAATTTGGTTATCCGGTACCGAATCTAGCTATTGAGAGTGGACAGGCTTCCATCAATGGTTTATTTAACAGCATTCTCGAAACGTATGTGGAACATAAGAGCGATCCCCTGCTGGGAACTATAGAGCCGTCTATGTATATCGGTCGTTTTCAGTGGAATTTGGTGCAGGAATGCGTAAAATTACGGCCGTATGCACATGAATGTTACGACAACTTGGTTGGAGTTTATTCAGAAATATTCACGATTTCCCCTAGTCTTCTTCGGTTAGTTTTGGAGCCAATAGTTCAAACTGTTGCTGAAGAGTTAGCAAGATTGATGAGCTGCGTTCAAAAATTTAATGCTTTTGGTGCAATACAAGCAAATGTAGACATACGACTGTTACGTGACGCCCTTAAACTGTACAGCAACAGCACAGCCAAATCGTTCTTTGGTGAAGCGTTAGAAGCGATACCGCAACTTTCGCCAGAGGGTGACAAACAGGTCAACGATACGTTGCAGACTATCAAAAATGATATGAAATTGCAGTTGATGTGTTTTTCCGTGCAAAATCCGTGATTTACAATAAGTTGGTATATTAAAATGCTTTATCAAATTTAACCTGAGACAATTTGAGTTTTCATTACGACGAAATTATTCGCGTGAGTTGAATCAGTTTAGACATAGTTCGACGGTCGTAATCACGAATTGTCGCCCCCTTAGGTGACACTCTTCTGGCAATCCCAACCGACTGGATGTTAGACAAGTTAGAATGAAAACCGCGAACTCTAAAGCAAGTCTTAATCACAACAAAACCCCTTTTTAAAAGGGAAATGTGACGCAAGTCTTCGTCTCTTCTTACAAAACAACTGATATCAATTTGGATGACGCTTGCAGCTTCGGAACGCAAAACATTCTTTTGAAATATTTTCACATTTGAATAAAAAAATGCGTCACTAATACCGGATCCCCCAATGTTACAGTTTTTCTTTTCTACCGCGCGCCCATGATGTCTGCTTACAAAAGTTCTGAAATCAGAAAAGTGTGACGCAAGCGTCTAAGGTAAAACAATTTTCTTCCAGTTACAACAGTTCCGATTTTCGGAGAAAGGTGCCGCATTCAGCATCGAAATAATTTTTCTGTGCTTTTACATAAACCTAGGAAGCCCCATTGGATGATCTTACTCATATCAAAAATAACAGAAAAGCATCAAAGAACCTAATGGAAGTAGAAGACTGCTAGAGAAATCCACAGTCTATGATATAAAATCGCTGCACCTCACTACACTAGACCTTTTTTTTTATAAGGGTGAGGAAATCTTCATAGACACCCGGTCTTTCTGAACCAAGGTAGT
Source organism: Pseudolycoriella hygida (assembly GCA_029228625.1). Taxonomy (NCBI): domain Eukaryota; kingdom Metazoa; phylum Arthropoda; class Insecta; order Diptera; family Sciaridae; genus Pseudolycoriella; species Pseudolycoriella hygida. Next base: position 123,965,086 of record CM055403.1, read on the forward strand.
GTTGGATTCCATTAACTTTAATGACCTACCAACTAAAACCTCCTTCCTTAGTCTTCGTGCTCTCTTCTCCCCGGAACCCGCCTCACAGCATTACTTCGGGGAGGAGCTGTGCTTTCGCACCTACTCTCTTAGATCAACTGCCAGTCTTCTTTGATCGTCTCTCCATGCAATTTGCAGCTTCGTCATTATTTTCGCAACTACATTATCCGCCACTATCCACACCTCCTCAGCGCGGCACATCTCCGATATTATGTTTTCGGCACTTACATCTGGCCTACTCACAGTCAACAGCTCTCCTCGTTCTTGTTCGAAGCGGGGGCAGACGAATAACACGTGCTCCGCAGTCTCTTCCTGCCTATCGCATGTCGTGCAGAAAGCGGCATGTCGTGCAGGTACTTCCTGAAGCATCCGTGACCAGACAGAAACTGTGTCAGGTGGAAATTAACCTCTCCATGTTTTCTCTGTACCCATGTCGTTATTTTTGGTATGAGTCTATGGGTCCACCTTCCCTTGTCCGAAGAGTCTCACTCTTGCTGCCACTGTCTCAGTGATTCGGCTCTTAATTTCGTCCTAACTGTTTTGGTAGTTTGACCCTCCATTCTCTTCTTTCTATGACATTCACTGTCTTCTGTCAGCGTTATGCATATGGGCATCGTCCCGGCTATAACACATACCGCTTCTAAGGAGATTGTTCGATATGCGCTTGCTACTCTTATGCTTGCCAGCCTCTGGGCTCTATTAAGCCTTCTCCGATTCCTCTTCGTATCTAGCGCCTGTATCCACGCTTGTGCCCCGTAGCGCAATATCGATAAGGTGACACTTGCAAGGAGCCTCCTTTTGCTGCTGCGCGATCCAAAGCCGTTTGGCATTATTCTGGCCAATGCTGCGGTGGCTTTCATTGCCTTTTCGCACGTGTAGTCCACATGGCTAT
>CM055403.1:123974099-123992973 GCA_029228625.1 Pseudolycoriella hygida
GTGACACGAAATGGATATATCGCGAATGTCTTATCGTGCCGAAATGGAATGCCCAAATTTGATCCCAAAAAAGATTTTCATTTAAGTTTAAATCTTAAATCTTAATGTTTAATGTTAGTCAAAGTCAATGTTTGACGTCACTTTTCCACCTAAGAATAACGTTAATACTATTGACATTTTGAGTTTTTTTATTCTAATCGCAATTTATGGATTACACACCAGCGAAAAATTGCATTATTCCGCAAGGTATTTGTTTTCCTGAAATTCACATTTAAAAGCTTTGCATCGACACCCAACACAAAGTTTTTGGATGAAAATTGATATTTCTGTCTGCGTTTTAGTCAGAGGTATCTCTATATGACCGAGTAACGATCATTTACCATACTCAAATGATTGTCAAAATTTCAATTCTCGGCCAAATCTTGCATGTAGGGTATCGTTGGAAAGCTGAAACCAGTGGCTCTGAGGGTAAAATAGTCTCACCACGTTTTAGATTACTGTTTACGAATTGCTTAAGGTACTTTCTCATGGGTCTCTATGAATCTTGATACTTTGTCTAAAAAATGAACTCGACGTAGAATCAACTTAATTAAAAAACACTCCATTTTACATAATTTCTCCCGGAGGGTCGATTTTATGCAGAAAAAATGATTGTAAAATCAGGGATCACAATACCAAAAATGGTCGAAAAATGGACGTTTTTGTAATTTTACATAGGAAATTCAACCCAAATTGGGAAGGTTGGTATCCATAGGTATTGAATGTAAGCTATAGGTCATGAAATGCTATTGTTTTGAGTCAATTGTATTGTATTTAGAGGCATTTATAAATGTTTGTCGAAGAAAAAGCGAGAAAATTGGCATCTTTTCACGAGAACTACCATAAATAACGCTGGAAATCGACAAGTCTGTCAGCTATCTAGGTCTAGTCGGACTACCTTTATCTGAACTATCAATTAGAGTCAGATGTCAGTCATTTCACTTAAGTTTCAGCCTCTGAAAACGTGTAAAAACCAAGGTTTTGATGTAGTAAAAAATTGAGCCGGGGAGTCCTACGAAGCATTTTACAAAATAATGCTATAGCGAATATTTGCCACCCAATCATATACTTTCGATGCCACACCGTGGATTTTTTAACCGTCTTTTCCTTCATCAACTGGGACACCCTCATATATAGTCACATTCAATCGCAATCCATGAGCATTTAACTGAACGTTAATAGAGGGCAATAGAACGCGGTCACAAAGATCAAACCTCCAAGCGTAGACACTAGACACACATGGTCTTGTAGGTAAACGAAGTAATCAGCACTTTCATTTGTTAAATACTGTAAAAAATTTAGATTGACGAATAGGATATACAATACCAACTTTTATGTTGGAACTAGCACTGATACCCGGCCTTCGGCCGGTTGTATTGGTACCAGTAGGAATCGCCAAAAGAGAAAGGCTTAAATTTTCCTAAGTTCTCGCGCATTTGAGGGATTTTTAAATTAGTGCAAATAAAAGAAGGTAATTCACACTCAGTTAGTTAGTCTGTTTGTTAACTTCAATGTAAGAGTTAGATTCAACCAATACAACCAATAGCAACAGTTATAGATTTTCCTGAAGTTAAGTGTCGATTTGAGCGAAATAAAACGAAACACAACCAACCGTATTGACAACTAAAACAAAAATGAGTTTTATTGTTAGAAACTTAACTAAGTACAAACGAAACATGTCCATATGGACAGAAATAATTATGCAATTCTTCAAACGTGATTTGGACCTTAACAGAACAATATCAGAATTTTAACCAAAACTGAATTTTATGTTTTATTTTCGACAGACGGCCAAAGTTCGAAAAAAGAGCTTCCATAATCAACACTTTCAAATTAAGCAATTTTACCAAACATGACTTCTGTTTTTATCAAATACTCCCTGTTTTTGACTACACCCAGTCATTTGCAAACATTTCCTAATTCGTCCCCTAATCAATCCATCTTGCAATGCACCTTTCCTCATCTGTCTAGAACATTCCATTTTTGTATCTAAAACCCAAAGGTTGTTGATTGCAGAACGGTACTCTGCCTGGCCTGCTCGAGTATATCTTTAAAGTTTTGTCGTTTTTGCCATACAGTGGTATTCATCATCAGACTTTCTATTTTCTCCTTATTCCTATTCTCTTTCTCACTGTCTCTACTGCAGCACTATGTAGATTACTTCGCGAGACTTCTTCGCTGTCAACTTCTGGGACCAAACAAAGGAATTGAAATAAATTTTATTTTTGTCAGGTCGGATTTTCAAACAAGAAATGACGAAAGCGGTCCTGGAAGTTGATGTCAGATTTCGCCGTCGCGAAGTAATCCTGAATGGATAATTTGATTCCACGCATAGTCTAAGATTTGTTGGTTCGTCAGTTCTCGACAGATCACGTATTGACGTTTCATGTCTTACAAATTGTAGGTAAATAGAAGACGTCACGACGTATCTTGGCATTCAAATCTCCAAGACAAATTCCGCACTCCATCACCAGTTTCTCGAAAAAACCGACTTCGGTTCATTCTAATTTTCCTCCGAGAGCTCGTAAATGTTGATAAGAATGCAGTTGAAAAACTTACACCGTATTCGTTTCTATTCACTGTGTTTCTGGCCCTATTGAAAACCATAAAGCCACTTAAATACTCTTTTGCGCTGTCGCTATTTTCGCCATTGAAAAAGATCGTCTAGTCGCTACTGGTCATAGAGTTTTTCCCTAACTATCCCACGCCCATCCCACCTAAATAATTATGCTTTTCGGTAAATAATTCTCCAGCAATTCGTATTCCCCTTTCAATTACGATTCCCACGGAAGTAATAATGACTTCGAAGGAACGATCCTCAAAATGAAGTGCAGTGGAGTACAGCTAGGTGCAGTGAGGTGTGAGGTGTGGTGAGGTGCACCAAGGTGTGGTGAGGTGCACCAAGGTGTGGTAAGGTGCACCAAGGGGCAGTGAGGTGTGTCGAGGTGCAGTGATGTTTAGAATTTATAATATAGACTAGCATTGTGACCCGGGCTGCGCCCGGGATGTGGTTTTAATAATTACAAATATTTTTTTTCTGTTTTACAGTCTTCATTTTGAGTTAAATTACATTTCGTCTCTGCTCTACATTACATAATGTTTCCGGGCATGTACAAAATAGCCCCGGAAATAAGGATTTCCAATGTGAAGTAAGCAATGTGCTGCAAGCACAATTTAACCTTCTATGGCATGAGTAGGGTTATCTTTACGCTATGTAGAGGGTAAAACCGAATCTGGTATACATTGATTTCATCATTCTACTTATAACAAATTTTTAAAATTGATAGTGTTCAAATATTTCGATTCTACATCAGAACTATTATCCATTATTTTAAACAAAAAATAATTTTTCTATTTTTTACATGGGAATATTAGTTGGCCCATGACCCAGATTAATCTATTGCCTTAAACGTGCAAAACCCCGAATAAGCCATTGTAGATTCTCACACATTATGTGACAAAGTATCGACAATATTTTTATATCGTACAAGATGTAAAAGTAAAAACAAAAACATATTTTTAGAGCCGACCTTATGCCCGACCTTTGGGCCAGCCTATTCGCTAAGGACAGGCATTGAATCAATACATCCAGAACAACAAAATTTCCTTCTATTTTTCTTCAACACAGCACAAAAATCTCATCATTAAAAAAATATCCATGAAAAACCACCAAGTCGCGTAGTTAGACCCGCAATATGGACCCTATAGCCCATACTACTTCTTTGCTGACTTTCACCAATTTTTTTTTTGTGTTTCTTAAGTTCCATATCTTTCATTCTAAACTGAGAAGATTTCCGTGCTAATTTCGTAGAGATGTAAGCGAAAAATTTTCACCAACCTTTCGAGTGGTGTAAGCTTCAATTGTTTAACTTTATTTTATAAGATTTTTTTGAAGATATTTCTGTTCAAATTTCTAGTCAAACATAATGAAAAGAATTTTTTGGTAAAACTCGGACGACTCTAGAATCAACCTTGGCGTAAAAGATTGGAATGAAACCGATACTTCAGTGTGTAAGATGTTTCCCTCAATATTTTCTACAAAAAAAATTATAATTGTAGCAAGATTAAGGTGCACTATATGAAAGCTACATCCATATTCACTAAACAAATTATCCACAAATATTTTTGGTTGCTGAGTTTCACATCTATTTTTAAATTTAATTCATCGTTTAAAAGACGTACAAAACTTCCACCAAAAATTTGATGCATTAAGGTGCACCAATGTAGTAAGGTACACCAAGGTGCAGTAAGGTGTACCAAGGTGTAGTAAGGTACATCGAGATGCAGTGAAATGCACCGAGGTGTAGTGAGGTGTAGCGAGGTGCAGTAAGGTGTAGTGAGGTGTAGCGAGGTGCAGTAAGGTGTACTGAGATGTAGCAAGGTGTACTGAGGTGAAGTGTAGTGATGTGCACCAAGGTGCAGTCAGGTGCACTAAGGTATAATGAGGTGTAGCAAGGTGTAGTGAGATACAGTGAAAGGCGGTGAGGTGCTGTAAGGTGTAGTGAGGTGCAGTGAGGTGTGGTGCAGTGAGGTGCACTGAGGTGTAGTGAGCTGCAGTACGGTTTAGTGAGGTGCACTGAGGTGTAGTGTAGTAAGGTGCACCAAGGTGTAGTGAGGTGCTGTGAGGTGTAGTGTAGTGAGGTGTACTGAGGTGGGGTGAGGTGTAGTGATATTTTGGATTTTATATTATAGATGTTGATACGAGGGTGGAATCTAAACCACAGAGAGTACGGCAGTTGTTGAAGAAAAATTTTATAGAAATGCAATCGTACTAAAACATGAGTTTTCCTCATATTTTGACCTTTAAAAATAGTGATCCTGTCGACAATGCACATTTTCATGAAAGCCAACCCCGCGCTAAAAGCGTTGATTTTGTATAAGTATTTTTGCGTATCGCGTATGTGATGCGAGTGTTCACTTAAATATGTTTGTAGTAGCAGACCATAATGTCAGCACTTAAAAATATATAAAACGTCATCAGGTTGGCAACTTACAACAAACATTCGTCAAGATTGGCCAGGACGCAAGTTAAAAAATGCGCTACATCTGCTTCCATGATCAAGTTTCATTAAAATTTGCTAACGTTGGTTCTTGTAACAATAAATAAATTCAAAAATAGCTTCATGTGGGTCAGTTCAACATTTCAAGTTGTTATGCATCGAATGTGAATTAAAATAAAGTAAAATAAAAATTCCAAACATCTCCGTTCCGACAATATAAATAAAGAAATGAAAACAAAGAAAAATTTAACTAATTCACTTACTAATCACCTCAATCTGAATTGTGAACTAAATTTAGGTTTCATTTTGTTTAGATAATAAATTACTTTAATTATGGCGATAATATTTGTATATATTTAACATAAAGAAAAGGAGTGAAGGTTAATTTTGCATTCAACACATGTGTTGTGTATGACGGCCAGACATATGTTTTCTTTTCCTTTCTCTTCTTTTTTTGGATGTCGTAGGGTTACCTACTGACGAAATATTAAGAGGTACTACATTCGGTTATTCAAGTCAATATTCAGTGTGCACACTCTCGATAAAGTGAAGAGAATATAAAGATATTCGAACGAAGAGGCGGCTTTCGAATGTACGGCAAATTTCGAAAACTGTTCGAAATTCTCTCTTTCAATCTGCCTATCTTGTTGATGACAATGATGACTTTTTGATGAATTATTTTGATGTGCTGTGTGCGGAAACGAGACACACTTATGTCATTTTAGCCAGAGTGAAGAGTTAAAAATTTACACATCACATTACTACCAGTGTTACTCACAGGGAGAGTGTTATGATGAGAGAACTCAATTACTATTTTCATAGAAAATTATGGCGCGAAGCTGAATTTAAAAGACAAAAACCCAAAGGATTTCTACAAGAGAAATTTCAATAATTGAGCTAAAATCCTTTCTCATACCTTTCTATATCAAACGAGCAGATTGTTTGGTGCGACATCGACTTATGTCACAGTATAGCGAATTTCATGATCGTTTGTGTTAGTGCCAAAACAATAAAATATGAATTACCTTAAGAGCGCGCTCGAGCGTATACATTTCAAAATGAAATTCAATATAATTTGACAGAAGCCAATACGCGTGAATTGGGTTTTTAGAAAAGATTTTGAATAGATCGAACTCTGAATCTCCCGTAATTCGTATAAAAAACAATTTCTAAAATAGTTATTATTGCAGCTCGTGGACGTTTCTTCAACCAAGCACTATACTGTTCATATGCAGTACAAGATGGATTTAAAGTTTTTATCATCTCGACTAAATATGGAAAAACAAAGCAATTTAAGAAAAAAAGTTCGAAAAATCACTTCCCAAATAAATCATTGATTCATGTTCAAGAACACCGCATTGATAAGTATGGTCTAAACTTAGAATTTTTTTTTTGTTTAAGTACACGAATTTTGCATTAAAAATGGAGAGAAACTTTAAGAAAAGTAATTTTCGTCCGTTTTGCAACTATTCCCAAGTAAATGTGAGACCATGAGTGATCATAAAAACATACATTTGGATGACTTTCATTCATGTTTCCATGGTGATTTCATTCAAGGTGACACAGGACATTTATTTTCGTTATTCACAATAACCTCGACTAATAAATCCATAATAGTCTACCAATAAATGCTTGAGTCGGCTTATGGGCCATTCAAGTAGTGCGCACGCTAAGAAGGACGGATTTTAGACCACTTCCCTCCCCTCTTGAAATGGAAACAAATTCGAAACGCTTATCTCAAGCCTCCCCTCCTCTCATAAAAGCGTGCGCACTATTTGAATGGCCCCTTATTTACTTCATCAATTTTGTATATGTTTTGACATAAGCCGTCGTCACACTAAACACGTGTTGCAGTCCACGTGTTTAGTGTGACGACGGCTTATGTCAAAACATATACAAAATTGATGAAGTAAATAAGGGGCCATTCAAATAGTAGGAGTGTGGCTCCAAACTATGATATGCGTCATTGTTAACTAACGTATGTATTTTCTTTCTTCAACTTTTCGGTTTGAACGATATTTTCAGAATATTCGGGCTCGTTTCACGTTACTGTAAAAAAAACGCAAACCCACAATCTATATAGCAATTTCTGGATTCCAGTGCGCCGCACTAACTACACAAGCCACAAATCGTTTTGTGTTAAGTCGTAGAAAATCAAAATCGAGCTTGAAATCCAGTCGAAAACGCCAATGTACATTAAGCTGAAGGTTCATTTATTTACACATATTTGTAAAATGAATATTTGTACGAAAAAGAGTTCATCAGCGTTTATTTTACCTGCTAGTTGAAATACATTGTTATTTGAAAATTTCTATGTAAATGGTAATTTAACTTTTATTTAAAGGAAAACTGAATATACGATCTCTACAAGTATCTCGTTCCGCCTGTACACTGGTGAACGCTTTTCAATAAATAACTTCCTCTAAAAAAATGACGTACTTTATGGATGACCCTTCTATGTGGCATAACATTCGATTAGCGTGAAGTTGGCGTCTGATTTTTTTCGCTTTGCATTAGGGGCACGCTACTAAGAGGGAATCGCGAGGGGTTTCGCTAAGAGCGTGCTGCAATAAATCCTAACTGTGGATTTAGATAGCGACGTATGCCAAACAATTCGTCGAAACAACACCAAATGCGAAATTTGTCTGATATGACAACACCGAATTTCATTCATAAAAACTGTCAAACTCGCGTCGGCAAAATTGAATTTTTTCAATAGACCGTGTCATGTCAGTATCTTGTCACCGAACCTCAAGTGGTGACATCTATGTTTATCTCATAGCTGAATTAACGGCTCCACATAGAACTTGTTATTCCCTTTTCTCAAGTGGCGTCATCCATTCTTCCATAGCTGAATACGGAAAAACATAAGACTAATGACACAATCTATTTTAGTCTCAGTATCGTTGCAATTCAGCACACAACAAATGTAAACAAAAGCAAAACAAAAATGCTTTGGTTTGTGATGTTGTTTGAAAATAATGTTTCTATTTCGCGTTTTCGTGTAAAAATTATTGAAAAAGTTTTTATTAAGTTGAATTAATGCTAGAAGTGACTAACAGTAACTATTAAATCCTAAATTGTTTGTTGATTCAAATTGAATTGAAAAGCGGAAAGTTATATGTTTTTTGAATACATTCTTTTTGTGTCGATTGTTCGTGTAATTGTGTTAAGTTTTGTATTTCAACCTTCGAAATAGTATTGTGCGGACATCAAATTTTAGCCTCACACTGAAATTGTTGTTCTATGAACTACATGCGTCAAAGTTAATTCTGACAAACTTTTAGGTTGAGGCGACTTTACCATCCCACTCTAAACGTTATCCGATAAGGGCTTTTAGAATAAACTCAACCAAAACAGAGAACATTACGACCTGTCAATCTCGCGTTGCAATTCAGCAACTGTCAAACGTACGTACGTCGCTATCTAAATCCACAGTAAGTGCTAATTTAGAGTACATATAAAATTTTCCAGTCGAAAGCTAATTCTTACTGTTCTAACTGTAAAGTATACGTTGGCAAAATTGATATTTTTCAATTTTGCCAACGTATCTTTCCAATAGATTTCAAATGCAGCAATTCAGCACGTCAAAATTGTAAACAAAGTTTTTAATGTTTTTGTGATAAAATGAAATTAGAGTCTGATATTAAATAATTTTTAAACAATTATGAGAAATATTGACTGTGTTTGAGGTGTAAATTGCATGTTAATACGCGAAAATATACTGAAAAACGAAATCATAGAAAAGCCTCCTAAATATTGTTTTTGCGTGAACTGTCATTTTCGCGTCGCAATCCAGTATTGGACAATACATACGCCGCACTCTAAATCAGCAGTAATGAATGAAGAAAAGCATGCGAGGTGGGAGGAGAGGGTCGAAAAACGTTTTTTTGCGTGGGTACTTTATGAATGGCCGGCTCCTAACAAAAAAAATACTTCAATGAGCATGTTTCCAACATTTTAAAGTTTATGACACTGGCTGGGTGTCGCTGGTGTAGCTCCTAAGTAGGTCCCACTTAGTGATGCAACACGTCCATTCGATTCATCCGTCTCCGAAAGTGATGGAAATTGGTATCCCTACCAGTCTCATTTATGTAGATATTTGTAAAAGGTTTTGATGGACATGAATATGAATATACGAATTGAATAAAAGAATACCGAGGCCACGATGTTGAACTTGAACAAAATGCTACGTGAAACACACGTTTGTATGTCATCAAGTTATGATTTCATTAAAATAAAATTAAAAGAGCAGCAAATCGATTCCAGTTCAATTTTCTTAAAATTATTCCGAATATATTTTGTTGAGGCGTTTATTTATTTTTAGAGGTGGAAAATATTTAAAGAGATTTCATCTGGTTGATGTTATCTCAAAACTATATGTGCGAGAAATCAAACAAAATACAAATGAATAGAACTCACCTTTGGTACATAGCAGTATAGAAATTTGTGCTTCTCATCGATGAGTAAGTGATCCATTTTATCATTAGGAATGTTATTCACCAATTGTTCACTAGGATCGAAATATTGCTCACAAACCGACTGCAACAACTCTTGCCGTTGAAGATTGTTTGCTTGAATCAGCTCAAAGCCATGTCGGTTCACGTGTACATTTTGATTACTTTCGAAATTCCATCCACTCGAAAGTGATAAGTGAATGGTTATGAGTAGAATCGAATAGAATATAATTTTCCATGTCATCGATATGTGAAGGTCACAGTAGTATTCCATAATGTTGGAAGATGTTCCAATCCATTTTCGTGTTCAAGAACTACAATTGAAAATGTAGGTATCGACCGTAACACAGTTTCGCACCAACTACTTCATAGTTTTTGTTGAATTTTAATTAATATGGAACGTAGCACCGTTTTTATTTCTGGTTCTTGTAATTGATTTACAACACTACACATTCATAATTTACTTTTTTTATTTAAATTACAACATGCTTTTGTTATCATTACAACAATAAAAATTAAACTACTTCAGTTGGCAGAAATGCCGGTATTAAGATTTCACACAATTTTTTTTTTATTTCGTTTTTGTTTTCACATTCGTTTGGTCTTTTTTACAAACTTTAACACAGATTTATTCACTATGCCGTAGTCAGACAGCAACTGTGTGTCGTTAGTCAGTTTACAACCATCAAAATCTAAAAAATATGTTCGCCACAACCATCGCCATGAAATTTTGGTCGAATTGAAAAATTCACATTCGTTGGCTGATGAATGTTTATGTCTATGATGTTTATCCTGTTTATCGTTTCGAGATTTCTTTGATTGGTGTTTGGCTAATCGTTGCTGTGAGAGTTCGTAGTTACGTTTTATAGCCTTTTTTAATGCTGAGACGGTAGTGCTCGATTCGGGTACCTATATTTTTACGAAAAAGGTTAAGAACACACTTAAGAAAGAAAATGTATCGTATATGTAATGTTGCATTCGATTTTTTCTTCGTCTCTTCTCATCTTCGTTCCTTCCTTAACATTTTTAATGAACAACATAAAAATAATAATTCTAATTTGCAATTTTTATATTATAAAGGCAATAGAAGGTCAAAACGGTAATTAAATGGTCAAACTTCGAAATTGTAGAAAATATGCAAACAATGTCATTCGTTGAATATTAAATAGTTGATTTCAGTACTAGCGTTGGAATGAGTTTTATCTTTCACGCGATGGCATTTGAATATAACTCAAGCAAAAAAGTAGATTGTGAATGATTCATTGAGGGAACCATTCAATACTTCCATCAGCTTTTTGGATGAGCAGGAAGTTTTTTTTTTGATTGGAATTCAGTTCAAACGTCGGGTTTCTGAGCTGAACCTATTTTGACAGAAAGAAACGAATCGAAAATTCATTACCCGAACTTCCGACCGAACCTTCCAATTTTTTTTCCTGGGAGGTGCGGGTAATTAATGAAAAAACAAGATTTTTCCTAAATTTTTAATGTTTTCTTAGTTTGTTTTACAATTTATGATTTTTGGGGAATAATTGTTGAAAACTTCATTCATGAGTAGTTGGTATTTGCTTTTATATTGTTTATAAAATTTGAAAGTTTAAAATCTCGTGCTTTTTTATTGGATGTACAAATCAGCTGAATTTTGAGAGCAAATAGTTTTAAAACTACAGGACCGAATAATTACGTTGGTTTTGAATGGATCTTCATTAGAAGCTCGTGATGTTCTTAGGCGGTTTTGAAGATACGAAGAAAATATTTACAAAACAGCATAGAATATGTCGCGTTTTTCTGTTTGGTTTTTTCAGGTTTCTCAAATCTTTTTTGGGATTGAATCTGGGCCGTTTAAGTGGTTTTTGGTCTTTTGTACACAACTCGAGTAAATCTTTTCCGATTTTCAAAAACTTTTTTTTGTTTGAAAGGCCTGGGTATGGCCGACAATTTTTTGATCTTGATCCCTAGAGCCCTAAAAAAGAGTCTCTGCTAGGGCCAAACGTGCTTTTTGTACATAACTCGAGTAAATCTTTTCCGATTTTCAAACCTTTTTTTAATCAAAAGATAAAGCAATTCCCTACAATTTATGGAAGAAACTTTTTTGAATCTGAGCGCCTGGACTCAGCCAGTGCTCTAAAACTGAGTCTCTATAAGGGCCCTACGTGTTTTTTGTGCATAACTCGAGTAAATCTTTTCCGATTTTCAAAAAAATTTTTTCAATCGAATGGTCTGGGAATGCCCAACAATTTATGGATTTTTTTTTTATTGGGTCGCTGGACCTACTGGTTTTTTATACATACATCGAGTAAATTCCATCCGATTTTCGTAATTCTTTTTCTATTCGATAGGTAATGAAAGCTTTAAGAGCATCCAAGAAAAAATGTGGACCCGGGCCGAGCCTAAGATGGCCGCTAATTAGGGTGGATCGATCTAGGCAATTTATTTTGGAAAAATTCAAATATTTTGAAAACTATTAGAGATAGAAGATCGGTGTCAAAGGAAAAATTGTTTGGTTTCGGTGATGTCATGATGCCTCCCAATATGGCCGCTAATGTTAGCGTGGATCGATCTAGACAATATATTTTCGAAAAATTCAAACATGTTGAGAACTATAAGTGATAGAAGATCGGTGTAAGTGGCAAACCTTTTTGTCTATGGAAGTATGGGTCTGAGGTCTTTCCTAAGTGCTCTAGGTCGGTTCTAATATAGGCGGTAGTACAAATAACATTTTTTGAAAATATGTCTGAAAAAAAAGTTTTTACTTTCCTTTAAACTATTTTTTTTATTTTGGGGTTGCTTGAATATCTGGAGAGACTTTTACACCGTTTCTACGGACGGGTTTTTCAATATTGCCCTTTCGACAATTTCCAATCCAATTTAATGTCATCGTAATTTCATACATTTAAGAGTTAAGGCAACGTTTACCTTGATACGTTCGAATCTTTTCTAACATCTATTCTGTTTGCCACATCTATTCTGATGCGTACGGGTCCCCTGCATATGTTTTTGTACCACTTTTGGTGCTTATTTACTAATAGTCTCGTGAAGTTTTTTCAGTTGACGCCAAATTTTCTCAAATTTGACGCAGTTTGGTAGATCTTAACAATATCTTTATAAATAGCCTCCATATGTTGAGATTTGGCCATTTTTCGTTGAAATTTGGGTCGAATTTGGCATCTTTAACGTTTTTTTGAATCTATTCTTCTTCAATAGCATAAAAATTTCTTCAAATTTTATCCTATTTCCTAGAGTTAGTCAAGATCTTTCCAACGAGGCCCCTCTCAATAAGATTCGGAAATTTTCGGTAAAATTCACCTTTCTCTTTAGCGCTTCTGGTAGCGCTGCAGCACTACAAAAATTGTCAAATTCAATCCTGTATCCTAGATTTTGTCTAGATCATTCCAACGAGGTATCACTTGTCTGAATCGGTGAAAATTTAGATACTTTTTGGAGGAAGTGAACCACTCAACAGATTTTCACTAATTTAATTTTTCGTGATTTGCTGACGTCCACATCTTTCATTCAAAACCTTGAAGAGCGATTTCCGTTCTAATTTCGCATTGATATAAGTGAAAAAGTTCCACCAACCAAAAAATACGTTTTCCACCACTTTTTCGACCAAAACTTCGAAAGTTTTCGACCAATTTTGCCCAAATTCAATCCAGTAACCGATTTTCTAATTATCTTCAGAGAAGAAAAAGTTTACGAAAATCGGATAAGTTTTATGTAGAAAAAACACGTTGGACAATAACCGAGATTCAGTTTTGGTGCCCTAGCTGAGTGTAAAAGCTCAATCAAAAAGTTTATTCCATAAATTGTCAGGCATGCTCAGCTCTTTCAAACAAAAAAAAATTTATGAAAATCAGAAAAGATTTGCTCGAGTTATGTACAAAAAACACGTAAATCCCCAGCAGAGACTCGTTTTTAGTGCCCTAGCTAAGTTCAAGGACTCAAATTCATAAAAAGATCTTCCATAATTTGTGGGCCGTGCTCAGATCTTTCAAACAAAAAAAAATTGTGAAAATCAGAAAAGGTTTACTCGAGTTACATACAAAAAACACGTAGGGCCCTTGCAGACATTCGTTTCCAGTGCCCTCGCTAAATCCAAGGACTCAAATCCAAAAAAGTTTCTTTCATGAATTGTCGGCCATGCCCAAATCTTTCAAACAAAAAAAATTATGAAAATCGAAAAAGATTTGCACGAGTTATGTACAAAAGACCAAAAACCACTCAAGCGGCCCTAACTCGGCGGCCCTTGAGCCGACATTGCCCAGATTCAATCCCAAAAAAGTTTTTCAAAATCAGTTGATTTTTACTCAAGTCATCGTGTTGACTGACGGACGTACGGACGGACACTCCCCCCCCCCCCCCGTTCTCCCGGGTTGAAATTGGGATGATTATAAATGTCTGGTAAATGAATAAGACTCCTTTTCGAAGTACTTCTTTCTTCGTACGGGTCTAAAAAGTATCAATTATCAATATCCGATTTACTGAAGGAGGAGAAGGATGGTGAGGAAAAAGTGAGACATAATAATAAAATAGGATAAAGGCTGTGAGGCGATTGAAGCGCAAAATGTTTTCCTAATTGTGAAAATAGCGCAATTTACCTGATCTTCGTCTGACCTGAAAAGAAAAAGCCGACTGAAACTTGAGCGACAGTGTATGGGTTACCGATGGAATTTGCTATATGAACTTTACACTATTACATAGGTTTCTAACGCCTTAATAAGGTAATAAGGTTCTTATTTAAATCATGATTATTATGCCTCTCCAACACTGATAAACTAACCCTGCTATACAAAACATATTAAAAATTATGTTAGAGGGCGGTGGAAAACATACTCTAGTATTATTTATCTGGCGTAAGGCACTGTGTGAAAACGCTTCATTTCCTACAGTGATGTTTCACTGCTGAAAGTACTGATACGAATTTATTTTGAATGAAAAAAATGCTAACTTTCAAAAAATGCAAAATTTATTTTAGGAATATTGAAAGTTTATCAGTTAAAACATTTATTCTTAAATTCACGTCACATCAGATTTAAATACAATGCACTAACGTTACTATCGAAACAATTTATATGAATACATGCTGACACATAACACGGCAATAATTAGTATGCCCTTCCACTTGTAACGTATTATTGTTATTGAGTGATCTTGATACCGACACACTTTGAAACTTTGAAACTTTGAAATTGAACACTGAACAGTGTGATTCGCGAGAAACTCTTGCTGTTAATATTGAAGGTTGTCGAATTTTTAATTAGTGAGCTAATAGTGACGTCTAACAATTTGGCTATAATTGGAAAGAACGAAATTGAAGAGAATTATTTTGAACAGAAAGTTTCTCCAAATCATCTTAATAGACCCTAATATATCTAATGAACTAATTAATAATATCTTTTAATAAAATCGTGCACCGGGCGTTTTATTTATTTTTATTGTTATTTATTGTTCAGATGTGTTCTTTTCTTATATAAGTTTACGTTTTAAGCTATAAATCTTCATAAGTTATAAGCTACAAGTTATAAGTTTTTAAACTGATCAGTACTGATGCGTATCAGTTTTAAAACTGAGCAGTACTGATCCAGATCAGTTTTGAAACTGATCCCTATCAGTTTTAAAGCTGTTCAGTACTGAACCGTATCAGTTTTGAAATTTATCAGTATTGATAGGTACCAGTTCTGAAATTGACAAGTACTGATCTCTATCAGTACTGATCAGTTTCAAAACTGATACATATTAGCACTGATTAGTTTAAAAACAGATCTGAAACAGTACCAATCAGCTTTGAAACTTATCTTGTTTCTTATAACTTATAGACATTTGAAACTCAGACTTATAACGTAAACATATAACTTATAGCTATATGTATATGTTATGAATTTAGTGATAAGTCGCTTTGCCAATACTCTCTATTTTGACAGATGCCAATCTCACGCTTAGACATGTGCGCCGATCACATCACGCCGGCGCGTCGCCGAAAATAGGTTGATAGCTGTAACTATACGGAAAATACCGTAAAAAATACGAGTTTTCAGGAGTAAGCATACTATTTTTGATTGTAATTCATGACTTTTGCCATTAATAATTCTTCCACAATACTTCAAAATTGTTAAAAAACTCGAAGAGGACAAAAATGCTACTGATTTCGTAGTTTACGACTTTCTTCAGCACGCCTTGCCTTTAAGACTTTTGAGATATCTCTTTCATAGATCATCTACACATCGGTAGCCACGGTAAATTTTTTGCAGCCTCGTTAAATTTTAACAAAAGAAAATTCACTGAAAATGAAGTAAAATGAACTTTACTAAGCAAAAGTAACATTGTTCTTGCATTTTTGCGCCTAACAAAATTAGCCTGGAAACGTTGCCTGTAATTTTCTGAGAATGTCATCATTGAATTTGTGGAATCCTCCGAAATTTTGACAAAGTTTTCAAGTCAATTTTTTCAGTTAGCACGGGAACATTATCACAAGAAAAATTTTTAGGTGGACTTTCCTGACGATCCATTCCCTTCTTGGATGTAGTTCGAAATATTTTTCGATAAGCTAATATCTCAAGATCGTTCTACTGGATATATTTTGATATCAAAATTGGGCTATGAGCATGTTGACATCTATCGTAATACACCAGAAAATTGTAATTCACCACAAAATTGTTATTCACTGGAGAACTGTAATTCCAGGTGAATCTTTATTCGGAATAGTTGTAATCGTAATTCACAGTGAATCATATTTCATTGGAACCGTACTTACATGTGAACCGTGTTTTCCAGGGAATCGTGATTCTAATAAAATCGTAATTCATGGGGAACTGTAATTTTCGTATAAGTCAACACAAATCTTTTTTCCCGGGAAATATAAATTCAGTCAGCATTTCCACAAAAATCGTAATTCCCGGACAATTTCAAAACGTTTTTGCCACAATATAATTAGAGGTGTGCAGCGGTCGATTTTTGGTAGATCGGCTTGATCCTCGGCGTTGGTTCTAAATGACATCTTTGAAAATTTCGCACTTCAGAAGACTTTTAGATCAAATGACATCAATGACAAAATAATTCAAGAGCTTGTCTTAACGTTTATATGCAAAGTTGTGGGAATGAATTGAAAAAAGAATTGATTCCAAGTTTGCGGGCTTTAATCCGTAGAGATACGAAAATTATCCTAAAAGTTCGCTCAACAAAAAATTCTCTGAATTAATTACGAGATTGTGTGCTCTCTCACATAGCGGAAGTTTTTCTCCGTAACACAGCCTTGATTCAACCGAATTGCTATCTTAGATAGATGTGGTTAATCGATATGTGCTACTTAGGGACCGTCCATAAAGGACGTCCGCTTTATGGGGGGAGGGGGGTTTCCGTAAAAGCGGACAAAATGGGACAGGGGGGAGGGGGGTAAAATGCATTTTGGACGTCCACTATTTTTTATCATTCTAATTTATATATATATATTTATTTATAATTAGTGGATCTGGCAAAGGACTACGGTATAGACATATTGGCGTTGAGTGACGTTAGGACGAAGGGACAGACGGAAGAGCACGTAGGCGGGTATAAGGTGTTTTTGTCCGGGGTTCAGTCTGGTAGGGCAAATTGGGGGGTTGGAATCGCAATCAGGAAGGAGTTGATCAACTTTGTCCTGGATGTTCGTTTCGTAAATGAAAGGCTGATGTGGGTCTCTGTAAAGTTAGCGGGGGGAATTTATCGCCTGGTTAGCGTATATAGCCCTTGCGAACGCAGTGATGCTGCTGGCTTGGACATTTTTTACGAACAATTGGGGGACGTGGTTAGCAAAAAGGGAAATGAATCTCTGATTTTGATGGGGGATTTAAATGCAAGAATAGGAAACTTTAAAAACAATTCAGGTTATGAAAGGGTAGTGGGTAGATTTGGGGAAGAAACTCTGAATTCAAATGGTAAACGGTTGTTAGATTTTTGTGATTTCAATGGGTTAGCAATAACCAACTCTTTCTATAGGCACAAATGGATCCATCGGTATACGTACGTCAAGGAGGGTTTGGATCACAAATCCATCATTGATTACATGATTATAGAACAGGACAAGAGGCAGGTGGTCAGGGACACACGTGTTTTCAGGGGTTTCACTTTTGGTTCTGACCACTACTTTTTGGGTACCCATCTGTCGGTTGGGAAACTCTGTCAGACTAAAAGGAAGAAGGTGGTAAGTCGCAAATTTCGTGTGGGAAAATTTAGGGAAGAGGCAGTAAGGTCTCGTTTTATGGCAAAATTCGCCGAAGGGTTTGAGGGGCTTCCAGCTGACTGCGGGGACATTGGGACTGAGTGGGCGAATTTTAAGGAATTTATCTTGGGTGCGGCTGAGGAATGTCTGGGCAGTGTCACTAGCGGGGGTCGAAACAAAAAAACGGGTTGGTGGAACGCCGGTATCAGGGATGTTGTATTGGAAAAAAGGAAACTTTACTTGATTTGGTTACAGGACAGGACGGCGGAGAAGTGGGATGCTTACAAGGCTTGTAGTAAACTGATTAAGGATCTAGTCATTGAAGCGAAGGACAGGGAGGGGAAGAAGTTTGGGGAGGAATTGGAAAAGGCAGGTCGAGGCAGGGGTAAGGAATTTTGGTCGGTGATTAAGGACATTAGGCGCGGTGGCGTGAAAGAAGGATGTAGTAGCATTTTAGATAAAGGCGGCGAGTTAATTACAGATAAGGGTAAAGTCTTGAAGACTTGGCGGGATTACTTTCAGGATTTATTTACATCTGTCAATCTGGTAGAAGAAAATGGGAGGGAGGCGGGTCCTAGCTTGGAGGTGGAGGAGGAAATTACACTGGATGAGGTGTCCCGGAAGGTCGGCAGATTAAGGGCAGGAAAATCCGCAGTGGTGGATGAAATTAGGACAGAATTTATTAAATATAGCGGATCAGGTGCGATCCAATGGTTTTGTAGGATTTTCAATTTGGCCATGAGGTCTTCTACGGTACCTGCTGACTGGAGCTTCGGTGTTATTGCTCCAATTTATAAGAAGGGCAACCGTAAGGTTTGCAGTAATTACAGGGGGATATCGCTCTTGAGCGTGGTAGGTAAGGTGTACGCGAGTGTACTTGTCACCCGGTCAGTTAGGAACATAGTGGAAGGTGTACTGGATGGGATTCAGGGTGGTTTCAGGCCTCTGAGGGGGTGTCAGGATCAGATTTTCTGCCTCAGGCAGACTATCGAAAAGCTTTATGAAAAGAACAGGGACTTGTACCTATGCTTCATCGACTTGGAGAAGGCATTCGACCGGGTACCAAGGCAGAAGTTGTTCGGGGTTCTTAGCGAGTACGGTATCAATGGGGCTTACTGCGTGCCATTAAGAGTATTTACTCAGAAAGCAGGGCAGCGGTAAGGATAGACGGCGAAATTAGCGAGTCT
>CM055403.1:124002489-124047423 GCA_029228625.1 Pseudolycoriella hygida
CGGTAGTACGGAGAAAATTGTAGTACGGGGAAAAGTGTTGTATGGTGGAAACGGTAGTAAGGGTGAAACGGTAGCACGGGGAAAACGGTAGTACAGACGTAATGGTAGTATACAGCAAAAGGTAGTTCGGCAAAACGGTTTTGCGGGAAAATGGTAGTAGGGGGAAAAACCAGATTTGCGTAAGCTTATGGTAACTACTAAAATATTACTAAATCCATTTCTTATTCATCTAAATCTAACTTTGCACACTCTTGCATACATTTTAGTATTAATGTCGTATTAGTATTAAAATCTCCGACCTAGCGGACAAGAATGCTTAATGTCCGCGTAGCCCCTAGGGGCGGGGGTATTTACTAGTAATAATATAATAGTAATAAAGTAGATAAATTCACGGCTTCCTATTTCTCAGGTACAATGAATCTTTAAAAATGTTTCGTAGTGAAAGAAACCGCATTTCACTTATTTGGGAATTCATTACGACGTTTTTCGTGCACATCCTTCCTGAGCTCCTGTTCAGTATATTTCGTCACTTTCGAACGGATCCCGAAGTGAAAAATTAAGTCACTTCTCCATTAACAAGCGAATCTAAATCGAAGATTGAATCAAGAAAAGGTTCATCTCATTTCTAAGACAGCTGAGTTCTCCAACTATCTTCTGGCCAGATTTTCATTACGCCAAAAACACAATAGAATTCATAAGACAAAAAAAATTGATTTCGTCGTTAAATACATCAATCCACCAAATACTCCAAATTGGCGGCCAATCGAGCGTTTTTGGGCACAAGTGAAAGAAATTTTATGGATAACAGGAAACACTGCGAAAAACATTCAAGATTTAAGAAATTGGATCGCTGCAAGCAAAAAGGTGACGAAACATACTGTCCAATGGCTCATGACGGACATGTGCGGAAAATTCCGCGATAGATTCCAAAATAAGTGAAATGCGATTTCCTTTCACTACAAAACATTTTTATAAGTTCTGTATCTGTGAAATAGGCAGCCGTAAATTTTTCTCATTTCATTAATCTAGTTAGAACATTGATTTAGGTCCACAAAACTGATTAATTTCTCCCCGGAAGTGTTCCTCACTATAAATAGGCCCATTGAATATTCCAATTGAATGTTTTTCTTCCCTCAGCCCTCAGGATTTAGTCTTTCCAATAGTACCCGAGCGAAAACTTTATATGTCGTGTTCAGCAAGCCAATTCCATGGTAGTTTTTAGGGTTCGCAACAGGTCAGATATATCTGTTTTGTTCCAGATTAATATGACAAATTTTCAACCTGAATCTGATCTGAAAATTTTATTCTTCATCTGAATTCGATCTGATCTGATCTGAATTCAACAGATCTCAATTTGATCTGAAATCTGACAGACATCTGAATGTTATCTCGATAGAACTAAAACAATTTTCTGTGCTTGGAATTATAATACAGACAGGAAAATTTTGAATGATGAAGTTAGAAGTGTGTGTGATGATGTAGTAAATGTGTGGGATGATGTTGGAATTGTGTGGGTTCAGACGCATTCAACTCTGGGTCTTATGAGTTTTAATGCAGTATTAAGACTGCATTTAGACTCATTAAAACACAGAAGTGAATACCCTAGGGTATGAGATGAAGTGGAAAGTATGCGGGATGAAGTGAAAACTATAAAAAGTGTGTGGGATGATGTGAAGAGTGTGTGCGATGAATGGGAAACACATCCCACACAATTCTCACATACTTCCTACACCATCTCAGACACTTCCCACTTCATCCCAAACACTTTCCATTTCATCTCACATACTTTCCACTTCTTCTCACACACTTCACACTTTCAAAACTTAAGTATTTGATGACACCAAGCCAAATAATTAAGTTTGACCTGAATTCAATCTGAAAAAAAAATCTGATCAGAACCTAACAAGTAAACATATGAAATTTTCAGATCACAAAATTATTTACAGTAGGATAGGATAGGATAAACGTGGGTAGGAACGTCAAACGACAGATCCTTGCACCTAAGCCGCTAATGGGCCTGTTGTGCATGCCCACAGAACTTAGAGGTTATCCCTTCTGATGCGATTCAAATAATCTAGCACCGTTTTCGGCGGAAGATTTCTTATGGATTTCGGGTTCGTGATATATGAACCAAAGTATTTTGCTCGTGCCATAATAAAGGCGGGACAATAGCAGAGGAGGTGTTCGGCGGATTCAATGTCCCCACATCTGTACACAGAGGACTGTTAGCAAAGCCCATAGTATGCAAGTGCTTATTAAGAGAACAGTGTCCTGTTAGAATGTCTGTTAGCCTCTTGACGTCTCGTTTGGCGAATGAGAGAAGTTCTTTGGAATGGTTTTTGTTAATTCTAATGCAGTTTTTGGCATGGCTAGCGTAGTTCAATGACTCCCAGTGGTGGGAGAAGGTTTTCGCCTTCCAGAGTGATACTATTCCAAACAGAGTTGAAGCTGACACAGCTACACATGGTTCAGGACCTAAGAAGGAAGAAGACGAGGCCGCTTTAGCTAGTCCGTCAGCTTGTTCATTACCTGTGATACCTATATGACTTGGTGCCCAGGCCAGAATAACTTGACGTAAGGTGGAGAGCAATTGGATTCGGTCTCTGCATTCTAGAACTAATGATGAACAAATTTTATAACTACCTAGGGCTCTGATTGATGATTGACTGTCTGAGCAAATGTAGATTCCATGGTCCTCTGGCAAATTATCCAAAGAAGATAACAACTCGTTGACACAACCAAGGATTCCAATAATCTCCGATTGGAAAACTGTAATGAATTTACCAAGGGGTAGACTTACGGCTACATTTAGGTCCAAAGAGCAAAATCCTGCTCCGGAATTTCCGTTAGTAGAGGAGCCATCTGTGAACCATCTTAGTCTTTTAGTGACTGGAATAACTGAGTCATTGGTCCAATCACACCGATTAGGAATAGTAATTGAGAAAGATCTATCAAATCTGTATTCAGGAATAATGGAGTCACATGGCATCTCTAGTTCGGGCGAACTTTCTACCATCCTTTTCCATATTTTTGAGTGATTGGTTTGGTCTGCAATAAGCGAGTTACTTAGTTTTAGTCTCAAAGCGGAGGAGCGGGCTTCAGCTTCGATAAAGATATGAAGTGGTTCTATGTGGAGCAGGGCTTCTAAGGCTGCGGTTGGGGCTGATCTCATGGCACCGCTTATTCCAATGAGTGCTAATCTTTGAAATTGTGAGAGCTTAAGACGAGAAGCAGTAAGATTGTACCTGGGCCACCAAATAATGGCTGCATAACTTAGTCGGGGCCTGATGATAGAGGTGTATATCCATTTTAAGACTTTTGGGCTGAGGCCCCAAGTTAAACCGAAGGCTCTACGGCAGTGCCATAGCGCTCCGGTGGCTTTCTGGATGACGTTATTGAAATGAAGTTGAAAGTTATTTTTGGAATCCATTGTAAGACCAAGGACTTTGGCTGAATCAGAGCGCGGGATTCTCACTCCGAAAAAGAGAGGGGGAATGAAGTTTATGATAATTCGTTTTTTAGAAAATAGAACTAATTTAGTTTTGTCTGTTCGATTGTTCGATTGAGGTGCACCAGTTTTCAACTACCCTAAGGGCTGATTGCATTACTTCGCAAATTGTGGAAGTAAATAGGCCTACGATTAGGATCACAAGATCATCTGCGAAACACTGTGCGTAATATCCAGAATTGTTTAGTAGCGATAAAAGACTGTCTTTCACTAGACAGTATATTAGTGGCGGTAAAATGCTCCCTTGAGGGCAGCCTTTACTCACGAGTACACTGATTTTGGTAGGACCTAAGTATGAGGAGACTATTCTGGTGCGAAGCATAGTTATGATCCAGCCTATGATTGTTTCGCTTATTCCGTGAGCTCGGCATGCTTTCGCTACGGCGACAAAAATGATATTATTAAAAGCGCCATCAATATCGATGAAACATCCTAATGCTTCACAGTCTTGAGTAAAGGCTTTATCGATTTTAGTGACTAAGTGGTGAAGAGCGGTTTCCGCTGATTTCTTCGGTTGGTAGGCATATTGCTTAGGGTGGATTGGAAAGGATTTTAAAATTCCGTCTCTCAGATTGCGATCTACTAGTTTTTCAAGTGTTTTCAATATAAAGGAAGTAAGACTTATAGGCCTGAAGGATTTCGCTAGATGGTATGAAATTTTTCCAAGTTTTGGGATGAAAACGACCCTCACATCTCTCCAAATCAGAGGGATGTAAATTAGACTCAGACTTGCAACGAAGATGTTGAAAAGAATATCAACAATGGAGTCTAAACCATTCTGAAGAAGGGCTGGAAAAATGCCATCTTCCCCTGCCGATTTGTAGGGGGAGAAGGACTTAATTGCCCATTTGATTTTTTCGGTCGATACAATTTGAAGAGCTACCGCTTTGTCTCCACTACTAGGCATTAAGAATGGTAGAGGAGAGTAAGGGACATTTAGTACTTGAGAGCTTGCGCAGCCCGGGAAGTGTGTTTCGAGTAGGTGTTTAAGAGATTCTTCAGGAGAGTCGGTAAACTCACCAGAGGGCAACTTAAGAGTACCTATCGAGCAGATAGGATCTTTTGATAGAGATCTCATAAGATTGGCTGCGCTTTTGGATGAGACTGTAGTATTGCACAGTTGCTGTTCTTTGAGTCTGTTGTTCTTTCGGAGAGCTGCGTTATACGCCGACTGAGCGCGTCTACGATCGGCTATGTCTACTGGATCTCCTGATTTTGCTTTATTAAAAGCTTTGCGGAGGGTCTTACGCAAAAACTTGAGATTTGAGGAGAAAAAAGATGCTGATCTGCCTTCCTTGAAGATTTTTAACGGACACGCTTTGTGGAAGCTGTTGATTAGGGCAGTATTTAGTAACTGTGAGGCGTTGTCGAGTTCTTCTTCGGTGGTAATTGGTTCGGGATTTGGAAGGATTGATGCTTTTAGGGTTTTGGAGAAGAGATTCCAGTCAGTATTAGCTGGGTTTCTGAATTTTAATTGTCTGGGTTTATCAGTGTCAATGTGAAACGAGATGCATCTGTGATCAGAGGTTAGAATTTTGTTAGTGACTCTCCAATCCTTAATTAGATGGGCGATATGCAAGGAGCTTAAAGTAATATCTAGGACCTCACTTCGTATTTTGTTGAAGAAAGTTGGTTCGTTGCCTCTATTGAGAACTACTAGGTTAGACGTAAGGATAAATTCTAAGACAGATTCTCCTTTGGGGTTACAGTTAGTGCTACCCCAAACGGTGTGATGCGAATTGGCGTCACTGCCCAATAAGAGTGGTATATTTGATTTTTTGCTAAAATTAACTAAGTTGATAACTTCTGTTGTGGGTGGTAATATTCCTTCATCTGATGGCAAGTAAGCTGAGGCTATGATAATTCGTTTGGTAGATCCATTAATATTTAAGGACAGGTAAACTGCCGCAAGATCGCTTGAGCAAAATTGTTGAAGGGGAAATATTGTGCAGTCTTTAGTAGTAGCAATGCATGCTCTTGGTCTGGAAGACGATTGGTCAAAGACTAAGTTAAATTTCTTTTGATCAATATTTCTAATGCGATTAGACGGTACATAGGGTTCTTGAATAAATATGACAATTTGAGTGTCGGGATTGTATAAGGAGTTGACTTCTAAAGACGCGGATTTACTATGATGAAGGTTAATTTGATGGAAAAATGTTCTAGATTTAGTCATTGCGAATGTTTAGGTTGTTTACAGTAATCTGAACTGATCTGAACATTCAGATTTTCCTTTTTTCAGATTCAGATCAGATAAAAACCATCTGTTACGAACCCTATAAGTTTTCGCATACAGCAGGAAGAAAACAGCATGACCGGCAAAATTTTTCTATTTAAAAACGTTCTGAATGTAATAATTTTTGGCTATCCTAACAAGTTTTAGACTAAACATATCATTAGCGAAATTCTTGCGACAAAAGCTGACACAATCGTTTTAGCGTTTATTCGGAGTTTATCTAATTTCGTTTATCTTCAGTTGAGCAGATTCAGCGAGTAATGCAAGTGGCGAATATATGGTTTTCGCAAAGCATGAATGTAACGTGAAACATGTGAAAAACAATACACAATTGCTTCATTCACACAACCTTATCTGTGAAAAATACTCACCCAAAGATAATTCATGCATGTGCAGCACCGTACCTTTCGTAATGCCTACTTCGTATAAAAGATTTTTGTCTTTCATTTAAAGTATACGTTACACTCGTGAAATGAAATTAGATTCGAATAAATTCTAGTGAAAGAAACCCGAGATTTGTGTTATGATTCTCATGTAGATCGTCATCAAAAACTAGTCATAACTTGTTTCGATGATGTGAAGATTTAACAAACAAAATTAGCACATAAAACCTCTGCACATTGAGAAGGAAAGTATTATAAACCGAAACAACTAACAGCAACAAATTTGAAAAAAAATGTGCTTATGAAACTCAATTCTTCTAACTTGCAGTAAGATTTTTATAAAGTTTGTGGTTGTGGTGTATACGCACGCACCTTGGATATTTATTTTCTGCGTAGACGCTAATTAAATAACCTGTTGCTACAAATTTATTGCGTCAATAAATAATCCACTCTCATTTCCATCACCAGCAACTTGTCGTATTAATTTGTTTGTTTACAGATTAGTGCTGCAATGTTTACCAATTTATTGTTTCAAATATTTAATTCGAATAATAAAGTGCTTTATGAAAACAATACCGCGACATAAAAAATAGCGACTGCTGGACCCTATATTTGAGGATGTTATAAATCACTGTTTGTTCAACAATTCAATTTATTTTTATTTGTACACTCAATTTATTTCAAAAGTTAAAGTTGCAAATTCAAAATAAATTGTCATGGTTTATTGACCTCAATACAGCAAAAGCAACTTTTTAGCAAAACACTTACCTTCGACAAAATTTCTTCTTGCGTTATATCGTAAGGGATATCATTCAGTAGCTCATCACAGTCGAACAATTTTTCTAATTTCTTTTCAGTTGATTCACACAACGTGTCATATTCTTTTGTAAATTGTTTACAACTGTTAATCCATTCACGCACGCCGGATATCTTTGCACGGTTGTCGGACATGCTTTAAATGTTTTTTCTCAAAAATCTCGTAAAACAAAAAAAAATGTTTGATTTGTTTACATCGCTATCATGTGCGAGATAATTTTTTTTTAAATGACATATCTAATGACGTTTACTAGAAACCCTACTGAAAAACTTGAGAACAGCTAATTCCACCGGTTCCACCGTGACACAGGTTTACAATTTTACATACGGCCAGGCCAATTTCTTCTGTATGTGGCTAATTCCATCGGTACCGTAATCTGGGTAACGAATTTCATCTCTTTCAATGTGAATTATATTAACACGAGATTGGCACAAAGTGTAATCGAAAATAATTGTATGAAGGTGCCAAGATCCAAACTGAAAAATGGTTGAACACAAATTCACAAGTTACAAGATAAATTTGGAACAATTCAATAAAGACGTCACGAACTCTTAAGAGTGAATTCGCGAATACCTCAACCAATCTGATATACACCAGATCTACGATTCTCCGAATTTTGTTGTCAGTAAACTCTGAAGGCTATCCTAAGAAAATCGTAGAAGAAATTTTTTTTAACAAATTTTGTTCGGTCGCTGAAAACGTGTTTCTTCAATATCTTTCCAAAGGCTGATTGTAATTGGCTGAAATTCACACAGTGAGAGTAGATTTTTTTAAAAATATAATAACTTAAAAATGTAACGTGGTTTGGGGCGCTAGAGCTGTCAAAAGGAAAAAGCACGCTGTTTTTGAAGGCTCTATAGGGCGCTAACAGCGGCGACCAATAAAACCTAATATATGGTGAGAAGCGTAATGATTCCAAGTTTCATAAACACCATTGAGATCTTTCGGTTCGAAATGTTTGTAGTGTTGGTAGTCATTTTTGTGAAAAGCTTGAAATTCGGGGGCGCTTCTTTAAGTCTACCTCTCACGTAATCAACTAGATTTTTCTGAAATTATTTTTTTTTCGAAAGCCCCTTGGAATACCTTTCTAACGATAACCTACTCGAAAAAGTCGGTTCAAAATAGAATTTTTGCGGACTATTTGAATGAAAAGAATCACAGTAGGAGTCACAGAGTAGTCGAAATTACATGTAGCCAGAATGACAGATGATCGTTGGACTAAATCAATTATGCAATGGCGACCACCACTAAAAAGACCGATGGGCAGACCACATGAACGATGGACCAATGACATAAAACGATTAGCGGGATCGTCCTGACAACAATTGGTATTGGATCGGCAAAAGTGGAAAAATCGAGGGGAGGCCTGCATCCAACAGTGGATATAATGGCTGAAGAAGAAGAAGAGACAAAACACAATCGTTACACAGGTGAAAGGATATCTACCTTGTAAACTTTGTGAATTTGGTTACGTTAACCATTGTTTTTCATACAAACTGGTATCTTTTTCAAGAAATTAAACGAAAATACATTCGTGTACACTCAGTTTCTGAGCATTTGCATTATTTACAACGGTAGATTTTTATGATATCAGTTCTTTTGAAAGTAAGAAAATTGTTTCTGGCGAACTATATATAGAAATATTTTCGAGCCGCCGACGCCGCTAAACCGAAACGCGGCGGCATCTACTTCCATGAGCGAAAATGATCCCCACAACTTCCTCCACAACATATCCAAAGTTCTTTTTAGCCGCCACCGCCAAGCCGCAGCGCGGCAGCTGCTACTTCCATGGTCGAAAATGATTCCCACAACTTCCCCTATAAAATATCAAAAGTTTTTTTGAGCCCCTGCCTATTTTCCGCCATTTTGGCGGTCATCCCAATACACTACACATACACACACAACCCAACAACTTTCCCATTGACACAAAATTTCTATCTCGCACACTCAAACTTTGTCTCATACAAGATGTCTATCATATCTATCACATTATCACACAAACACATACAAAATATGCTTTTATATGGAGCCTTCTAAAAGCCCTGGCGCCAAAACGAGACCGGAACTCCCATTTTTTAAAATCTCAGATGTCTTGGAATTCCCAGCTGAAGCTGCCTGCAAAATTTCAAGAAAAGTTATCGAGCCGTTTTGGAGCACGAGCAGAAAAAGTCAAGTGCCAATGGCAACCTAACCAAATTCTTCCGTTGTTAAAAGTCTAATGTCATTCGGACATTTTCTGAAAATCTGATGTCCTACAGATATTTTAGCCTAATACTGTATTTCTAAAGGAAGTACTTATGTCGTCCTTTTTTTAAAAAATGTCCAAAAGACAATAGATTTTTGACACCGGAAGAATTTGGTTATATGAGTAAGTAGCTAACCTAGGATGTTCTCATTGGTATTCCACACGAATTAGAAAAGCAAAAATTAGGAAAAAAAAAATTAGAAAACCGAAAATTAGGAAAAAAAAATATTTGTCAAAAATAAGGAAAAACTAAAATTAGGAAAAAAAAACATTAGGAAATTAAAAAATTAGGAATCAGGCAATCAGGAGAGGTAGAGTTCCTAGCTGGGTTTGGGGCAGAGCCCCATGCACGGTGACGGTAGGCAGCCTGCAGGGCCTTTGTAGCTCGCCGCAGGCGCGGTGGTTTAGGAGATAGAGCCCCCTACATACCAAAAATTAGATTGCGATATCCTTAGGAATTGAAAACTTTGATGTTTTTCCTGATTTATTTCCTTCCTGATTTCAGTTTTTCCTAATTTTGGTTTTTCCTAAATTTGGTATTTCCTGATTTTTGTTTTTCCTTATTTTAGGTTCCTGATTATCGTTTTCTGATTTTCATTTCCTGATTTTGGGTTTCTGATTTTTGCTTTCAGGTGGACAGTCGTTTTCATTAACTTTGGTTTCTACGAAAATGCATTTTTGTATTGAAAATGATCGTTTTCTAAAGGTCATATTTCCGGATTCACTGAACCGATTTTTATGAGAAAAAAGACACTTTGGCTAAGAATTTTCCGTAGAATCCGGGAAAAATATTTTTCAGGGGGTTCGTTGCAAGGGGAGGGGACGTCAAAACATAGCTGTATATGGTTCCGCAGTCTACGAAAAAAAAAAATCCTAATTTTTTGTTCGTATGTGGACTTTCGTCACGGGCGCATTGATACGGTGCGCCCATGATCTAATTTTCTGCCGAATATTTGATTTCTTAATTTCCTACGGTTAATGCAGTATTTTCGTTACTTACATTACAGGCATCACGGTTTATATAGACTGAGCCTATTGTTGAGTTTTATAATTATTTTCAACCCGATTTTAATGCCGGCAGTGAGTAGGATTTAATTCATCATCTAGTTCAAAAGTAATAAAAAATGAATAAAAGTGAAACAAAAGTGCAACAAAAGTATTGTGATGATCAAATCAAAATAAAATCATTTGGACGCTAGTTTGATTTTATAAACGAAAATGGAATTTCAATTTTTGTATCAATTCTATTTAATTGTATTCACTTTTAGAGTAAATCAATAATTAATTCTGACGCCTCAGACCTTTATGGTCATCCTACTAACTGCCGGTTTGAAATAATTTATTATAAAACACAACATCAACCTCGTCACTACACAATCACTTATTTAATTTTGATGATTTACACTATTTTATTCAATTGTTTCACATTGGGACATATCATTTGATAATATTTACCGCCGGCTACCGAAGGTCATAAATTTGCACACTAACTATCTACGCCTTTAGTGCGTCAACGGCTTATGTCAAGCTATAGTGATTTTCATGACGTGATGCTTAAGATGTCAAGCAAACAATATCATTAGTTTGACAGCTTATGCATCGTATGATAAAAATCGCCATACTTTGACATAAGCACACTCACTAAAGGCGTGTATTAAAAATACTTAAAATATCACAGGTTGAATATTCATTTCCATACAAAAATAGAACGTCCATTAACTGACAGTACAGAATGTTTATGTGTGTTGCTTCGGTTTGAATTGGTATTATCCCCGGACTAACTAAACATAATTTCAGCTGGGACTCCGATTCATTTCTAATGATGTGTCAATGTGTCTTCTCTTATGTCAAAATATTTTTGTGAAAAATTTGTTAGAAATGGATGTTGCTACAGTCCGAAATGAAAACGCTAGTCTACGTAAAATTCAACAAAAACTATTGCAATGGGACACTTTAGCACCATTAACAACAAACCAATTAGATTTTCTGGAACAACTAAATGAAATTTGTGACGCAAGTTCCAAAACAGAAGTAGGTTGTCATGTCAAAACATTGTTTTCGTTCTGCTTATTGCATCCGAAATACGTAGCCACTCTAAACATTAAATCGCTTATCAGGTCACTGTGAAGTCATCGGAAAATGCTGAACAAGCAAATAAGTCGGTTGAATTGCCAAGCATCAAAAGTGAGGCCTTCAATGAATTACAGACAGAAACCGGTGCTATCGAATCGACACAGAAATTTCTCGCTTGGTACAATCGGGTGGATCTTGAATTGTATGAAAAGTCCGACGAAGTGCACCAGCAATATTATGAACAATTACTGAATCGCAGCCGCGATTGTGACAACCTGATCGAGCAAATAGATTCGTCGCTGACGTCTTTAAATTTGTTGAGCAACGACTACAATTTTGTGGCAGACAAGACCAGTTCGCTGAATACAGCCAGTGAGAAATTGATTTTGGAACAGCGAAAACTCAATGAAATCGGCGATGAAATAAAGCAACGTTTGCACTATTTCACACAAGCGGAGTTACTGTCACAGCGACTACACAGTCCTATGTTGTCAGTGGCAAGTGAAATATTTATGCAAACGTTGAATTCAATTGACGAATGTCTTTCAAATCTAAAGTCAAATGTAAGTAGATTGAAGTGACATTTACATTTGTATGGACAATGAATCGAATGGAATTTCTTCTCTTCACAGCCAAAGTTCAAAGACGGCCCAATTTATACAAACAAATACAAACAATGTCTCGCAAAGGCAGTGCTAATTATGAAAGTGTATGTGAATAACATTTTTGTGACGGCGACAGAGCAGGTGTTAGAGTCTAAACAATCGTCTAGGACAGGTACATTCACATGGTATCACGAAACGGAGTCATTTTATAGCCGAAAATTTATTTCATAGATGAAAAATCATCGGAAGCAGCGTTTGCAATTTACTATGGAAAGTTTCAGGCATCAGCTCCAAAGGCAAAATTTATTACAACTGTGATAGAAGAACGATTAGACCGCAACATCGAATATGAGCAGTTGTTGTCTGAGTTGCATCAGAGCTACTTATCACAAAGAGCTAATGTAAGTACGAGTCTGTTAGCTCACGTTGGCGAGGATGGCGTCACCTTCTTCCGAACAAGCGAAACAGCCCGAATAATAATTTTGACCGACAAGATTTTAGTTCATTTTCTACTTTAGGATTGTCTAGGAAGAAGAAATTTCCATTTTTCAAATCTCTTATTTCCAGGTTATGTCCTCAGAAGTGGAGCGATCGATAAAAGATTTGACACTGTCATACAAACGGGATCATTGTGCGTTAGTTCGTTCAGCGTGTGCTTTTATCGTTCATGTTTCACAAGACGAACATCGACTATTTTATCAATTTTTCAACATAGCCAGTTCACAACTAGTGTATGTTGAGGAAACAATGTGCAAGTTCTCTGACTTTACAGAAATCTAATTCATTTTCAGAACGTATTTAGATGGTCTGTGCACAATACTGTACGACATATTGAGGCCTTTTATAATTCATATCAACCATTTGGAAACATTAGCCGAGATTTGTAGTATTTTGCGTGTCGAAATGATTGAGGAGCATGTTCAACACAATCGTAAGTAAAACTTTAAACAAATTGACCAATCACAGCACTACCTCACATTCAGTAAACTTGTAGCCTTCGTTTGTTTATCAATCGGGGTGATTTTAGTGCCTGATTTTCCCAACAAAAAATGGTTTTTCAAACCAGAAAACCCGTCTCACAAAAATGTTCTGGATTCTATTCCATCTGAAACTATTCTACTTCTATAATATGAATCCCAAACATTACTGCACCTCGCTGCACCTGACTGCATCTTGGTGCACCTCACTACATCTTGGTGCACCTGACTATACCTAACTGCACCTTGGTGCACTTCACTTTACCTTAGTTAGTTAGTTTGAGTGGGCGGAGCGAAGCTCTAGCACCAAAGCCTCTGGTGGGCCTGTTGTGCGTACCCACATTGAACTACTCAAATTCTTCTAGTTTGATTTAAAGCATGTGATTATGTGGCAGAATGTAGGCGCCTAAGCATTTGGCTCCAGCTGTGATATACGCTGGACATTTACACAAAAAGTGTTCAGTTGTTTCTATGTCACCGCAATTCGTACATAGGTCGCTACTTTGTAGATGCTTGTTGAGAAGACAGTGACCAGTGAGGACTGAAGCCAGTCTTCTGATGTTCCTTCTGCTAAGGGAGAGGAAAAATTTGGAGTTTTTGCTGTTGATGATAATACAATTCTTCGATTGTCTCGCATGGCCAGTGCTTTTTGAATTTTGAGTTTTTCTACTTATTTATTAATCCCTTGAAATGGTGGTACTTTGAGACAAGGTTCAGGACCCGTGAATGATTTCTCCACACCTGAGTTCGCTAGACTGTCTCGGTTTCGTTGCCCTGAATTTCGCTGTGACCGGGAACCTACATTAGGGTAACAGAGTTACCTCGTGCCTTTGCACTACATTTTTGCACTGCAGCACCGTATAATATTTGAATACTTAATTGCAGAAAGGGAACATGTCAAAGAACGTAATATCTCAGAAATTATAAGACTTAGAGACTTCGGCCCAAAGCAAAAGTTGTCAAAGATGACAAAATACGTAATTTTTTATTGGAGAGGGAGCGCCTGCTCGTCATCCTGAAGACCCACCTCCAGAATCTTCAGATTTCATGGGTTTTTTGAAAACTTTGAGTGATTTCATTATGAGTTGAGGTTAGAAGAGTTGAAAACGAAAGAGCTTCCTGATGATCCACCTACTCCCAATTCTAGAACAGTTAATTTCTCCAAATTTGATATTTACTAAAAAAAGAAACTCGATGGTAGCTGGGAAAATTGACTATTTTGGAACTGGGAGTAGGTGGATCATCAGGAAGTTCTTCCGTTTTCAATTATTGTGGCCTCAACTCATAGTAAAATCACTCAAAGTTTTCAAAAAACACATGAAATCTCGAGATTCTAGAGGTGGATCCTCAGGAAGACGCGCAGGCGCTCCTTCTACAAAGAAAAAATACGTATTTTGTCATCTTCGATAATTATTACTTTGAGTCGAAGTTCCTAATTTGGATATTTTCTAAGAAAAATAAAAACTAGATGGCAGCTGGGAAAATTAACTGTTCTGGAACTGGGAGTAGTTGGATCATTAGGAAGCTCTTCCGCTTTCAATTATTCTAACCTCAACTCATAATAAAATCACTCAAAGTTTTCAAAAAACTCAAGAAATCTTGAGATTCTAGAGGTGGGTCCTCAAGATGACGAGCAGGCACTCCCTCTCCAATAAAAAATTACGTATTTTGTCATCATTGACAACTTTTGCTTTGGGCCGAAGTCTCTAAGTCTTATAATTTCTGAGATATTGCGTTCTTTGACATGTTCCCTTTCAGCAATTAGGTATTCATTTGATCTTATGTGCGCTGATAGCTTTTAGTGCACTCTCGCTATCTGAGCAAATTACGATCGTTTGGTTCAGGAGATTGTTCGCCAGTGTTTGTTTGCTGCATTGGGCGATTACAAATGTTTCTGCCTGAAAGATGTTTGCATAAAAGCCGAGCGAAAATGATTTATCAGTTTGGTTTCGGTGGCAGCAAATGCCAGAACCGGAACGGTTGGTAAATGTGGAACGGTCTGAGTACCAAATGAGGGCATTGCCGTTCGTAATCGTTTTGTTTTCTTTCCAGTTAGCTCTTGATGGAAATTCTGTCTTAAAAGCGTTGTCAAAACAATAAGTAGGCTTGATCGTATCATGAGGCATTTCGAAAGTTGGGCATTCAAAAGTCATACAGTGAGGCAAGCCTAAGATTGTGCAACTTTTCATAATTTCGGTTTCAGCTGGCAATTTATGAATACAGTCGACTTAACTTCGCATAAAGAATCGAAAATGGCTTGATGTGATTACCACTTCACATCTAGCTACGCGTGTGTCTGTAAATCAAAAACATGACATAAGTTCAAAACGTCCACGTAACATTCAAAATACACGAAAGCGAAAGCTTTCAATGAAATGAGTTTAAACGTCCCGTTAGGTTCATATAAATTACACACATCATCGAAATATTTCTTTACACACTTCACTGTTTTACCGAAATTATAAGTTCTTCATCGAAGTATATTACTTGAGGGAAGAACTTTTAAAATACTCTTTGCTTTCTATAATCAAAACAACTACGGTCATGTCATGTAATTAATATTTACATGACAGGCAAACACATAGCTCGATGTGAAGGGATAATCACTACAGGCGATTTGCGACTCTTTATATGAAATTAAATAGACATGACTACCCCTCGGTTTGATGTTTAGCTGATAGCCATTTTCGATTCTTTATATGAAGTAAAATCGACGTGATTTCCCCTCGATTTTATGTCTCAAGTATTCGGCAAACTATGTATAACTTGTATTCATAAATTGCCAGCTGAAACAAAAATTATGAAAAGTTGCACAATCTTAGGCTTGTCTCAGTGTAATATTCCAGAGTTTGGCATGGACAGTTTTTTGTGTTTATTTCCTCAACTATGCAATATGGAGATCCTAGGATATGACCACTTCTAGAATTGGGAGGGATGATCCATATGTCTAGAACTATAAGAGAAAGAAAGTTGCTTCTAAAAGCAAAATTCTAGAGGAGCATGTTCAACACAATCGTAAGTAAAACTTTAAACAAAT
This sequence comes from Pseudolycoriella hygida, assembly GCA_029228625.1. Taxonomy (NCBI): domain Eukaryota; kingdom Metazoa; phylum Arthropoda; class Insecta; order Diptera; family Sciaridae; genus Pseudolycoriella; species Pseudolycoriella hygida. The sequence continues at coordinate 124,018,371 of CM055403.1, forward strand.
TGACCAATCACAGCACTACCTCACATTCAGTAAACTTGATCCATATGTCTAGAACTATAAGAGAAAGAAAGTTGCTTCTAAAAGCAAAATTCTAGAGAAAAAAATTTTAGCGAACACGTGTCTCAGGGTTTTGGGTAAAAATGCCACAATCCTGGGATATGACCACTTCTAGAATTGGGACGGATGATCCATATCTCTAGAACTATAAGAGATAGAAAGTTGCTTCCCAAAGAAAAGTTGTGGAGAATAAAATTTTAGCGAACGCGTGTCTCAGGGTTTTGGGTAAAAGTGCACCAATCCTGGGAAACGACAACTTCTAGAATTGAGGAAGTTGGTTCCAAAGGAAAAGATGTATAGAATAAAATTTTAGAGAACACGTGTTTTAGGGTGTTAGGGGAAAATGGCCCAATCTTTGGATATAACCATTTCTAGATTTGAATGGTCCGAGATGTACTTCGGTAGGGCCTTTGACATCACCTTGGGTAATTTCTATGGATCTTTGAAATTCTTATAGTTATAAAACAACATAAAACGTTGAATTGTTTCCTTATTACTATATTAAGATCGATTGCAAGATCAATTCTGTTTGTCACATCTATTCTGATACGTACGGGCCTTTGGTTATGTTTTTTAAATGCTATCAGTTTTTAAACTGCAAAAATTTGGGCTTTACTTCTTTTTTTGGCGAAGATTGTACTGTACTGCTTCGCTCCGCTCCGCCCCTTGACCTTTCACCACCTGGGTCGAAATTAAAAACTTTTGCTCCTAGTGATATAATATACTATAGAAACGAAAATGACAGATGGGTCAAAATGAAATTGTTCAAAAGTGGGCAAAACAAGCCTACTTTACGCTCTCAATCTTGTGAGGAAATGTGACATTTTTTTCCGTCTGCGCATAAACATTTTTTCCATACGCGAATGTGCTCTTTTGCAGAGAAATGATAAGTTGGCACCACTGCACTAGATATAAATGCCATGTTGAATGACGGTTTGTTTATATATGAGAGAAAATTGCAAGTATTTGCTATACCATATAACACAACTGTCATTCAACATGCAAAATCTATCTGGTGCAGTGATGTCAACTTATCATTTCTCATTTTCGAGGGTTTTTGAACACAACCGACGGAACAACATACGCACACTTTTCCAGGAGACCTTTGTTCATTATCTTACTACCAACGACACCCACGTCAGATATTTGGTGACGGATTCACTCTTTTCTTGCGGCGTCGGCTTTTTTCAAAGAGTATAAAGTTTCATAACGAAAAAATGGCGTGACTGTCGGGTTATGCTCGAAATTTCATTTTCGTATACTCTGACATAAGTCGACGCCGCACTAAACATGTGTATTAGATCTTTGTCTTAGAATAAGGTAACTAATTTTTCACCAAATATGTCACTACGGCCATCTAAGTAATATTTTCTAGAGGATGAGCGTAAAGCTCTACCACAACTGGAGGCCAATTGATTTTAAAACATGATTTAGTTGTTGTTTTTTCTTTCAGCCGAATCTCTTGAAGCATTCGGGAAAATCGCTAATCAGTTGCTTCAAGACGTACAAGAGCGCCTTGTGTTCCGCGCACATCTATATCTTCAATCCGATATTTTAAACTACAAGCCATCGTCCGGCGATTTGGCTTATCCCGAAAAGCTTGAAATGATGGAGGTTTCTTTTACACCATTTTTACCATTGTCCGTAGCTTACAGCTGTAATTGCATTTCAGAGCATCGCAATTTCCTTACAAGAACCAATTTTAAAGCGAGCCGATTCACGTGCTTCAATGGTGTCAGTTGGATCGGAAATTGACAGTATTACGAGTGCTGCAGAACAGCAATTGCGGGCAAGAACAGGGAGTCAGTGGTTCTGTTGTTTCAATAATGAAAATCCGGTAATTTGATTCATTTTATTAGATTCTCCCGCCGATCTGCATGGCATGTGGTATCCTACTGTTCGACGAACGTTAGTCTGTTTATCACGGCTCTACAGGTGCATTGATCGACCAATATTCCAAGGTTTGTCGCAGGAAGCTCTAACCTTTTGCATACAGAGCGTTTCAAATGCAGCCCAACAAATAGCGTCGAAAAAAGTGAGTGACGCAACTAATTTCTATAAAAGCGTTTACTCATTTGAAGCATTTCAGACCATTATCGACGGCGAATTATTTGAAATCAAACATTTGCTGATCATTCGTGAACAAATCGCACCATTCCGGGTAGACTTTACAGTAAAAGAGACAAGTCTAGACTTCAGTAAAGTTAAAACAGCCGCATTTGGACTTCTGCAAAAGCGTAAACAATTGTTTGCGATAGGAACGAATAACGCTTTGTTAGAGTTTTTATTGGACGGAACGCCACAAGTGAAGGAGCATTTGCATGATTCACGCAAAGATGTCGACCGTCAACTGAAACTAATTTGCGAGCAATTTATTCGAGACGCAACGAAGCTACTTGTAGAACCGTTAACAAATTTCTTAGAGAAAGCACAGAATTTGTTAAAGCAACCGCAATCTGTTCAATCTCCGGGACAGGCACCCGCACCTAAAATCAATTATGCTTTGCGACAGACACCATGGGCTAGTCCGCAACAGATTAGTGGAATTATTCAAGAGTCTCAGCGCCTTATCAAAAGTAAATTGTCCACCTTTCAACGGTCTATGCAATTGTACTTGAGCAACAGAGACACCGAATTCATTTTGTTTCGACCGATCCGCAATAACATCATTGGAGCTTTTGTGAAGTTGGAACAGACATTAACCACCAACGGCTACAGCAATGATGACCTTATCATTACCAGTTGTCCAACTGCTGATCAAATTTCATTGTTGTTGTCTAGTGCTAGTGTTATGATGGATAATAATTTACCGTTGTCACAACAAAACAGTCGTCGAATCAGTTCATCTTCAATAGAGAATGAAAAAGTCTCACGCAAGAGTTCCGTAGAAAAGAAGGTTAGCTTCGACAAATCGGTTAGCGAAGTAGACGAACTGAAAAGTGCCACTGAAGTTGAAAGTACGATTCCTAGGTAATTCCATAAAAATTGTTTTCTGTTTTATTTTCTATCTATTTGTTGTTGTAAAAGGCATTATTTATCACACTTTGTATTGTGCAATTTTTATATTAAACTGCCAACAGAATTATTGAGTCAAAGTTATTCAAGTGTTTCTCAAGTTATCAAAGTCTTTGCAATTCGCCAGCTTTAATATCTGCAACGTAATTTGAAGCCGTCTAAGTATGGAGTTTGGGATTGGTAGAGCAAAGAACGTACGATAAAAAAACTCTAAATTCAAATTTATTGGTTGGCTATAAAAAAGCTGGTACTGCGGGGCGTCCAAGATTCGCATCCGTAGATCAATACTGGACGAATAAGTGTTGACTGGCTACTCGATTCGGCTCAGTCTTCATATACTTGGTTTTGGATTCGTTTATCATCAAACCGATTCTCTCAGCTTGGATTTTCAGATTTGTGAAAGTGTCAATTGCTGCTGCATGTGTACTGTGTGGTGAGATCCAAGAGATCTGCAAAGCCCAGAACTTGAACTGTTCCATTCACCAGCGTTTTGTTGGTTTGGATATCAGCACGTCCCATTGCGATTTCCAAGATAGAGCGTCTCCTCGCTTCAATCCTTCTCTAACAGCAAACACATCTGACATGTCGTTTTGCACCTTGACACGACATCTGGTGCCATCCAATGTCGCTATCACAAGACGAATATAGATTTATCGGTTTGGGACGATCATATACGTGATCTTGAAACACCAGATCTGTCGATCCTTTGTTTCCCTCCCCGTCATCATTTAAGTCATGGCAACCGTAAGGAGTCTGTCCAGGTGACAGGTCCCAATGCATCAACCTCTGAAGGTTGCACCATATAGTCTCCCAGCACTCTGCGCCTCAGTTGAAGGAACATAGGGCAATCACATGTCAAGTGTATGCCAGTCTCCTCCTCCAGTTCACAGGGACATCTGGGAGTCGCTAAGAGCCTCAACTTGTGTAGTTGTCCATTCAGCCCACAATGTCCGGTAATCGCTCCTACCACCCTCCTAATGCGATTCCGGTTCATCCCGAGCAAGTCTTTGGCCCACTTCTCGTTGGGTTTCGGGAAAAAGCCCTTCGTGTGTTTCCGTTCCACCCAGTCCTTTAGCGCTTTGATGCACAGTGATTGGGGTGTCGGCAAGCGCGGTTCAAGTTCACTCGTCGGAGTTGTAGAGCCTGCTTTTGCTAGCTCATCTGCTCTTTCATTCTCTTCCACGCCCGAGTGTCCAGGTGCCCAGACCAGACTGACCCGATTGTTCAGACCCATTAGGTTAAGGTAATCTTTATACTCTTTCACTGCCGTGTTAAGACTAAACAACGTATCGTCAAAATATTCGTCAGAATAAATAACGTAAAATGAAGAAGCTTTTGAAGCTTCTCTTCAGCTTCCTTGAAAATTATGATCTCTATACGCACTCATATGACATTCAAAAACTTTGAAAAAATAACGTAAAATTGAGAAGAATTTAAAGCTTTTGAATGTCCTATGAGTGCGTATAGAGATCATAACTTTCAAGGAAGTGGAATAGAAGCTTCAAAAGCGTTAAAAGCTTCTTAATTTAACGTTACTTATTCTTAAGAATATTTTTTGACGATACGTTGTTTAGGCTTTACACGGCAGTTCACAAGCCTGGAAGTCTTGGTTGGTGACACGAGCGTCCCAATCGCTGCCTTACTGCTGAAACATACAAGGAATTCTTTCCCGTGCATTCCGGTAGGTAGGTAGAACTTCGTGAGCCCCCATTAGCGCTCCAAAGAGTGTGGAACGTTAGCAAATCCACCCAAATGGATGGTCCTATCCGGTCTCTGGAGCGTACACCCCGGCTACTCCTTCCTTAGTCTTAGATCCATCAGTGAATCTGACTATACCACTTCCGGGCAGATAGGTAGGCCAGCCCTATCCCTAGCCTTTGCGAAAATCGGGTCTTCCATAAGTTGTGGGGCATGCCCACACTTTTCAAACAAACAAACGTATGAAAGTACCCGTACGTATCAGAATAGATGCGGCAAACAGTGTTGATGCTACGAAAAGACTCGATCGTATTTAAGTAAATATTGACTTACCTCCACATTAAATTGTATTGTAAATTGCCGATAGGGCAATACTGAAAAACCCGTCCGACGAAACAGTGTAAAAAATTTTCCGAAAGCACAAAATTGACCTCCCAAAAAGAGAAAAATGTTTCGCTCAATTTGCTCCGCAACAAAGCAAACGAAAATTTTTTTTGGTTAGGGCCGACCTTAGGACCGACATGAGGCCCACTTGAGCCATAAGCACAGGCAAAAATTTCTTTTATAAGTTGTAGGTCATGCCTAGATCTTTCAAAAAAAAATTTTTTTGAAAATCGGAAAATATTTACTTACATTATGTACAAAAAACACGTAGAGCCCTAACCCATGCCTTTTAAACAAAAAAAAAGTTTTTAAAAATCGGAAAAGATTTACTTGAGTTATGTACAAAAGACCAAAAACCTCTTAAACGGCTCTAGCTCATTGGCCCTTGGGCCGACAGTGCCCAGATTCAATCCCAAAAAAGTATTTTAGACCCCTACGAAGAACGAAGTTTTCAAATTTTTTCTTGATCGAAAGGTCTAGGATTGTCTCCCGTTTTATGAAAGAATTTTTTTTGTTTAGAAACCCTTGGACTTAGCTAGGGCCTAATTGCTCTTGCGAGAAATTCTTCAACAGAAAATAGTTTTTGCTTCGTATGTTTGTTAATTTGTGAAATAGATATTTATATTAGGGGCCGTTCATAAATTACGTAACGCTAACGTTTGACCAATTTTCGTTCTAGCCGTAACGCTTACTGTCATTGTCTTCGGACAGAGCACAGTGGGGAAGTAAGGGCGCGTACCAACTTTGCCGACCCAAACGTTAGTAATTTCACATTATGCTTCCACAATAACCATCAAAATATTAAATTTTTCATGTAATTTCTCTATGCTTTTCGCCTTTTATGTCTTTTATTGATTACTATCGATTAGAAAAATTTAGCGCCATCAGAGCAATTCATCATGCTCGGAGCGCAGTCCCCACACCCCAAAAAAACGTCCACAAACCCAAAAACCTCCATACACAAACTTTGGGACAAAGAGCCATATATAGGCGAAGTTTTGAGTTTTTTCCCCTCGCCCCCCTTCCTCTCCAAATTATTTAAAAAAAAGCTACGTCGCAGCAGCTTTCCAACAAGCCCTCACTCATCAAAATCGGTTGAAAGTTGGCTGAGATATCGCTAATCAAAGATGACCAATTCCTAAGGAAAAGTGGTCAAATTACCTTTGAAATTAATAACAATTTTATTCCTGTGTGGTGTATCAACGATCTATCTATCTATGTATCTATCTATCTACTTTTTTTTTTCTCGAGAACCGCTCGAGCGATTTCCTTAAAATTTTCAGGGAACGTCAGTCTCGGCCCCAAACGAAAAATTTCATATGCCGCTTTTCCGGGAAAATTCTGGAAAAGCCGTGGCATGTGGAAAAGTGTTCAAAGTGGTAATGCACGGAGTTTTCGAATTTTAGCTCCGAACTGACGATAGCTAGAGAGTTGGTTTCTTCGGGAAAGTTATAGATTTTGGTCAGGAGAATTTTTTGGGATCTTAAGAAAATGGCTGCCAGCGGTCAAACTGGCGCCATCTTGAATTTTCCCAAGCCATAAATTAGGTTTTTTTGTGGTTTTCGAATTTTAGCTTCGGAATGACAATACTTAGAGAGTTGGTTTCTTCGGGAAAGTTATAGAGTTTGATCAGGAGAATTTTTTGGGGTTTCAGAAATCTGCCAAAGTGACGCCATCTTGGATTTTCGTTTATGCTTTTTCGGTTTTCGAATTTTAGCTCAGTAATGAGACTACTTAGAGAGATGGCTTCTACAGAAAAGTTATATAAATCACTGAGAAGAATTGGTGACACGAAGTGTTCCGAAGGCAGCCGAAGGCGACACAAAGTGTTCCGAAGGCAGCCGAAGGTGACACGAAGTGTTCCGAAGGTAGCCGAAGGTGACACGAAGTGTTCCGAAGGCAGCCGGAGGTGACACGAAGTGTTCCGAAGGTAGCCGAAGGTGACACGAAGTGTTCCGATGGTTGCCGAAGGTGTTGGAGAACAAATTTTTTCGGAGAAAAATTTTTTTGGAGAAAAACTTTTTTTGGAGAAAAATTTTTTCGGAGAAGTTTTTTTTGGAGAAAATTTTTTTCTGAGAAAATTTTTTTCGGAGAACTTTTTTAAAGAAAATTTTTTTTCGGAGAAATTTTTGGCGACGTTGTAGAGAATTAAATTTAAGCGAACACATGTTTCAGGGTTTCAGGAAAATATGGCCAATCCTGGTATATGGCCACCTCTAGAATTGGGCAGGATGACCATTATCTCTAGAACTATGAGAGTTAGAAAGTTGGATCCAAAGGCGAAGTTGTAGAGAATTAAATTTAAGCGACACGTGTCTCGGTGTTTTGAGGAAATATGGCCCAATCGTGGTATATGGCCACTTCCATAATTGGGCAGGATGACCCAAATCTCCATAAATATGAGAGTAAGAAAGTTGGTTCCAAAGTCGAAGTTGTAGAGAATTAAATTTAAGCGAACACTAGTTTCAGGGTTTTAGAAGAAAATAGCCCGATCCTTGGATATAAACTTTTCTAGATGTGAATGGTCTGAAACGTACTTCGGTAGGGCCTTTGACATTACCTTGGGTAATTTCTATGGATCTTTGAAACTCTTACAGTTATAAAAGAACATAAAACGTTGGATTGTTTGCTTATTTGTATCTTTAGATGCGTTCGAGTCTTTTTGTAACATCTATTCTGTTTGCCACATCTATTCTGATACATACAGGTCTTTATAATAATAATAATAATCTGCCTTAACAACCCATGAAGGGTTAGGGGCTAGATAATTATTTACTAGTTTCGCTTACTTTTTGTGGTTCTACTATTTGGAGATCCTTTCATTACCGGAAAGTTTTTACTGTGTCAGTGGTAAGCTGTGCGACAAACCCAGTGCCATCCATGAGATGTACTAGGAACGAAACTAGTAGGAGTAGAATACCGGCACCTCCCAACAATGCCTTCCACCGGTAAGCCGTACGATGGCGCTACACTCAACTTCACATGACTTGAACCGATTCAATTAGCTTTGTTTTGTTTACAAATCTAACAATCGGAACAAATCTGTCTGCGGCTGAGTTCCGAACCAACGCACTGGCAACTCGATCTTATAGTAGCAAGCAGACGTGTTAACCACTACGCTATCGAGTTGTCAGGTACAGGTCTTTGGTTGTGTTTTTACTATGCTTTCAGTTTTTACACTGCAAAATTTGACTTTCACTTCTTTTCGCGAAGATAGTACTGGGCAAATTTAAATTTTTGCACGTGAAAAGTGAAAGAGTTGAAAAATTATTTCGTTGTAGGGTCTGGCATTTGTGACGCAAGTTTTTAAAAACATCACGTAATTTTGACTTAATTATTTTGCGTATGAAAGCTGAAAGCGTCACTCTCCTCTGATTTCAGAACTTTTGTAAGAAGACTTAAAGACTTGCGTCACACCTACTCTGTAAGAGTTTTTTTGGCGGATAATGAATTGGCGATCTTGAAAAACTAGCGCCACCAACAGCGCTATGGGAATGTTCTTCACAAGAAACAAACCCTCAAATACGTACCTCGAAGAAGATTTTGATGAAATTGATGAACAAACTAAACGGATTTCCTCACACTAAGAAAAACGATCTATTGCTTAAAATCTATGTGGCAAAACCAAAATCCTGTCTCGTCGCACACGATGAACCTATGATCCATCATTCCCCAGGCATTCATTTCAAGTGTTCATCGCATTTTTGGTCGTTCATTCTACTCCTCATTCCGTTCATTGTACATTCTCTTGCGTTATCTATCCTGTCATTATTACGCCTCTGAATGATCTTGGGTCGCGACCAAAAATCTGGATGCGACTTTGTATCAATTTGCCCGTACGCACGAAATTCTATATGAACACTTGAAATTAACAGCTGAAGGGGTAAAATAAACGGCCAAAAATGCGATCATAGGTTGCGACGAGACAGGATTTTGGTCTTACTTTTTTCAGGTTAAAATTTGTTCTAAAAAATCCTTTCTAATAACTTTATAAAAGTTGAAGTTTGAAGGACTTCTGCGTCCCAATTCTTGATGCATTGTCATCTTGGGACATCCCTGTACCTATTCTAACACAAACAAAAATTCGGGCTTGTCCCCTAAACTGCATTTTCTAGAGATTCATTAATTTTTAAACGCAAGGAACAGTCCGTGGGATTCTGTCTTGACGAACTTAAAACTTGCACAAATCAACCTGCTCCATTGCAAAAAGGCCACGTACAATTATTATCTTGGACTAAAAATGGAGCAAACAGATATATCCCTAATCCAAGAACCTTGGGTCAGAGGGAATAAAGTACATGGTTTCGGCAAACTACACAACCGACTTTTTTACAATAGGAACCGATCCAGACCGAGAGCGGCCATCCACGTCTCGGAAAATCTGTACGCTATGATATTAAATCAATTCTCGAATAATGATATCCTAGTGGTAAGGATTAGTGGTGAAAATGAAAAAGACTACTAGGTCGGATCTGTCTACATGCCTCATGACTCTGAGACTGCCTTCCCAGGACCTTATCTGGCTAGTGTTGTAGATTACGGAAGGGAGACAGGCATTCCCATAATTGTAGGTGCAGACTCAAATGCACATCACACAATATGAGATAGTAATGACATAAACAAGAGAGGGGAAGAGTTAGTCAACTTTGTAGTTACGACAGACCTAATGATAGTGAACAAGGGTAGAAAACCAACTTTTGTAAACTTGGCAAGAAGAGAATGCAAAGACGTCATTATGGTATCCTGCAGCCTGACGGAGAAGATTCACTCATGGGAAGTGGCTGATGAAGTAACTTACTCAGATCACAAGCTGATCGAGTTTCGTTTAAGTGGCTCTTTCCCGGTTAGAAAACCGTAGAGGAACTCGAGAAGGACAAACTGGGACTCTAAAGACAGAACTAAATAATTTGCACACTTAACTCTTTTTCTATTTTTCTCTTTTTTAGATGTTTTACTAAGTTAAAACAATGACAAAACAGCTGAAAGTCATGAAACGTGTGAATGTGTGGAATGAGCAAATTATAAATTTCTTCATTGTATATCGAACGTTACACAACAGTGGAAACGTTGGAAGAAGCCAATCGAGAACTTACATCAGCGGTGGTAAAGGCCTATAACTCGGAATGCCACCTCTCCCGTCCCAAGCCCCTCTGTAAGAACCAAAACTGGAGTAGAGCAATAGAGGAAAAAAAGAAGGAGCTTAGGAAGTCATGGAATAAAGCAGGGAACGCTTCAAATCAAGAGGAAAAAAAGGCCATCTACAGGACCCTCCTCAAAGAGTACAAATAAACCATAGTTCATAAGGAAAAAGCCAAAAGAAAATTCTTTGAAGAACCCAATTCGATACCGGCATAATGCGCGTGTCCATAAAATTTTAGCAAAAGATCCTACAGTTCAAGTCGGTTCTTTGCTCAAACCGCATGGAAGTTACACCGCAAACGGTAAAGAAAAAGCTGAACTCCTTCTGGAAACACATTTCCCGGGTAGCACCCAGAGCAAAAAAGAACCCGATCCAAAACACCCTAATATAAATACACCCAGTAGGAGTAACTGGAAGTTCGCTGAAAAGCTAGTAAAGAAAGGGAAAGTGAAATTTGCGATCCACAAATTTTTCTCCTTCAAGTCCGCGGGACCAGATGGGATCTTTCCAGCCCTACTAAAATAAGGCATGTAGCTACTTCTCCACCGATTGGTGGATTTTTTTAAGAGTTCCGTCGCACTGACCTACATCCACAAGGATTAGGAAAGAGTAAGAGTAACTTTTATACCCAAACCAGGGAAAGTGAGCCACTGTGGAACTTCAGGTCCATCAGCCATCATGCGAACCAGCATGCTTATCAGACGGTAAAATGTACAGACACCTCTCTCCACCAGATGACCCACAAAATTGAAAGAATGCTGGGAAATAGTCAAGTGGCCTTGGGCTTGGGCGCATATGAAGAGGATGCTCTCTGGAAAATTTCTTACGGATGCGCACGATGTGCTATCATTTCAAACTAGACAGTACTGGTCAACCAACTGATGTTCCCTGGACGCTCTACAAGGTCAATGCAGTTTAAAGTTTCTTGTTTCTCATCCATGGTGCTCAAGAAGACTCTCTTTGTGCAAGAAATTTTGGACTGGCATTCTATTCCTGTGAGATTAAGAAAAGTACATTCGTTGAAAGTTTTTCGCGGTCGTTGCCTTCAGCTATTTAATCAACCTAGTAACCCGTCAATATATACGTGATTGTGAACTTTTGCTTTAGCCAATGTGATAACCGCTGGAGTAAGATTAAGTGCCTTTTCGTTTCGCTTTGTGAGTTCAATCTGTGTTTGATCCTAATGATGTCATGCTTGTCTGTTTCAACTTAAAATATTTTTTTCTTTTTTTGTTTCAACTTAAAAAATTTTTTTTTTTAATTTTTGTAATTATTTTCTTGTTTTTTTTTTTTTGTATGCGAATTCAATTAGCCGATATTACGCGCAATAACTATTGTATAAGGTCCGTCTTGCGTAATTGGAAAATAAATGAATGAATGTTTCATGGACACAGAAGGAGCTTTTGACAATACGGGCTTCGAAGTAATCCAAATAGTGGTCAGGAAAAGGCAACCAGAGAACATAGCTGTCAGATGTATAGTCAGAATGCTGGGATGTAGAACGGTGGAAGCAAGTATTTGTTGTACCACACCCAGTATGGGAGTGACCAGGGGTTAGGAGGGGTAAAAATCTATCCTCCAGAAGATATTTTAGTGAGCTACACAGACGGATCTAAGAAAGAAGGACTGTCTGGAGCTGGCTACTTTACTGAACAAGCCGGAATAGAAAGTTTTATACCTCTCGGTTATTTCACCACTGTAATGCAAGCGAAGCTCATACCAATGCTTGAACTGATTAGTACCGAGACTTTTAAGGAGCTTCAGCATAGAAAACTCTGTATATCTGCTCGGAAAGCCAGGCCTCAATTGAAACTCTGGAATCCCCCATCGTCACATCGGCAGCGGTGCGCCAATGCAAGGAAGCTCGATGAACTAGGTAACAAGAACAATGAAGTGAAGTGAAGTCACTCTGGTATTCAGGGTACCCTTCTGCGGTATATCGAAATTAGAAATAAAACGCATTGTCAAAAACTGACTTGGTAAACAGCATGGGTCTGCGTGGGAGAGGTACGAAGGGGGGAAGCATACAACAATTTTTTGCAAGAAACCTCTGAAGTAGTTCAGTGATTGTTTACTGAACCTTGATAGACCTAATATCAAGAGAGTTGTTGAAGTTCTGACAGGACACTGAGGGCTTGACAAACATCTCAATGTTATAGGATGTGTAGACAACCCCAAATGTGCCTGCGGCTATGGTGAAGAAAATGGTTTTCACGTCATTAGTGGACTGCCCAAGATATAGAAGTAACAGACAACGGATCTTGGGCAAACCAGCACTAAGCCTACCTGACCTTACAACAGATAAATTGCGTACGGACACGAGAGGCATCACACGGATATGGATAAAACACGGATATAGACACAACAAATTGGACACGGACACCCTGACAAGACACATGATCACATGGATATGACACACTTTTCATACTTTTCTTTTTATTAAATTTCAACCTTACCTATCTTTCTTTGTTAAATTGTAATTATTTAATTTATTTATTATATCAATAAACGAAGAAAGGAGGGGGCAAGGGAACAAAGGAAAACTTGTCTAGGTTCCTGTCAATCTCAACAACTTGACCTCCCTCACACCTTCTATTATCTATCTATCTATTCTCACATTCTTACAAAAATTCATGGTCAATTTAAATTTTTTCTTCAGCAAATTGGTGATGTTGATGCGTTGTTTATTCATATGTTAAGAAATCTACTGATCGACTAAACCATCAATCTCAGCGCTAGGGATTTTAACATATTTTTTGAGCGCTAACATATGGTTATCTGAAAATCAGTAGCGTTGATGCTAACGCTAGTCCGCAGCTCTTATTTGAATTTTTAAAAAATGTTCTCTTTCAACGTTCTTCGAAACTTCCCTTCATCAACAATTCGATTTATTGCAAGTGTTGTTAAATTGTTGCTCGTTGCTTGTACGTACATGTACTCGGACATATTTTCAATAAATATAACTCAGTTGAAGTGCGACAGCTTTCGCAGTTTATTTGTAGACTGAAATAGACGAGACTTCACACCAACCAACAACATGATAAAATAAAACAAATGGCTTTTAACGCTACCTTTGCTCTTATTATGAATACATTTTTACAATATTTTAAATATAAGTATTGCGTGATATAATTAGGTACAACTAAAAATCCTACGAAAGCCTAACTAGAATTTTCTGTATTTCTATTGAATACAAAACCGTTAAATATATTCATACAAATTCAGCAATTAAATTTGAAGTTATAAGGCAAAAAAGAAAGGAAGATAAAAATAATAAAAAAAGAAACCCACACACAACACAATGTTTGTCAAAGTTGATATTTTAAAAATTTCAGTGAAAGAACAGAACATAAAATTTATTTATGACGAAACGTTGTATTGTGTTTATGGGAGTTTGTCTTATAAATTCCAAAAAAAGTAAACAATAAAAATTTGGTGCATCCACCATTTCACGAAGTTAAATAGAAATCATGTCGAGTAATTGGGGTTAGCAGGTCATCAAACCCCGTAGCTAGCCACGATAAAATGGAGTTGGACGGACAAGTTTGTCGGTGCCGTTGTCAAAAGACTTTAATGCCATGGGATGAATTTGAATGTAGGCGTCATTAAGTGCACTTTTATATTGATGAATCGCATACAAACAAATTAACGATTAACGGCAATAGAGTAATTTGAATATCGCTGAGCGGTTGGTCAGGCCGATCGTCGATGCGCATCAGCAACTATGCCGTTTGATTCCGTTTGTGAAATGATGATCCATCTGGAAATGAAAACATATAAAAAGTTTATGAACCAATTTACATTTTACAACTTTGATTTGCTAAATCATTAAATGCAGACATAAAAGAGATTCATTATTTTGCAATCGACTTAGAAGTTTGTTTTATTATGTTAGTTAAAAGTTCGTGCATATATTTATATTTTGTGGGACCTTTGTTTAAAAATAGTGACCAAACACACAGATGCGCTATCCAGGGTATTCTATTTTAGTGATTTACGTTCTAAAAGCAGATATATTCACACAAATATTCCCGTCATGTTATAGACACATAACCAAGACACTTTCAGAGCTAAAATTTATACCTCGACTTATTCTACACAAATTGCTACATCTCTTCTATCAAGACATTTTGTTGCATAATTAGCTTTCAACATCTCATCAAAATGGGTTTATAAATATCAATTCAACTATCGCTCCCGATAACAATGTTTATTCATCTTAGACCTCGAGTGTGCATTAAAATTGAATTTTTGCATAGATCGATTGAAAGCAATTCGTTTCATTAACAAATTCTTCTAATTTGTTCTTCTTGACACGTTTTCATACCGACATTTTTATATCTCTGGTTTTTAAACCCGTACGAAGAACGAAGTTCTTCGAAAAGGGGTCTATTGCGTTTACCACAACGTTTGTAACCAGTCGAATTCGAATGTATCAAAGTAAAAGTTGCCTTAACTCTTAAATGTATGAAATTACGTCGACATTAAATTGGATTGGAAATTGCCGAAAGGGCAATATTGAAAAACCCGTCCGAAGAAACGGCGCAAAAACATCTCCAATCCTTAAAAAAGCCCAAAATTAAAAAAAAAGTGGAAAAAATTTGAAAAAAAATTGCATCAGGCCCGATCGTAGAACCGACCTAGAGGACTTAGGAGGGGGTTTGATCCATACTTCCATGAACAAAAAAGTTCGCCTCATCATTAAAGAAATATTCACAAAAACCACCAAATCGTTCATGGAAATTATGCGGGATCACGAAATCCTGGATCCCAACAAGTTTTTGGAAAAAAATTGGAAGGTTTTTTTGCATACAGCAATTACCACCGGGAAAAGAAAGCCACCGAGAAGTCAAAAGCAACGAGAAGAGGGAAGTCAAAGCCGCCTGGAAGACGAAGCCACCGGGAAGTCGTAACCACCGGAAAGCCAAAAGCACCGGGAAGTTAAAGCCACCGGGAAGTGAAAGTCACAGGGAAGTGAAACTTTTTAGTGTACAATTTCGGTGGTGCGTTTCGAGCGAGCGGAGCCCGAGCTTCTCAAACTTAAAACGAAAAACGTACTTGAATGTTTATATTTTCAAAATATTTTCCTGCGGCGCGGCGCTACACGGAATCAGTCAATTAATAAAATTTTTACTTACAATGAGCCCTATAATAAACAATTTTCGCCTGCACACAGAATTAGCCAAATTCTAACTTACAATCATCCCTACAATTAAAATCAAACATTTTCGCCTGCGGCACTTTACTCGTTGGATCGATACTGAAAACCCTAAATGCTAATTATGGAACACAATTCCAAAAAGATTCTATCCTTAGTCCTAGTCCTTAGTGTGGGCCCAACTCACGCTAAGCGACCCAATGAATATTCCTTTCATAATTAGGTTTTTTGTGCAGTGTTGAGAAAAAAGAGGCTAACTTTTTTGTCCATGGAGGTATGGGTCAGAGGCCTCTGCTAAGTGTTCTAGATCGGTTCTAAATTCTGGGCTTATTTTAAGGGTTTGGAAAGATTTTTTGCGCACACGGACAGAAAAAGTACTGACCTCGCGTTGAAAGTTAATGACGCAAAGACCGATTACATGATTATCTCCCCATCGAATCGACAACGTGACAAAAACGTAACAATTGACGCACATACATTTAAGGTGGTAGACAAGTTTGTATACCTTGGATCTCATCTTAATTCTGACAATGACATCATGGACGAAATCAAAAGACAGATAACTCTTGGCAACCGGAGTTATTACAGCCTGATAAAAATTTTAAAGTCCAAATCAGTAAGCCGAAACTCCAAATGCGCACTGTAAAAATCTGCGATAAGACCAATAGTTACGTATGGGTCGGAGTCGTGGTGCATGACTCAGAAAGACGAACAATCGCTGCTCACGTTCGAAAGAAAGGTACTGCGGACAATTTTTGGACCAGTATGTGACGACAATCAGAACAGATGGCGCAGACGATTTAACCATGAGCTTATGGAGATCCGGACGTAGTTAAAATAACAAAAATAAACAGACTACGATGGCTTGGTCATGTGCAGCGTATGGACGACAACCGTGTTCCGAAAAAACTTCTCGGAACCAAACCAGAAGGTAAAAGAAGTGCAGGGCGACCAAAATCCAGATGGTGCGGTGCAGCTTTTGCCAACCTGAAAACTGTGGGGGTAACCAGCTGGAACTAATGTCTTCCAGCAGATAGGTCTGGTTGGGGAAGCATGTTGGAGAAGGCCAAGACCCTTAATGTGTTGTAGCGCCGGTTAAATAAGTAAGTAATGTCAAAGGTCCTACCGAAGTACGTTTGATGACCTAAATGTTTTCCCCTGCACTATATCAAAAAGAGGACCAACGCAGTTTCTCCGAGAAATCCTGAAAATATTTTCTTTAAAATTTAATTCTTATCTACTTTGCCTTTAGAAGCAAATACCTAACTGCCATAGATGCGTTATTCTATAAGTTGCTTTATACCGGGATTTGGCAATTTTTCCCTAAAACGCTGAACACGTGTTCTCTAAAATTTTATTCTGTACAACTTTATCTTTGACAGTAAATCTCCATATTGCCTAGTTAAGCAAATATAGACAAAAACCATCGGCCAAGAAACTCAATTTTGTCCATTCCATTGGTCCCAGTGCCTAGACCGCTTAACCGATTTCCACAAAAAAATTTTTCCCAATTTTGTGACATCGACCTCCACTTCAACGACCATATCTCCGAAAATACTTGGCCGATTTTGCTCACCTTTGAAGTTGAATCCATCCACAAAAAAAAAATTGCGGGACTAGTAAATAAAAAATTATCTAATATTGTAAAGGCGTATTATTTATTTATTAAGTCAAGATTAATGACGGGAAGAGGAAGTTTCCGTAACCATTTTTTATGATGTTCATAGTAGGGTTTGCAATACCGAAGCAAAATCTTAATACCGGTGGTATTTCGGTATTGAGTTTTCACTAATACTGGGATACCAGTAATACCGGTATTGAAAATTCACTTTGTGATTCATACATTTCGCTACGAAACACTCAAAAATCTTCTGTAGGTCTATCCAGGAACCAATTTAAAAATACATTGACGTCTAAAATGAGCGCGTTTTTAATGAATGTCTAACTCTTCAATTCTTTTAAAAGTTGGTCGAAGGTGTTCGTAAATAATGTCTGCGTTTGTTTGAAGTGGCGTGTCTATGAAAGCAGAGACTTTTTTACAAACTACCGACTCTTCTTTAGTCCAGTCACATCTGTAAACGTAATGCCTTGAATTTCTATCTCAATGTAGTTAGTATTTGAGATCGTTTCTTCAGTTAAGTTGAGCATCTATAAGCCGAACATAATCTTTTTGAAAAAAATCTAGGATTTTCTCAGGACGAAAAAATGATGTATTTGAATGGATTTGAATCGAAGTCAGAGAACATGTTCTTCTCCTATAGTGACGCAAAAAATTTCACATAAAATGAAACTCATTTTAGTGTTTCACAATTTACAGTCACTTTCCATCCTAGGACTTTCCGGAAGCATGTTTTGTTGTGAATTCAAAAAAACTGATCCAAATATTTTCTGTATCGTCACCCATCCAGAAGTGAATAAAAAAAATACAGAATATGAAGGTAAGATTGTTAAGTTTTTGAATTGATCTGGACTTTCGTTAATGAGATCCAGTACTTCAAGTCGTCAAAGAATAAATTTATGCGTTTTTTGGAGTTGCTCTTTGATAAAAATGCATTAAACTTCAGATGTTCTTTCTGAATCTTTAGAACATACCAATACCGGTATTCGAGATTATAAAAATTTACCGGTACCCCGGTATTGGGGATTCCGGTATTGCAAACCTTAGTGCATAATTATTAATTATTGTTGGGAATTTTTTGAAATGATGCGTAAATAAGCCTGAAAATAAGGGGTCGTGCACATATGACGTCACACTTGCTATAGTCCATAGCTACAAACTGTTCAGAGATCTCGCTTACTGTACTCCGGCTACCCTCCAATCACACCTCCTATTTGGAGGGAGGGGGGGTGTAGCCAGAGTTCTATAAACAAAATTTGCTGTTCGGAAGTTATGACATTTTTATGGATACTAATTTTTTATAAAAAGTGTGACGTCATACGTGCATGACCCCTAAGGGCAAATTACACTCTAGCTGTATCTCATAAGCCAAGGCGAAGTAGCAATTTAACAGTAGTGTGCGCTTCTACTTTTTAGTTGTAGTGATAGTAGTAACGCGTATAATATTTTTCGAAAAGCGCAATCGCTACATTAAAATCATATTCTACCGACTAATTAGCTCAAATTTTTAGGTGCTTTTCAAACGTTAAACTGTTTCAATTAAGAAGTCAACCTCCTCATGCATATCTTTCGCGCCTGCCTCAAACTAAATTACTTCCCTCATGAGTGGAAGCATGCAAAAGTTATACCGATCAACAAGCCTGGCCCAAAATTACAGACCGATTAGACTATTGAGCTCGCTGTGCAAAATTTTCGAAAGAAGTATACCTAAAAGATTTGAAGCTCAACTGTTTGTAAACGACATTGTATCAAATGAACAATTTGGATTTAGATCAGTTCATTCAGGAAATCATCAGTTCAAACGGCTATCAAATATCATCAAGAGCCCTCTGAACCGTCAGAAATCAACAGGTGTACCGACCTTCGACATTGAAAAATCCTTCGACAGCGT
The DNA here is from genome assembly GCA_029228625.1 of Pseudolycoriella hygida. Taxonomy (NCBI): domain Eukaryota; kingdom Metazoa; phylum Arthropoda; class Insecta; order Diptera; family Sciaridae; genus Pseudolycoriella; species Pseudolycoriella hygida. Next base: position 124,037,332 of record CM055403.1, read on the forward strand.
CTGGCACAAAGGCCTTATATATAAGATCTTGAAATTTAAATTGTGATAAAAATTTGGAAACAGCACACTGCTCTTTGAATGATATTTTAATCAAATTCGAATATGATGACGTCCTCTTGTGAACGAGTACTTTCGTTTCGGTTTTGCGATATTCCGTACCCAGCACCTTTCAAGGATTTCGATTCTTTCAACACCCGAAGATTCACATTTTCCTCGTACACACTTATAGCCACCAGGACAACCAGAATTTCGTCGTACAATCAAATGCTTCTCAGTTGGTGACCCAAGAAGATTAGCCGATTCAAACGGTTCATCGATTTCATTTGAATAAATTGTGCCGAAAATCAGCAGAAGTTCAACGATTATCACTTTTAGCGTATTCATTTCTGGGAAAAGTAAGTTTTTAAATTGAAATTAGTCCAAAAATATGACTAAATATCGCATCATACCTTGAAAATACGACAATCAAAATGACGCAAATAATATTTGATTTTTCGCAACTTTTGCTAACAACAGTGATCTCATCAAATATTGAAGTTAAACTGAAAGCAAATGAACCGATTCCTTTCCATATAAATAAATCCGTGTGTGAATTAAGGTGTTGCTCTTGAGATTTTAATCAAATTAATTCCAGTTTGTTAGGAGCAATTTCAATTGGTGATCATCTGTTTATTTGAACTTTTTATTATTTTAAATTGATGGATTTGCACAACAACTCAAGCGGAACAAGTTATCGTTTCTACTCAATTTGTTGTGCATCGCATTTCCTTATAGAATACACAAGAATGCGACATGCGCGACATGATTTATGTAATAACTCAAAGGAAAATAACGAGAATTTAATGATCAATTTGAAATTTGAAACGAAAAAAAAATCGCAGTTGCACTTATGCACTACTTGCCGCACGTCATCACAGTAACAACAATTTCTTTGAAGTGAATCATACTTATCATGCCCGCAGCGGCAGCGGAGGGCGTGACGCAGTCCGCAAACCCCGAGAAAAAGTCCACAAACCCAAAAAACTCCATACTAAAACCTTTGGGACAAGACGCGATGTATAAGCGAACTTTTGACTTTTTTTCCCTCGCCCCCTCCCCCTCCAAATTATTAAAAAAAAACTACGTCGCAGCAGCTTTCCAACAAGCCCAAACTCAGACAAAATCGGTTGAAAACGAGCCGAGATATCGCCAATCAAAGATGACCAATTTCCGTATAATAATGGTAAAATTATCTTTGAAAATAATCAAAATTTTATTCCTGTGTTGCGTGTCCACGATGTATCTATCTATCTATGTATATCTATCTCCTTTTTTTTCTCGAGAACCGCCCGGGCGATTTCCTTAAAATTTTTACGGAAGTTCAGTTTCGGTCCCAAATGGAAAATTCATCCGGTGGCTACCCCCAAAAAAATCTTGGAACTGAGTTATTGGCCTTCAATGTTGTCATAAGTACAACCCCCATATATGAAAATCCACCAACGGGAGCACTTCTTCGGCTATATCTCGGGCGGTAGTGGTCAGATCGCTGTGAATGGGGTATCAAATGAAAGTTATCCATCTCACGAATCCAACGGAACCGGTTTTGGTTGGCTCGTTGCCAGGAGTCGGTCAAAGTGGTCTGAAATGCTGCCGTAGAGCGACTATGAGAAAAAAAATTTTTGAAGTGACCGAAAATGATGTGTAATGATGTGAAAAGTGCGTAGGATGATGTGGGAAGTGTGTGGGATGATGTAAGAAGTGTGTAGGATATTGTGGGAAGTGTGTAGGATGATGTGGGAAGTGTGTGGAATGATGTGGGAAGAGTGTGGAATGATGTGGGAAGTGTGTGTGATGATGTGGGAAGTGTGTGGAATGATGCGGGAAGTGTGTGGAATGATGTGAGAAGTGTGTGGAATGATGTGAGAAGTGTGTGGAATGATGTGGGAAGTGTGTGGGATGACGTGGGAAGTGTGTGAGATGATGTGGGAAGTGTGTGGGATGGGAACAAGTTTAATGCCTCAATCCACTCAATCTCCTCAATCCACAAAATCCACTCAGTCGGTCCTAGAGGTATGGTTGAAAACTCTGCATGGAAATGGCAGTCCTTCAACTTTATCTTCATTTTGTGAGTATGAGGTCTAGAAAATGACTCCCAACGGAGGAAAACTTTGTTAACCTCCTCATCAGATTTTGTACCAAGGTTATAGGAAGCATCGACTTTGTCCCCTGCATTTAAAATCTGTGGACTAATTGTACGTTCATGACGTCTTACGGACCTCGGGAATTGGCAACTTTAAGTGTCCGTAGACTACGCGATGAAGGAAACCCTCGGAATTTTAGTCATTTATCATTCGTAAGATTTCGTAACATCCATTCCCCTGATCACAATAGATTGACGCTAACCCTACGTTCATCGATCCGTCCGATATAATCTTTATCATTCCATTGCGGGATCTTCGTGATAAAACAAATTCGATTTTACAATCGTTTCGTTAGGGGCTGTCCCTAAATTACGTAACACTCGAGGGGGAGGGGGGTCAGAGAAATTGTTACGGTTTGTCACAGGGGGGGGGGGGTATTTGTGGCAATGTTACGTAACAAAGTTATCTTAACGAAAATTTTTCACTGAATTTTTTAAATTTGGTAACAATTTCTCATCCTAAAGACCATCTTAGAGTTGCAATCGGAGTAGCTCAAAAGACTGTTTGAATTGCAAACTGGTGGTCATGATGGCAATTCAAACTATCTTCTGAGCGAGCTATTACGATTGCAACATATCAAGAGCTCATTCAACAAAAAGATCATTTTCACCGATCCGTTATCACTGAAAAAACTGGCCCACAGATATATTTTTCCAAAAAATTAGTTTCAGATTAATCAAAAATTATGGAAATATTTGGGACATGACAGAAAAACGATTTTTTTTGTTTTTTTGTTCCATTTATTGTTTTTGAAACAAAACAAACCGATTTTTTTGTTTATTGAAACAAAACGAAATAAACAAAACAAATCGACACAGTCCGACTAGTATAAGTTGCGTAAATAACTCACGTATTCACAATGTATTCGGCGGCGAAAGACTTGGCGACGATAGATACGCAGGATAATGAAGTGTTATCCGCACACTCTACTCAACTCTTTAATTTCTTATTGAGGCTTTCGGCTCTTCTTTTTCAATGAAACTCATACACGGCTGTGTAAATCGCTTCGATATTCGTAAAATGTTTTCACTCGTAAGCTTGTGGTTCCATCGTAAGCTGAATTTGCTGAAACGTGTCTTTTACTGGCGTTATCATTAAACATGGATACTAAAGTTTTATTAAGAATGGAAAGACGTTGATGTGAGCCATTTACAAAATCATTAAGAATATTTATTCGTGAAAATAGAAATCCGACGAAAATAATAAAAATGGAATGATGGAATAACAGGCTGTAAAATAAAAACGTTAATCCTTCATAACAATAACATTAACAGTCAGAAATTGTCTTCATTGGCTGCAATAACATTAGCGAAACGTTTTAAACATTATTCGAGACATATTCTTCTGCAAATATGTGGTCTTGAAACGAAATTCATAAACTTATTGGTCTATAAAAATATACACATCGCGACTCGAAAACTGAATTCTGAAAGTCATTTAAAGAAGTTCCCATTCCTTTCAATAGAAAACGGCGAAGACGTGATAATTAGCGTGATATTTTTATACATTTCTTCGGACAGATTTTACTTAGCGAACAATAAATCCATAATTTAATTGACTGGAACAAAAGCAGAGCGTTATTGCCTCCAACTTTTTGTTTAATTTTTTTTATTTCATCAGACAAATTATGAAGGCGTCCCACACCCAAAACAACGAAAAAATGATTGTTCTATCAGACACTATGCTAAGCTCCCATTAAAAATTGTTGAAATATGAAATCTCGAAGTCTTTTTAGACTAGTACGAAGACAGTGCTTCGAAAAGGGGTCTATTGCGTTTACCACGCAAACCAGCCGAATTTTGACCCGGGAGTAGGGAGGGAGCATCGTCCATCTGTCCGCCAACACGATAACTCGAGTAAAACTCAACCGATTTTCATAAATTTTTTTTGTTTGAAGGATGTAGGCATAGCTGACAACTTATAGAAGAAACTTTTTTGAATTTGAGTCCATGGACTTACTAGGGCACTACAAACGAGTCTCTGCTAGGGCTCTGCGTATTTTTTGTACATAACTCGAGTAAATCTTTTCCGATTGTCGAAATTTTTTTTGTTTGAATGATCTGGGCATGGCCGACAATTTATAAAAGAAACTTTTGCCTTTACTTAAGGCTTATGTCGGTCCTAGCCAAAAAAAATTGAGGGAAACATTTTTGTCTACCGACGTATGTGTCTGAGGCCTCTACTTAGGGCTCTAGGTCAGTACTAACGTCGGCCCTAGCCCAAAAAATGATTTTTTGCTATGTTGTAGAGAAAATTGAGGAGAACATTTTTGGGGGTCAATCTTGTGCTTTCGGAAAAATTTTTTACACTGTTTCTTCGGACGGATTCTTCAATATTGCCCTATCGGCAATTTCCAATACAATTTAATGTGGAGGTAAGGCAATATTTACTTAAATACGTTCGAGTCTTTTCGTAACATCAACTCTGTTTGCCGCATCTATTCTGATGCGTACGGGTCCCTTCATATGTTTACAACCACAGTCAGCAGAAACCTTTCTCCTGTTTTAAGCTGCGAAATTTCTTCTCATGAATGCAATTCCTCAGTTTTGTTATCAATTTTTTTCATCCAAAGCTACTCGCATGCGAACGACATTCAGACCAAAATTTGTGTAATTACAAGTCGGTCATAAAGTATGACCCCACCCCTCTCTCTCTTTCTATTTGGCTGAATTCCTTTTTAGAAGTTCAAAATAGCTAAACTAAAAGGGAAACGTCTTCTGCAATCACATATTTACTTCAATGCTGCCCTCTATTGAATTTTAAGAATTAGGTGCCGCTATAAAATCCGGAGGCTACAAAATCCGGAGACATCAAAATCCGGAGACTTCAAAATCCGGTGGCGTCAAAATCCAGAAGAAAATAAAAAATCAGGATAAAATCTGCACAAAATCTTGACGAAATATGTATTGTTATTTACAGCAGCTACAGTTTATTTATAAGAATTGTGTTATGAATATGTATTGCTGCGCCGCAGGCCATGAATAAAATTTAAAAAATAAAGCGGGGTCGAGGGGCGGCAGCCCCGCGTAGAGGGTCAAGGGGGAACATCCCCCTTGCGGGGTCTAAGGGGCAGAGCCCCTAGCGGGGTTCGGGGCAGAGTCCTATGCACGTATGGCTGCCTGCAGGGCGTAACCAAGCCAATCATGCATTCGCTGTGATATATTTTAAGTTAAATGTTTGTAAAAAATTCAAAATACAGTACACGGTGGGTTTTAACCGATTTAAATGAAAAGTGCTTGCACATTGGGTTTCTCTCTTGATTGTCTTTCTGGGATACCGTGGTAAACAGAAACAATAAAAAGAAAAATTTTTCACTGGAGAAATTTTGAAAAAAGTGATGAAAATGAAATATGATGATAAGTCTGAAAATGAAAAAACTGAAAGTCATTTTTCATGGGTTATTTGAATGCCAAATCATTTTATAACACCATACGAACATTTTTTTGTATGGGGACACAAATCGTCGTGCGGACGGATTTTGAAGAATTTCGAGTTGTTGGTTGCATTTTATGCGAATTCGTCAACGAAAATGGTCAATTTCTTCGAAATTCGTTTGCCGAGCACTTGTGTCCCCATACAAAAAAAATGTTCGTATGGTGTCATAAAATGATTTGGCAATCACATTCTCCATTAAAAATTACTTTTAATTTTTTCATTTTCAGACTTACCTGAAAAATGTATGAAAAAACCCGAAAAAATCTCATTTTCATCACTTTTTTCAAAATTTCTCCAGTGAAAAATTTTACTTTTTATTGTTTCTGTTTACCACGGTATCCCAGAAAGACAATCAAGAGAGAAACCCAATGTGCAAGCACTTTTCATTTAAATCTGTTAAAGCCCACCGTGAGTATTGTAATAAACTTAGTATTAATAAAAATCCGGAGGCTACAAAATCCAGACGCAACAACGTCAACAGGATTTTGATGCCTCTGGATTTTGACGCCACCGGATTTTGACGCCTCCTGATTTTGAAGCCTCCGGATTTTGACGTCTCCGGATTTTGACGCCTCCGGATTTCGTAGCCTCCGGATTTTGACGTCTCTGGATTTTGTGCCACCGGATTTTGTAGGGGAGCCTAAGAATTATGGGGAAGCTATGGACAAAAGGGTGATCCAAAACTTTAAGTTGGGGAAACGTCTGGGGCATCACCCCTCAGAATACTCTAAATGGGTCACTGATAAGGTGTCGCTACAAAATTCGGACGAAATATGCACGAAATTGTATTTTTCTCATCAGCTGCAGTTTTCTTGTACGAATCACATTTTTATCTCCACTGCTGCGTAGAAGGCCGGGAATATAATGAACAGATAAAAAAGCGGTGTCGAGGGGCGGCAGGCGGGGGCGAGAGGCAAGGTTTTGACGCCTCCGGACTTTAATGCCACCGGATTTTTCGCCTCCGTATTTTGTAGGGAAGCACCCTGATAAAAAGTGTCCAAGTAGCCGATCAGATAGTAGGTCATGTAGAGGCTTCGAAATCTCCCGCGGTACAGAATCTTCCCCCTTGCAACGTACCCCCTGGAAAATATTTTTCCCGGATTCTACGAAAAATTTTAGGCTGAAGTGCTTTATTACTCATTACAATCGGTTCAGTTGATTCGGAGATTTGAATTTTTGAAATGTACATTTTTGTATTGAAAAAATTTTGCGTAGAACATTTTTAACTGGTCGATTTCGTCAACCTTTCTTACTTTGTTGGGATCTCGGAAACGGCTCGACCGGTTTTGCTGAAATTTTGAGGGTAGCTTCAGATCATAAAATTACGTATTTTGTTCCTCAAAAAACCTAACCGTTCCTGGGATTTCTGGAATTTAGTCGCTTCCAGACTCAGTCTGGATGACTCAATAACTCTAAAACTATAGGTTTCTTTCTATAGGTAGAGAGGTTTCTTGAAAAGGCAAAGCTGTAGAGAATCAAATTCAATCAGACACGTGTCTCAGGGTTTTGGGACATATGGCCTAATCCCTGGGATATGGCCACTCATAGAAATGGGATATCCCATAACCCTAGAACTATGGGAGTTGGAAAGCTGATTCCAAAGGCGAAGATGTAGAGAACTAAATTTTAGCGAAAACGTGTCTCAGGGTTTTGAGGAAATTAGGTCCAATCCTAGTAAATGGCCACTTCAGGAATTGAGAGTTAGAAAGTAGCTCCCAAAGCGAAAGTTGTAAAGATTCAAATTTTAGAGAACATGTGTGTCAGGGTTTTGGGAAGTATGTCCTAATCTCTGGGATATGGTCACTTCCAAAATTGGGAGGGTTTCTACAGCTCTTTTCAACTTCCATCAGGTCTATTGATATTTTTTGGATATTCTCGACATGAAAACGGTCATCCAATGAAGCTTCATAGGTTTATGGGATTCTTGTGGATTATTGCTCGTTTCTATAGCATTTTTCAACTTCGTTTGGGTTTTTTGATATGTTCGGTAATTCTCGACATTTGTGAGGTATTGACCAACATTTTGAGGGATTTTTGGCGGGAGATAAACTTACAAAAGTACTGATATCCGCCAAAAAAAAAACTCTTACAGAGAAGGTGTGACGCAAGTCTTTATGTCTGCTTACAATAATAATTTTTGATTCTTTCTTAGAGATCCTTTCGTTACCAACATTTTTACTGTGTCACGGGTAAATTGCGCACAAACCTAGTGCCATCTATGATGTGTTTTACCAGCAGGCATTTTTTGGACCACATGCTTAACCGGAATTCACACCTAAAGGTAGAGAAACTGCTTTAAGAAGCTGTGCCAGGAAGCTGACGCAAATCCATGGGGAAACGTGTACAGGATAGCGATGACAAAAATTAGAGGTTCATCAGTGCCAAAAGAAAGTTGTCCTGAGAAGCTAGGAGCCATAGTGAGAGGGCTATTCCCGCAACATGAACAGGTCGCATGGCCGCAACCTCCTTACGACGATGAAATTGAAGACAGACAGGACCGGGTGATCACTATAGAAGAGATTCAGACGGCTGTCAAAAAGCTGAAAAATAACAAGGCGCCAGGACCAGATGGGATCCCCAATGTAGCTTTGAAGACGGCGGCATGCATAAAGCCGGACATGCTCAGATTGACATTGCAGAAGTGCCTCGACGACGGAAATTGTCCTGATATATGGAAGAAACAGAAGCTGGTCCTACTACCAAAACCAAGGAAACCACAAGGTGAACCATCATATAGACCTATATGTTTGCTGGATGGTATGGGAAAACTGCTGGAGGCCATGATCCGGAACAGATTACACAAAAACACGGAGGGTGAGCACGGACTGTCCGACGACCAATTCGGATTTCGAAAAGGAAGATCGACGATCGAAGCAATAGAAAGAGTTATGGAGATTGCCGACAAGGCGCGAAAGAAAAAAAGAACAGGGAACCGCTTCTGCGTTATAACGAAGATAGACGTTGAAAATGCCTTTAATAACGCAAGCTGGACGGAGATAGCTAAGGCAATGCATGCTATGAGAGTCCCCGATTTCCTCTGCAGGGTAATGAAAAGCGATTTCGAACGACGGGTGCTAATGTACGATACCAGGGAAGGGAAAAAGATGGTAGACATCACAGCTGGTGTTCCACAAGGATCCATATTAGGACCAACGCTGTGGAATACGATGTACGACGCAGCGCTGCGGCTGCAGCTGCCAAGATGGGTTACGACGATGGCTTTTGCCGACGACCTAATTTTCATAGTTATCGGAACGTCAAAGTTGGAGGTGGAAGTCGTCACGAAAGAGGCGTTGGAAACTGTAGAAAGTTGGATGACAATGGCTAAACTGAAGCTGGCCCATCAGAAAACCGAGATCATGCTCGTGAGCAATTGTCGGAAAACTGAGCGGATTGTAATGAACATCGAGGGGAACGAGATCACATCCACTCGCCAGCTAAAACACCTTGGAGTCATGTTAGACGATCGTGGAAACTTTAATGCCCACGTAGATTAGACGTGCGAAAAGGCAATGAAAGCCAATGCAGCACTGGCCATGATAATGCCGAATGGGTTTGGACCGCGCAGCAGTAAAAGGAGGCTCCTAGCAAGTGTTACCCTATCGATACTGCGCTACGGGGCACCAGCGTGGATAAGGGCGTGAGACACAAAGAGGAACCGTAGGAGGTTGATAAAAACCCAGAGGTTGTCAAGCATAAGGGTAGCAAGCGCATACAGAACGATTTCCTCGGAAGCGGTATGTGTGATAGCCGGAACGATGCCTATATGCATAATGCTGATGGAAGACAGTGAATGCCACAGACTGAAGGAAAGGGGGGGGCCAAAACACCAAAACAGTGAGGGCACAAGTAAGAGTCGAATCACTGAGTCAATGGCAGCGAGAGTGGGACTCCGCGGAAAATGGAAGATGGACTCATAGGCTTATCCCGGACGTAACCACATGGGTAAATAGGGAACACGGAGAGGTTAGCTTCCACCTGACGCAGTTCCTGTCGGGTCATGGGTGCTACAGGAAGTACCTGCATAGGTGTGGACACGCGGAATCACCTTTCTGCGTGACATGCGTTGAAGAGGAAGAAACTGCAGAGCACGTTGTGTTTGTCTGTCCCCGTTTTGAACAGGAGCGATGTGAGCTGATAGCCGCGAGCAGGCCAGACGTAAACGCCGACAACATAATATCGGAAATGTGTCGCGACGAAGAAGTGTGGAAAGGAGCGGACAACGCAATTGCGAAGATAATGGTGAAGCTACAAAGTGCATGGAGAGACGATCAACGAAGACTGGCAGTTGATCTGAGAAAGTAGGTGCGAAAGCACAGCCCCTCCCCGAAGTCATGCTGTGAGGCGGTTCCGGGGAGACGAGAGCGTGGCGATCAAGGAAGGAGGTTTTAGTTGGTAAAAATCCAACACTACCTGGGTCCAGGAGGACCAGGTGCCTTTTGAAGGTTTCCTCACCCTTGAGAAAAAAAAAAAAAAA
>CM055403.1:124047923-124096236 GCA_029228625.1 Pseudolycoriella hygida
TATAAAACTTCTTTTTCTATCGTCATTCAATAGTTCATTTCAAATATTCAAATAAATTGTGTATCTAGCTATCGTCCAAAAGATTATGAAAATGCGTTGGGTAATGAAAACTGGTATGAATGTCCAAAAGAAGATTTGCAGATTTTTGCCAATGCACAAAATATATGAGACTTACAGCTGAATTCAGAATAATCGATACACTTTCATGTATTTGCTTCGTCTGGTCGTTTTAATCTATTTATTTACGCGGAGCAAACAATAAGCTGAAGGCGAAATGATTTATTTCAATCCGACTGAGAACATTGAAATTTTATAAGATTCTCGATTACAAATAAAGCTCGCATTGCAGCCAGGGTTGCAACTCTACGCGACGCTATTAGCGATGGCTAACTCTTTATTAATAGTTGGAATGTGGCAATTCGAAATATTTTTAAAAAATAACTAGCGACGCTAAGCCAAGCGTCAACACTCTCACTAGTAGCAACGTACAACTAACAAATCTTGAGACGAATTTTGAATGACATATGTGGACTCTTGCATGCAAAATCAAGCTTTAATCAAAGAATGAGTTGAGCGATTGAACGAGCCAATTTTCCTGTAATTCTTGGAGCTACTCCACCGACTGCAAAAATTAAATAAATCTTCTATTCGATAAAGGATAAAATGTCTAATGCTCATGGAATTTATAGGAGATTTAAGTAAAAAAGGAGAATATTGGGAGACAACTTACAAAGGGTGAAAAGAAAGTCAGTCTGAAATCACAACAAAACAACAAAAAAGGAACCAATTTCGTAATTCTGAAATGATTCTTTACATTTATAGAATCATTCAATACCCAAAGTACTTAAAATAAAAAATTCCCACGATTCACGAAACTTTCCCACCAAAAGTTTGCATTAACAACTGAATGCCATGCCAAGTAATTCAAATAACCGGCTGGCTTATTCAAGTAAACTTAGTATTTATAAAAAAGGTGATCTCTCGCCAAAACGCACCAATCCAACTTGGCAACATGTCCAGTAAATCTTACGTCACACGACAAGTGAAATTCTTTTCGTATCCTACAGTAGTTTCTATCATAAATTCGATGCATTTTTTTTATACATAACATCTGCTTTGTATGACATAACTCTAAAAATATAAGACTAACTAATAGAAAGGTCGAGCTAGCGTTAACACAACTATGAGGAGAGATTGTTGTATATTACGCTGTAGTAGCGATTTATATTTGTTTAATAGAAATTTTTTGGCGGCCTACCTTACCTAAATGACACACAGCCAATACATAATATTTTGGCAGTCATTTCTGGAATGGCGATATAAACTCCTCTGCTTCTTATTGTTTGTTATTACGATGAGAATTTCACGATCATTGTATTATGTGCAGTCTGTGTCGTCATCTTCTGGGAGATTTAGAAAATTCATCAATGAAAATAGTGTTGGCAAAGGCCTTACTCTCTACATTCAATTCACAGCCGTGTTTTAATCAAATTTATTGAAGAAAAGCGAATGAAAATAACGCAGAGAAAGAAATTATTAGACGGATGTTTTTGTGATTGTTTGGGGAGATATATATTTTTTTTCTTTTTCAGATGCGATGACTGCGTACTCATTGAACCGTAAACTTGATTTCGGAAATTCAAACAATAAATTCAGAATTATCACAATTCTTTAAAATATTTCCATTGAAATATTTTCTATTCATATTTTTAACGGTTTTCGGGGAAGGAAGTCTTTTCTTCGACTTAATTGTCGATTGTAGTTTTGATTCTAAATTGAGTTAAAGGAAGAGAACTCATAGTCACTAAAAATGGAGCCTGTGCTAGAACACTATTCTGACACAGTATCTTACATATGAAGAAGTTGATATCTTCTATAATTTTGTAGCAAAGACATAAACTCTATTTTGAGCAGAACATTGTTTTGGTTGTTGCATTAGCATTAGTTGCTGAATTGATATTTCAATCAAAGCTCCAGTTGTTGAATCCTGTGGTGTGCAGATAAAGATAACTGATTAATGGATTGTAAAGAAGTAAGAATCGTAACAGAGAATATTATCCTTTCCCTAACCCACTACATGACGAGCAGCAGAGTTTCTACAGCTTGCATAATATTTCAATACATAATCGAGATGAGCCTACGACTGCTCAAACGCATGAGCAAACATCCTCATAGCGACAGATCGATTCACTTGAGAGAATTCGGAAATGCTCGAACGAAGAAAGCGGTTTTCAAATGTTTAGACCCGTACGAAGAACAAAGATCTTCGAAAAAGGGTCTATTGCGTTTACCACGGAGTTTGTAACCAGTCGAATTTTGACCCGGGAGTAGGGGGCCATCGATCATGGTCCTTAGATACCGAAACTGCAAAAAAAAATTGTCCGTATGTCAAATTGTCAACACGATAACTCGAGTAAAACTTATTTTTGTTTGGAAGGTCTGGGCATGGCCGACAATTTATGGAAGAAACATTTTTGATCTTGAGCCCTTCGACTTAGCTAGGTCACTAAAAACGAGTGTCAGCTAGGGCCAAACGTGTTTTTGTACATGATTCGAGTTAATCTTTTCCGATTTTCAAAAACTTTTCTTTATTTGAAAGGTCTGGGTATGGCCGACAATTTATGGAAGAAACTTTTTGAATCTGAACGCCTGGACTCAGCCAGGGCTCTAAAACCGAGTCTCTCCAAGGGCCCTACCTGTGTTTTTTGTGCATAACTCAAGTAAATCTTTTCCGATTTTCAAAAAAAAATTTAGTCGAAAGGTCTGGGAATGCCTAAAAATTTATGGAATTTTTTTTTACTTTGGGTCGCTGGACCTAGCTAGAGCCTTAAAGAGGTGTCCCTACAGGGGCCCTACTTGTTTTTTACACATAAATCTAGTACATTCCATCCGATTTTCACGATTCTTTTTCTATTCGATAAGGAATCAACGCCTTAAGAGCATCAAAGAAAAAATTTGGGCCCGGGCCGAGCCTAAGATGGCCGCTTATGTAAGGGTGGATCGATCTAGGCAATTTATTTTGGAAAATTTAAATATTTTGAGAACTATAAGTGATAGAAGATTGATGTCAATGGCAAGCTTTTTTGTCTATGGAAGTATGGGTCAGAGGCAGAGCCTATTATTTGGGAACAAATTCCCAAAATTCACTAAACCTTCCGAAAATTTCCCAAAAATTCCCAAACTTTCCCAAAAAAAAATATAAAAAATTTCCAAATAATAATTTAATAGTAAACTTTATGATGAAGGCATCTCTTTCCGGACAAGTTGAAAATTCGAAATTTTGGATTGTCTGCTCAGCAAAATTTTTATTTTTAAATTTCAATCTCTATTAGGCTTTTGGCACTAATTTGTATTTTCTGTGAAGTGTGATGGCTGAGATATGCACTAGGGCTACCCTCGTAAAGGCCCTCCTAGCGCTCAACAAGAAAGGGGTAGAACAAATGTTTTTCGTATCGGATAATGTAACATAATAACAAGTGATTCTTAGTTGTGGGGTGGTCCACTCTCATTAGCACTACCCCCACCCCAATCACCGACTTGACCAAAAAACTTAAGTTTGTGCCGACCTAGGGCCCTAAGTAAAGGCCTCGGACACATACTTCCATAGACAAAAATGTTTCCCTCAATTTGCTCTGCAACATAGAAAAAAAATTTTTGGGTAGGGCCAACCGACCTGACGCCCACTTGAGACCAACAAGGCCCAAATTTGTTTTTGAATATGATTCGGTACTCGGTACCTCTCAAATAGAAAAAGAATCAACAAAATCAGTTAGGATTTACACAATTTATGTAAACAAACACGTTGGGCCCTAGTAGAAACTCAGTTTTAGGGTCCTGACTGAGTTGAAGTTGAAGGGTTTCTAATAAAAAAATTTTCTTCCATAAAATGTGAGATATTCCTTTCGATTAAAAAAAAGTTCTGAGAATCGGAAGAGATTTACTTAAGTTATGTACGAAAAACATGTAGAGCCCTAGCAGAGACTCCTTTTGGGTGCCCTAGCTAAGTCCAAGGGTCTAATCTCAAAAAAGTTTCTTCTACAAATTGTTTGGCTTTCATAGACGTGTCGATTAAAAAAATTTTGAAAATGGGAAAATATTAACTCGAGTTATGTACAAAAAACACGTAGGGCCCCAGCAGAGACTCGTTTTTAGTGCCCTAGCAAAGTCCAAGGACTCAAATCCAAAAAAGTTTCCTCCATAAATTGTCGGCCAAAAATTTACGAAAATCGGAAAAGCTTTTCTGGATTTATGTTCAAAAGACCAAAAACCACTTAAACGGCCCTGGCTCCATAAAAGACTTTCCCATTACCTTTCAGGGGAAAAAAATTTAAAAATCGCTTGAGTTTTACTCGAGTTATCATGTTGACGGACAGATATTTTTTAAATTGCTGATTCGCCATCTAAGGACCCTAACCGGATATGATTTTTGATAGCGAAAGGTTCGAAGAATTTAGTTCGCCCATATGGGAAACAAATAAATGTAGCCTCAAATTATCATTGTATCGTTGCACTATTTAACATTGAAAAGATTCATGAATTAATTGAACTGTTTTATGGGAGTGTAATCGCTATAAAGAAACTATTTGCTTGTACGCAACGCTTAACCTGAAATTACGTGGTTTCGATCCTTGGGAGGCTAATATGTATTTCAAATGCATGTCGATGTCGAGCTTCTCGAAACACCGATAACTAATAATATCTTCACGGACTTCGGCACTAGCTTTTGAAGGGTATCTGAATTTCTATTTCTCTCTTCTTTTTGGATGATATGCTCAAAAGAGGCATGCCGTAGAATGTTTTTTTCGCTTTAGATTTTAATTTCAATTTATACCTTCGTAGTACGCGACAGAACAATGGCTAACTATAAATACTATCGAATTAAATATAAACGATAGTTAAAATGTATTTTTAACCGTCCTCACAACTCTCTGTTCTACCTCATTTCTTTAATGAAATTATCATAAGATTTATTGACCAACAATAAGATGCGCGTCATGAATTTAATGCTCTTTCTAATTAAATGTATGTTTATGATTCAAATTTATTGAAATTTATAGCTCGTATTATTGTCACTGTACCATTCCACCCATCATAAACAATTGGAAAATGCATAACGTAAAAAATTATTTTCTGAAAATGTGAAATGTTGTTTTCACTTCAGTTATTTTGAATCATTTTTGAATTATAACTTTACCAGTTGGTACCGTGCCGTCTTAATTAAAGCGAATGTCTTATTTATCATCAAAAAGATTTGTTTAATTTGACTAATTTTTATTTACACAAATTTTTTGGTAAGTAAACTACCACTAATTCGAAGATGTAGTTTTTACACCATAAATTGTATGAAAGCAACATTTATTTCTACAAAAAGAAGGAAGAACTCTAATTCAATTTCAATTATGGTTTCTGTTTTGTGTGCGGTAGAATGTGTGTGCAAGTCAACTAGTAAAATTATGTTTGTGAAAGATTCAAAGAAAAATAATTTTTTCGCTGGTTTCCTCTCGCTACCAAGAAAGAAGTTTTTTGCGTAAATGTTGTAACGTCAGTCTCTTATTTACACAAAACGAGTTTCAATTCAGTTTCACATAAAGTCATTGGATGGAAAACTTTAAGTGAATCCTTTAGCGGATTTTGTAGTTGGCGTTCCGGTCACAAGACCGTAGAGTTTTATGAGCTTTTTATTCGTCTCTTCCTCTTACATACTGACTTACACTCTATATAAGCCATATACACTCTATATAGACATAGAAAAAAACTTTCAACTACCGTTTTGATCAAAAAATTCGTGACTTGACTGAATTTGGGCAAAACCGGTTGAAAACTTTTGAAGTTACGGTCGAAAAAGTGGTCAAAAACGAGGTTTTTTTGAAGTTTGGTGGAACTTTTTAACTTATATCTCAGTGAAATTAGAACGGAAATCGCTCTTCAAGGTTTTGAATGAAAGATGATCAGAAAATAACGAAAATTGAATAAGTGGAAATCTGTTGAGCGGTTCGGGCTGTAGTGTCCTTAGTGTGGGCCAAACTCACGCTACGCTGCCCTACACGATGTTTGGTGGTTTTTGGTGAATACTCCTTTGATAATAAGGTTTTTTTGTGCAGTGTTGCAGAGAATTTTTTGTCCATCAGAGGGCTCTCCTAAGTGCTCTCGGTCGGTTCTAAATTCGGCAATTTCCAGCTCAATTTAGTGTGACGTCATTGCATATACTTAATAGTTAAGACAACATTTACTTAGATACGTTCGACCCCTTTTGCAACATCGATTCTGTTTGCCACATCTTTTCTGATACGTCTTGCATATGTTTTTGATTTTCAAAAGGTATTACAGAGAATGTTTAAAAAATTGAGTTAATGTGTTAGAATCGAATGATCGTAACACTTTCATAATTTTTCTTCAGATGGAAAGTATAACGATTATTTTGAATCGGACTGTAATTATTGATTTACAAGTACAGTGTACTTAGTACACCACACCAAGCTTTAGCCCAAACTTTGCCATTCCCATGTATATCCTAAGTAGCTAGGTGAAATATACGCCTTTCGTGATCCCAAGCGTTTCCTCCGCAGAGGAAATAACAGCATAACGCGTGAATAACAAAATTAGAGAGATGTTCAATAAAAAGAACGGGAAAGGGTGGTGAAACATTTAACTGACTCATAAGTCAATAGATTTCGTAAAACATTTTCGTATCCCTCGGGCGAGTAAAATCTCGATGGATCGACCAAACAGCCTGTAAGATGGATTAAGGACGATAGTACGTCAATTTTTCTCCACTTTTCTTGCCACTTTCAACAGTGCAGAAGAATTTTCTAAATTCTAAAATCGGTTAGATGTCACATTGTTGACAAGGTTCACGATTTTTTCACGGTCGTCTTCTAACCTTCTACGACTACTCAATGATTGGTGACAATGTAGTTTCTACAACTTAATTGAAGCTTTTAGTGCGTGTATAGCGTGATATGTGATAATCGTAATATGTCAAACGACGAAACTTTGTTCAGCTTATGCATTTCATCATGGAATTTCGTATGTTTTGACATAAACTACGTGCACATGTGTTTCTAAGACTTTTATTCGATCTTGTTAATAAAATTAAAGAGAAGCGGTAAGTTATTGGCTCGTAGAAATGTATCACAACAAAAACCCTTTTTAATAGGGAAACGTGACGCAAGTCCTCGTCCCTTCTTCCAAAGCAACTGATATCAATTTGGGTGACGCTTGCAGCTTCGGAACGCACAAAATTCTTTTGAAATATTTTCACTTTTGATTAAAAAAATGAGTCACAAATGCCACGTCCCAATGTAATAATTTTTCTACGCTTTCAGCTTTCATACGCAGAAGTTTGATTTCCTGTACAAAAATACGCCATATATCCCATAAAGTCAAATTTTTGCATTGTGAAAGCTGAAAGAACAGAAAAACTATAACACTGGGGGTCCAGCATTTGTGACGTATTTTGTTAATCAAAAGTGAAAATATTTCAAAAGAATTTTGTGCGTTCCGAAGCTGCAAGCGTCACCCAAATTGATATCAGTTTTTTTGGAAGAAGGGACGAGGACTTGCGTCACGTTTCCCTTTTAAAAAGGGTTTTTGTTGTGATATCAGCTGTTTTGGAAGAAGGGACGAGGACTTGCGTCACGTTTTCCTTTTAAAAAGGGTTTTCGTTGTGATTGTAATGTTTTGCATTATTTTGAGCTGCCGCTGCCGCCGAACCGAAGCGCGGCGGCTGCTACTTCCATGGGCGAAAATGATCCACTCAACTTCTTCTACAACATATCAAAAGTTTTTTTGAGCCGCCGCTGCCGCCGAACCGAAGCGCGGCGGCTACTACTTCCATGGGCGAAAATGATCCCCTCAACTTTCTCTACAACATATCAAAAGTTTTTTTTTGAGTCCCCGCCTATTTTCCGCCATTTTGGCGGTTATCCTGATTCACTGCACACCCAACCCAACAACTTTCCCTTTGACACCAAACCTCTATCTCGAACACACAACAATTGCCTCATACAAAATGTGTTATCATACATACTACACACACAAACACATATGGGCTTTATATGGCGTCTTTTAAGAACCCTGGCGCCCAAACAAGGCCGGTACCCCCCTTTTTTAAAATATCGTATGGCGTAGAATGCCCACCCGAACGTCCCTGCAAAATTTCAAGAAAAGTTATCGAGCCGTTTTCGAGCACGAGCCAAAAAAGTCGGTTTTCATACAAATGGCTCTGGAACTAACTAACTAACTAACTAACTAACTAACTAACTAACTAACTAACTAACTAACTAACTAAGTAAGTAACTAACTAACTAACTAACTAACTAACTAACTAACTAACTAACTAACTAACTAATTAACGAACTAACTAACTAACTAACTAACTAACTAACTAACTAACTAACTAACTAACTAACTAACTAACTAAGGAACTAACGTAGGATGTTTCCATTAAGTTGGGCTTATATGAAGCAGCACATTTTGTATGGAAAATGACGATTTTCTAAAGGTCATATCTTCGGATCCACTGGACCGATTTTGATGAGTAAAATGTCCATTTCAATCAAAATTTTACAAGGAATCCAACGAACTAGGTTTCAGTGGGGTGCGACGCAAGGAAAAAAAGTCAAAACTTAGCTGTATATATGGTTCCGAAGTCTACGAAAAAAAATTTTCTGAATTTTTTGTTCGTATGGGGACTTGCGTCACAGGCGCATCGCTACCGCGCGCCCATGATCTTCACTTGTCATTCGCACACTAACCACAGTCAACACACCCATCAAGAACCCACATCGTGAAAGTTTCAAGACCCTTAAAATGTTTAGAAGATTATCACCATTTTAGCCAAGTAACTCGACTAAATATGGACCGATTTTTTAGATCTTTTTTCTAAAACATATGCAGGGGACCCGTACATATCAGAATAGATGTGGCAAACAGAATAGATGTTGCAAAAAGATTCGAACGTATCAAAGTAAATGTTGCCTTAACTCTGAAAGGTATGAAATTACGTCGACATTAAATTGGATTGGAAATTGCCGAAAGGGCAATTTTGAAGAACCCGCCCGAAGAAACGATGTAAAAGTCTCTCCAAAAATTCAAGCAACCGTCAAAATAAAAAAAGTAAAAACTTTTTTTTCAGACATATTTTCAAAAAATGTTATTTGTACTATTAGCGGCCATATTGCGAGGCATCACGACATGCGCCACACCTAAACCAATAACTTTGTCTTTGACACCGATCTTCCATCTCTTATAGTTTTCAAAATATTTGAATTTTTCCAAAATAAATTGCTTAGATCGATCCACCTCGATCGGCCCACATTTTTTCTTGGATGCTCTTAAGGCTTTCATTACATATCGAATAGAAAAAGAATCACGAAAATCGGATGGAATTTACTCGATTTATGTATAAAAACAAGTAGGGCCCTAGTGGGTCCACTTCTTTAGGGCCATAGTGGGTCCGCTTCTTTAGGACTCTAGCTAGGTCCAGCGACCCAAAGTAAAAAAAAAATCCATAAATTGTTGGGCATTCCCAGACTTTTCGATTGAATTTTTTTTTTTTGAAAATCGGAAAGATTTACTCGAGTTATGCATAAAAAACACGTAGGGCCCTTGTAGAGACTCAGTTTTAGAGTCCTGGCTGAGTCCAGGTGCTCAGATTCAAAAAAGTTTCTTCCATAAATTGCA
The DNA here is from genome assembly GCA_029228625.1 of Pseudolycoriella hygida. Taxonomy (NCBI): domain Eukaryota; kingdom Metazoa; phylum Arthropoda; class Insecta; order Diptera; family Sciaridae; genus Pseudolycoriella; species Pseudolycoriella hygida. Next base: position 124,057,608 of record CM055403.1, read on the forward strand.
GGGAATTGCTTTATCTTTTGATTAAAAAAAGTTTTGAAAATCGGAAAATATTTACTCGAGTTATCAAAAAAAGACCAAAAACTACTTAAACGGCCCTTCAATCCCAAAAAAGATTTTTCGATTACCTTTTAGGGAAAAAAAGTTTTTGAAACTCGGTTGAGTTTTACTCGAGTTATCTTGTTGACAGACGGACGGACGGACATTTTTTTATTGCTGATTCGTCATCTAAGGACCATAATCGGTGCTTCCCCCTACTCCCGGGTTGAAGTCCGAATGGTTGCAAACGTCGCGGTAAACGCAATAAACCCCTTTTCGAAGAACTTCGTTCTTCGTACGGGTCTAAACATATGTAGGGGACCCGTACGCATCAGAATAGATGTGCAAAAAGATTCGAACGTACCTAAGTAAATATAGCCTAAAATCTTAAGTCTGTGAAATTGCGTCGACATTAAATTGGATTCACTTTATGTTTCCCGTGGAATATATGTAAAATTGAACTTTCGAGTTTGTTGAAACGAGCGGATCGGAATGGTGTTTTTAGATACTTTAGGGATAACGCGACAAAAATTTTTTTTTTATTTAACAAACCAAGTATCCAATTATTTAAAAATATATTGGATTGGAAATTGCCGAAAGGACAATATCGAAAAACCCGTCCGAAGAAACGGCGTAAAAAACATCTCCAATCCTTAAAAAAGGCCGAAAAAAATGGAAAAAATTTGTAAAAAAAAAATTACACTAGGCCCGATCTTAGAACCGACATAGACCAATTAGGAGAGGCCTATGATCCATACTTCCACGAAGAAAAAAGTTCGCCACTTCTTCGCTTCATTAAAGAAATATTCACAAAAAACCACCAAATATGGTGTAGGATCGCGTAATTGACCCCCTACTCCCAGGTCGAGATTGGAGTGGTGACAAACGTCGTGGTACACGCATAATACACCTTTACGAAGAACTTACTCGATCGAGTACGATGATTAACGGAGGGTGACGGTTTAACAGAAGACGGATAATCGAGTTTCTACTGATATGTAAAATTGAAACAATTGTCGCGACGGTTTGGGACTGAAGTTTCATGCTGGATACAAATCTGAATCACTTAATGTTTTGAGTGTTTTTACAGGCTGGGACAGTGCCTATTTTTCGGAAACGTTGTTTTCCAAGTTTACCAAATATTTCCGAAGTTTTCGATTAATTTGTTTGTGTCCTACAATTTATTATTTTATTTATCTAATTTCTCACATTTTTCGAATTTTAAAATTTTTGGAAACTTGGGAAACTTTTGGTACAAGGTTTCCGAAAAATAGGACTGGGCTGGGGAATTAACAAACTTCTATAATTTATAACAAAAATTATCTCCTCTTGAAATGTTGGTCTAACTTTGGAAACAGTCTAAAAGATGCGACGACTACTATCGCAGGGCACATAATATAAACACGGATAATCCTCTTGTACTGAGAAAACATTTTTGAAAAAGGCCTTACCTTCGTAGAAAATTCAAAAAAAAAAATCCTTCAAATTTACAATAAGAAAGAAAATCATTAAAAATCCTTCAAAAACAGTAAATAATCCTTGGATAAGGATTATAATATACGATATACGATAATCTGCCCCTCGATTGCAGAACAAGTCGTTAGCAATTGACGTCATACAAATTAGACCGGAACTAAGGGGAAAAGGGGTTGGTTAAGCGAACAGTTGTACAGTAGATTTGTTTTTAAAATGGTATGAAATAAGACTCGGAAATTTTAAATTGTAAGACTAAAAACATACGTTAGATTTGTTGTTTGCTCGACTAAAATTTAACTGAATGATCAAATCTCACAATTCAAAGCAATAATTTTAACGGGCGGCATTTTCGATTCACTTTGGAACATTTCTTTGCTAGAAAGATCCTAAATCTGCTGTTTTTGTTTAAAGCACCTTAGATTCAACTCAAACTTTTACTCGGGATTAACAAATTGCGGTTAATAATGTAGGTCTGCCCATCGGATTTTTTCAGAAGAAAGAATGGGTGAGGTTGCTCGAAAGACGCCATCTTTTATGGGGGCGTTCAAAGCTACTAAATTCTTTTACGACGTCATAAAGGAGTAACACCTTTCATTTATTTTGAAGTCTTTGATGAGTAACACCTTTCATTTATTTGGAAGAAATTCGTTGAGCAAAAGAAACCTCTGGCTTGCAGTTAGAGGGAATATTAACCGTTGATTGAAGGATAAACAATTTTTCTGTTCGGCTTACCTTTTTCTAAGAAAAATATGCTTTCCAATTGCGGATGTAATCGTGAAAATATTATGTTGCTTTGCTCAAAAACGTGAACTTCCACTCAGTTAATTTTAGTAATTTAGTTTACTTAAATATAATGTTCAGTTTTACTACGTTTAGCGTTGAATGCGATTATATAATTCATGTCATTTTTAACGCACTAACTTTTTAGAATAATTACTTCAATGTGTATGTCTTCATTACAACTTCACTACCACTTCACTCTGTTAACAAGCCGTTATTTTAAATTTAAATTTCGTTGTTTTTTTTTAAATTATTTTTATTTAATTTACTTGGATCGGATATTATTATTAATTATTTGATTAACTCTTTTAATTTTTATATTTTACGTATTTGAATTCCTCATGCCATAACGCATTAACCAACGAATGGGAAAATATGCATTTCCAACTTACGTATCGTCTCTTGTGAGCGTATGACTGAAGTGGTTGATTACTTCAAAGGCATATGATGATCTGCGACTGAATTTACACATTTTCTGTTTTGGAATCACTTCCAATTTTTAAGAAATAAAACGAACATAGGTGTATCGTCTGAGGTCAGTTCAATGCCAAAGGAATTTTGTCTTAGGGCCAGCACTTATATACACCAAAGAACACAGTGATTTTCAAAAAAAATAGTTGGGCATAAGCCAGTTGGACAGCATCACCACAACTTAACGAAAATTTCTTCTTTGGATGAAGTAGACAACTCGGAGACGGCATATGTTTAAAGCCAGGATGGACAAAAAAGTTTTTCTGCTTCGTCTTTTTTTATTTAATTTTTATTTTTTGGCTAACGGTTTTACTTATGTGTAATAATATAAAGAAGAGTACGTCATCTCGTTGCCCGAAGGCAACGATTGGCGCGTGTTCCACCAGAAGCGGCACAACACTGCACTGGCAAACAATTCGCAAACACTGGCTCCACTCCAAAATCTCTGCATCGTTGTTGTCGTCTATACACATTCATAGTGTAACCGTTTTCCTTCCTTCTATTCTCGCAATATTGTGTGTGTTTGTCGAGAGCGGGGGAAAAATTTTCTCTGATTGTATGCAACGGGAGCTACAATAAGAATTTAGTTGTTGAGGAAAATGTGTATTTGATGAAAATCTGTAATAAACGCGCAATAACGAATCAGCTACACATTTGAGTATAGACGATCAGTCGAAAATCTTTTGGAAGAGTAAACGTGACGCAGGTCCCTTTTCTACGTCTAGTGAACATAGTGTGCAACAAATAAGAATTCCAATAAAAATAAACAACAAAAACACAAAATATTTTTTGCCTCTGAACAGAACTAGCCTAAAAAGGCTCGCAATCGTGTAAGTGATAACGGGGGGCACTTACACGATTGCGAATCATATCGCAGAAATACAAAAATGAGGATAGTTTGACAGCAGCCGATTTCGCATCAACTCTAGCTGCTGCAAAACTCTGTCCTATATTTCGATTAAGTAAATCATGCACGTTCATCTCAATATGGTGCAAAAGGAGGTTAAAAATTTGCCTATTTCTCCTAAAAATTAAGCAAGAACTCTTCAGAAGTCTCAAATTCGAATCTAAAAATTTTCTTTTGCAGTTGTAAGAGTTTCATTGGACGAAAAAAGTACATAGTGTGAATGATGATGTCCCTTGAAGGGATCGCACATAAAATATAGAAATATCACCACTATGGCTTTTCGGATCTGTTAAATTTATCAGTTTGGGACGATCGTATACGTGATCTTGATCATTTGTTTGCTTCCCGGTCATCATTTAAATCATAGCAACCTTCCTGTCGTCGTTAGGAATCTGTCCAGGGTGGCAGGTCCCAATGCAGCAACCTCTAAAGGTTGTACCACTTAGTCTCCCAGAACTCTTTGCCTCAATTGAAGGAACCTAGGGCAATCACATATCAAGTGTATGCCAGTCTCCTTCTACAGTTCACAGAGACATCTGGGAGCTCACAATGTGCGGTGGTCGCTCATACCCCCCTCCTTATTCGATTCCGGTCCATACCGAGCAAGTTTTTGGCTCAATTCTCATTGGGTTTCGAGAAAAAGCGCTTCCAGCGTTCCGCGTGTTTCCGTTCCACTCAGTTCTTTAGCGCCCTAATGCAAAGCGATTGCGGTACCGGTTCAAGTCCACTCGTCAGAGTTGTAGAGTCTGTTTTTGCAAGCTCATCTGCTCTCTCACCCAGATCAGACTGATCCAATTGTTCAGACACATTAGGTTCAGGTAATCTTTACACTCTTTCACAAGCCTGGAAGTCGTGATTTGTGGCACGAGTGTCCTAATCGCTTCCTTACTGTTAAAACATACAAGGAACACAAGGTAGAACTTCGTCAGCCCCCATTGACGCTAGAAAGATTTCTGCCTGTGGACGTTAGCCAATCCACCCAGATGGAAACATTTGCCCACTCCCGTCTCTGGAGCGTACAATTCGGGTCCTGCTCCCTCTAAAGTCTTAGATCCATTGGTGAATCTGACCATACGACTTCTGGGCAGATAAGTAGGCCAGCCCTCCCTGGCCAGATACTTAGCGTTAAATCGCCTCGTGAAGTTGATTACCGGTCTCATCCTATCCTTAGGTCTGGTCTGAAGCCACGTAGTATATTTTGCCATGTCCGGTGCTTATGTACAGATGGCACATTCAGCAGTGTCTCCATTGCTGCGGTGACTGTGGTTTTCATAGTTCCATTAATGCAAATGCATACTAGCCTATGAATTTCACTCAAGTTTTTCCTGGACTTCTCGACGTTGAGCCCCGGCCACCACACAACCGAGCCGTGGCACATCACACACCGTAAATATCGACAGAACGAAACCAACAAAAAATACATAAGTTAGGCATAAGATGTTGTTATAGAAAATTAAGAATGTTAGATATTAGATAACAAAAATATGTGAACCATACGATAAAAAAAGTTGGATGTTACTTCAAAACGGTTTTTGGTAAATGAATTTTTGTATTATACATGGAAGTGCTCATTTCATTGGACCCGTACGAAGTACAAAACGGTTTACTACGGTTTACTACAAACAACTTTATTGTAACATGGCGTAGATCGAGCTGAGAGGTGGGGGGATACGTTTATTATCGTCTAGTGATGACGAATCAGCAATAAACAAAATGTCCTTCCGTCTCCACTTTTTTTTTCAAACGGCTCAACCGATCACCCCTGAAAGTCAGAGCCTATTTTTGGGAACTTTCCTGAAAATTCCCGAAAATTTCCGAAATTAATTTTTTTGAACTTTTCTTGTAAAGAAATTTTCGGGAATTGAAATTATAGCAAATTCCAAAAAATTATTTTCGGAAATTTCACAGAATTTTCGGAAATTTTTAGGAATTTTCAGGAATTTAATTCCCAAAAATAGGCCCTGCTGAATGGTACATGACTCCCATAATTCAAGTTCGAAGATACGCAAAATCGGTCAAGTAGTTCCGAAGATATGGTCGAAAAAGTGGAGGCCGGACATAGATTTTCGAGCGTCGGTGAAACTTTTTCGCAAATATGTCGGCAAGTAGAGCACGGAAATTCTTCAAATTAAAGCATTTGATCTCAGAAAACTGAAGAAAAAGTTTTTGTGTTAATTGGGTCAGTGGTCTGGGCACAGGGACCAATGGAATGGACGAAATTGAGTTTCTTGGCCATATACAAAAGCAGATGCTTTTTCGTCTACATTTGCTCAACTATGAATTATGGAGATTTACTGTCAAAGGCGAAGTTGTGGAGAATAAAATTTTAAGGAACATGTGTTTCAGGGTTTTAAGGAAAAATGACTCAACGCTGGAATATGGCCACATCTCCAATTGGGAGGGATGACGCATATCTCTAGAACTGTGGCAGTTAGAAATCTGCTTCTTAAGGCATTATATTTTAGAGAAAATAGTTTCAGGATTTCTTGGAGAAACTACGTTGGTCCTCTTCGTGATATGTTGCAGAGGATAGCATTCAGGCCATCAAAATCAATGGTCTCAGACGTACTTCCACAGGGCTTTTGACATTACCTTGGGTAATTTCTGTGGATCTTTGAAATTCTTTTAGTCATAAAAGAGCACAAAACATTGTATTGTTTGCTCATTTCTATATTTAGATACGTTCGAGTCTTTTTGCAACATCTATTCTGATACCTACGGGTCTTTGGTTATGTTATTTATTTCGGAATTTGCAACGAAAATAAGGCGAAGGTGCAACTAAAACATCAGATGAGGCTGACCTCGACCTGAATCTGCCATGAATTATCAGTTTTTGAACTGACCTAAATAAACCTGTCACTCGTGTAAAGAAAAACTTGTTTTCGGATGGTTCTGACCAGTTCTGACCAAGTCTATTGACATGTCTGGTAGAATACAATAAGTCACAGGAAAGGTGTATCAAATTTTCTTTAAAAAAGTTTAATTTTGTAAAAAGAGATTTGCATTTTTGAAATATGCTGCGAACTTGCGTCACGGGAAAATTACCACCATGCGCCCATCGTTTTGTTTGTTGGCCATGCTACAGTCCGATTGCTCTGTGTATAAAACTACATGTACGGTGTGCTGTGCATGCATGTGGATATATGCATGCCACGCTTACAATAGTTGAAACGAAAAAGATGCAACTCTTAAAATAAGTTCACGTCACCATTGCCGTAAGTATACCTACGTTGAATACAAGATGAAATAGAAAACAAAAAGAAATTTTCACAATTGTAACAACGTGATACGGGAGGATGTAGTTTATCTGATTTTGAAAATATTTTGTCGAATTCATTTAAAATTCATTTTGAAAGTTTTTTCTTGTCCAACTGACGTGTCGGTTACAAGAAAAACGTTGAACTCGGCACATTTAAAATAATAAGAGCAATTGCAGACATCAAGTCTACCGCATTTCTTTCAACATTTAAACTTTGAAGATATTGACACAATCGGTTCACACAATAAATGTTGTGTTTAGATCGATAATATTTCAAAGTTTCTTACAACGGCATAGCAACAAAAAAAATGCAAAACTATTTTATAAATGGGAAATATTTCGGTCTTTCAGCGGGACACTAAAAATTCAATATGCAAAAATTCACTCACGTACGAATTCGTAAGAATCACAATGAAACGTTATTGAACTAAGAAAATGTAGGAGGGCTCTGCATTTATTCAAATAAATCATTCGGACAGAATTTGACTTTTGTGTCGCCCAATAAATATAAGTAAATAGAATCGATTTCGTTAGCAATTTGTCATACGTTTTTGTGATTGTTATATTGAATCATTTTCTGTATGATCGCATATGTAATTTGAAATACCATTTGATGATTGAGGCCACTGAAGCACTAACGATTGGGACTCATACCACCGATAACTCCTACTGTGTCCTATTAGTCTATGCCGCCAAATATCTATAATTTTGACTAATTTTTAGTTGATAAAGCGACTGGCGCGACGCTTTTTCTAAAATTATAAAACGCGAATTGATACGCCGATACGTACTGATACCCCACGTCTGTATGATGAATTCATTCATCCATCCGTTTATATGCCTTGTTCAATATTTTTCTGCATACCCCACGCGGCAAATTACTATTAAATGTATTTTATCCCCTACGGAAATCACATTTATGTTCTTTTTCACAAAATAGGTAGTGAAGAAAAGCTACGTCTTTCATGTCAGCATAAAATATCCATAAACAAAACCATGTTTCCAGTTATGCACACCGTATCCATGCCTATGACACAGCTAGAGGTGTCCGGACACGCCCGATTTTTCGGCCCGTTCACAAGCCCGCTCGCCCCGTACCGGTCACGGGCATCTTCATTTGGAGAACGGGCGGGCACGGGCTGCCCGTTTTCAAAATCGAACGGGCACGAGTGGGTACAGGCATCTTTTTTCGAAAACGGGCGGGCACGGGCTGCCCGTTTTCTAAATCGAACGGGCACGGGCGGGCACAGGCAGGCGAAAAGTGATGCCCGCACACCTCTAGTCACAGTATACAATTTTGGTTGAAAGTTGAAGAGCTGCATCAGAGCTATTTGTTTTTGCACTTCCCGGAAACCCCGACTTTTGCCACAGGCAAATAGGACCGCTCCTTCTTTTGTTGATTCCTCTCTCTCTTTCGAACGGACTCGTTGATGTTTAGAACATCAAAATTCTGAATGAATTGTCGTCAGACCACATACCAGTAGTTATTCTGTTACAGAACACGAAACAATTTCAACCAGTCAAATTTAACAGACGTTGTTATGCTAAAGCTAACTGGCAGCGTTTCAGGAACTACACTTTTAGAATTGAAAGGGATGACCCATTTCTCTTGAAAACAAGAAAGGTAAAATAGTTCACTTTTTAGTAGAAAGGATCTTTTTGGACCAATTATTAATGATAATGTCCTGATTCCAAAACGATTAACAGACCTTAAATAATCCGCTCTTTTTAGGCCACGCCTCCTTTTAAAGTTCGGAATGTAGAAGAAGGTTCAATGAATTATGGTTCAGTCTCTGTTGAAGGTAGGACCTTCATATCGGGCTCAAAAGAAGAGAAAAGTTCAAAGTGTTTTTGTGCGAAAATGTTTTTTGGGGAATTTTCCATTTTCATACGGAATTTTACGAGTTTTCCTTCGAATTCGTTGAAAAGTTAAATTTGAAAGGTGAATAACTTTTAAACAAAAATTTTTTCGCAAAAACTTGAAGCACTATTTTCCCCCACCGTGTAAAAGAATCAATTGGTTTTTTTGCTAGTTACTTCAGTATTATAAGTGCCATACAGGGTTGTATTCGCTAACCAATTATTTCAGCGGAGCTAACGCTAACGCTAATTGGAAAAAATATCGACGGCGGACGCTAATGTTCGCTAATTGTAACTAATTTAAAACTAATTTAAAGAAAATATTTCCTTTAATTTCTTCATCACAAGAAGTTCAACACTTACCAACTAACTAAATCGCTTGTGTCACGTCAACACATTAATATCGCTTGTGCGAGATAGCACTGATTAGATGGATTCCACACAAGACAGGGAGACTTTCTATGGAGAGAGTCGCTCAATAAATTATTTGAACATATTTGTTTGCCAGAGTTTCTTTACAATAACTCTCACATATTAACATAAATGGTGACGTCACATTTCTCCGCCTGGAAATAACGACCGGTGTGTAAATAACGCCAGGGGTGTAAATAACACCCGCACTCCTGGCGATAAAAACGCTCGGGGCGTTAATAACACCCTCACTCCGGGCGCTAACAACCCGCACCTCCGGCGATAATAACGCCCGGGACGGTAATAACACCCGCACTCCCGGCGCTAATAACACCCGGGGCGTTATTAACTTCCGCACGCCGAGCGTTAATAACACCCAGCTACATAGTTTGCTACATGCTTATGATTGAGCCTGAAGCGTTAATTTAAAGACGGAAAATTTTCCTCTCCTTCAACTCCTTCTTCTGACATTCTGTATAAGGAAAATGCTTATCTCAATCAATCCCTTCCAGCGACGTTCTGTATAAGGAAAATGTTCCTCTTACTCAACTCCTTCTAATCAAATTCTGTATAAGGAAAATGTTCCTCTTAGTCAACTCTTTCTACTGACATTCCGTATAAGGAAAATATTCCGCTTAGTCAACTCCTTCTAGTTACATTCTCTGTAAAGATAGTTCAAATGTCATTTTGTGGCGTTCATCTAACTACGTAGCTGGGCGTTATAACCGCCCGGCGTGTGGACGGTAATAACACTCCGGGCGTTATTAGCGCCCGGAGTGCTGGTGTTATTAACTTTCCGGGTGTTATTAGCGCCCCGGGGGTTATTTGCGGAGGAGAAATGTCCTGCCACAAATATAAATATCATTTGTGAGCAACTAATTATTTGAATGAAATTAAATTTTATCAATTTTCGATGCTTCACAAAATAAAACTTATTGTATACAACGACCGCCATTTTAGGTACAATGAAATACTCAACGACTTTAAACAAAAATGTTAATAAAAGAGACTCTCTCCAGAAACGCCTTAAACGAAAATATTCTGATAAATTTTAATATTTTAGCGATTAGCGAATAGCGGAATTTAGTGTCGCAAATTCCGGTTTTAGCAAAACGCTAGACGCCATTAGCGGACTATATTAGATTTTAGCTTCGCTATTAGCGACGCTAATACAACCCTGGTGCCATAGTCATAAAACTTTTAATGTAAGATTGGAGAAACAGTTGCCATAAGTCTTGTGGTGAATACAACACCCACCGACAACCACCCACTACCAAATTCTCAAATTCGAGTCTTTTCGCATTAGTCTAAAGGTGGAGAACCAAAACTTGTTCATCTCGTAGAACCAATCTGATAACTGGAAGTTGTTATGCATACGAATCTTGAAGTTTTTGGAAGGGGAGCACAAAAAACGCGTCCTTACCTCTCCCCGCCCCGCCCCTTTGAAGGTACAATGCAGAGATATCTTCCACGAATTACTGAGAGAGAACGACGGGACGTAAAAACTCAATAATAAGGACTCAAGGAAAAGTTAATCGACCGAAGCTGTATTCAAATTTTCGAATTTCTAATTTTCACAGCCATTTTCCAAGTTTTCTTCGAAGTAAGATTCAAAATTCTATCACATCGTTAAAATAACTTCCTGTCTTAACAGAATTTCCTGTTTCCTTTTCTGTAGTGTCTAAGTTTTGAAGTTTTTCATTGCTCCGATTGGGTACCGAGACAAAAGTAACTTATTGGGAGTGTTTCAAAGACCGACCCCGTCTAATGTTTGTAATGTTTCTTAGTAACTAGCGAAAAACCCAATTGATTCTTTTACACGATGGGGGAAAATTGCGCTTAGCTTCCGCACTATTGAAGAAAAAAATACACATTCTTCGGAAGATTTGTCTAGAAATAAATGAAGAACAATGCGTAGAAGAAAGTTTTTGCGAAAAAATGTTTGTTTAAAAGTTATTTACCTTTCAAATTTAACTTTTCAATGAATTCGAAGGAAAACTCGGAAAATTCCGTATGAAAATGGAAAATTCCGAAAAAATATTTTCGCACAAAAAAACTTTGAACTTTTCTCTACCTTTTGAGCCCGATTTGAAGGTTCGTCCTTCAACAGAGACTGAGCAATAATTCGAGACTGAATCTTTTTCTACATTCCAAACTTTAAAAGGGGGCATGGCCTAAAAAGACCGGATTATTTAAGGTCTGTCAATCGTTTTGGAATCAGAACATTATCATTATTAGCTGGTCCAAAAAGATCCTTTCTACTAAAAAGTGAACTGTTTTACCTTCCTTGTTTTAAAGGACCCCTACTAATATGAACTTTTAGATCTTTGACGTGACCTCACTTCAAGTGACCTATGTCCTAAACGCGTTGTCCGATTTGTGTCATTCTCTATAATTTCTCCGAAGAGCGTTTTAGCGAATTTCGATCGGTATCAAGGGTTTTTGTAACTTTAAAAAAAATTTTGACTTTGACCGTAATTTCCGCCATGTTGGATTACGATATCAACACACAAAATATCACTAAAAAAACTTTGAACCTATCTCTTAAACTTTGACTTTGGATCCAAGTTTATATCTCATTCCGTTGGGTCGTGAAAATTCATAGAAAAAAAAATAACATAATGGTCGCTCACGAGCGAATAGTTGAGGCGCCGTCGATGACCCCGAAGATTTTGGAGTCAGGAATGGATACATAACAACATATTATCATACGAACGTTTCTACTAAAATTTGCACGATTTTTTGCCTTATCGGATACGCTATTTAGTTAAAGACCATTCATAAATCACGTAATGTGCAAGTGCATTCATTCATCCGAGTGCATTTAGTACTTTTACCAGTACAAAATCGCCAGGAGTTATGAAAATCGTGAAAAATGTTACCTAATACGACTTTTATAATATTGACGAAAATTTCCTGGGGTTTCTTCCACATTATAAACAAATATTGAAAGGCGCGTAACACCGTCCAATTTCCAATTTTTAGCTTCTAAGGTGAGACGAATGAAATATCTATTTTGTGAATTGCACCACATTTTTTTAAATATTTATCGACCACGCTTTCAGTTCTCAAACAACCATCTTCAAGGTATTTTACTCGACTAAAATTTCTAAGTTTCTAAGACATTCATTCGGTTCATGATAACAATCATTTCGTCAATTACAGTTTCTTCCCGACGAATATAAAATTTCCAAAGTAAAACACTAAAATAAGGACAAGATTTCAATTCAAAATTCAAATTCCCTTTATTGGGCCGTTCATAAATTACGTAACGCTAAAATTGGCATTTTTTAGACCCCCTCCCCCCTCCCCCTGTAACGGCGTCGCTAATAGCGAAGCTAAAATCTAATATAGTCCGCTAATAGCGTCTAGCGTTTCGCTAAAACCGGAATTTGCGACACTAAATTCCGCTATTCGCTAATCGCTAAAATATTAAAATTTATCACAATATTTTCGTTTTAGGCGCTTCTGTTGAGAGAGTCTCTTTTATTAACTTTTTTGTCTAAAGTCGTTGAGTATTTCATTGTACCTAAAATGGCGGTCGTTGTATACAATAAGTTTTATTTTGTGAAGCATCGAAAATTGATAAAATTTAATTTCATTCAAATAATTAGTTGCTCACAAATGATATTTATGTTTGTGGCAGGACATTTCTCCTCCGGAAATAACCCCCGAGGCGCTAATAACACCCGGAAAGTTAATAACACCAGCACTTCGGGCGCTAATAACGCCGTCCACACGCCGGGCGGTTATAACGCCCAGCTACGTAGTTGGATAAACGCCACAAAATGGCATTTGAACTATCTTTACAGAGAATGTAACTAGAAGGAGTTGACTAAGAGGAACATTTTCCTTATACAGAATTTGATTAGAAGGAGTTGAGTAAGAGGAACATTTTCCTTATACAGAACGTCGCTGGAAGGGATTGATTAAGATAAGCATTTTCCTTATACAGAATGTCAGAAGAAGGAGTTGAAGGAGAGGAAAATTTTCCGTCTTTAAATTAACGCTTCAGGCTCAATCATAAGCATGTAGCAAAGTATGTAGCTGGGTGTTATAACGCTAGCGTAACGCAAGGCCCCGACCCCCCCCCCCCCCCTCCAGGTTGTTACGTAACGCAACCAATGAGAAAAAAATGTCGAAAATAGTGGTTCTAAATATTTCGAGCAGATTCTAACAGCAGAACAACAAGCTACAAAATTTGGTTTGCTGAAACGTGCCGTGTTTAATGCACGAACAACTAACAGAATAATTTTCTAAAAGTTTCAAAAACCCCAGATTTTTCTAAATTTTTGGTCTATATTTTGGTCTCTAATTTTGAGGTCTATAGATTCGTGCAACTGTCGGAACAACATCTCAACTGTTTTCACATTTTTTTATTACTTCTAAAAACACAATTTCTCGAACGGACATAGGATGTGACATGTGACATAAGTCAAATCGGAATTTACATAATGGAAAATACGATTTACTAATTTTTAATCGACTAAAAGAAATCTGTTGTGTTACGTAACGCTCTAGGGGGGGGGAGGGGCTCGTGCCTAGCGTGACAGTTTGTGACAGGGGAAGGGGGGGGGGGGGGACGACAGTAGCGTTACGTAACACAACAGATTTCTGAACGGCCCCTATGTCTATTAGATTACTTCGCTTCTATGCTGCTCGTCATGCTTGTCGGTATATCGATAAGGAAAACAACTTTTTCCAGAATTTTTTTTATAAAGTAACTCAAAAGTGTGTAGTTTTTAGGGTGAGAGGTGAGAGGAGTACACTTTCAGATTGATCAAAGATTGCAAAGATAAGCCAGAGGAATTGGATATAAATTTTCGATCCGAAATATGGAATTATTTCGTTTGTTGCTGGGCCATGGGATTAAAGTTAAAGACACGTTACTACATTCCATTAGTGAGTGGAAGCAGTCGAAACATTATCATAGGAAGAAGAAAATCACGACCTATGAACACCGTATGTAAGTGATGAATGTAAATTTATGTTTGCTAAACTTGTCATTGAATAACTAAAATTCAATATGGTCGTGGGAAGTTGTCCACAGGTCTTCATCTGCATCTACTCCAAATGTTAGCTACACGTCGTAACAATATTATGAAGTAATCTAAATATTATGAACCATGCCTCATGATGTAATTTATGTATGAATGCAAACTGCGAAATAAAACCATACCGCAACTGAACCATGCTAACGGAAAATAGCTGAAATTCTCAATCAAATTCCTTGATTTTAAATATGTTACGATTGGATTGGACATAAACATAAACTAAAGTGTTCTCTTTGAAGGAGTTTCAAACGAAACCTAGGTCAGTATTCACCACGACATTTGTAACCTTTCGAATGTCGGCCCAGGAATTGATGGATTTTTGTCCGTCTGTCTATCTATTAACACGATTTGAATTTTTTTTCTTCTACACAGACACTTTCGGTTTGGTTTTTCTTTTGGTTATTTCCGAAGGGATTAAATAAAACATTGTAATGGGTATATGAAAGTAGCGATAGAGTGTTGCCAAAGAAGTTAATTTGGGCTTGTATGTCATTGCTTTTACCAATGGCAAATCACCGATGACAAATCACCGATGAAAAATCACCGATGAGAAATCACCGGGGAAAAATCATTGATGACAAATCATAGATGACTAATCATCGATGACAAATCATAGATGACAGATCATCGACGACAAATCATCGACGACAAATTATCGACGACGAATCATCGACGACAAATCATCGACGACAAATCATCGATGGTAAATTACCGATGACAAACCATCGATGACAAATCACCGATGACAAATCGTCGGCTACAAATCATCGATGAAGTGCGCACAGACGAAAGGTCGGATGGACAGGAAGGGTGAAAACATAAATTGGCTACCGCTACTTAATAAGTTACCCTTATCATTTATCAGTAATTTTATCATTCTATAATAATTCACGATGCGAAATTATTCTGAGACTTTTTCCCATTACTCGCCACAATTAACTCCAAACTACTTCGCCGATATTCCTTACGACATTTTATAATTTCTTTTGCTTTTTCGGACTCATGTTCGTACTATGTGAAATAAATACCATGTGCAGATTAATGCGTTCGTCAGCTATCATTTGTTATCAAAAAAAGTGTACAAACAAACAAGAGGTGTACCTTTCGGCTTAAATCCATGGTATCCACGTAAGCAGTGATGGATTTACTCTGCTGTTGGCATGTTTTTTTCATTTCTTTGGTTCTAAGTCTACACTTAAGGCCTTCACAAGTATCTTAAGGTTCAATTTTTTCTTGGTGAGATTTGCATCCATTTTCTACCGATATAACTTTTAGGTCGTATGACTGACATCATGACATTCTTTCTTATTTACACGCTCGTATAAGAATGTTTGACAAAATTGTTAAGAGTACAGTTTTATTCATTTTGGGTAAATGCTAGTCATCGTTTATAGATACAAAATTATGTCGATTCGACCGTTCGTTCGTCTGTAAATAAAATTGCTCAAGTAAATCCGATGAATCCGCACAATCAACTTCAATACTGTGGCTG
This sequence comes from Pseudolycoriella hygida, assembly GCA_029228625.1. NCBI lineage: Eukaryota > Metazoa > Arthropoda > Insecta > Diptera > Sciaridae > Pseudolycoriella > Pseudolycoriella hygida. Next base: position 124,073,354 of record CM055403.1, read on the forward strand.
TATGTACCGGCTGCTAGGAATTTCGCGCCAATACGGCGCGATGTTCTTACATTAGATGTGGAACTTCGCGCCAGCGTCATTCACAATATGACATTACGTATAAGGAAGATTGTGAATCGCACTGGCGCGAACTTCCCCGTTATCGTATGTACTCACAATCATTATTGCCACACATAAAATAGAAGAAAGCCGCCAATATTATTCAGCCCGCAGATTCACTTTGCGTTCGAGACTATTCTTCATTTTGCTCTATTTCTTTTCCTTCTACTTTATCAGTTTGATTGTTCCGATCTAGCTTGAGTTTGTAGTCAATATACGTGACATAATGTTGGGCACTGGAATTCATCAAATTCCCAGACTTAACTTTACATAATTGTAAATCATAAATCATACAAAGTACTCCAATAGAGCCTAGTAAGGGACTCCGTGAAGGAGATATAAGCGATTAGCTCTAGTCAAAGACACTGTTTCGTCGATCAGAGAATTCCTCAGTTTCTACTCGTCAGTCAATGGCTAAGACTAAAGGAAATTGGGCCCCTGATCGTGCCACTGATACAATAAAACGCAGTGCAAGTCAAATAAACGGCGTTGGAAAATTTTTAGAATTCCGCAAGAGAATTTGAATAGAATTTCTGTCAAGCAGCGATCAGTAAAATTAAATCAATAATTTAATCAATAATTTAAGGAGAAATGAAACTACTCACCGTACAAATACTAAATTGCATCGAAACAAAATTTATGTTTAAATAAATTTATTTATTCGCTGTCCCATATGGAAAGACGTCAATACGTGTAAATTTCCCCCATGTAATGCGGTCTATTACATGTAGGGTTCTTTCGATATTTGTGTCCACATGTAATAGCATTGTGTCCACATGTAATAACATTGCGTCCTATCCGCATAACTCATTACATACAGCAAATGTCATTATCACCGTTTTAGTAACAACATTACAGTCGAAACGGTTGAAACCGTCGAATGTACGAATGATGTGAGTAGGTGTTCGAAAATATGACAGTCAAGATGTGTACTTTCGTTTTGATCTATTCTTCAAGCAAATTCGAGAAAAAATTAAATTTTAATTGTGTAGTTGTGGTTTTTTTGTTTGATGGTGGGTAAATACACATTTATTGACAAGTTCTTTCCATATGGAACAGCGAATAAAACAGCATACGTTCCATGCTGTGAAAATAGTTCATTAATTCGAGATCAATTTTGTGATTTCGGGAACACACTCGTGAATTTTCGAGCAACTCGCTTCGGAAACTGTTTTTGTCGCGGGTACTCTACCTTTGTCAAAAACAGTTTCCAAAGCTTGTTGCTCGAAAACTCATGTAACGAATTATTTTCACTGCATAGAACGTAATCTACTATTAATATCAGACCACTGAAGAAAACACAAATAAACTGAATATCAGACCACTGAGGAAAAACACGAAAATAATATTGATGGTGACGTGACATTTCTCCGCCGCAAATAACGCCCGGGGCGTTATTAACACCCGGGCGCTAATAACGCCCGCACTCCGGGCGGTAATAACGCCCGGGGTGTTAATAACGCCCGCACTCCGGGCGGTAATAACGCCCGGGGTGTTATTAACGCCCGCACTCCGGGCGCTAATAACGCCCGGGGTGTTATTAACGCTTGCACTCCGGGCGCTAATAACGCCTTAGCTAAGGACATTTCAATGTGCACATCTCGTTTTGTATTGTTTTTATTCATCCCTTTTACTAAAATTTTTAAATTTCAAAATCGTAGTGCTCAATGACTTTCATAAAGTTTTCATGTAATTTTTTGATTTTTATTGACAACTTTTTTAAAAATAAAAGAGCACAGAAAAAAATTCTTCCATCTAGTGGCATTCTATATGATTCTCCTAATCAATCCCTTCCAGTGACGTTAGTCAACTCTTTCTAGTGACATTCTGTATAAGGAAAATGTTCCTCTTACTAAACTCCTTCTAGTGACATTCTGTATAAGGAAGATTTTCCTGTAGTCAACTCCTTCTAGTTACATTCTGTATAAGGAAAATTTTCCCCCACGTCAACATTCTGTATAAGTAAAGTGCGGCCAAGGTTTATTTTCCACTTTTTGGAAAGAAACCAACAGTCACCATTTTCTAGTTGAAATTTTCGGCCTATGAAACTGCATCATGTTTTTTTTAAAGCTGTTAGAAATCATTGTACAAATGTCATCTTTATATTTCAAGTTGTACACCTCTAAAAGGATAAGGCTGTAACTATCAACGTTTTTAAAAAACTTATTACACAAAAAGTGGGAAAATAAACCTTCACCGCATTTTAAAATTTTCCTCTACTCAACTCCTTCTATTGACGTTCTGTATAAAGAAAATTTTCCCCTTAGTCAACTTCTTCTAGTTACATGCTCTATAAGTAAAGTTATTATTAAAGTGCCATTTTGTAGCGTTTATCCAATTATTCAGCTGGGTGTTATTAACGCCCGGAGTACGGGCGTTATTTACACCCGGGCGTTATTAGCGCCCCGGGCGTTATTTGCGGCGGAGAAATGTCCTGCCACCATATTGATGGGACATTTTAAACTTAATAGCCTCCTATAACCGTGTGAAAACTACCTGCAAGGTTTTGAATATTCAACAAATAGGATTCCAAGCTCACAATCGGCGTTAGGGATCCGAATGTAGCTTCATTCTCGCTATTCAGGTTGCATTTAATTCACGCAACTGTTGATCAAAAAATACAATAATAATTCATGCTCACAATCAGTGTTAGGGATCCGATTGTGGCTTCGTCTGCAATGTAAGGGAGTATTTTAATATTTCTGAATCCGCTGAACAATAAATAATATTTTGGGCTCACAATCAGTGTTAGGGGTCCAAATGTGGCCTTCATTTTCCCGACAGATGGCATTCTAATATTCACACAACCGTTGATCAACAAATAGAATTCCAAGCTCACAATCAGCGTTAGGGGTCCGAATGTGGACCCAATCTTCTCCTCAGGTTGTATTTTAATATTCAAAAAACCGTTGATTAAAAACACAGTTTGGCATTCTCAAAGGTGATCGAAGATATGAACAAATCTTATCAGTAATTAGTATTTTCGGACTAATTATTCCTTCGACTAGACACGTCGCTTGAGAAGAGAAAGGAGATATGAATAATTCCAGGTGCGTATAAACATACGCTTTCGTCTTCAGTTAAGAAGGTATAATATCTTGTTAAATTTTACATAATAAGCTTTATTAGGACAATCATTCATATACAAACGGGATGGAAATGGGTATGATTAAATTGTAGCAACATTCTTTGCGTTTGTTCTAGATGTGCTGCTATTAGAAATATGTTTTCTGCGAATCGAAGACGACACAGAAGTTTTCCGTTAACATTTACTAGGCCCTATCTCTTGGATGTGTCACGTCCCTTGACTGAGAATTTCACTAATTTTTTCAACGCTTTCACTCTGCATTTAAAGATTTTGGGTCTAGATTTCCATTTGGTGTGTTATGCGTAATATAATACTCCTTTATGTATCTTAGCCTCTGTCCACCTAACCTATATACTATCCTACCCGTGTTGACACCTGTTATAGTGAGCAGCCCACATGGATGTGGGTGCGGGTCACTGAGCAGAAGGATGAGGGGGCTGTCTTCGGGTAGTATCTATAAGGGTGCACCGAGTTTAAAATAGTCGGCGGCGGCGCGCCGAAAGAAAATTAGGGTCAAATTTTACAACAAAAAATACAAATTCGAAAAATCGAACTTATCAATTAGAAAATACAGCCCACTTCAATGCAAAAACTTTTTTTCAAAAAAAGTAAAAGTATAGCCTCAAAATGTAGATTGTAACACAATAGAAACTAAAGATCAATGGAAAAATGTTTAACGAAATTCAAACTTAATATCACAATATAGTGGTGCGCCGAAAACGCTTTTATGCCGCTTCTGTGGAACAAATTGCATAATTGCATTGATACAAACGACAAGTGATTTAATTACGGAAAAATAACCAAAGACCCGTACTTATCAGAATAGATGTGGCAAAGTGACTCGAACGTACCTAAATATACAAATAAGCAAACAATCCAACGTTTTATGTTCTTTTATAACTGTAAGAATTTCAAAGATCCATAGAAATTACCCAAGGTAATGTCAAAGGCCCTACCGAAGGACGTCTCAGACCATTCAAATCTAGAAAAGCTTATATCCAAGGACTAAGCCATTTTCCCCTAAAACCCTGAAACACGTGTTCTCTAAAATTTTATTCTCTACAACTTTGCCTTTGGAAGCAACTTTCTACATCTCATGGTTCGGGAAATTCGGGTCATTCTGCCCAATTATGGAAGTGGCCATATACCACGATTGGGCCATATTTCCCCAACACCCTGAAACACGTGTTCACTTAAATTTAATCCTCTACAACTTCGCCTTTGGAACCATATTTCTAACTCTCATAGTTCTGGAGATTCGGGTCATCCTGCCCAATTATGGAAGTGGCCATATACCAGGATTGGACCATATTTCCCCAAAACCCTTAAACACATGTTCGCTTAAATTTCATTCTCTACAACTTTGCCTGATACAGTAAATCTCCATATTACATAGTTAAGGAAATATAGACAAAAAGGTTTTTTCGTATATGGCCAAGAATCTCAATTTCGTCCATTCCATTGGTCCCAGTGCCCAGACCCCTGACCCAATTCCCACAAAATTTTTTCCCAGTTTTGTGACATCACATGCTTTCATTTGACACCAAAATGAGGAATTTCCGTTCTATAATTGCTGAGATATTTGCGAAAAAGTTTCACCGACCCTCGAAAATTTCAGGTCCGACCTCCACTTCTTCGACCATATCTTCGGAACTACTCAGCCGATTTTGCTCATCTTCGAACTTGAATCATGGGAGGTATGTACCTTTCAGGGAAAAAAAGTTTAGGCTGATTGGTTGAGCCGTTTGGAAAAAAATGACGGACAGACAGACAGACGGACATTTTTTTTTATTGCTGATTCCTCATCTCTAGACGATAATAGATGCATCCCCCCCCCTCCCACCTCGATCTACCCCATGTTACAATAAAATTGTTTGTAGTAAACGTATAGGACCTTTGTACTTCGTACGGGTCCAAACACACCCAACATATAGCCTAGATCCATCGGTTTTCGAAAAACAGACATTACAATAGTAGATTTCATGCTTGCTGGCGGCTCGTCATGCAACTATTCGTAACAAGGTAATGAACGAGTTTTCTTAGTAAGCACGAATGCTATTTTGTCATGTTGTAGACGGGTCGTTGAAACCACCAAAAGAAACTTTTGTAATAAATTTCAATAAATTTAATAAACTTATGTAAAGAAAATCAATTTTGAATCAAGAAATCATGGATGTATTATGACATCATATGACACCAAATGATAAGCAACAATATCGTTTATTGAAAGAACTATGTTTTTTTTTTTTTTTAAATTTATTTATTATAAAGAACTATGTCGTTTATCGAAATAACAATATCGTTTGTTGAATAATTGAATAATTTTATTTTCGTGACGTCATTCACAACCACTCACACACTAAGCTAACTAACATGTTCTGCAAAGTTTTCATTACCGTCTCATAAGCAACAGGGAGCGTCCATAAATGACGTCTGCATTTAGGGGGTAGGAGGGTGGTCATAAAAAACAGACGAAAACAATCAGGGGGGGTGTTTGACGAAAACAGACGTCATATTCGGTAATGTGGCTCAATTCGAAACTACCACCGTTTTCATGATGAAAGCCGTTTCTCTAGCACACCGTAGTTGTCCCACCCCATTTTCGAACAAAAATTTTATTCATCTTTTCCTTTCGAGAACCACGAAAATTGTAATTTTTCGATATTCAAGCATAAAAACAACAACCAACGATATTGGCGACGAAATCACACTATTGGCTTTCGCATTATGACCTTTTTCTTTCCGCATCAATTGTGTGTTGACTTTCGCACTATGCACGAACGCATAACTTGACTTGAACGCAAGATGGCAAATGAGTGAACTTTTTGGATATTTTTTAGGATTTCGCCTCTTTGCATGTAAAGTTTTATATGCATCTGTTCTGGACGACGGGTTTTAGGCATTTTAGCTTGTAGACCTTTTCGTAAACTTTTTTTTTTTTAAAATCAAAGAATCTTCAAAAATATTGCAAATAGAAGACGAAAAAATGACGTCTGTTTTCGGGGGGAGAGGGGGGGGTATGAAAAACAGACGAAAAAATTGCAGGCGTCATTTATGGACGCTCCCACACAGAAAATTATCATTTTCCAGGCTGAAAACATGTTCAGCAAACTCAACGTACCCGTCTACAACATGACAAAACCACTTGTCACGTTGGCTTTCGACGATGCGATCGTCAGCGGAAAAATGTAAACTTCCGAAATACGACCATGCAATTGACTTTGAGGATGATTTCTTCAACTTCATTATAAGCTCGGAAACTTTCACGTCTATTTGGTCATGGAAGTAGTAGGAGTTATCATAATCGACTATCAATTTGATAGTCAATTAAAACGATTGCCTCATGTGCAATTTATTATTTTTCCGCTCGTGAAATTCGTTAGTGTAGATAAATCTGTGAAAGCTCTTACACATCTTACTTGTTTATAGAAACGTTTGAAATATGGAAGTTGTAGGAGCTACCAGTCGACTATCAATTTGATAGTTGGTTATAAACGATAAGCGTTGTGTTATGTGCTTCACTGGACATACAGAAGTAAAATAAGGACAATGTTGTTCTAGTCCGCGTACATGCATGTAGAAATGCGTCAAGAATTACGCATGCATCGTATCATCCAAAAAAACAGAGAAAAATTCTTTTTTTTTGTCGAATTTGTCCAAGATCATTGAACCAATACAGCACATCTTCGAACTGAACCTCATGAATGGTATTCTTCATCGGACAAAAGAAACCTTGCAGAAATCCGTTAGGATTTACTCAATGTATCGTGTCAACAAGTTAAAAATATTACATTTTCATGTATTTAACGTTTACGTGAACATTTCAATCAATTTCAATCATAGTGATGAGCATTTTATTATTACAGACATTTTTGAGTGATTTTCTGGCGTTAGACCCTGACTTTCAGTCAAGGGAATTACCATCTTATACCAGTACATTCAACCTTCTTGGAAAGTGTGCAGAGTTGACGTAAACAACTTAGCCCTGTCTCAATTCTTTACCAATATTGACCCTACTATTGTTTTCATGTAGCTTTGTACATGTCGTGGCGTTCTCTATAGGACTGTAGGATTGCATGAGTCCAGAGAGTCTAGACCATGTTTCTACTGAATCAAACGTATTTCAAATTCTAAACTTACTCACAATCAAGAAATTCACAAACTAACGCCAATTTTATTTTCACCGAGAGCTTCACTGCTTGCGTAACAATAATTATGAACTAATCTAAGTCTTCAACAACGACTTCTAAGGCGACAACAAACTTTTTCTAAATATCATTCAATTAGATCAATAATATTCCCACAGCATGGACTTTTCTAATTATGCAAAATATCAGCAAGTCTATAAATTTAATTTCAAAACATTTTTCCCTCTGTAAATCGTCACTTGTAACATTCAATTTATTTTTCTTTTTCTGCAAAGAATATGAGCTTTTCCCCAATGATGCTCTACGAAGATTCATAGGTAGGCTATACAATACCATAACCATTCCATCAACGCTTGAGGCCATTTAACAAAGTATTAGAAAACGATTTGTTCACAAAGAACCTTGCATAGGTATTCAACCCCCATTTGTTTAGAGTGTTAAGACAAGAAAAAAAAACTTTTTCTTAAATAAATACAAATGTCCTGATCAACATAAAAGGGAAAGAAAAAAAGTGTCTCAAGATTTCATTTACTGTTGTTAGACCGTGCGACGAAAGTGTAAAAAATGCTTTTTCTAGTCAACTTAGCGTTTGGACTGTTCGCGGTAACTTTGATTTAAATGTGCTTTGTGCATGTGCATTGGGCGAGCTTTAGCCACTTTTTTCCCGTTAGTTTTTGATAAAATATATTTTGTAGATAGAAACGTATTTTGTTTAAAATGCAGCTACAGTGAACAGAAATTCATTTTACTATTTTTATACATTTCAATTCATGCTACATTGCTACATGTGATATCAATCAACGTACAACAAAATTGTGTGGAACGCGTGTGGAATGAGTTGGGTTGAAGTTCAGTAAGAATATTAGTTATGCTCTATTTACTGTTTAAGCGGTTCATTTATGAGCAAAACTCACTCATAAAGTTTTGTTGGCTAGAAATAGTCCTCATAGCTACACCATTAAAGAGTCAATGGATATTTTGACATTGCTTTCGAATTTCTAGTTAATTTAACTGTTTTTTTTTTTTGCACTGAAACTGGTCTCATTAAACGGTCAATAAAGATCTGCTGTACACAATGTACCAATCTGTTAGCGCCACCACATTTCATACGAGCCTAAAACAAAAGAAATTATTTTAGAAAACTTCCTGATTTTATTAACTCCGCATTTAACTTCGTAAAAAAATCAAGAGAAAAGTAAAGAACGTCATAGCAATATCATGCGGCTTTTGGAATGACGTTACGTAACAGCTAAACACCGAAAACTAGACGATTTCTGTATAACAGGAAATGATGTGAAGGAGATTAGTCAAGACATACGAATGGCATGCAAATGCTACATGTGGATAAAGCTGAAATGAGCGGCAAGTTCTTTCGTTATTACTATTTTAAGGAGTAATTGAATGTGGGATGAATTGTTCTAAAAATAATATGTTACTTAAGTTGCTGACGAAAGGAAGAAATTGGAATCAGATGGAATGGAAAGTTTGAACGATTTAGTTAACAATATTCTTAGCGAGAAATTTTTCTGCTGTATGCCTCTTAAATGCACCTAATTTTTCTTATAAAAATATCGAGCTTCAAACTCATTCAGGGGGAGGGTAGTGTGAGGCAATCGTGACAGGCGTGCGAATAGCCAGTCCTTAGGACTTGTAGGCGCGAAAATTATATTCCAATTTACTGATGTATATTTTCCGCGTGCGAACAGTCAGTCCTTGCAAGGAGAGACTACGCTAAAAAAAGTTATTTTAACGAACGAATTAGAACGATCTTAACAAGAATTACCACAAAAATGTCAAATAATTTCGTTTATGAAATATGGTACCGTTGTGCTACAGAACTTCTCACATTCAATATTTTTTAAAATGATTATTATGAATTATTCTTTAAATGATGTGAATAAAGAGAACAATTCTTTGTCTTTAGTGTCGCGAGTGTTTTTAATGGTTAAAGTTCATTGGACTCGTACGAAGTACAAAGGTCCTATACGTTTACTACAAACAATTTTATTGTAACATGGGGTACATCGAGGTGGGAGGGGGGGGGATGCATCTATTATCGTCTAAATATGACGAATCAGCAATAAAAAAAATGTCCGTTTGTCCGTCTCCATTTTTTTCCAAACGGCTCAACCGATCAGCCTAAACTTTTTTTCCCTACATGCCTCCCATGATTCAAGTTCGAAGATGAGCAAAATCGATCAAGTGGTTCCGGAGATATGGTCGAGGAAGTGACCAAGAACTTGGTTTTTTGAGGGTTGGTGAAACTTTTTCGCAAATATCTCAGCAAGTAAAGCACGGAAATTGCTCAATTTTGTGTCAAATGAAAGCATTTGATACCAAAAAACTGGGGAATTTTTTTGTTGTTGGAATCGGGTCAGGGGTCTGGGCACTGGGAGCCATGGAATGGGCGAAAATAAATTTATCTGCCCAAAATGATAAGAGATAGTTTTTTTCAGTATTTGCTTAAATACGCAATACAGAGATTTACTTTCAAAGGTAAAGTTGTAGAGAATCAAATTTTAGCGAACACGTGTCTCAGTGTTTTGGGGAAATATGGCCCAATTCTGGTATATGGCCACTTCCATAAATGGGCAGGATGACCCAGATCTCCAGAACTATGAGAGGTAGAAAGTTGCTTCCAAGAACAAAGTTGTAGACAATAAAATTTTAGATAACACGTGTTTCTGGGTTTTAGGGAAAAACGACTAAGTCCTTGGATATAAGCCTTTCTAGATTTTCTAGAGACGTACTTCGGTAGGGCCTTTGACATTACCTTTGGTAATTTCTATGGATCTTTGAAATTCTTACAGTTATAAAAGAACAGAAAGCGTTGGATTGTTTGCTTATTTGTATATTTAGGGGTGTTCGAGTCACTTTGCCACATCTATTCTGTTTGTCACATCTATTCTGATACGTACGGGTCTTTGGTTATGTTTTTGTTGTAATTTAGGTTTAGCGAGGGTGCATTTTGATCGGAATGTTTAGTTTTTATTTTTGTAGTGCATTTTGGTCAGAAATTTTCTTACAAATATACATGTATATCCTGTTAGCCCCTTAGGAGGGATTCTTACTCAGTGTTTTATGGTCATAATCGAGTGGGTACGAGGGCGATCGTAAGTAATTAGCAGGAACGTGCACAAAGCTGTCACGTGATTCATATAACTATTTTGTAAAATGGGAAATTCCCGGGTTTTGTTGTCCAGCTTGGTTTTCGTGACATTTGGTAAAAGGGCAAATGTTTAAATTTTGTTATCTACCTATATTTTTAGTGACATTTGGTAAAAGAGAAAATTCCGTAATTTTCGTGATTTGTGACAGATTTGTTAATGATCTTCGTTTCGTGACATATAGTCATATAGAAAATTCCCGAGATTACAGTCCCAAATCCAGTACGAAACCACCGCCTAAATCTGGTCTAGATCCCGTCTCAAATTCCAGCTGAACGAAGAAATTGAGTTGAAATATGTCGAACTGACAGACAAAGTCAGAGTAGCACACAAAAGAAAGTGCTGCAGGTTTTCGTGACATTTCGGAAAAGGAAAAATTCCCTAGTTTTTTATCAACTTTGCTCGTTACATTTAGCAAATATTGATAACTGACAAATTTTTCAATTGCTGTTGCTGATTTAGTTTTTGATAAAAATCAAAGGTGTGCGGGCCGCCCAAAAATGGGCCGTCCGAGTTTTTATCCGGCCCGATCGTTTCGGGCCCGGGCGGGCCTACATTTTATAAACTTTCTCGGATCTGATTTTAAACACGAAATATCGGATCGGACTCGGAGTTGAGCGGCACTCGAATAAAACTTCTCGGCCCGGCTTTCATTTTCATTTATGATATTATGAAAAAACACAGTTACAAGCGGAAAAAACGGAATATCAGTCGGCCTTTGATACAGCACCGTGTGCTCCTAAGGAAAAGGAAACATCAGGATTCGAAAAACTTCAAGAACGAGTGGACACAGGCAGTTAGCTAGATTGTTATGTAAAATTTAAATTCTTTATTGAAGAAGATTGTTGGCAATTCGGTAAAAGATTTAAAGGTCGTCTCGCCAAAATATAAAAAATTTTATCTAACTTCTTGGAAGTCGGAAGCGCCTCAATTTTTTATGAGACGTTGAAACGTTCTTTGGCAATTCATATTTTTTGTCTTTGATGAAGACAGAATTTCGAAGTTTCCGCGCCGGTCAAATACGTTGAGTTTCTTTAGCTTTTTTCGCTCCGTTTTCGAAGGGTTCAAAGCTAACTGGAACGAAAAAGTAGTTTGACGACCTTTACTCCGAATACATTGAATTTTTATTTTTGCAAGCCATTACATCAAAATGTTCTAAATGCTATATGCATCTAATCAAATGATATGAAAGGCATATTGTCCGTGGTTTAAAATTAGAATTTTGTTTTTCAGATTTTTTGAAACATTTAGAAGTTTAATGGAATTGTGAAGAGTATTTTAATCTGGAGTGATGCTTCTGAATATGCAATTTTACAAAAAATTGCACACTTGTTACTGGCTAGTCTTTCTTCTCCGAAATCCAAGATCCATCACACTCCTACAATGACTGGTTATTCGCACACACGTGCGATTAGTCTTCTCCTACAAGGACTGGCTATTTGCACACGCGTGCGAATAGTCTTTTCCTACAAGGACTGGCTCTTCGCACGCGCGTGCGATTAGTCACTCCCTATTTATTAATATTGTTAAAAACCAGTTAACAGGCCAGTGTAATTTGGATAACAATAAAAAGTTTAGTTTAGTTTAATATTGTATTAAATCGGAGAAAATTTTTTTCGGAGAAATATTTTTTCAAAAAAGAGAAAAGTTTTTCGTGAAATTATAATTTAGTTTTAACAATTGCAAACATCGAAAACGGCTGGTATCGCATACGAAAACCTCTTAAAAGGTAAAGTGTGACGCAGTCCGTAAGTTTGCTTCCAAAATTAATGATATCGCTTGAGGTCACGCTATCGCTGATAATACGCAGAAGTTTGTTTGAATGGAATCTTGTGTGTTATTATAAAAAATTGCGCCACAAATGCCGGATCCACCATCGGAATAATTTTTCAACACTTTCAGTTTTTACACGCAAAAATTTTAATTTACCCTAAACAATCCTCGAAACAATCTACGCAATAAGAAATAAAAGTCAAATTTTTGTAAAAACTGAAAGTAAAGAAATAGTAGATTACATGGGATGCCTGGAAAGTAAACCATTACACAAGCGCGCATTTTACGAGTCCTAGCGTAGCGACGGGAGCAATTAGCCCTTGTGTAATGTTTTTACTTCCCAGAAAACGCATGTAGGTTTTTTTTGCCTGACCCATCTGAAAGCTAATCAAAATGTTGAATATCTGTGAAAGAAAAATGGAATTTCACCCAGGGATTTTTCTTGACATAATCTTGGAGAAATTTACTTGAAGTAATGTTCATTACTTGTAGCGGTAATGACCACTACAGCCGGCAGTAATGACCATTGCTTCTCAGCCATGATTCAAACTGTTTGATGATATTCTTTTCATTCCTTTGCTTCTGACGTGTATTTGAATTTCAGCGAAATTTGAATCAATCAATGAATTTCTATTTTTCCAAAATTTCATAATTTAACCCTGAAGATGGTCGTAGTGACAACCGAAACCGTGGTCGGTAATGCTAGAATAAATAAGGCATAAAATAATTTAATGCTCTATCATTTTGACTTAGCCTAACTTAAAAATTAGGTTCATCGTTAGATTAACGAAATTGTGCCACATTCCGCAAAAATAATATTCATTTATTAAAATATTAAACCCGAAGTATGATAAATATTCGCTTTTAATTCGATGTATTCTTGACATGTTTATACATCGACAATTTTATATCCGCATCCCCTCAATCCGGAGAACCTGACAATCGCATCTTATTAAAACGATATTTCAGTGTATTGTGATCTGTCAAGATGTCAGTTATTTTACGGAGTTTTCTCTGGTTCAGTCTATTGAGTCTTCGAAATGGGTCTATTACGTTTATTACAACGTTTGTAACCACACCAATTTCGACCCGGGAGTAGGGGGGAGCATCGATCATGGTCCTTAGATGACGAATCAGCAATAAAAACCGAGGGGGAAACGACGCCAGCAAATCTTGTTCCACCTATTGGCTATTGGTGTCTATTGACATCTATTGGTATCTATTGATGTCTATTGGCGACTGTTGCTATCTATTGGAGTTTATTGGCGTCTATTGGTGTCTATTGGCGTCTATTGGTGTTTATTGGCGTATATTGGCATCTATTGGCATCTATTGGTGTCTAATTGCGGCTATTGTCCGTAGTGCTTTTCTTGTATACAAGAAACTTTGTATCGAAGTCTTTGAACTTTGATGAGCCCCATGGATCATTCCTTCAACGTAATTTGGATTTTTTTATAAATCTATTCGGTAAGAAATACTATATATACAATATACAATATACAATATAAATCAACGTAATTCAGTTTTGTACGACAAATCATAACCTTTCTTCGCATTTAAGCATCTCGGTAGAAAATATTACAATATCCCGATTGCCGATTTTTGTCTTAAAATCAAATTTTTAATATACAAGATTTACAATGATTAACAATTGATGTATAAGTGTTTTACAGAAAGTATTTAGTAATTCTTTCACACACGCGAAGCTATATTCTGACGATAAATAAATTTTGGTTTCATCTATTATTTAAAATTGTAGTGAAAGTCTAGTTTAAACTAAATTTTGTGTCATCAAAAAATAGCACCTTTTTATATAGTAAAGTCTATCAATAGTCACCAATAGACGCCAATAGACACCAATAAACACCAATAGCCACCAATAGTCACCAATAGACACAAATAGCGACAAATAGATACCAATGGACACCAATAGCCACCCATAGATCGCCAATAGCAACCAATAGACACTTTTGGGATCTGCTGACACATATTCATCTTTCTACCAGCGCCTGTTTTCATTCCTTTTTCCTTCTAATGGCGTCGATTTCCGTTCGTGTTAACGTCTATAGACGTACTATTTCCTTCTATTAGTGGCTATTGGTGGATATTGGTGTCCATTGGTGGCTATTGGCACCGATAGCAAATAGCACCTGTCCCAGTATTGGCTCGCGTCGTTTCCCCCTCGATAAAAACATATACAAGGGACCCGTACGCATCAGAATAGATGTGGCAAACAGAAAAGATGTTACAAAAAGGCTTGAACGTATCTAAGTAAATATTGACTTAACTCTTAAGTACCACTACCCTACAATATAAAATCGTTGGTCTGAAGATTGAACTGTGAACTTTGTGCCACTACTTAAATCCTTCTTGTTGAACACATGCGACCTCAACTGGCTGGAAACCGCGTGTCCCATTTTTCTCCTTTCCCCAAATTCCCTAACTAACTTAACATCCTCCGAAAAAGTGGACACAAAATATTTAAACTCAGAAACTGCCTACTTAAACTTCAAACTACTTATTTCCTAGATTTAGCGATATGCATAACCTTAGTTTTGCTGACACTTATTTGCATTCCTTACCCCTCACATGCAACATTCAGACAATCGATATATCTCTGCAAATCACTGGTAAACTCGTTTCAACATTTTTGTGTGCGCATAAACCTGCGCAGAAATAAAAAGTTCATAAAAATGTTGAAACGAGTTTAGTATCTACTAATATAGTTAAGTCATCCGCATTCTACTACGAAGACACTTCTTATTCTTCTTCAGAACGCACCCTGTAACCCTCACAATGGTTCAAGTTAAATAACTGTTGTTTCTTTATTGTGGCTAATGGTCACATTGGATGACTTCAGACTTGTCGAGAATAACCGAAAAATATCAAAAGACTTGATGGAAGTTGAAAAGTGCTATAGAAACCCTCCCAATTCTAGAAGTGGCCATATCACAGGAATTAGGCCATATTTCCCAAAACACTGAGACACGTATGCGCTAAAACTTAATTCTCTACAATTTTGCCCTTGGGGGTCATTCATAAAGGATGTCAAGCTTGCTATAAACTCCACAAAGTCCATATCTCCTAACTGGTCAGAGATTTTGTTTATAGTACTCCGGTTACCCCCCAAACACCCCCCCCCTATTTGGGGGAGTAGCCAAAGTTCTATAAACAGAATTTGCTGTCCTGACTGAGTTATTACCTTTTTATGGATACTCATTTTTTATAGCAAACGTGACATCCTTTATGAATGACCCCTTGGAAGCAACTTTCAAACTCCGATAGTTCGAGAGTTAAGGCTCATTTCTCATTTTTGTCGTTCCTGACCCACTAATTCTAGAAGTGTAGCCACTCGGATTGAGTCATTTCTCGAAAAAGTCCAACTCGCTGAAATTTAATTTTCTACAACTTTATAGTTTTAGAGTTATTGAGTCATTCTGACTGAGTCTGGAAGCGACTATAAGTCACAGGAATAGCCAGGTTTTTTAAGGAAAAAAAAGTACGCGTCGAGTAATTATATGATCTGAAGCTACACTCAAAATTTCAGAAAAAACGATTGGGCCCTTTCCGAGATCCTAACAAAATAACAAAGTAACAAAAGTTGACGAAATCGACCAGTGAAAATGTTCTACGGAAAATTTGTTCGTAAATTTCAAAAATTCATATCCCCGGATCGACTGGACCGATCAACCGAACAGTCTAAAATTTTCCGTAGAATCTGGGAAAAATATTTTCCGGGAGGTATGTCGCAAGGGGGGAGGAGGTCAAAAAGTTGCTGTTGTTCCTTAGTCTACGAAAAAATTTCTTGTGAATTTTTTGGCGTGTAAGACTTGCCCCTTACTACCGTGGGGACGTGATACCTCAGTATAATAAAGAGACTATTGGCACCTGGTACCATGAGCCACCATAATGAAGATACTATTGCAATTGACACCCCGTGCCAATAGCGCCTTCGATTTTAATTACTAAGAACTTAAACATGGAGAAAACCAAGGTTTTCATTTCATTCTCATCTCTTCAATTTGAAGTCATAATTTCATAATGACAATTAGAATAACAGCATTACGCTCTTTACTACTTTATTGAATTAAATGTGACAGAAAATAGTACACATTACGCTCTTGCTCTGGGGAAATTATCAAAGAAAAAATTTCTGATGGCACGAATGGCAGGATTTAATTTAATTTCTTCCATTTTCCCAATGCCTTTGCAAAAAAGCCAAACAAACAAAGTCCTATGAAGGTGAAATTTCTTTTGTTTTTGGATCATATTGCGTCATCTTTTTGTAATAATTCTCGTTCGAGAAAAAAGAAAGAAATGGATTTCCATATCACTAAAACCCTAAACAAATAAAAATCTTTGCAACATAATTGTGAACTTATACGTAAAATTGATTTTATTTCGGTGTTTCCATTTTCCATATTTTTTATACAACTCGATGAAGGTTCATAGCGGTCACGACTGTCTATTATAAAATGTATAAAAGCAACCAAAGAGAAAAAATTTAATATTTGTGAAGTTCTTAGGATTTTTTGTATGCGATACAATTTGATAGCATAGACATAAACGGTGACGATGTATCAGGACAATGGCAATTTAATTTAAGAGTGATATCGCGAAAACTTCGACCTGAATAGTACAGGTCTGGCACATTATGTAAGGGCTTTAGGCGATTTATGGCTTATTCGATTCGTGGCTATGAAGTAAGTGCGTGCCAGAGGGTGGGAAAAGTGCGTTTTTGTCTATAACTCGAGTGAGACGCAATGGAAACAAATGATATTTAGCAAGATTATGGACCTCCATAATACAAACATTTTTTGATTCTGATCCCTCCCCACTTCCACCTGTTTGGAGTTATTAGTCATTTTAGGTCAATTCTTTGGATCACTTTCGCCGCTTGCAACAGTGGTGTGCTGTGAAACAGAGTATATTGGTAGTTCGTACACCTCGCCTAGTAGGAATATCTGCAAAAGCTTCCTTGGTCAAAGTTCTTTTCACTGGTTTCATTCCATTTTTGGAACATTTTCACTTTTAAAAACTCTCATAAATGTTAATTTCCCTCTAAATGTAATTAAATAAAGGTATTTGTTTAAGAAAAGGCAAAATTAGGCTGACACAAACCCATGCACTTCTGAACGTATCTGGCGAAAGATGAGCTTAGCCAGCTGTTACTTAAAAAATCGTCGAATCCTCGGGAGGAACCTTTATTCATCAAAACTACCCTTCATTTTTCAGTATTAATACTCCATTTTCTCTTTTGGCTTCCTTCTTTATTTAATTTAATCTAAAAAGTTTATTTTGTTTTGTCAACTCCAATGAAACATAAGAAAAGAAGTATATGACACAAAAAATTTAAAAAAGTAATCTAAAAACCACACCAAAGGAAATAAGGTTTTGTCCGCCTCCATCGATTACGAATTATGACACAGATAAATATAAAGTGTTCTCAAAGTTTTTCCTTTTTGGAATGGGATGTGGTGCGAGCAGCAACAATTCACCTTTCTCTCTTGTATCACGTAAATCGCATTAACAGCGAATAGAACAAAAACAAATGAAAAACTCTTTGAAACGTGCTTTAGATTTGGTTTTAATCCTATCTTGATGTTTGATTTTGATATCCATTCTTGTTTGGCTTATCATTTAATAACCGGCCGAAAATTAGGTTAAAATGACTGACGATGAAAAGGTGTTACATACATTTTATGTACTAAATGTGTACCTACGCTTACGCTGCCCTTACGAATAATGTTGCTGTAATCCCACAAACAACGACTACGCATTACCAAACGAAAATGCAGTGTGGTGCTTGGTGGTTGTGTTTCTACAAAGTATAAATCTTTGTTTTAGTGCATTTGAAATATAGCTTCGGATAAAATGCATAGTCACAGATAAGCAATGAGACGATAGATTTTTTGAGAGCTCACATTTTCCACAAATAAAGAATCTTATCTCTTATCTAATTAAAATTAAATAGGAGATCAGGGCTCAATGATAGGCGAATATGAAAATTTGAAATCAATTATGTAGGCTTAGGGTGACCAACTTTGAGAAAGGTACGTGATCCTCTTCCTAAAACAGTTAACTCAATATTTGTCCAGAGGATCAAGTCTCGCTACGACTTAATTCATCAAGGCTGTGTGAGCCTGGCTAAGGTAATAAGAATAATAAGAACGGTTTTGGCTAAATGAAAAACGGTAATTGAACTAAATTGGCTGCGTGATCTGTGACTGTACTATGATAAGTGGTTATTATCATAGTACAGTCACAGATTATTAAATGTACACGTTGTACATGAAGAGGAAAAAAGGTTTCTATGAAAAGGTACCCAAAATTGTTCTTGTTTTGGATAAAGGGTCTCATATATAGTTCAAGACAGGTCACACTTGGTTCCAATCAGATCCTTCTCAGAGACTTTCAATTTTTTCCACTCATATGCGGTTGTTTTTTCAATATTTTCGATTTCTTTTGATTTTACTTGCTGAAAAGTTCCTAATACTTGGGAAACTTGGCAAAATAGTGTTTTGAAATTTTTCAAAAGTGATCTAGACGTCGCGCACTCGCAAAATGTGCTGTTTTGCCCGTTACGGGGTTTTCCGGACACCAATTCCCAAAAAATCAATTAGACCGGCCATGGCATGTTCATTGCCTGTCTAACGAGACCCTATTTGAGATTTTTGGCTTAGAATTGGACTTTTGGTTGCGATTTCAGTTGGTTACTTTTCGGCCATTTCGGCTGTTTTTATCGTAACAGACATGTGGGTAACGCTTACATGCCCATATTTCTGTCTGTCGTCTGTCCTAGAGTGCTCAAACTTTCTCCGTTAAACAGCTCTTCGCCTATAGATTTGCGGGAATGCCAATCGGAGAAGGGGGAGTTACGGGAAGGGGATGGTCCGTGTTCCTTATATCTCGGCTCCTCGGCCATCTACAGAGCTCAGACTTGCGTCATTCGAAAGCTCTTTGTCTCGAAATTTGCATTCTAGAAATTTCTAGAAAATTCTAGAAAATTTTCAAATATTCTAGCAACTGTTGCGAGCCACATCCCACATTAAGCAAATTGAACGCTTTAAATAGAAAATGGCGGCGGTCCCTCCTCTGCATTTTTTGGGTACTAGGAAGTGTTGAGAAGTGCTGAGAGGGGTTGGGAAGAGCTGCATGAGTGGTGAAAGGGTGGTGGAAGATAGATAACCATGAAAATATATTGGGCGTTTTATAGAGCCACATTAAACAAATTGAGCGTTTTAAATATAAATTTTATCGATAATGGAAGCATTCGCTGAGTGTACATCAATTTTGTGTGTATTCGCACAGGACACGCCGTGTGGAGGCTGCTTATGTGTAACTCGTTGGCCCTGAAAAGGGCTTTTTAAAGCGCCCAATTCGCTTCTAGATTTTATCAGTTTGGGGCGATCACTTTCGTGACCTGGAAAACAGATCTTTTGACCCCTTGTTCCTTTTACCGTTAATCATTTAAAAAAAATGATTAAACCTTTGCGTTCTGACCAGGAATCTGTCTAATATGATAGGTCCTAGTTCGGCCACTTTCGAAGGGTGTACGACATAGTCTCCTAGCGTCCTGTATTTTAGCTGATGAAATTTAGGGCATTCACATATAATGTGAAGGTCCGTTTCCTCCAGGCCACAGGAACACTCTGGGTCGCCCCATCTTCATCAGGTGCCTGTTGAGTCCGCAATGTCCAGTCGCTGCACTAACCACTCTTTTTATACGATCCCGGTTCATCATCGGGAGCTAGCTCCCTTTTCGTTTAGAGTGGCGAAGAAATGCTTGGTATGCATTCTTCCTTCGTACGCTGTCCAGCTTTTTCTATGCTCCGCCCTCACCCACTCCTTCACTCCTTTCGTGCAAAGCGAATTCGGGATGGGGACGTGGGGTTCAGAACCCTATGTGATTGCTGTTGAGACGGTTTTTGCCAGCTCATCAGCTTTCTCATTGC
Organism: Pseudolycoriella hygida; assembly: GCA_029228625.1. Taxonomy (NCBI): domain Eukaryota; kingdom Metazoa; phylum Arthropoda; class Insecta; order Diptera; family Sciaridae; genus Pseudolycoriella; species Pseudolycoriella hygida. The sequence goes on from CM055403.1 coordinate 124,093,584, forward strand.
TTAATTTCCTTAATGTGTGCTATTTAAAGCGCCCAATATATTTCATGGCAATCTGCGCTCTTCCGTCACTTATCAACCACCATATCACCACTCATCCAGCCCTTCCCAGCACTTCCTAATACTCAAAAAACACGTGTCTACTTTCACGCACGGGTCTACTTTCTCTACAATGCAGTCCTTTTTTTACACGAAATGAAGAAATAGATGGGGCTTTAAAATTAAACACTGTTTTACTGTTCTTTCCAAATTGGTAAAATTTCGGCGCAAAATTAAAAGTTTCACCCAGAAGGACATTTTACTTGTACAAATTGAGCGCTTTACATCCCATCCAAGAGGTATTTTACTTTTACAAATCGACCTCTTCAACTTGCTGTCCCATTAGTACGGGCGATAGTTTCCCGACTGATAGTTCTAAAAATTTGGGGTGTCAAATGGTGTGTTAAGCGTAATATAGTACTCCTTTATGTACCTTAGCCTCTGTCCACTTACTCTTACATCCTATCCTACCCGTGGTGACACCTGTTATAGTGAGCAACCCGCATGAACGATCAGGTAACCAACCCTGGTGTAGAAGTGTGGGTCACTTAGCATAAGGATGAGGGGGGCTGCCTTCGGGTAGTACCTAAACGGCACGTATAGGGAGGGCCGAAGGCAGCTAGGCGCTATCAAGATGGGATGGCGACTTAGTATGGTGGCGGATGATCTCAACAGCAGGAGACAACGGCAGCATACACAGCCCTAGTCAGATGGGCTACCATCACCACCTGGTGACTTTCCTACGGGTCATCGGGAGAAGGAAAGTAGGTTGGGCGCTTGGCTAACTCCCAGACACCGTAAAAACAGTCTTGTTATGAATTCCCCAACACAGCCTCGGATCGGACAGGATAAACGGTAACGACTCAAGCATCGGAAAAAGGACAACGATTTACAATTAGGAACATGGAATGTAAGATCTTTGTTGCGGCCAGGAGGATTGAGATCTCTCACAAGTGCGCTAAGAGCGGCAAAAATTGACATAACAGCTGTGCAAGAAACGAGATGGCCTGGAAAGGACACTATGACCAGTAGCGACTATAAGTTAGTGGGAAGAGTAACGACAGTCCAAGAGAGTATGGAACAAGCTTCATGGTTCTCGGCAGAGCTAGAAACGCGGTGATTGGTTTCAGTCCTGTTGACGAGCGATTGTGCTCTCTACGGATAAGAGGAAAATTTTTCAATTACACTCTTATAAACGTTTATGCGCCTACGGAGGAAAGCGACAACGAGGTGAAGGAGCTATTCTACGAGAAACTGGTGGATGTATATGATGGAGCGCCGAAACGAGACATTAAAATTGTGCTTGGAGATTGTAATGCTAAAATAGGCCGCGAAGTATTTTATCGTCCCACAATCGGTAAACATAGCCTTCACGAAAACTCGAACGAAAATGGAACGCGGGTGGTTGATTTTGCAGCATCAAGAAACATGGTTGTCAGCAGTACCTATTTCCAACATAAAGACATCCACAAAGCGACATGGGTATCACCGGATAAACGAACCAAAAACCAGATTGACCATATTTTGATAGATGCACGTCACTGTTCAAATATGTTGAGTGTCAGAAGCTGTAGAGGACCGAATGTAGATTCCGATCACTACCTGGTGAGAGCGGCAGTTAGGTCTCGAATATCGGTTCAACACAATCGACAACCGGCATTGGAAAGGTGGGACGTGGAAAAACTACAGAACGAAGACATTAAACGTCAATATGTCGACAGGCTGGAGACGAATATTATTGGCGGAATGGTCAGCGAACAACGAAGCGTAGACGATGCGTGGAATCAAATTAGACGGAATGTAGAGAGCGCCGCAGCAGAGGCAGTGGGAACGAGAACGGGAAATAAAAGAAATATCTGGTTTGACGATGAAATCCAGAAGGCCATGGACGACAAAAACGCAGCTCGCCTGAAAACTCTAAGTAGATTCACTCGAGCTGGCCAGGAAGAGTACCGTTCTAAAAGAAATTTCGAGAGAAAACTCTTCCGACGGAAAAAGCGACAGCGCGACAAGGAAGTTTTGATCGAAATTGAGAAGTTTGGCAATCGGAAGGAGACTCGGAACTTTTACCGGAAAGTGAACGAATCCAGAAACGGTTACAGTCAACAACCTTTGCTGTGTAAGGACAAGCATGGATTGGTCTTAGCAGATGAGGAAAGGTACATTGCGAGATGGGCTGAGTACTTTAAGGAACTGCTTAACCCGAACAGACCGCTCAACCGAGACGACGAAAACGACGAATTGCCATTTCAGACTGCGCAACCATACATAGAAGAACCAACGATGCAAGAAGTTGAAGCTGAAATTTTAAAGCTCAAAAATGTCAAAGCCCCGGGGACTGACAACCTACCCGGTGAACTTTTCAAGAACGGCGGCAACGCGCTATGTATGGAGATGCACGAGCTCATCATACGCATCTGGAATGACGAGGAGTTACCGGAAGAGTGGCAGACCAGCATACTTTGTCCCATATACAAAAAAGGTGACAAATTGGAGTGTGGCAATTTTCGAGGAATCGCTCTGCTGAATATTGCTTACAAGATATTTGCAAATATTCTATATCAGCGCCTTCATCCACACACGGAATCTACGATAGGTGAATACCAAAGTGGTTTTC
>CM055403.1:124096736-124124775 GCA_029228625.1 Pseudolycoriella hygida
AGCGAACACGTGTTTCAGGGTTTTGGTGAAATATGGCCCAATCCTGGTATATGGCCACTTCCATAATTGGGCAGGATGACCCGAATCTCCAGAACTATGAGAGGTAGAAAGTTGCTTGCAAAGGAAAAGTTGTATAGAATAAAATTTCTAGAGCTTTTCTAGATTTGAATGGTCTGAGACGTACTTCGGTAGGGCCTTTGACATTACTTTGGGTAATTTCTATGGATCTTTGATTGTTTGCTTATTTGTATATTTAGGTACGTTCGAGTCACATTGCCATATCTATTCTGTTTGTCACATCTATTCTGATACGTACGGGTCTTTGGTTATGTTTGTTAATCAAATCGTTTATGTCAAAATATTTTTCACTATTTTGACACAAGCGGTTTGATTGATTTTCTCAATACAACAAGTTCTCGATCGACGATTAAAGATGGAAAGAGTATCGGACGAGATTCTGCTCAAGATATTTGGCTATTTAGGTGACCAATCTGTTCCCTTTTTAAAGAGCTTTTTTCGGGCAGCAATATAATTGAAGTCGTTTTCCCGACCTCGTTTCAGGCATCCGAAGTCTGACCAATTGCAAAATGGTCTGCAAACGATGGAAGATGTGGGCTAGTGAAGTCAAGCTCGAACAGCTGGTGATTCGTAACTACCGCTTGGAAGATTCACAGTTCTACGACGGAAAGTGGCTGAGCACTGACGAGCCAATCGATCTGGATGACATCACAAACATCTTCTCGCTGAGGCGCTTCGATTTGATTCCTTTTCAACTGGATCGCCTGAAGCGTCTCATCGTCTATCTGCGCTTTGGCAACTCGACTTCCGACCAAATCAGCATTGCAACTCTCAACAAGCTCACACGGCTCGAGCATCTGCAGTTGATGAACGAAGGTTGGTACGCCGAGTAGACTTCGGAGAAGTTCAGCCTGCCCATTCTGAGAGTTCTGCACATCAAAGCCAGACGTGACATTTCACTAAAACTCAACACGCCTAAACTGGAGGTGCTCGCCTGTGAGTCTGGCATATTTCCGGATATTCTGCACGAAGGTACAATAAAGCAGCTCATTCTGGACACACCTCAGTACGCGGGTTTCCTATCACAAAATCTGAATGGCTTCACGAGTCTTGAAATTTTGAAAAGCTCCTATCCTGAGCATTTCTTGATGGTATTCTGGGCGTATTGCCTAGTCTGGAGGAGGTGCATGTGTTTGAGGACAGAAATAAACTGTTCATCTTTGAGGACACAAAGTGGCTGATGAACCAGATGATCGAAAAGAATGGTAGACTGGAGAAAAAAGTCAAAATTTATTTCATGGGCCATCTGCTAGACAACCACAAGAGATTTGAAGATTGCGGATTCCTTCAGACCTACAGAAAGCTTTTCTATGTCCGTAATTCAGCTAATGAAGTCGACGGCGTTTGATCTGTTGATGAGAATGTTCTCTGTTAAGCTATCCTAGTGTAAACTAATAAATCGTCTCGTTTTATTTAACTGTTAAGTTTTCTTCATTTTCCGCCTATTCTAGTGGTGAGCCTTTAGCGAGGCGAAGATCTCTGACAGGTAAGAACTAACAAGAGGAGCATTAACAAGTGTCAACTTAAATCTAATTAAATTATCTTCAAATGGCATTTTTAATCTCCAAATTTAATATTTATTCTCTCCCATTTTTCTATTGGGCCATATCTCTGTTTTTCAATTTCCGTTTCTCCATATCCCATTTTTAGACCCGTACGAAGAACGAAGTTCTTCGAAAAGATGTCTATTGCGTTTACCACGACGTTTGTAACCAGTCGAATTTCGACCCGGGAGTAGGGGGGAGCACCGATCATGGTCCTTAGATGACGAATCACCAACAAGAAAACATATGAAGGGACCTGTACGCATCAGAATAGATGCGGCAAACAGAGTTGATGTTACGAAAAGACTGGAACGTATTTAAGTAAATATTGCCTTAACTCTTAAGTGTATGAAATTACGTTCACATTAAATTGTATTGGAAATTGCCGATAGGGCAATATGGAAAAACCCGTACGAAGAAACGGTGTAAGAAAAGACTTCCGACAAAATTGACCCCCAAAGAGACAAAAATGTTTATCTCAATTTTTTCTACAACATAGGAAAAAACCCTTTTTTTGTCTAGGGCCGACATTCGGACCGACCTAGGGTCCTAAGTAGAGACCTCGGACAAATATTTACATAGACAAAAATATTTCCCTCCATTTTCTCTACAACATTGTGAAAAACCATTTTTTTTGTCTAGGGCAGGCCTTAAGACCGACCTAGGGCCCTAAGTAGAGTCCTCGGACACATAATTCCGTAGACAAAAATGTTTGCCTCAATTTGCTCTGCAAAATAGCAAAAAAAAATTTTTTGGTTAGGGCCGACCTTAGGACAGACCTGAGACCTACTTCAGCCCTAAGCACAGGCACCGTGTCCAAATTTTTGAATATAATTCGGTACTCGATTACATATCAAATAGAAAAATAATCAACAAAATCAGTTGGGATTTATACAATTAATGTAAGCGAGCACGTTGGGCCCTAGTAGATACTCATCAAGCTCTTTCAAAAAACATTCACTACAAAATACATCAACCTTATCGTTGGTTACGGATCCATTGGTTACTGGAAATATTTCAACATCTAACAAAACATATAATTCACCATCGAATTCTACGATTACGCCTGGAATATCATCACAACATATGAAGTTAAATTTTACAAAGAAAAATAAGGTGGTTTACAACGATTTCAAAGGGAAGACACAGTTGAAGAGAAAGCACGAAAATATGGTTGATAAAAAATAATTTTCCACTTTTAATTTTTCATCAATTTTATTAATTTTTTGATAGTTTTTATTCATCGTTTTCATTTCTCAATTTATCATTTTCATTTTAACTATTTAAACTTTTAATTTTCTGTTTCCTTCTTTTTCTGATTTACTCGTTACTCATTTTTCTTTCATTAATTTCTCTTTAATTTATCATTCACTTTTGTATAATAATTAATTTAATTGAGTAAATAACATTTATACTATCTAATTACGTTCCATCAATATAAAATCCAAAATACTCACACATTCTCACACACTTTTGCCACTAATTTTACCACTAACTTTATACTCATTTCCACAAATTTTATACTCATTCACATATATTATATCAAACTCATTCACCAGTTGTAATCTCATGCAATAATTATCACTCTCTCAGATACGTTATCATATATCTTTTATACATCTTACATTCTATCACGAACAAAATTCTCATTCAAAAATACAAAGACGCACTACACCTATATTACAATGTATTACAACATTATTACAACAAATTTTCAGACACTATATCATGAATTGTACACAGATCATATTCTATCACACAAACACGTCCACATATCTTACGCATTCACAAATACATATACAAAAACACCTTACATCCAAACCACAAAATATATTTACAAACAAAAAATTTTAAGACAATATATCATGAATCATATACATAATAACGTATCTTACAAACATCAACTTATTTTACACGAATCTTATATACTTTTTCAATCATAAATCTTTTATATATATATATTTTTTCAAAATTTTCATGATTCAAAAAACATATCCACTTTTACAACGCATCACACATTTTCACAAATGCAGCACACTTTCACTTTTATTACACCTGACTCGTCTTATATTCAATAGTTTATGTTCATTCACAAACACAATCCATAACTCATCATACACGAACATAACAATATAACAATCTAATTCATAACTAATCGTACAAGTATATACTAATTTTAATATAACATAGACCATCTAATACATAATTTTCAAACAAATTATTATATAATCTTTCACAAATACACATTTTAAACCACAATAATTCATTATCTATTTATGAATGTTACACGTTTTATAATTAAAATGTAACACCCATCAACTAATATAACATACACTCTCAGACACACATAAACATATCTTACTCACTACCAAATCATACACACGTTCTAACATATACTTCCACAAATCTTATAAACATTCTCACATATACTCCTACAATCTTATAAACATCCACATATACTACCATGAATCTAATACATACCCAAATATCTTACTTCTTAATGATGTAACATTTCAGCCGTATTTCCATACACATTCACAAATAATACGTCACACTTATTCAATTTCATACAATAATGCTTCAATTTAACACACACACACTTACTCAATATTCATTCATTCACTCATACACTAATTTCGCATTCATTTACATACATTCTCTAACAATCTTTTTATAAAAATCTTTCATAATTCTTACATAAATCAGATTTATTTATTTTAGACTCAATCACACAATCTCAAACTATTTCATGAAAACAACATCGCTCTACATACTCAAAAAAAAAACACACACACTTTCAATCACTTATATTGCTAAATTTTACACTCACACTCACACACACACAAACTCACACTCACACACACACAAACTCACACTCACACACACACACTCACACACTCACAATCTCAATCAACTTGTTTATATATATATTTATATATGTGTATGTGTGTGTATATGTATATATGTATACATATGTATGTATGTATATGTGTATGTGTATATGTATTTATTTTGCATTTCATTTTAGAATTCTAGTCCATTTACTTCAGATTCAATACTCCCAATAAAAGCAATATTGCAAAAATTCTTATCGAATTTTTCATTTTTTAAGCAACCCATAAAATCTAAATTCATGTCATGTCTTAATTTTCATTTAATATTTCTATGGTAGTGAATGTTAACTGATTTTTAATATCCAAAAATATTTGGTGTTTAGTTTATATTCTTCTGGTAAGGATTTTATTATATTTTTTCTCTCTGAATATGCCCATATTATAGGCCTATCAATTTTTAGCATCCATCCGCGAAATAGGGCTGAATAATATCAAAACATTACTTTGTGATTTTTATGTGCAGAATTCCAACTAGTTAAGATGGAAATCTCTAAGGTAAGAACTTCTGTTTCTATATTTTTATGGAATATGAACCGTCCCTGGAAAGTAATAAGCAAAAACAAATAATTTTAAACTATTAGTTGTGGATTATTATCTAGGATTTATCCAATAATTATCCAAATTATATCAGTAGAATTATGAACGTTTCCATAATAATTAACATCAACGCGAAATATTTTTAAATCTTGTAGAAGGAAAGTTTAGTTGTTTTTTTTTTCACATAAATTTATTTATTTATTTGGTGGTCCTTATATGAAATATATATATATTTTTTAATTATCAAATAGTAATATTTTCGATGGTTTAAAATGAAGGATTTCATACTTCTTATTAATATTTTCTTCATATACCTAATGTTAGGCCTTTGCATGTTCATCATGCTATTTTTTCTAATAAGAGTTCTCCTAACAATTTTTCAATAATGAGACTCTTTTACTGTCTTGTGAAGGGATTCTGCAAAAACAACTGATGATGGTCAATCCTATACTGACCAAGGGCCATTGCACTATCCTGAGGCCGAAACAGTACCTGTTTCTATGGAATTATTATCCATTAAAAATTCACTTAACGTGATATTAATTCATTGGGAGGGAAGAAACAAAGGAATGTACAACCTTTAGTTTTCTGTTTGTTCTTTATTTGCTATTTCATGAATTATAAGATAATGATTATCTCAGATATATAAATGTGTATATCACTCATCTTACTTTTTTAGATACATATAATTTTTAAATAAACTTACATACTTACTATTTCACAAAAAATTACTAATTTTAACACACTCACATATATACATTATCAATATTTTTATTCAGATATACCTATGCTCATATAAATACTAAACCCTTTCACTAATTTTAACCACATTCACACATATACTCATACATCAATTCTACACCCTAATGTTAGGTTTTAAAATTCTCATAATAACTGTCCATTAAACTCCTGTGCGTCTTATCAACGACAGGTAAAAAATAATAATTGCTGTACATAATTTAATTATAAATGTGATAGGAATAGTGTACACCTTATCACGCACATAAAATGTGCGAAAATGTACTTGTGATCTAGTGCAATAATTTTATTTAGATACATCGAAATTTTATCATTCTACGAGGGGCACCCTAAAAGTTTCGGGAATCGGCTATATCGGCTCGTGTAAACTTTTCGCCAATTTACACAAAAATTAAATTGGTCTTTCCTGATTTAAAAATGATGATCAAAATGAAAATCGATCGTAGCAGTCAAAAGATACAACAATTCCAAAAAGTCATTGCAGAGAAAAAATGGATTTATCACGTGAAAATTTCAGAGCCATGATTTTCTACGACTTTAAGTCTGGCTTGACTCCCAAATTGTGCATTGATCGGCAAAAAGCATTTGGAGATGAGGCCCCATCCAAGACCACTGTTTATCGGCGGTTCGCTGAGTTTAAATCGGGACGCACTTACCTCAGTGACGACTTTCGTGAAGGTCGACCTTCCACAGCCATCACCGATGGAAACATTGACCATGTCCGGAACATGATTGAAGCCGATCGACATGTGACCTATGCTGAGATAGTTGCATCCCTTGGGATCGGGAAAAGTCAAATACAAACAATTTTACACGAACATTTACGCACACGGAAGCTTTGTTCTCGGTGGATCCCACACAAATTGACAGACGACCAAAAGGAGGCTCGTGTGAAATGGTGCCGAGATTCTCTCAAAAAATTCGACAATGGGGCTTCTGATTCAGTATATAGCATCGTAACAGGTGACGAAAGTTGGATTTACAGCTATGATCCCCAAACAAAACAGCAATCCACCGTTTGGGTGTTTCAAAATGAAGATTTACCAACAAAGGTAATTCGCGCTCGAAGCGTCGCCAAGAAAATGGTCGCTACTTTCTTCAGGAAATGTGGTCATGTGGCTACTGTACCACTTGAGGATCGTAAAACAATCAATTCAGAGTGGTATACTACGATTTGTTTGCCAAAAGTATTTGAAGAACTACGTGGAAAGAGTCGAAATCGCAAGATCGTCCTCCACCATGATAATGCAAGCTCCCACACAAGTGCTCTGACCACGACGTTCTTGGAGAAGGAAAAAATCAATTTGATGCTGCATCCACCCTACAGTCCCGACTTGGCACCGTGCGACTTTTATTTGTTTCCGAGTGTCAAGAATAAGTTGCGTGGGAAACGATTTTTATCTGCGGAAGCTGCTGTCGAGGCATATGAACAAGAAGTGGCCCAAATTCCAACTTCCGAATGGACTCGATGTTTCGAAAACTGGTTTTTAAGGATGAAAAAGTGTATAGATTGTAATGGTGATTATTTTGAGGAGCAATAAAATCGTTTTATAGCCGATTCCCGAAACTTTTAGGGTGCCCCTCGTATCATTTATTTATGTTTCATAATTTATACAGAGTGAAAAAGAAAATTAGTCGAAATCGATTGATTAGATATTGTGTTTGAAGACAGTTTGTTGCGCTAAACGTTTGGGAAGACTTTATTCTCATCTATATATTTATTAGTTGAATTAAAAAAAGGAAATTTTATATGAAAGCTGAATCCTCATCCAAAGACTATGGTGTTTATGTATGTGAGTTTTGTCTATTGTAAAGTATTACTTGAGATCGATTTTAAAGTAGCATACGATTTACGAATTTGAAAAGGATCTTCATTTCTTGAGGTTATGTTCAAAATGACCCATTTTTGTACATTTTCAAAATAAGCCAAAGCTAACTTTTTATACCGTAATACATCGGATCGGGTGACGTGTCATTCTGATGGGCGACTTTTTTAAGATTGTAACGGAGAAGAAACGCTTCATACCTAACTACCAATAAAATTTTAATCCTTTGATATACAGAGGACACCTTATTTTTTCGATATTTCCAGCTGTTCGGCCAGAAAATGGATGAACATTATATTAACAAAATTTTGCTGTTCGTGTGTCAACGCCATCAATCCAAATGACAGGTCAACATTTTTATTCTGGAGCGATCAATAAAATGCATCATTTTTTAATGGCAAACATTGACTTAGGAGGTGAGGAATGCCGATGAACGATTTTTGTGTGTCCCAACAGAAAGTTCAGTGTATGACAACCGTTCACATTAAAATGAATTTTGAATTGAAATTCCATATGTTTAATATGTTCGCGCCAAAACGGTTGTCGAAAAGGTTGTCAAACCACTGAACTGAATGTAATATTTTCATACTGTGATGACAGTTTATGTTAGAACACATTTTGAAAATGAATTTCAGTACAAAAGTGCGTTCATCGGCATTCCTCAGCTCCTAATTCAATGTTAGCAAATTCGTTTTTGTTGCTATGTCGTAAAGTGAGGTTAAGCGATTCTGCTAACAATATTCGCGATTTTCACACTAAACAGATGACACTACTTTCTATGTAGAAAATCGGGCATAAGTATGTTGAAATAGCGCTCACTACTCATTCATGTCGCCACTTTCTACGTGTAAAGTCGGACATAAGTATGTTCGATTTTTTTCCGACACATGTCGCACCCTTCGTTGCAAATCGAACAATAAGAGTGCACACTGCTCAAAAAAGAGCCATCTGTCGGAATCTTTTCAACTAAGGAAAATTTGTGTGGAAAAAGTCGCAACTTTCTCTAACGTTTTTCTCTTAAAGTCTCAAATGAAAACGAATGCTTATGTCGTCATTGCAAACTAAAAGTCGGGAAGGGAGGTTGACCCTCCAACACCACATTAAAATATTTATGACCTCCCCGATACCGGCACTTTGAAGTACTATCCGAATACTAATAATTAGCCCTAAAAAGTTTCCCTTCAAGATGTATACGTTCAAGAAGACATTGATGCTTATGCCATAATTCATGAAACAAAGCCTAAAATGAGTTTTTCCAGGATCTGCCTCTCCTCCAAGATCGCATTTAAAAAAAAAAAAGTTCTTCTACAAAACATTTCTGAAACCATTACACAGCATTTGTAGGGCCAGGCGTTTCGAAAAAAAATAAAAGTTCAAATTCGACCCACCCTATTGCATACCTAACCTATTTCCAAACAAAATTGCGGAAACACTTTTGGGGAAAACATTTAAATTTGTTAGAAATGTGAATTCCAATATTTCACTGCAATAGTCAGTTTTTTCAGCGGCAAACACAAAACACCTTCTGTCGGCGACCCTGTTTAACGAAAACCCTATACCAAATTATTATTATTATTATTAATGTGAAATGCGTGAAATAAAGAGAATTATCTCAAAATTTCATATAATTTTATCAATTCGGTGGGGGGCTCGAGTCCCCCCTGGCAGTCGACCCTGGCTACGGGCCTGAGTGAAAGTCACTGAAAATAAGACTATAATATGCGATTTTGGTCGAGTTACTTACATCGAAACATTATCATAATAGCGTTGTTATGGTAGACCCGACTATAATAAGCGTTATTATGGTGGAGTTCAACAGATTATAGTCGAGTTAAATAAATTTTGTCGCTGATTTTCGTGAAGTATACAATAAACATCATTGCTGATAGAGGTGAGCGGGTTGCCCGAAATTCGAAAAAAAACCGCCCAAACCCGACCCGGCCCGAATCGTGTTTAGAAAATCCTGGTCGATCGGGTGTCGGGTTTTAAAATTTAAATAGGGCGGGTTTCGGGTGTAACTTTTATCGGATTTACGATTCGGGTTCGATAAAAGAAATTCCGAGAATGATGCATCCTAAAATATCCAAATCAAATTGAATATGAAACAATGATGTATAGCAATGTATCGGCTATGACATTGTTGTGAGTATATTTCGGTAATGATGTGAGTCGTACGACGAGCAAATTTAGACATTTTGAAGTGTTATTTTGTGTAAAAGGTGTAATTCAAATTTACACAGTGATCATTTTGTGATAATACACAGCAAACTTTATTTTTTATCGATTGTGATGTGATATTTGTAATCATTTACTAGTTGAATGTTTTGTTTTGCTTTTCGGGCTGATGCGGCAATAAATAATTCGGAAAATATCTTTAGTTTCACGGAAAATAAACAACAACAACAAGAAGTGAGAATCTAGTTGAATGACTTTTGAAGCGAGTACACACCTCCTGCGCGAAGTACGAAAAAAGTGTGAAAAAAGTGAGAAAAAACCAACAGAAACCGTTTTTGTCGGTTCTTCACTGTGTTTTCTCCCTTCATGCTTAAGTTTAACTCAGTCAAACTAGACTCGAATTTTTTCGAATAACACAATTCGGTCGGACTGAACTACCAGCGTTTTCCAGGCGGTCGGGCTTCGGGTTTTGGTGGCAGGACATTTCTCCGCCGCAAATAACGCCCGGGGCGTTAATAACACCCGGGGCGTTATTAACGCCCGCACTCCGGGTGCTAATAACGCCCGGGGTGTCAATAACGCCCGCTCTCCGGGCGCTAATAACGCCCGGGGTGTTATTAACGCTCGCACTCCGGGCGCTAATAACGCCCGGGGTGTTATTAACGCCCGCACTCCGGGCGCTAATAACGCCCGGGGTGTTATTAAAACCCGCACTCCGGGCGCTAATAACGCCAGGGGTGTTATTAAAACCCGCACTCCGGGAGCTAATAACGCCCGGGGTGTTATCAACGCCCGGGGTGTTAGTAACGCCCGGGGTGTTATTAACGCCCGGGGTGTTATTAACGCCCGCACTACGGGCGCTAATAACACCCGGGGTGTTATTAACGCCCGCACGCCGGGCGTTAATAACGCCCAGCTGAATAATTGGATAAGCGCTACAAAATGGCGCTTTAACAAATAACTTTTATTTATAGAGCATGTAACTAGAAGAAGTTGACTAAGGGGAAAATTTTCCTTATACAGAATGTAACTACAAGGAGTTGAGTAAGAGGAACATTTTCCTTATACAGAATGTCACTAGAAAGAGTTGACTAAGGGGAAAGTACAGAACGTCACTGGAAGGGATTGATTAGGAGAATCATACAGAATGCCACTTGATGCAAGAATTTTTTTCTGTGCTCTTCTATTTTTAAAAAAGTTGTCAATAAAAATCAAAAAATTACATGAAAACTTTATGAAAGTCATTGAGCACTACGATTTTGAAATTTAAAAATTTGAGTAAAAGGGATGAATAAAAACAATACAAAACGAGATGTGTATATTGAAATGTCCTAAGCTTTTGAATTTAAATAACTTTCAATTTATTCTTGAAGCTCAATAGTGACCGTGTATGGAATTATATAGCTGGGCGTTATTAACACCCGGCGTGCGGGCGTTAATAACGCCCTGGGCGTTAATAACGCCCCGGGCGTTATTAGCGCCCGGAGTGTGGGCGTTATTAACTCCCCGGGCGTTATTAACACCCCGGGCGTTATTATCGCCCGGAGTGCGGGCGTTGATAACAACCCGGGCGTTATTAGCGCCCGGAGTGCGGGCGTTATTAACACCCCGGGCGTTATTATCGCCCGGAGTGCGGGCGTTATTAACACCCCGGGCGTTATTAACGCCCGGGGCGCTAATAACGCCCGCCCGGGCGTTAAAAACGCCCCGGGCCTTATTTGCGGCGGAGAAATGTCACGTCACCTCGGGTTTTAATTTCGAATTGGGTTCGGTTCGGGTCGAGCTACCAGCGGTTTCCGGGCAGTCGGACTTCGGGTTTTAATTTAGGATCGGGTTCCGTTCGGGTCGGGTTTCCAAAACAGATCGGAACGAGTGATTTGAATCGAAATTGCATGAAGTTTGACGGTGTTTCATAAATACAGCTGGACCATTCCATTGAAAAGTTGGAAAATGCGTTACGAGGGAACCGTCTTCTGGCTAAGAATGCGAAGGTTGGACTTCTTTCGCATGAAGGAGTTGTACATTCAACCTATAAAGAAATTTTCTTCAAATCTCGTATGTGCATGGTTTAGCAAGAACACATGGTTCCCTCGCAACCTACCAATGGAATCGCCCAGCTATATTTTTGGCAGTTGCGTTGCGTTTCGCATTGTTTACGTCCTTTATGGATGGAAACGGGGAAAATGTACTTTTAAAATATCAATAAAAAGGCGGTTAGTTTAAGAGTAAGCAAAATAACTTTATTCAAAACTAATATCGTGCGGATGTTTTACTTTTGTGCAACTTTCTTGTTCAAAGTTAACTTGACGAATGAATTCTAAACGAATTCGACTGATAATGCTAGTGGCGTAAGTGGAGAGTTTAATGAGTGAAACGTTATAGATCAAAAGCTTGACATGGCCATCTGCATTTCACTTCTAAACACGCATAAAGTTGGTTCTGGATATTGTAATGTTGAAATGCAACAATACAGATGCAACGTATGCCAATTTTTACCTTTTTTCTTTGGTAATATATGGCAATTTTTTCGGTTGATAAATCGTCAAGTGTTTCTTCGTTGTTAAATCCACAGTTTTGTGCATAATTGGCCATTATAGGCACTAGCAATAAACTATCGTATAACACGAGTACTAAATCGCTTGATCATAGTCTCGATACGTGAAGTTACCCTGGGGCGAAGTGCAAGGTCTATTCGTACACCTCGATACGTCAATAGACGTCGGGCTGACACAGTCGGTCATTAACTTCATCTCGGTGTGTGAATAGACCTTGCACTACAACACTCCGATCATTCACTAAAACTCGACTATAATCACGAGATTACAGTACTTCTGTTGTAATTTACTATTACATTCTTTAAATAGTCAAATTATCTACATTCAGAGAATTAGGTTCCGTAAACTTTGATGAAGTAGGCCGACTGTGTAGCTCATCTGTGTGAAAAAAATACACAAAATAGAAATGCTCATTAGGGGCCATCCATAAATGACGTCTGGTTATTTTACAGTTTTTGGAACACCCACCCACCTACCCCCCTGTCCGAATTCATCCGGTTTTCCTTAGACTCGGCTTTAGTGCCGTAGCTAAGTCCAAGGACTCAGATCTTTCAAACAAAAAAAAATTTATGAAAATCGGAAAAGATTTACTCGAGTTAAGTACAATAGACCAAAAAGCACTTAGTCGGTCCTAGCTCAGCGGCCCTTGGGCCGACAGTGCCCAGATTCAATCCGAAAAAACATTTTTCAATTACATTTCAGGGAAAAAAAGTTTTTGAAAATTGGTTGAGTTTTACTCAAGTTATCGCGGTGACAGACGGACGGACCAACGCGACGGACGGACCAACGCGACGGACGGACCGACGCGACGGACGGACCGACGCGACGGACGGACCGACGCGACGGACGGACCGACGCGACGGACGGACCGACGCGACGGACGGACGGACGGCGGACAACGTTTTTATTGTTGATTCGTTATCTAAGCACTAGGATCGATGCTCCCCACCTGCTCCCAGGTCAAAATTGGGGCGGTTACAAACGTCGTGGTAAACACAAAAGACCCCTTTTCGAAGACATTCGTTCTTCGTACGGGTCTAAAAATGGTTTTTTGCTATGTTGTAGAAAAAATTGAGATGAACATTTTTGTCTGTTTGGGGTCAATTTTGTACTTTCGGAAGGTCTTTTTTGCGCGGTTGCTTCGTCCAGGGTTTTTCAATATTGCCCTTTCGGCAATATCCAATACAATTTATAATAATAATAATAACGTTTATTTAATTGTATATAGAAGGTGTAGACCTTAATTACATATACAATGGTGGATACTTTACTTAAACAAATAAAAATATCTTTCATAAAGAAAAAGAAAACATGTTTATCAAAATGAAAAAATTTTGAGTTTTGAGAAAGGAAAAAAAAAAGAAAATCATTGCAAGAGAAGAACTAAATAGTAAATGAAATCCAACAATCAATTCACATCTATCCAATATGCTTACCTAACCAAATGAGTGATGAACAACCCTAACCCATGTTGCCGCTAATGTAATCGATGTATGCTTTCCTGAATGCCTCGGCTGTGTATGTCCCTTTAACGCTACCCGGCAGTGAGTTATACCTCACAACTCCGTGGAACAGGAGTGAATCGTATGTTTTGCTGGAGTCTGTAAACGGAATATAAAATTTACGCGTCCTTTTCGAATGGCAAGGTTTTATCTTTTGCGAAAGGTAGTCTGGCGTACCCCTCGTGATGACTTCATGCAGGAAAAACAAAGCCCTCATCTCAAGGTAGTCTATTATTCCACATCCTAAGATTTTATTCCTATAATTGGTCAGAGGCTGTCTGCGTTTTAAGGAAAAGGCGAATCTAATGCAGTTGTTAAATAATTTAGATAGCAGTTGTTTACAATTTAATGTGGACGTAATTTCATACACTTCAGAGTTAGGGCAATATTTACTTTCATACGTTCGAATCTTTTTGCGACATATATTCTTTTTACCTCATCTTTTCTGATTTGTACGGGTCCCTTGCATACGTTTAAATATCAAATTCACCCAAGAGTACGATAATTTAAGTGACTTTCGAGGATTTTTTCCGCAATATTAGGCCCTGTGTGAAATTCTTATGAACAAAGCATTTTTGAACTTTACACAATTTGCGAGAGTCTGCCAGTGTAATTGAACAATTCTATTAATCCTTTTAACGAAACATTAGAAGAGATTTTAAAATTAGAACTGTCCGTGCATTTCATTGCAAAGGCAAGCATATTTCTTCATAAATTTAGACAAGAATTACATAAATTTCCAAAGACAAATTCCAAAATGTAATTTTAGATTTCGCTGATATACCGCAAGTATCGCACCAATTTATTGAGTTAATTATTGTTTGGCAATGGCTCAAACCATGTATGGTTGAACATAAACAGCATTTAATACATAATTTATATAAAGTGGTTGGTTTGTGACCTAACCCTTAGTACCATGAATATTTCCTTCTAATATCATCGAGAAATATAAAATAAACCTACAGTCATAAGACTCTCAAATATATTAACCGGAGAAAAGAATCGTCCATAAATTTAGCGTTTCCATGTTATTCATTTTTACTTTCATGTAGACATTGGAACGATATATTTGAATGTGTTTAAGAGATTTCTGCTGGTATTAATAAATTTTCCATGAATTCAACGGGATCTTATCGACACACATATTCAACTCAATTATCGTTAAATAATAGGTTGTTCGGACGTGTTAAATGAGACATTACGAAATTATCTACGAAGACAAAATATCGCCACCATACTTTCACAGCTGTACTCTCACATTGCCAAAAATATGAAAAATCAACAATTTAGCAGCCCACAATTACGTTGAAAAGGCGGGTCATTTGGGCGATATTTTAAAATTCGTTAGTTTATTCCCTTTTCTCCATTAAATATAAAACCAGAAAAACGACAAGAGTAAATGTTGAGGAATTTCATTGCTGAAGTAATTCATTCCTTTATCGAGTTGCGGTAGCTGGTAACAGTAGCTGTTTGTTATCAGCTAAGTTTAACCTTCTCAAAAACATGTTACAATTTAATTAGGCAAGTAGATGTCCATGTCCAATCAAGTTTCCTGCTGAAACCAAAATTTTCGTACCTTAAATATGTTTAAAAAATTACCTACAGAACAACCTTTCTCCATCAGTTTTTGGTAACGCTACATTGTTGTTGTTGTTGGCGTACTCCCTTCCTATAGAGTCATTCCACATCAGATCCCGCAAAAATAAAAAATCGTTTCCCCACGATGAAACATGCAGCTCTTCAATATGCCATAAAAATGATGCCACAGACGGATTTTTACAAAATCGGGACATACTTTCTTCGAGATCATCAGATGACCCTTCATATAGCGACACTAAAATAATTTCATTTTACTTTTTTTTCAATCCCCACGGACAAGCTTTCCAGCAGCACATAACTTCTGAAGTGGAGTGTACAACAAATTTTCAGTTCTAAATATTTCGAAAAATTCATTTTTGGCACTTTCAGCTCGACTTTCAGACTTTCGTCCTTTTTCTATGAACTCATTTTCGAACACAGAAACTTACGAATCGTCATATTTAGACTTAGAGTAAAGGATTTTCTACCAATTCATCGAAATGTGAGGTGGTCGAATTTAATTTTGCGTGATTTGATATGGAATGACCCTATAACAACTTCTGTTTCTAAAACAATTTATTATGTTGTGACAAAAATTGTTTCAGGTTTTTCAAATTTTTTTTGGATAAAATGTTTTTCCGGTGTACAATTTTCCCCTGTAATTAATTTTTTTACCATTAATTTTTTCCCCCGGGCCACCATCTGGCCAAGGTTGTAGATTATAGCAAGGAGGAAGGCATTCCCATTATCGTAGGTGCTGACGCGAACGCACACCACACGATATGGGGTAGTAACGACATAAACAGGAGAGGGGAAGAGTTAGTCAATTACTTAGTAACGACAGACCTTACGATAGCAAATAAAGGAAGGAAGCCAACTTTTGCCAACTCGGCTAGAAAGGAATGCAATGATGTTACCATGGTATCCTGCAGCCTGGCGGAGAAAATTCATTCATGGGAAGTGGCCGAGGAAGAAACTTACTCACAAGCTAATTAAGTTTCGACTGAGAGGGTCTTTCCCGGGTAGAAAACCGTACAGGAATCCGAGAAGGACAAATTGGGACTCCTATAGAAGAGAGCTTGTGAAGAACTAAACAAAATGGTCTTTCATGAACGCTACATGACAGTAGAGGGGCTGGAAGAGGCAAATAAAGAACTCACCTCAGCGATGTTGAAAGCCTATCACTCTGCATGTCCCCTATCCCACCCTAAACCCTATAAGAATCTAGTCTGGAGTAAGTCCGTAGAGGAAAAAAGCGGGAACTTAGGAAAGCATGGAACAAGGCAGGGAAGGGTCCTAATCAAGAGGAAAACAGGGCTATTTACAGGACCCTCCTCAAAGAGTACAAAGAAACCATAAATATCCATAAGGAAAAAACAAAAGAAAAATTCTTTAAGGAGGCAAACTCGATACCGACATATGCGCGTGTCCACAAGATTTTAGCTAAGGATCCTGCCGTTCAGGTAAGCTCCTTGCTCAAACCAGATGGAAGCTACACCACCTTCTCGAGACCCATTTCCCGGGTAGCATCCAACTGATTAATAGAAAACCTAACCCAGAGCACCTTAATAGGCATATACCAAGTAGGGTTAACTGGAAGTTCGCTGGAAAGTTGACTAAGAAAGGGAAAGTGAAATTTGCTATCCACGAATTTCATTCCTTTAAGTCAGCTGGACCGGACGGGATTTTTCAAGCTCTACTCAAGTAAGGCATGGAACTACTCCTCCACCGACTGAGTCGGTTGATCTGCTTGAAAAGGCTTTTAACTCAGTAATCAGGTATGTTTATGGGAAGGGGAAATACAAGAGTATTGCGAATGTGGTAAATAAGTTTCTAGGCTGTAGCTTGAGGGATCACCTTAAGTTGAGAGCGATGATCTTTATATACAGGCTTCTTAGTAGTGGTTCACCAAATTATCTATTAGATTATTTTATTAGTGGCCGTTCTAACCGTACAAGGCACTACTACTTGCCTCGAGTACACAATGATAAAGATCTGTTCTCCCGAAGAATCGCGGACTGGAATGCCCTGCCCCTGGCTATTAGAAATTATGGGACTCTTGAGTCGTTTCGGAATAAATATATATCCAGGCTGCGTGTACGAGGGGCACCCTAAAAGTTTCGGGAATCGGCTATATCGGCTCGTGTAAACTTTTCGCCAATTTACACAAAAATTAAATTGGTCTTTCCTGATTTAAAAATGATGATCAAAATGAAAATCGATCGTAGCAGTCAAAAGATACAACAATTCCAAAAAGTCATTGCAGAGAAAAAATGGGTTTATCACGTGAAAATTTTAGAGCCATGATTTTCTACGACTTTAAGTCTGGCTTGACTCCCAAGTTGTGTATTGATCGTTTGCAAAAGGCATTTGGAGATAAGGCCCCATCCAAGGCCACTGTTTATCGGTGGTTCTCTGAGTTTGAATCGGGACGCACTTACCTCAGTGACGACTTTCGTGAAGGTCGACCTTCCACAGCCATCACCGATGGAAACATTGACCATGTCCGGAACATGATTGAAGCCGATCGACATGTGACCTATGCTGAGATAGCTGCATCCCTTGGGATCGGGAAAAGTCAAATACAAACAATTTTACACGAACATTTACGCACACGGAAGCTTTGTTCTCGGTGGATCCCATACAAATTGACAGAGGCTCGTGTGAAATGGTGCCGAGATTCTCTCAAAAAATTCGACAATGGGGCTTCTGATTCAGTATATAGCATCGTAACAGGTGACGGAAGTTGGATTTACAGCTATGATCCCCAAACAAAACAGCAATCCACCGTTTGCGTGTTTCAAAATGAAGATTTACCAACAAAGGTAATTCGCGCTCGAAGCGTTGCCAAGAAAATGGTCGCTACTTTCTTCAGGAAATGTGGTCATGTGGCTACTGTACCACTTGAGGATCGTAAAACAATCAATTCAGAGTGGTATACTACGATTTGTTTGCCAAAAGTATTTGAAGAACTACGTGGAAAGAGTCGAAATCGCAAGATCGTCCTCCACCATGATAATGCAAGCTCCCACACAAGTGCTCTGTCCACGACGTGCTTGGAAAAGGAAAAAATCAATTTGATGCTGCATCCACCCTTTAGTCCCGACTTGGCACCGTGCGACTTTTATTTGTTTCCGAGTGTCAAGAATAAGTTGCGTGGGAAGCGATTTTTATCTGCGGAAGCTGTTGTCGAGGCATATGAACAAGAAGTGGCCCAAATTCCAACTTCCGAATGGACTCGATGTTTCGAAAACTGGTTTTTAAGGATGAAAAAGTGTATAGATTGTAATGGTGATTATTTTGAGAAGCAATAAAATCGTTTTATAGCCGATTACCGAAACTTTTAGGGTGCCCCTCGTATGAATTGTTTAGGCAGAGCTCGCTAGCTATCTTAATTTCATTAATGCAGAATCTAGGACTATTGGTAGTTGATTTGTGCCTTTTCATGCTTCTTTCGCTTGTCTAGTGTTAGGGAAATTCAAATTTAAGCTAGTCTATAATATTCTTCATTGTTTTTCTGTAGTATTTTAGTTTCACAGATTTCCCGCGTCTATACTTTTGTTTGACGTTAAATATGTTTCCGGGTATATTGTATGACTTTGGTTTTAGTGTTAGTTTTAGACTAGTTTTAGTTTTAGTCTTAGTTTTAGTTTTAGAGTAATTTAATTTTGTATCCGAAATTATGTCCAACATTGTTGCACAAGAGAAACCTTGACATAATTTAATAATAATAAAATCAATGAATGAATGAACTGGTTCATCCAATTTGGCGTAGTTAGAATTTCAGCACCAGTCTGCTTTGGTTTGACAAGGTTTTACCTTTCGTCAGAGCTCTCCTAACTACTGATCTTCAAAAACTTTTGCCCTGAAATGTAGCAACAAAAGCGGTTTTTGCATTTCAAATTTGGACGAGGGGCCACTGAGCTAGGGCGCCTAAGTGGTTTTCGGCGTTAGAAAGGATGTGCGACAGGTATATAAGGGACAGCGTGCTGAGGGCTAAGCCCTTACACAGGAATCAGCATTCCTATCAATCTGGGAAATCGGTGGAAACAGCTTTACACTAGGTAGTCCATACTCTGGGAAAGAATGTAAAGTACGAGAAGCTGACCTTGGCTGCGTTCTTAGATCTGGAAGGGGCATTCAAAAAGGTAACTTTTAGAGCAGTGAACGCTGCTTTGAGAAAGTTCAATCGCGACAGGACACTGATTAGGTGGATTATGGTAATGCTCGCGAACAGGCTGCTGACGGTGGAATTGTTTGGAGTCAGTAAGCAGGGAACAATCGACAGGGGTTGTCCGCAATGAGGTGTGTTACCACCAATCATTTGGAACGACCTCCTCACTAAGCTTAACTTAGAGGGGTACCTAGCAATAGGATACGCCGATGACATAGCGATTTTAGTATCAGTACCTTTCGAAGAGGTCTTAGGTCAGCTCATGCAGAGAGCTTTCGCGTTGGTGGAAGCATGGTGCCGAGATTCATATCCAAGAGAATAAGTAAATCAATCAGAGTTTTCTGGCAATGCCGCAATACGATCGGGAAGAGATGAGGTCTTAGGCCCCCATTGTAGGAGATTGTACACGGCTACTGAGAGACCAACAATGAGCTATGGCTACATGTATGGTCACACAAGCTAGAGACGATGAGCGTACGTAGGAGACTTGCGCATGTGCAGAGACTAGCGTGTCTTAGCATAACGGGAGCGATGACGTCGACTCCGACTGCGGCTCTGGAAGTTTTACTGCCATTGAGTTGAGATTGACCTATTTTTAGAGCAAGAGGCATGAATGAGAGTAGCTAGGCTGTTCAGGTGCGGTCATTGGTTGGCGCTCGACAGGAGCATAGCTCATGCGGGTATCTTAAGTAAGCTGAGGAATGACATCAGAGAGATTGAGATGCCACAAGATTATATGCCAGTTGAATTTCGTTTCGATAAAAATTCCGAACCATTATTCCCAATAGAGTAGATTTGGAGGGAGAAAGATCAGCCGTAGAGGGAGAAGTGAGAATTTTCACGGACGGATCCAAGAAGGAGAAGGGAGCAGGTGCGGGAATATACCGTGCGGAATTGGAACTGGAGGACTCGATCCCGCTCGGGAATCAGGCAAGCAAAAAAGTTTTTGTTGGGATGCAACTCGAAGACCACGAAATATCTCTTAAGCTTAGATAAGGCGAGGCTAAGGTTGTTAGTGGGAGTGCGACGGGGCACAACTGCTTAAGATACCATTTGAACAAAATGAGACTTATCAACGATCAGAACTGTAGAAGGTGCGGAGACGTACCGGAAACGGCGAAGCACTTCAAGTGCAACTGTCCTGCACTGTCGATGCTGAGGTCGAAGCACCTGGGTGACTTTTACCTAACACTAGAGGAATTCCGAAAGGTACCATAGCCTGACGTTCCATCCTTCATTACAGACAACAAATGGATGGACTATCCAGACATTTAGCACAGCAAAGAATGAGCCACGAGACGACACAATGAGCCCAACTAAGAGGGCTTCAGTGTTCAGCATGAGCGCTTAGTAGTTTTAGTCATAGAGTTTTGTATTGTATTTTGCTGTCTTGACTAGTATATAAGTTTGTATCATGCTACTCGGCCAAATAAACCAACCAACCAAACTTTTTTTTATTTTCTTTTAAATGTTGGACTTTTTTAGGGATTTAGAGAGGGTTTTTCCATATTGCCCTGGCAATTTCCGATCCAATTAAATGTGGACGTAATTTCATACACTCTTAAGGCAATATTTACTTAGATAAGTTCGAGACTTTTTGCAACATCTATTCTCATACGTATGTGGGTCCATTGCGTGTGTTTTTTGATATGTTGTAGAGGATGTTGACAAGAACATTTTTGCCTGTACCATGGGAGTCGTTGCAGTGTCCTAGCTCACTTTATAAGCGGTACTTCGATTGGGTTTTACACATCATCTTCGGTAATTTCTTTAGGTCGTTCAATTCAGATAGTTCTAAGAGAATTGGAAATATTGAGTTTTTTGCCAATTTACTCAGCTGCGTGCATTCGAATGCGTACACATGCCTTTTTGCAATATCAATATTCTGATACGCACGTGTTTTTGCATATGTTTCATTCGAAATTGTTTTCTGCCAATATTTCGAAATAAATGAGGAATTTCACACTTATGTTACATATTATAGATGTTTTTGGTACAACTTGTGTTAATTGTGAAAATTCATGAAAATTCGCGAAAATTCATGAAAATTCGCGAAAATTCATGAAAATTTGCGAAAATTCATGAAAATTCGCGAAAATTCATGAAAATTCGCAAAAATTCATGAAAATTACTAAAATTTACCAAAAATTACTTAAAATTATTTGGTAAACTTAAGTAAATCTTAATAATTTTAAATTCTTTAAAATAGATCCAGCAACGAAAAGGGCCAAATATCTGCTAAACTGTTCAAGGAACGCTCTAAGAAAATTGATTGGTACCATCTTGGGACACTGCAAATTACGAAAACACATGCAAAATATGGGACTGACGAATGAAGATAGCAGGTTTCTCGACCCTGGCGCAAATAAAAGTCTCAAAATTTCAAAAAATGTATACTCACGGTCTCTCCCATGTATTTTGAGTAACGTAATCGCACCAGTCTCTGACACTTTAACTAAATTTATGGTTTTAGGAGCACAGAGACAGTCAAAATCAAAGAGCTAGGATTCAAACTTATTTTTTCTCGTGCAAATAATTGTCTATGTTTTTGATGAGAACGTAAGAGTTGGAAATTATTGACAAATTATATTTTTAATTGCTCAACTCATTCTTCCATGTAATTTGCTCCTTTATCCGACATGAAGAAATGAAATTGTTCCCAAGTACGACAGTACTTGGTTCGATCACCGACATGAATGGTGCTGAAAAGAATTAAGTAAAAAGACGACAATTGTATGAGTTCATCGAATTTATTTATTCATTATAATCTTTTAAAAGTTGACTTTAAGTCAATAAAAATTAATTTTAACAAATTTCACACCTTTGGCTCCCAGTTTTATATTTAAATTAATAATTACAATTAAATTAAAAAAAATAAATGTAAGTTACTTAGCTTTCCTTAAATTCTTTCGCCCAACTTTCGCCTTCTTTTTTTCTTCAATTTTCTGTAGCATCTCGATTTTTCCCGCTTCTTTTTCAATTGCCGCTCAGCCTTTTGTTTCTGTTTTTCTTCTTCTTTTTTCCGCTTTTCCAGTTTCCGTTCCAACGCAATCTTTTCTTTTTTTTCATTTTCTGTTTCTCAACTTTTTTCGCTTCTCTCTTCACTTTCCGTAAAGCTTTTTCTTTTTCCAGTCTTAACTTTTCTTTCTCCTTATTCTTCAGATGTGAGATGAAATCATCTGATATTAACACTGAAGGGACTTTCTCTTTTGGCTTCCGCTTTGATTTCGAGTTCTCTGTATCCGATGATCTACCTGGCCAAAACATAGCATCTTGAAAATATTTCGGGAACATACTAGGAGTATGGGAAATGTTGCTGGTGGGAGTTGTATCGACTTGATCTCCAACAGTTTCTTCATCATTCGAATCGGCTGGATCGCTAGCAGATTCTGTGTCAACCGAATGAAATCTGTCATTTAACTGTAAGTTTCCATTTTTCAATTGATCACTCATGGTAGTGAAGAAATCCTCGCCCATAATACTGGTGTCCATATCGTCATCATTCGAGGAACCATTAAAAGGTTCAACTGGCACTGGAATAACAACCTGGACGTTGTGATTTCCACTTGTTGCGACATTGGCTTCACTTGAGATTACATCATTTTCGACTACAATATCCGCAGCTATGATTTCGATGATTTTATCTTCCCCAAAACATTCTTCGTACGTTGTATCAATGAATTCCACCACAACATCAGTTTCGGCTTCAATCTTCGCATTTCTACAGCCACCAATTTTTTTCCAAAACTCAAACAGCGCTGTGTCTTTGCATTTTCCAATCCATTTTTGTTCAGAGTTTTTAAATGACTGAAGCACACTCACATCAATTTGACGCTCGAATTTCTCCAAAAATTTAACGGACAGACTGTTGTCGGCATAAATATTTTGATCTTCATCCAATTTCTGTTTTTTCATAAGTTGCCCATAATCTATTGCATTTGCGTTGAATGGAAAAAGACCACACTGAACGAAGCCGTTTGCATCGATTACTATCGATTATGTCGTTGTCAAGAACCTGGAAGACAAACAAGTTTTGGACTTTAGATTTGAGTTTCAAAGTCATCAAAGTGTGGTTGTTTAAATCTTGTAGCTCATTTGATTATCAAACGAAATCTTGGTATAAATACCTGCTGCAAGACTTTGGAAAATTTGTCACGGGTGCTTCTTCCACCGTTGTTATGTCTGGGATAGTCCAGAGCAGCCTTGCCAATGTAACTTCATCGATCTGAATACCAAAACATCCATGGGTTGAATCAAATGTGTCGCGTTCGGATATAAAGCTATCAAAATGATGCCTTTTGCGCGACAAAACTCGCTCAGGTGGTATGTTACATGGGACGAGTGGCCATCTACGAAAAAAATGCATGGAATCTTTATGTTCTTTTTGAGCAACCAAGGGTAGAAGCAATTGGTGACATATTCGTAGAATGTTTCGCCAGTTATCCAACCAGTGATCGACCAAACGCCCAATTCGGTGGCATATATTTAACAATATTGCTAGGTAGCCGTTGATACGGAAACATGACAAGCGGTGGAGCTTTAAGACCACTAGCGTTACCACCAATTAAGGCAGTTATCACTTCTTTCTCGTCGCTCTGAATTTTCATGAAAACGCGTTTTTGACCTTTCCGTGCTAAGACCTATGACTAAAATTATTACAATTGAAATAACTTGCAAAACTTACATCCAATCATTATTTTTTTTTTTTATTTATTATTTATTATTATTATTTCTTGGTTTATGTTTACATAGTTCATTTTTTTATTTAAGTTTCAGCGTTCTGTGAACATTAAAGAAACATTAATTTTAGATTAAATCTTAATTACTTGTTTTTCTTTAGTTAAGATAATTAATAGAATATTTTATTTTATTTTTAATTATATATATATATTTTTTTTCCCCTATCTGGTTTAGTTTTTAAACTGTTTAATTTTATTAATACTAATACTATTATTTGGCCGTGACTATATTGAATGACGAAGAATGGCAGAATAATTGGAAAAAAGATTTCTGAAATTTTTTTTTTTTTTTTGTTTTTGTTTTTTCAAAGTTAGAGGGAGGTATTGTTGACATTCAGCGACATGCACTGACAACGAGCACGAACAATGGGAGTGTAATCGTACTTCTTATATCTCTTTTCAACTCAAACCAAATTAAAGAAAATTGTTATGGACAAATAAAATACCTTTCCGGGTTTCGGATTCAGGTAAAACCCAGTTTCATCCAAATTAAATATTCGATCCGGATGTTTCAGGATATCAGCGTTGCCCGTACTTTATCGATGCACCTCGTCATACCATTCTCTGAAGCCTTCCTCAGTGATACTCGCCCTAGCACGCGTCAAATTCTGACATTCCTTTTCAACGACCAAGGGATGACGTCTTGTAAAACCTTCATACCATTTTCTCCTAGGGCGGTTTTCGGTGAAGATAGTTTCTCTTTCCGACTTAGGGACCGTTCATAAAGGATGTCACGCTTAGGGGGGGGGGATGTGACGTCACGGTTAGTTAACAATGAACTTCCTAATCGAAAAGTAAAAAAAACATAGAAGGGACCCGTACGTATCAGAATAGATGCGGCAAACAGAGTTGATGTTACGAAAAGACTGGAACGTATTTAAGTAAATATTGTTCTCACATTAGACTGTATTGGAAAAACCCGTCCGAAGTAACGGTGTAAAAAAATTCTCCGAACGCACAAAATTGACCTCCAAATAGAGAAAAATGTTCTCCTCAATTTTATCTACAACATAGCAAAAAACTATTTTTTGGGCTAGGGCCGACCTTAGTACTGACCTAGGGCCTTAAGTAGAGGCTTCGGACACATACTTCCATAGACAAAAATGTTTCCCTCAATTTGCTCTGCAACATAGCAAAAAACATTTTTTTATGTTAGGGCCGACCTTAGGACCGACATGAGGCCCACTTGAGCCTTAAGCACAGGCAAAAATTCTTCTATAAATTGTCGGCCGTGCCGAGATCTTTCAAACAAAAGAAAGTTTTTGAAAATCGGAAGAGATTTATTCGAGTTATGTACAAAAAACACGTAGTGCTCTAACAAAGACTCTTTTTTAGTGCCCTAGCTAAGTCCAAAGACTCAAATCGAAAAATGTTTCTTCCACAAATTGTCGGTCATGCCCAGATCTTTCAAACAAAAAAAAACTTTTGAAAATCGGTAAAGATTTACTCGAGTTATGTACAAAAAACACATAGAGCCCTAGCAGAGACTCGTTTTTAGTGCCCTAGCTAAGTCCGAGGACTCAAACTAAAAAAAGTTTCTTCCATAAATTGTCGGCCATGCCCAGATCTTTCAAACAAAAAAAAATTTATGAAAATCAGAAAAGATTTACTGGAGTTATGTGCAAAAGACCAAAAACCACTTAAACGGCCCTAGCTCGGCGGCCTTTGGGTCGACAGTGCCCAGATTCAATACCATGAAATATTTTTCGACTTCCTTTCAGGAAAAAAAAAGTTTTTGAAAATCGGTCAAGATTTACTCAAGTTATCGTTTTGACGGACAGACAGACCGACAGGCAGACAGACCGACAGACGGACATTGTTTTTTTCGCTGATTTGTCATCTGGAGGCAACAAAAAAAGTTTCCCCCTTACTCCCGGGTTCGAATTCGCAATGTAACAAACGTGGTAGTAAACGCATCAGACCTACGTACTTCGTACGGGTCTAAAAAAAGGTTTTCATCCTGTTTCAAAACTAAACCTATTTAGGTTTTCATTCTGGACGTAAACCAAAAAAATGGTTATCGCCATGTCCTTTTAGCGTGATGTCACGACCGGGGGGGGGGGCGTGACATCCTTTTTGAACGGTCCCTTATTAAGAAGCATTTGCACACTGTCTAATAGCTGATCCTTTGAACTGGAAATCCTGCTTCCCCTACATGAAATATCCATTTCACTAATAAGGCTTCTTCTACTGATGATAACACTGTAGGTGCCCCCATTCGATATTCTGTCGGTAGTTTTCCACTGTGCTTTTCAGACAAAGTAGATCGCGGAATTCCGAAATTGCGAGCACTTTCAGATATCGAATCGATGCTCCATTTTCGATTTCTTCCAAAGCACGATGAACATCATCGTCGGTGTACTTTCGCTTGCCATTCATTTTCTAGAACGAAATGATGATATATAGCATCAACAATCCCTAATGTCGACCAGTGGGTCCGATGTAAATAAAAGGCTTATTGGGTGATCGACATTGCTGTCGTAAACTGCATGTAGCCATTTTTATTTCGTTCTGAAGTCCGACATTCACGTTTTATCAAAAATACCGAATAAAATGAAAGCAAATCAATATAAGATTTGAACTTAAACTGTTTCTGCGTAAATTTATTTTGCACAAATATTAAAAATAAAAGGAACTTACTTACTTAAATTACTTACGAGTGGTGTGCACGCTGTTGACAAAAGCACTAGTAAAACTGATTGGTTTCTAACAATTAATGAGGTGACCTTACTTTGATCATTATTTCTTACGTCTAAAGTTAATTTCGGACAAAATACAAAGGGTGAAAGAATCAAATAGATTTAACGCTGTCATGCAATAACTATTATAACCTGTTAAACAACTTTCGAATCTTAATAATTTACTATGAATTCGAAAATGTCGATGTTCAGGTCAGTGTCAGATACCGGAGCATTTACTACGTTTTTCGAACTTTTGAGACTTTTATTTTCACTAGGGGAATCGGACCAAACTTGTATTAGTAGGAGTCTTTTCAACTCAGAGCTCGTTGCCAGCCGAGGGGTGGCGCACTTCATTTATTCTTTTGTTCCATTTACTAGTAAATACCCCCGCCCCTGGGGGCTACGCGGACATTAAGCATTCTTGTCCGCTAGGTCGAAAATTTGCGACATTAATACTAAAATGTATGCAAGGGTGTGCATGTGTGCAAAGTTAGATTTAGATGAATAAGAAATTGATTTAGTAGTATTTTAGTAGTTACCATAAGCTTACGCAAATCTGGTTTTCTCCCGTACTACCATTTTCCTCAAAACCGTTTTGCCGAACTACCGTTTGCTGTATACTATCATTACGTCTGTACTACCGTTTTCCCCGTGCTACCGTTTCACCCTTACTACCGTTTCCACCATACAACACTTTTCCCCGCACTACAATTTTCTCCGTACTGCGTTTCCCCGTACAAACGTTATCAACGTGTTACTATTTCCCCGTACTACCATTTGACCGTTCTACCATTTCCCCCGTACTATCATTTCTCCCGTACTACCATTTCCCCGTACAAACGTTATCACCGTTTTACTATTTCCCCGTACAACCGTTTCTCCCGTCCTACAATTTTCGCCTCACATCTGTTTTCCCCGCACTCCATTTCACCGTACTAACATATTCCCCTACTACCATTTCCCCGCACAAACGTTATCACCGTGCTACTATTTCCCC
>CM055403.1:124125275-124139914 GCA_029228625.1 Pseudolycoriella hygida
CCCATACCTTTCCAGATACTTTCAAAAGCATAAAAATTGACCCAATGCCCAACTGCCCGACATTTTCACCAATACTTGTGACTTCTACTCACAAATTTCTGAGACTTTGCCAAAGAAACCAATGGTCTGTCTCTCATACCTTTCCAGATACTTTCAAAAGCATAAAAATTGACCTAATGTCCAACTGGCCGACATTTTCACCAATACTGATGACTTCCACTAACAAAACTCTGAGACTTTGCCGAAGAAACCAATGATCTGCCTCCTATACCTTCCCAAATACTTTTAAAAGCAAAAAATCCAAGATGGCGTTACTTTGACAGGTGGCAGCCATTTTCTTAGGTTCTATTCATCAATATCAACAACTTTCCCGAAGAAACCAACTGTCCAAAAAAACAAAAAAAAATTTTAAAATTACATTAACAAAAAATTTCAATTGAAATCTAGGTAGCATAATGGTTTTTTTGCTAAAAAAGGCAATGCAAAACCGCATTTTAATTCAGTCCCTTTGGACTCGTCAAGCAGGTCGGACGTATGTTGGTTCACATGGGAATCTTCTTTTGCATTGCCTTTTTTTGAATCATATAAGGCAATGCAAAACGACTTTTTGCTTCAGTTCCTCGGAACTCTTCAAGCAGGTCAGACGTATGTTGGTTCACGCTGGAAATTTGTGACCGACAATTTACAAACAGATAGACAGACAGACAGATAGACAGATAGACAGACAGACAGACAAACAGACAAAGTTTTGACTTTTATAATTATAAATGCAAAACGACTCTTTGCTTCAGTTCCTCGGAACTCTTCAAGCAGGTCGGACGTATGTTGGTTCACGCTGGAAATTTGTGACCGACAATTTACAAACAGACAGACAGACAAACAGACAAACTTTTGACTTTTATAATTATAATTCCCAAAATTTTTTTTGTTTTTTTTTTGCGAAATATCTGAACCAAACACATCACAAGTTAGACAAATAAGTTCAAAAAAAGGTTTACGCAAATTATAAAGCTTTTAAACCATCTTGAGAATAAATTTTGTTTTTTTTGGAATAAATGGAATAAATTTATTTATTCCATTTTTCAACAAAAATTCTTTTAAGTTTTCAAAAGTGGGTTTTTTCATTTTTCGACACATTAGTATGGCTTGTTGTGTGCGTTGCCATCAAAATCAAGTCTATTTGAGGTTTTGACGAATTTGAAAAAATTATCATTTATTTCAATATTTATTCCATTTATTCCCATTTATTCCATAAACCACAGAAGTGCGTCAACCCTCCTTGCCAGCGCAACCTAGTTGTCATTTCATTGAGGAAGGTTTGTAGGATGGACGGGTAACTATTTCAAGTTGATATTTTTAACTGGTAAATGTAAATAGTTCTTTACTGGACTAAATGTAATCGCTGACAAAACATATTTGTTGATAGAAACTTATCGGTAGTACTTACCTTACAACGGCACCTATTATCAACTCATGGAGTGACAATCGAAAAATTCGTAAATAAATGAAAATACGTTTTGTATTTTTTTTTTTTTTTTTTTGAGATATGACGCCAGAGCCTCCGATAGGATTTCGATAAGAGTGATGTTTGTTGTCATGACACACACCTACAACTAAAATTGAACAGATAATCCGAAATTTAGCCAAGAACCGAATTTAGACGATGGTAAATGCAATTATGTAAATCTACTGTAGGGTTACTCATTCTACAAATGCAGAAGACCATTAAAGTTAAAAATATATTTTTCCATATTTGAATTTATTAAAAGGAAAGTGATTTTAACGACCATTTTTGTGTCATCCACAGAATCTTTATAAACTCGTAATTTCTTTTTCTTTGTCCTGTTTTTTTGCTGTTTTGGATGTTACCAAAGATAATCGCTAACATTGCGCAGACTGTTTATAACAAAATATTGGTAAAACAATTACCCGAATTTTTAATAAGACGACAAAGCAATTCCGTATTGTCGGTGTAAGTACTGAGTATTTCTTCAGACTTTCTTCAGTGGACTGTATTAAGAAAGCCGTTTCGCATGTATCGCTGGTGGTAAGACAAAAGGAAAACACACACATCCACATTATTTTTCGTATATGTATTTCCATCTTGGACAAATAGTTCTCGTAATATGAACTAAAACAGTCCATACTTTATACTCCTACACTAGTGATTGTTGACCCTAATCAAATATAAATTATTGTTATTATCATCCACTTGAACGTGTTTGATTTGATAAATCGTACAATATGTGACTGAGAATAGATTTTCCAGCAGTTGTCACAAGAACTGTCGGCAGACAGCATCAATGCCTATCTTACTTAATATTATCATAAGTGATTTAAGTAGTTAAGTGAATCGAATAACAATGCGGAATCGTAAAGCAGACAGCGCAGAAAATCAAACTGACGATAAAATAGAGGGAAATCATGGGAAAATGGATTTGAAAGGGGACCATGGAAATATTGCGATTTTGCTGCTTCTTTATTTATTGCAAGGTGACAAAAATGTGTTGTTAGGGATGTGGAGAAGTTCGAATAAAAACAGTAACATAACAGAAGAGTCGAAGAAGTACAGTGGATTTCATATGACAATGTTTATGAAAGTAATTTTTTTATTTACTTTCTACTTCAGTGTCGTCAGTGGTACCGTTTTTCTTCGAAATTTTAAAGCTGGTTAATAAAAGAATTACTTTATTCACTACGTTTGCTTTGCATTTTAGGGGTTCCACTAGGTATTTCCGGTTCAGTTCCTATTCTATTACAAAATCGAGGAATTTCATACGTTCAACAAGCTGGATTCACATTTGCCTTTTACCCGTTTGCAAGTAAGTAATGAAGTTAGTAAAGTAAGAACACATCGTGCACTTTTCTACTTCCACACTTCCAGCCAGTCTCGTTATTCTCTATCTCTCAAAATGCTAGAATGACTACTTCAGCTCACGGTCATTCCGACTAATCGTTCATAAAGTATGTCCTAAGAAAGGGGAAGAGGTTTCACGCTACAAATTTCCACAATTTTTTTGGTGACAGAGTGATATATTTTATGAACTGACTTATGAATCGCCTCGCAATTTCGATGCCTGGCTACATCTCTGGACAAATCAAAGGCTATCTCGTTCAAGGTCTCAGCGTGTAACAGCCCCCCAATAATACATAGTGAGAATTCGCACCGTAAAAAAAATGGCACTTTACAACTAAACATATGCAAGGGACCCGTACGTGTCAGAAAAGATGGAGCAAACAGTGTTGATGTTACAAAAAGACTCGAATGTTTTTATGTAAATATTGCCCTAATTCTTATGTGTATATGAAATTACGTTCGCATTAAATTGTATTGGAAATTGCCAAGTGCCAAGTGCAATATTGAAAAACCCGTCCGAAGAAACGGCGTAAAAAAGGTCTTCTGAAAGTACAAAATTGACCCCCAAATAGACAAAAATGTTCATCTCAATTTTTTCTACAACATAGGAAAAACCCATTTTTTGGGCTAGGACCGACCTTAGTACCAATCTGGGGACCTCAGGAGACGCCTCGGACAGTAACTTTCATAGACAAAAATATTCATAAAATATTTCAATTTCTCTACAACGAAGCAAAAAATATCTAAGGCCCAAGGACCACCCTGAGTTTTTGAAACAAAACCCAACCCGAACCCGACCATATTCTATTTTCAAAAACCCGATAACCCGGTAGCCCGAAAAAACTGAAAGCCGACCCGACCCGATTCAGTTTTCAAAAACCCGATAGCCCGCCAATCTGTATAAACAGAAACCCTACCCGACCCGAACCCGGCACGATTCAATTTTGAAAAACCCGATAACATAAAAGAAACTGAACCAGATGAAAAAAAATCGCTAAAAATATTTTGTGTAACATTATCTCCAGAGAGAAGTCTCGAAGGTGTCGGTTTTCATGCTGCGCCATACAGAGAAAACATGAACATTTGTTGAGAATGGCCAAACTTACCCAGATAACACAGATCACACTTTTTAATGTAGTTGCCCACTGAATGTACATTAAATATGCGAAATTCAATGTTGTTGAGAATATATACATAAAATGTACCAAAAATGTGCTTGTGATCATTTTTCGATGTAAATAAAAGGCACATTTTTTGTGCTATTAAAGTTCGAAATTATTGCACTAGATGAGAAGTACATTTTTCGCTCATTTTATGTGCGTTATAAGGTGTACACTATTCCTATCACATTGAATGTACCAAAAATGTGCTTGTGATGTAGTAAATTTTTCGATGTAAATAAAAGGCACATTTATTGTGCAATTAAAACTCGAAATTATCGCACTAGATCACAAGTACATTTTTCGCACATTTTATGTGCGTGATAAGGTGTACACTATTCCTATCACATTTAATGTACCAAAAATGTGCTTGTGATGTAGTACATTTTTCGATGTAAATAAAAGGCACATATTTTGTGCTACAGCCGGTTCATTTCTTTTTTTCCTAGTTTGAAGAAATAAATGACACTTTAAAATTGAAATCTGTCAAACAGTATAGGATGCGTTTAATGAATCGGCGCATTTACGTTTTCAAATTTTGAATTATTCTATCGATCGCTTTAGTTTAGCTATATTCAGTTTCGTCCTTGAGTTGAGCCATTTAAATTTTATCATGCCCGCAGCGGTAGCGGAGGGCGTGACGCAGTCCCCACACCCCAAAAAAATGTCCATAAACCGAAAAAAACTCTATTAAAAAACCTTTGGGACAAGGAGCCATATACAGGCGAACTTTTGAGTTTTTTCCCTTCGCCCCCTCCCCCTCCAAATTATTTAAAAAAAACTACGCCGCAGCAGCTTTCAAACGAGCACTCACTCATCAAAATCGGTTGAAAATTGGCTGAGATATCGAGGTTTGAAAATGACATTTTTGTATGGAGAAATAATATTTCTATTGTTCTCATCATTATGAAAACTTTTTTTCTGATCTGTCGGTTTCTTTCTACCTATAAAAATTTCATATGCCGCTTTTCCGGGAAAATTCTGGAAAAGCCGTGGCATGTGGAAAAGTGGTCAATTTTGAGGGTTTTTTAGGTAATGCTCGAATTTTAGCTTCGTAGTGACAATAGCTGGAGAGTTGGTTTCTTCGGGAAAGTAAAAGAGTTTGGTCAGGAGAATTTTTTGGGATCTTAAGAAAATTTCTGCCAGCAGCCGGTGCCATCTTGAATTTTCCCAAGCAATAAATTAGGTTTTTTTTTGGTTTTCGAATTTTAGTTTAGGAATGACAATACTTAGAGAGTTGGTTTCTTCGGAAAAGTTATGGAGTTTGATCAGGAAAATTTTTTGGGATTTTCAGAATTCTGCCAAAGTGACGCCATCTTGGATTTTTGTTAGGTATAAATTATGCTTCTTTGGGTTTTCAAATTTTAGCTCCGGAATGATAACACTTAGAGAGTTGGTTTCTTCTAGAAAGTTATAGAGTTTCATCAGCAGAATGAACACAAGGTTCCATTCAAACAAACTTCTGCGTGTTATCAGCGAAAGCGTCACCTCAAGCGATATCATTAATTTTGGAAGCGGACTTTCGGAGTGCGTCACACTTTACCTTTTAAGAGGTTTTTGTTGTGATATAATATAATAATGAGATAATTTTCAACCGATTATGATGAGTGAGGGCTCGTTTGAAAGCTGCTACGGCGTAGTTTTTTTTTTTAAATAATTTTAAGGGGGAGATGGCGAGGGGAAAAAAACTCAAAAGTTCGGTCCTTGTCCCAAAGGTTTTTGAATAGAGTTTTTTCTGTTTGTGGACATTTTTTTGGGGTGTGGGGACTGCGTCACGCCCTCCGCTACCGCTGCGGGCATGATAAAATTTAAATGGCTGAACTCAAGGAAGAAACTGAATATTCAAAACACTAAAGCGATCGATAGAATAATTCAAAATTTGAAAACGTAAATGCGCCGATTCATTAAACGCATCCTATACTGTTTGATAGATTTAAATTTTAAAGTGTCATTTATTTCTTCAAACTAGGAAAAAAAGAAATGAACCGGCTGTATTAAAACTCGAAATTATTGCACTAGATGACAAGTACATTTTTCGCACATTTTATGTGCGTGATAAGGTGTACACTATTCCTATCACATTGAATGTACCAAAAATGTGCTTTTGATGTAGTACATTTTTCGATGTAAATAAAAGGCACATTTTTTGTGCTATTAAAACTCGAAATTATTGCATTAGATCACAAGTACATTTTTCGCACATTTTATGTGCGTGTTAAGGTGTTTAATTTTCATTTACTAGCATATCTTCCAAACCTTTTTTCTCAGTACAAAAAAAGTACATTTAATGTACTTTATACAAATTTAACACAACAACACATAAGTATCCGGTGGCACAGTTGGTAAAGCAGTCGACTCATAATCCCGAGCGTCTTGGGTTCAAGCCCCGCAAATGGCAGAAATTTTTCTAATAAAAAAATGAGAGCTTGGCATAAAAAAATGTAGATGGAGGACGTAGCGATTATCAGAATAAGAAAAACCGAAATAGAAAAGTCGGAAAACTAAATTAAATTTTCCTTTTTTTCTTACATAACATTATATGTACATGAAATGTGCTATTAATTCACACTAAAAAGTACATTAAAGGTACATTAGTTGTGTATTCAAAGTGTTTTAAATGTACATTAGATGTCCATGTACAATGAAGAAATTTATAATTTGGTCATTTAACTCTTTTTCTATTTTTCTCTTTTTTAAGTGCTTTGCTATTGTTATAACAATGGCAAAACAGCTGAAAGTGATAAAATGTGTGAAAGTGTAGAATGAGCAAATTATAAATTTCTTAATTGTAATTCACATTTAATGTACATTAAATGCACTTCACGTTCCAAAGAAAAGATGTAACGGTAAGGGCGCTTTTAAATATACATTAAATGTCCTGGAACTGGAGCACATTAAATGGGATCAGCACATTTTCCGATGGCACTTTATGTACATTTAGTGGGGTCAATTGCTATCAGGGTTAAATTATCGAACTCATAGAGCATTTGCATTAAAATGCGGCTTTTTACTTTTTTTACGGTTCTTCCTCGCAAAATCTATTTGATTGATAAAATGAGTATTACATTTCCAAAATATAGTCTGACACCGTGATGTACAGAGTCGATTTTTGAATCACCAGTTCTAAGTTCTAATGAGGACGTGTGCTACAAAAATCACTTCTGCAACAGGGTGTACACTAGAATTTGGGCGAAATGTCCGTATCACAATGAGGTAAGCATAAATTAACTGAAATGACTGTGCATCGAACAATTAATTCTTAAACGAAACTTTTATCCATCAAGTTACATCGAAAAATATTGCTTTTATTCTATCCCATCATACATTATCTTATTACGTTGACACATACATTCATCAAAACTATCTAAGTCGGTGTTCGGTCAAAATAACCCCGGACAAATTAACCCCGGACAAAATAGCCCCGGACAAAATAACTCCGACAAAATAATCACCGATCAAAATAACCCCTGGATGCAGTCACCGTAATAATTGTATTATGATGGCGAAACCGCGCCGCAGGCCTGAATTTAATAAAAAAAAAGCGGGGTCGAGGGGCGGCAGGTGGAATATCCCCCTTGTGGAGTCTAAGGGGCAGAGCCCCTAGCGGGGTTCGAGGCAGAGCCTCATGAACGTAAGGCCACAGGCGTACTGAAGCTCACTGCAGGCGCGGGGTGAGGGGCAGATACAATGTCCTCTTAATGCAATAATGACTTCAACAGCTTCCCTAAAAACCGGACAAAATAACCCCGGGAGGATTATTTTGTCGGTGTTATTACGTCCGGGGTTATTTTGTCCAGAGTTATTTTGACCTAAGGCCATCTAAGTCATGAGACTACTTTCTGTTACTTGTATCGAAATGAGCATTTCATTTCGATACAAGTGCGGAAAAATATATCATTTTTACAGTTTAAATTTCAGTGGTAAACTGTTCGGAAAATTGTCAGTCTCAAATTTGTTACTGCGGTCGAAATATTTCGAATTGTGATACTACATGGCACAAATGTTATTTTACTTTATTCAATATACCAATACCAGTACGCGTAACTTTCTCACTATTTACTGCAATTTCATCAATCAAAAGTTACCGGGATTTTTGCCAAATAATTACAAAAACCCGACCCGAACCCGTCCGATTCGATTTTGATAAACCCGTAACCCGTCAACCCGATAAAATTGATTCGGGTTCGGGTCGGATTTTTTAGTACATTCGGGTAACCACCTTTAACCCTGAGGCCTGCTTGGA
Organism: Pseudolycoriella hygida; assembly: GCA_029228625.1. NCBI lineage: Eukaryota > Metazoa > Arthropoda > Insecta > Diptera > Sciaridae > Pseudolycoriella > Pseudolycoriella hygida. The sequence continues at coordinate 124,133,536 of CM055403.1, forward strand.
CCTTATGTACAGGCACCGGGCCCAAATTTGTTTTTGAGTACAACTCGGTTACCTCTTAAATAGAAAAAGAATCAACAAAATCAGTTGGGATTTACCCGATTTATGTAAACAAACGCATTGGGTCCTAGTGGAAACTTAGTTTTAGTGTCCTGGCTGAGTCCAAGGGCCTCTATTCAAGAAATTTTATTCCATAAAATGTGAGACAAACATGGTGGGCCCTAGCAGAGACTCGTTTTTAGTGCCCTAGCTAAGTCCAAGAGATGAAAATCGGAAAAGATTTAATCGAGTTATGTTCAAATGAGCAAAAACCATTCAAACGGCACTAGCTCGGCGGCCATTTCGATTACCTTTAAGGGAAAAAAAAGTTTTTGAAAATCGGTCAAGTTTTACTATCGAGTTATCGTGTTGAAAAACGGACGGACGGATATTTCTTAGACCTGTACGAAGTACTGGTCTTATGCGTTTACCACGACGTTTGTAACACGTCGAATTTCGACCCGTGTTTTTTTAAGAAATTTGCAAAAAAAAAACGTTGACCGTATGTCCGTCCGTCCGTCCGTCTAGGGCCGCTAAAGTGGTTTTTGGTCTTTTTGGTCTTTCGTACATAACTCGAGTAAATCTTATCCGATTTCAATAAATGTTTTTCGAAGTCTATGAAAGCCCAACCATTTATGGAAGAAATTTTTTTTAGTTTGGGTCCTTGGGCTTAGTTAGAGCTCTAAAACTGAGTCTCTACAAGGGCTCTTCGAATTTTTTGTACATAACTCGAGTAAATCTCTTCAGATTATCATAAATCTATTTTTATTCGATAGGTCTATGAAAGCCCAACAATTTATGCAATAGATACGGCCAAATGTCTTTTTACTATAAAAACCGACTAAATTCCTTCCGATTTTTTTGATTCTTTTTCTATTTCAGAGGTAATAGATGGCCTAATAGTCCTCAAGAAAAAATTTGAGGCCGAGGCCTGTAATTAGGACCCTCTGCCGGACCTAAAGATCGGCCCCAGCACAAAAAAAATTTTTTGCTATGTTGTAGAGAAAATTGAGTGGAATGGGTTGGAGGATTCCCAAATATGGGTCCGTAGCAGACCCAAAACGAATTTTCTACAATGCTTCTTCGTACGGGTTTTTTTCAATATTGCCATTTCGGCGATTTCGAATAGAGATGAATATGCATAATCAGTAATTTAATACAACGGGAGCACATGCTACGGGAATTCTTGCAACGGGATTCGTACGGGTCCGCGAAGCTTATGTTTTTATTGTTGATTCGTCATCTAAGGACCATGATTGATGCTCCCCCTCTACTCCCGGATCAAAATTCGACTGGTTACAAACGTCGTGGTAAACGCAATGGATACCTACCTTTTCGAAGAACTTCGTTCTTCGCACAGGTTTAGAAACAATGCGTACAGTGTGCGACGAATAGCGTGTATTTCAAAAGTTGAATAAATATTAAAATCCCTGAAAAATCGCAGAATCGCACCTCGAACATTTAACGATGTTATAGATAACGATATAATTAGAAAAAACTTGTCAGTAAAATGTAAAATACATAAACAAACTTGAAACAACAATTTTTCCGATTTCCCCTTCCATGGGAACATATTATTTTTCGTGTAAAAAGCTATTTCCTCCTAAGTTGAGGCATCAATACAGAGACTCAAGCTGAGGCTGCCTCTTACTAATTTTTAGAAACATTTGTCGACCATTTCGATTTTTTTACTTGATAGTGAAAATATTATGGGCGCCTATGGTGGATTCTCTTTACATCAAACGATTTGGACGAAGAAAAAGTTGGCTGATTCCAGTGCAAATTTTTCTGGGGCTCTTCATGTTATTTATGTCACAAAACGTAAAGGAATGGATGGGAGATGCTACCAAAGGCCCGCAAATCATTTGGCTGGCATCGGGATTTTTCGTTTCAAATTTTTTAGCAGCTACTCAAGACGTTGCTGTTGATGGATGGGCCTTAACTATGCTGAAGCGTGACAATGTTGGCTATGCGGCCACTTGCAATGCTGGTAAATCATTCAACATCTTTGAGTAGCAATCGCTTTGAATAATTTATTTTCTAGTTGGTCAAACAGCGGGAGGCTTTCTCGGATATGTTGTGTTTTTGGTATTAGAGTCAAAAGAGTTTAGCAACAAGTACGTATTTAGTGAGCCACGAGAAGAAGGATTGGTTACGTTGGGTGGTTACTTACGCTTTTGGGGAATGATTTTTCTAGGTGTAACCATTCTGATTGCCATATTTAAAAGAGAGAAGTCCGACGCCGAAAGTGGATTGGAAGAGAATCCGGATTATGGTATAACAAAAGCGTATCCTGTCTTGTGGAAGATTCTGAAACTGAAGCCAATAATTCGTCTTTCATTGATATTTTTAACGGCGAAAGTTAGCTTTGCGGCCTGCGATGCTATCACAACGCTTAAACTGATTGAGTATGGAGTACCGAAGGACAAAGTTGCTTTACTTTCCATTCCTCTAGTGCCTCTAGAAGTGTTGCTACCGTTCTTCATAAGTCGATTTACGTCCGGTCCACGTCCAATGGCATTCTACATAAAAATGTATCCCTATCGCCTCATTGTGTCAGTTGTCATTGTTATGTTTGCTTACTGGACCCCAGCAATGATCATCAACGATGGAAAAACAATTACAATTCCAATTTATTTTTATGTGGCTATCGTGTCTATCTACATCGTCTATCAGATCCCTCTCAGAGGAATGTTTGTCACTCACATGGCATTCATGTCACAAATCTCGGACCCATTGGTTGGTTAAATTTAATTCATGCTTTTCAAATAACTATGAGCAATAAATCTCATTGATAGGTTGGAGGAACTTACATGACATTATTAAACACAATCAGGTTGTGAAGTGGCATCAATTTAGATAAGAACTTTGTGTTCAAGAAATGTATTTATTCACAGCAACCTCGGCGGCATGTGGTTAAAAACATTCTGTTTGTGGCTGGTCGATTTTATCACATGGAAATCGTGCGTTTTCGATGGAGCTGCTCTTGGAAATTCAACCTTTTCACTTACTGATAACACCTGTGCAAACAAAGAGGAACAAAGTGAATGCCTTAGCAACGGTGGAACTTGTAGAACAGATATCGACGGGTACTACGTTCAAGTAGCGCTTAATGTTATTTACGGTGTCATATGGATTCAGTGGGCTAAAAGAGTAATCAAATATTTGGAAGATGTTCCACGACATGAGTGGCACGTTCTGTCAAAACGTCCACCGAATGAAGATGAAACTCCACTTAACGAAATTGTTTCTGTTGAAAAAAAATAAATTTATTTACCAATCCCCATTGGTAGGGTAAATGCACCAGTTATTGGCCAAATCATAGTTTCACTAGTAATCGGCCACTTTTTGTATTGAAATATGGTGCTGGCTGGAGACTACCACATGGCCGATAAGTAGTGCGTTTAAATTATTGTTATAATTTATTTCGATCGAAAGCTCATTTCAATGCTAACTGTCCTGCGACCCACAGTGAAAATGTAGATTTTTTTAAAATTCGAATTCTTACTTTACACTCAAGTACTTTGCGTCAAAAATATTCTACAACGGTTTTTGTTACACCAAAACAAAAATAAATTGACAGCAACATATTGCTTAGATGGATTTACTGGTTCGTATCTTATCCAGTGTTCTTAGTTCTTTCGTTCCACCCAGTCTTATAGCGCTTTAACGCTCATTCGTTCGTTTGAGTGGAACCTTGTGTTAAAAGTTTTGATTACCTGAAAAAATTAGAGCGCTTTCTTTGAAACAAAATTACGTTTTGTTAAAAAAAATTGCGTCACAAATGCCGGACCCAACGACGAAATAATTTTTCTGTACTTTCAGTTTTTGCGCTGCAAAAATTTGACTTTTGTTTCTTATTGCGTAGATTTTTGCGTAAATTTAAATTTTGCTCGTGTGCGAAAAAGCTGGCCATATGAAATTTTTCTATTGGGGCGAGACTGACGTTCCCTTAAAATTTTAAGCGAAATTCGCTAGGGCGGTTCTCTGCGCAAAAAAAAAGTAAATAGATAGATACATAGATAGATCGTTGACACACCACACAGGAATAAAATTGTTATTAATTACAAAGGTAATTTGACCACTTTTCCATTGGAATTGGTCATCTTTGATTGGCGATATCTCAGCCAATTTTCAACCGATTTTGATGAGTGAGCGCTTGTTAGAAAGCTGCTGCGACGTAGTTTTTTTTTAAATAATTTGGAGGGGAAGGGGGGCGAGGGAAAAAAACTCAAAACTTCGCCTATACATCGTGTCTTGTCCCAAAGTTTTTGTATGGAGGTTTTTGGGTTTGTGGACGTTTTTTTTGAGGTGTGGGGACTGCGTCACGCTCTCCGCTACCGCTCCGAACATGATACAGACTAAAACCTTGTTTGTTTGTCACTTTGCCTGTTTGTCATCATGTCACTTTGTCGGTCACAAATTACCTATAGCTGCCATACGAATACACACATGTCCTACATAATATATAAACTCACGATGATCGAATGGGAGAAGAAGAAGAAGAAAAAGTGCGTCCGACCATAACAAAATCCGGCGAAAGAGAGAAGAAGAAGAGAAAAGCCATGCCTCCGCCCAGTTCAAGTGAGTTCATGGGAATCATGTTCAATCAACAGGAAAGGGAAATCACAGCCGCGCAGTAGCATAAACCCGTGATGCAAGTCCACACACGAACAAAAAACTAAGAAATTTTTTTTTTCGTAGACTGCGGAATCATATATATAGGTAAGTTTTGACTTCCCCTTCTTGCGACGTACCCCGCGGAAAATATTTTTCTCGGATTTTACGGAAAATTCTAAGGCGAACGGTTCTTTCACTCACTATAATCGGTGGATCCGTAGGTATGGCCTTTGGAAAATTATCATTTTCAATACAAAAAGTGCTGTTACTGCGTCAGTGTTAAATTGCACACAAACCAAGCGCCATCTATGATGTACAAGGTACGGAAACTAGTAGGGCTTAGAATGCCGGTTTGCCCCATCAATGTGTTTTACCGGCAGACCAACAGACACATGTTTAACGTGAATTCCGAACCACGCCTAACGGTAGCTAACATTTAACGATTCGTTGTGGCACCAAATTCACAACTTCCCAAATTATGATGCCTGGGTGTGTCCAGGAACATTACTTTCATCATGCTCGAAGCGGTAGCGGAGAGCGTGACGCAGTCCCCACACCCCAAAAAAAAACGTCCACAAACCCAAAAACCTCCATACAAAAACCTTTGGGACAAGACACAATGTATAGGCGAAGTTTTGAGTTTTTTCCCCTCGCCCCCCTCCCCCTCCAAATTATTTTTAAAAAAAAACTGCAGCAGCTATCCAACAAGCCCTCACTCATCAAAATCGGTTGAAAATTGGCTGAGATATCGAGGTTTGAAAATGGTACTTTCCCATACATCTTACCAGAATTCCATTGTTCTCATTATTACGTAAACTTTTTTTCTGATCTGTCGGTTTCTATATATCTATCTATGTTCTATATATCTATCTATGTTCTATCTATCTATCTATCTATGTTCTATCTATCTATCTATCTATGTTCTATAAATAACTAGACAGCCGATTTTGATGAAATTTTCAGGGAACTTCAGAATCGGTCCAAAATGAAAAATTTCATATGGCGCTTTTCCGGGAAAACTCTGGAAAAGCCGTGGCATGTGGAAAAGCGGTCAATTTTGAGGGTTTTTCAGGTAATGCTCGGAGTTTTCGAATTTTAGCTCCGGAGTGACAATACCTAGAGAGTTAGTGTCTTCTAGAAAGTTTTAGAGTATGGTCGGGAGAATTTTTTGGGATATTAAGAAAATGTATGTGAGCTATCAGAGCGACGCCATCTTGAATTTTCCCAAGCGAAAAATTGTTAATTTTTTGGTTTTTGAATTTTAGCTCCGGAATGACAATACCTAGAGAGTTGCTTTCTTCGGGAAAGTTATAGAGATTGGTGAGGAGAATTTTTTGGAATACTAAGAAAATGGCTGCCAGCTGTCAAAGGGGCGCCATCTTGGATTTTCGTAAGAGAAAAATTGTGTTTTTATGGTTTTCGAATTTTAGCTCCGGAGTTACAATACCTAGAGAGTTGGTTTGTTCCGAGCGATTATAGAGTTTGATCAGGAGATTTTTTGGGATTTTCAGAAATCTGCCAAAGTGACGCCATCTTGGATTTTTGTAAGGTATAAATTATGCTTCTTTGGGTTTTCGATTTTTAGCTCCGGAGTGATAACACTTAGAGAGTTGGTTTCTTCTACAAAGTTAGAGAGGTTTATCAGGAGAATTTTTTGGTATCATTAGAAAATGGCTGCCAGCTGTCATAGCGACGCCATCTTGGATTTTCAATACTTAGAGAG
>CM055403.1:124140414-124157085 GCA_029228625.1 Pseudolycoriella hygida
AAATTTTTGCGTGTGAAAACTGAAAGTGTTGAAAAATTATTACGCTGGTGGGTCTGGCATTTGTGACGCGATTTTTTGAACACAGGGTAACGTTGTCGTAAAGGAAATTTATGCGTATTTTCAGCGCAAGCGTCACCTCCACCGATATCATTAATTTTGGAAGTGGACATTAGGGACTGCGTCGCACTTTACCTTTTAAAAGGTTTTTGTTGTGATGCTATACATTGAAGAAAAATCTTATACAGAATTTGTCCTCACTGTTGGGTGTAACCTACAAGCCCGCGGGAATTAATGATATCGATGTCTTCGATGATGTCCTGCAGGGCCCCAGTTCTGAGTATTCGGAGATCATCCTCGCAGGGGACTTTAACGACGACCTTATAGCCAAATCAAGCGAAACTATTCGTTTGAACTCAACATAACTTTGTTTAAAAAATTTTTTTGCGCATCGAAGCTTAATGCGTCACACTTTTCTGATTTCACAACTTTTGTAAGCAGACATAAAGACATGCGTCACACCTGCTCTGTAAGAGGTTTTTTTTTGGCGGATATTATTATCATGTCGAGAATAACCGAAAAATATCAAAAAACCTGATGGAAGTTGAAAAGTGCTATAGAAACATACTCAATTCTAGAAGTGGCCATATCCCAGGGATTAGGCCATATTTCCCCAAAACCCTGGAACACGTTTTCACTTAAATTTAATTCTCTACAACTTCGCCTTTGGAATCAACTTTCTAACTCTCATAGTTCTGGAGATCTGGGTCATCCTGCCAAAAATTGCCACAAACAAACAAACAAACAAAGAAAGGTTTACCAAATTGACTATTTAAAAATATTCGATTTGGGTCCGTTTCCATACAAAATAGCAAGATTGTTTAATTCATATCTCAGATTGGCTGAAAAGATTTTAATGAGTAAAAAAGCATTTCGGATTAAAATTTTGAGTAGAATCCGAAGGGGTACGTCGCACGGGGGGAAGTCAAAAAGTTTCTGTATATATGTTCCTTGGTCTTCGAAAAAATTTCTTGTGAATTTTTTGGCGTGTAAGACTTGCGTCACGGCCTCTTACTACCGTGGGGCCATAACTACTCCCCTTTCGCAAATCAGTCTCTCAGGCATCTCTAAGCACGACCTCATATTCATGTCCTACCAGTGCGATTTGAAGCACCAACCACAAACCAACAACAATCGTGAGGCGGAGGATTCACAGAATTGGTGTGGAACGTCTCCTGTTAGACGCTTCCGGTGTGGATTGGACGGAGGTGGCTACAGTCAATGAGGTCGATAGCGTAGTGGAGCGTTTTCATAGCTCATTACTAAAAATCTTAGATGTCCATGCCCCGTTTGAGGAACACTGCCCTTGAACGTCTGACGCCCCATGGTTTGATAACAGCAAGGAGATTATAGACAGAGAGAGAGAGAGAGAGAGAGCATATATGCTACGTGGAAAAGTAAGCGAACGGCTGAGAACTTCGCGCGTTTCAAGACGTTTAGGAATATATGCACGCAGTGGGTTAGGTCTGCGAAATGTAGATTTTACGCAAAAAAATTTAGCTCTGTCGAGCCGACAAGAAAATTGTGGACTAGCTTACAAGGCCTGGGGTTACTAAAGGATACTGGGCCTAGTCCTCCCCCTGTCACGGATAACGAGTTAAATGATCACTTCTCCCATGGCGTTTCCTCCGACTTTCCGAGATTTATCAACGTTTCTTCATCCTCAAGACTGTGCGCTTCAAAGACTGGTGCGCTTACCGCGAGTCAATTATTCGCATTCCGAAATGTAACGCAGCTCTAAGCTATTAGGGCCGTAAGAGGTGTACGGTCGAATGCAGAATGTCTGGATGGAATCCCGATCTCGTTCCTAAAGCTGCTCTTGCCAGTTATTCTTCCTATACTAACGCGAATTTTCAACTTAGTGCTTACCACTTCGCGCTCCTCGACGCAATGGATGGAAGCTCCCGAAGGTTATTCCCCGTCATAAAAACACTCGATGTACTTATGTACTTACGAGGGAGGATGATAAACTCATGTTTCTCAGACTTCGCAGATATCATAACCGGTTTACCCCTAGGGTCGATTCTTGGTCCTCTCCTCCTTTTCATGTTCATAAAGGACTTCCCAGACGTCGTGAAGGACTCGAATATTCATCTGTTTGCCGATGATGTACAATTATTCGGCGAAATTCGAGAAGACTTCGTTAGTGTTGACATCGACAAACTATATTCTGACCTTAGGGCTACCTCCGACTGGGCTGGAGCAAATGGCCTTATGTTGAACATGGGGAAGACTCAGGCGATTAAAATCTCTAAAACTAATTGGGCATCGAACATCCCTAAGCTGGTGTTTAATGGAACTGTTATTGACTATGCGGATAGTGTTAGGGACCTTGGGGTGGTAATTGACCACGAGCTAAATTGGTAAGATCACGCGTGCAAGGTAGCGGCAAGGATCATTGCGGGACTTCGGTGTTTTTGGCCGAATGCGCACTACCTGAGACGCGAAGTCAAACTGCTGTTGGTCAAGTCGCTCCTGATGACTCACTTCATTTATTGCTCACAGGTACTAGGGGAATTACAGTCAACGGCAAGGAATAGCCTCCAGTCATTCTTGTCTGTGACCTGTTTTCGTTTTTTAAATATTTATCCTGTGTAACGTTGCACGGTCTGATCCTGAGCAAAGAGCCGAGATACCTGTTTGATAGGCTGACGGAAACTTCAAACCTAAGGACATTCAACCTAGTTGTTCCAAAGGTACACTACAACTCGCTGCCGCCGCGTTTGAAAGGAAAAACATCGACAACTGGCTTCAAGAGTGCTTGCAAAGAACACTTTAGGGTTTAGTGACTACTGGCGTTTTTCTTCCTTGTTTTATATATCGGTCTTGGTTCGACAGACAGACGCGTTGCTTTGGTCGCGAATAATGTGTAACAAAAACAGCTGCAAGGCCTTACTCATATTATAACAATGAATATACATACATACATAAAAAAACCTACTCAATTTCAACTTAACAAATTGAACATGGTGACTCCAAGTTCCAAGTGAGCTTGGAGTCAATTATCAGATCAAGGTAAGTAAACAAGGTCACTTGTTTTATGGTTTGCCCATTCCACAAGTGAATGAATAAGGGGATCATTTTCGCTCATGGAAGTAGCAGCCGCCACGCTTCGGTCTGGCGGCGGTGACGGCACAAAAAAAAACTGTTGATATGTTGCAGAGGAATTTGTGGGTATCATTTTCGGTCATGGCAGTAGTAGCCGCCGCGCTTCGGTTTGGCGGCAACGGCGGTTCAAAAAGAAAACTTTTGATATGTTGTAGAGTAAGTTATAGGGATCATTTTCGCCCATGGAAGGAGTAGCCGCCGCGCTTCGGTTTGGCGGCGGCTCAAATAAAAATCTAATATGTAATAATAATAATAATCTGCCCTACAACCCATGAAAGGTTAGAAGCTAGATCATAGCTCCCAACAATGCCTTTCACCGGTAAGCCGTACGATGGCACTACACTCAACTTCACTTGACTTGAACGATTCAATCAGTTTTGTTTTGTTTACAAATCTAACAATCGGTACAAATCCGTCTGCGGTTGAGTTTCGAACCAACGCCCTGGCAACTCAATCTCGTAGTAGCAAGCAGACGTGTTAACCACTACGCTATCGAGTTGTAGAGTAAGTTGAGGGGATAATTTTCGCCATTGGGAGTAGTAACCGCCGAACTTCGGTTTAGCGGCGGCGGGCGGTTCTAATAAAATTCTAAGAATAATTCGTCAAAGACAATTTTTTTACTTCAGAAAAAACTGATATCGCAACAAAAACCCCTTTTAAAAAGGAAATGTGACACAAGTCCCTTCTTCCAAAACATCTGATATCAACTTGGGTGAAGCTTAAAGCTTTTCTATTTGAGAGGTAATCATAGGTCTTACAGTCTTAAAAACAAATTTTTTGGACGGGGCCTGTTCTTATAGCCCCCGTCGGGAAAATTAAAGAAGACACTTTGTAAATAGAAACATAACCAAAGACCCGTACGTATCAGAATAGATGTGGCAAAGTGACTCGAACGTAACTAAATATACAAATAAGCAAACAATCCAACGTTTTCTGTTCTTTTATCACTGTAAGAATTTCAAAGATCCATAGAAATTACCCAAGGTAATGTCAAAGGCCCTACCGAAGTACGTCTCAGACAGAGAAATGATAACAGATGGCGTTGCTTCCGCCGAGCTGGGTAGAATGCTTATGTCAGCATTTTCTGAAGAAATAGAAACTCATGTAACCACTAGTGTCAAAGCAAACATAACCACAACTTTGTAGATTCGTTGTTGTTATTTTGTGATGTGATGTTTAATGAAGAAGATGATTCTGTGATGCACGATGAACATGACATCGACTCAAGTCAAGTTGATGAAATATCATCTGAATATTTCGATTTAATTAAAAAAAAGGATCGTGGGGGACTCTATTATCCCCCAGATTCTCTTAACCGAATCGCTATTTTAGCCGATATAATATTCACAACGGCATTAAAAAAGAGCGGTGGAAAAATGCTGAAAAAGATATTTACACTGAATAGATTGACCTCTTACGTACACAACTTTTATTACAAATATTGGGAAGTTGTTTCTTCAGATTTAAAAGAGCACTTTGCAAGTGATAATACTCTGTGCATGCCTTGATAGAAAATATTTCACGATTCTACTTAAAAATTAGAATTGATTTCTTGAATACGGCAATTTCAGCAAATTCTGGAAAAAGGCAACAAGTTTGCATAACCTCCATTTCCAGGGAATGTGATGTTTTTTAAAAAATAGTTTTGTATGAAAAACAAATTTATAATAAATAAATGATTGCAACATCAGATTCACTTAGTCTATCGAATTTAAAAAAAAAATGCATCATAGTGAATTGTTAGAATTACATTTGATGCGTAAATTTTCACAAAAACAAATCAATTTGGATGGTCAATATAATGTAAACAGAAACCAACTTTTAATGACATAAGCATTCTACCCAGCTCGGCGGAAGCAACGCCCTCTGTTATCATTTCTCTGGTCTCAGACCATTCAAATCTAGAAAAGCTTATATCCAAGGACTAAGTCGTTTTTCCCTCAAACCCAGAAACACGTGTTATCTAAAATTTTATTGTCCACAACTTTGTTCTTGGAAGCAACTTTCTACCTCTCATAGTTCTGGAGATCTGGGTCATCCTGCCCAATTATGGAAGTGGCCATATACCAGGATTTTGTCACATTTCCCCAAAACCCTGAAACACGTGTTCGCTTAAATTTAATTCTCTATAACTTCGCCTTTGGAACCAACTTGCTAACTCTCATAGTTCTGGAGATCTGGGTCATCCTGCCCAATTATGGAAGTGGCCATATACCAGGATTGTGTCACATTTCCCCAAAACCCTGAAACACGTGTTCGCTTAAATTTAATTCTCTACAACTTTCTAACTTTCACAGTTCTGGAGATCCAGGTCATCCTGCCCAATTATGGAAGTGGCCATATACATGGATTGGACCATATTTCACCAAAACTCTGAAACAAGTGTTCGCTTATTTTAAATTCTCCACAACTTCGCCTTTGGAACCAACTTTCTAACTCTCATTGTTCTGGAGATCTGGGTCATCCTGCCTAATTATGGAAGTGGCCATATACCAGGATTGGACCATAATTCCCCAAAACCCTGAGTCACGTGTTCGCTAAAATTTGATTCTCTACAACTTTGCCTTTGAAAGTAAGTCTCTGTATTGCGTATTTAAGCAAATACTGAAAAAAACTATCTCTTATCATTTTGGGCAGAGAAATTTATTTTCGCCCATTCCATGGCTCCTAGTGCCAGACCCCTGACCCGATTCCAACAAAAAAAAAATTCCCCAGTTTTTTGGCATCAAATGCTTTATTTTGACACCAAATTGAGCAATTTCCGTGCTTTACTTGCTGTGATATTTGCGAAAAAGTTTCACCGACCCTCGAAAACCATGTTTTTGGTCACTTCCTCGACCATATCTCCGGACACTTCATCGATTTGCTCATCTTCGAACTTGAATCATGGGAGGCATGTACCTTTCAGGGAAAAAAAAGGTCAGTCTGATCGGTTGAGCCGTTTGAAAAAAAAAAGTGGAGACGGACGAACAGACAGACGGACAGACGGACAGACGGACATTTTTTTTATTGCTGATTCGTCATATTTAGACGATAATAGATGCATCCCCCCACTCCCACCTCGATCTACCCCATGTTACAATAAAATTGTTTGTAGTAAACGTATAGGACCTCTTGTACTTCGTACGGGTCCAATCATACGTCTGATACATCTCCTTAACGCCCTAGGTCTGAGTTAGCCTTGGAAGTATGGGTTGGGATAGAATATATCTCAGGGAGTATCACCCAGAAAAATAAAAAATACACCGATTCCTTTCGATAAAGACATCGTAGACACTTTCCCAGAAGACAAAAAAGCTGTATTTACAACGGGAAACGAGAAAAAGCTACAGTCCACGTTACAATTGTTCCAAAAACTTATGGAAATAGATATGAACGTCACATTAACATTTGGAAAAGCAACTATGCTTAATATTCTATACGTTAGATTCATAATAATTTCACCTCAATTCTACTATTGAAAAATCGAATTCCTGTGAATGAGGTCAATTCAAGTCAGGTCAGTTGAGTCAGAAGCGTGTCACCGTCTCAATAGCAAAACATTTAACTTTTTCAATGTAATAATTCAAGATATTAAGTTGAAAATGTCTTTTCGAATGAATATTTAGCCGAAACTATATGGTAAAAGGTCTTAAGTGCAGTTTTTACATTTTTGCTTTCACAGCCACCATTAATTCTCATTGAATAAAAATAAAAGTCGAAAAATTCGATGAAATATGTTTGGGCGATTAGCTATCTGAACCTTCCAGCAAATTTTCTAACGCCGTATCATGACTGTTTTTCCACCAACTTTCGGAAACAAAAACATAAAATATATCGCTATTAAAAGCTATTATCTTTCATATACTCACATAATAATGTTTGAGCATTTTATTCCCCATTATAACTAAAAATTTGTGATAAATCTGTTTTAAGATATTTCATTTCGTATACGTTATTGCGGCACGTTAGCATTGGCATATAATGCTTACCGAGGGGTAAGTCATCCGCTGAATTCGTACCACGACGTTTGACATGTATTCACTGGAATCCGATAATGTTGGACAATTTTTGGTCTTTTCGGACTGTCATTTACGAGGATTGGATGAAGGAAAAACCCGGGCTAACTAAGGAAAAATTAAAGTTGATCCAATTTACGTTATTCCTCGGTCGTTCGTACATATTAGACCTAGGAGGATTAAGTGGGTGGTTGAGAGGAATTTGGTGGATGGTTGAGAGAGGGATTAGGTGTGGATTGGAAGGATTTGGATTTGGAGGGGCTGTTTTGAGTCTTTCACTGTGTTTCTCAATCGAACATCATTTTATGTTCGTTTTCCCACTCATCGAATATTTTGACGTCGCATTAATTGAGGTTCGTTTGCCATGCATCGCTTTATTAAGCGCTCAATTTACTCTATTCATCGCATTGTTCGACATTTGCTTTCTACTAATCACATCACTCGATGTCCGCTTTCCTATTCATTGCATAATTGGAATTTCTTTTTCTTCTTCATCGTATCACTTGACATTCTTTGCTATCCCAATTTCAAATCATTGAACGTCCGCCGGTCATTGGGTTGAATAGGAATTGACTTTCTGAGTCAGCATTTGATCCGATGATTTCCCCCTTGATGTATACACACATGCATTATTCTTGCAAACGCAAACCCAAGCGTAACCTTTGCAATGTAATTTTTTTTGTTCCCGCATGTAAAATGGCTTATTTAATTTTCATAAATTTCTTCCACCCACTTGAACTTTTACCAAACAGAGATTCTTATTTAGCATTGTCTATCTTATAGAAGAGGAAAGACATTTGACTTCAAAATGTATATTTTTTTAATAAAAAGTGCAATAAACAAGTCCATATTGGAATTTTTTCAAGTTTGTTTTGTGGGATTTTGTTTAGCATACAGAGTATTTCATTGTTGTTAGTCGTTTATAGGGTGGTGCAACATATGTATTCATTTCATGCATATTTATTCATGCAGAGAATTGGAAGATATAAAAGGAAATTCGTTGCCAAATTAGTAGATATGTTTTTAGGCCATAACTAGTCGCTTAAATAACCCAGAATAATCTCACAGTAATCGTTTGACAACAGACTTGGAGACTTGTATTAGTTGTTACGAATTTGTATTGCAATTGCTGTATGTAAATTTAATTGTCATCCGGAAGCGTATAATAGTTTTTTGTTGAGAGCATCAACACAACAAAATTGTTGGGGTTGTTAGATTATCGAGTTGTTAAAATCTCAAGTGGGGATAGACCCGTGTGCCGATTCATTTCAAGACTATTCATTCCATGCTTCAGGGCAATTAATTTCTTGAACGTAGACCTTTAGAGCTAGTTAGCACTCCCCGTGTTAGATTTATCTGAGATCGGGACGATCACATAAGTGACCCGGAACACAGATCTCGTGACTCTTTCTTCCTTTTCTCATTTCATCATTTAAATCATAAGAGCCTTCACGTTCCCACCAGGAACCTGTCTAACTCAACTGGTCCTAGCTGGACCACCTTCGAAGGTTCTAAAACATAGCTGCCCAGTATGCTGCGTCTCAGATAATGAAACTTTAGGCAATAGCATATTACATGCATACCCGTTTCCTCACTCGGAGTCCTGAGATTTTCATTCTCTTTAGGTGTTTACCCAACCCGCAGTGTCCCGTAATCGCTCCTATCACTCGTCTCATGCGATCCCTGCCCATACCGAGCAATTCCTTGGTCCACTTCCGAGGTGGCCGGCCTAGGAAGGAATTCCTTCGTGTAAGTTCCTCTTCCATACGCCTCCCAGCGCTTCGTATGTTCGGTCCTTACCCAGTCCTTCACTGTTTTCGAGCACAGCGATTTTGGTATCGGGATAAATGGTTCGACTCCGTACTCTTTGGCGACTGAGCCCAGCCTAGCCAGCTCATCAGCCGTTTCATTACCTTCCACGCCCGTCCCATCCAGTTCAGGTATTCCTTTAGAGGTCGTGATGGGCGACGACGCTAGCGCCTTGATAACCGCCTCGCTATCCGAATAGATGAAGACATCTTCTCCACCCGCACATTCCGGCAGTACTTCACGGGCTCACATCAGGGTCGCAAAGGTTTCAGCCTGGAGAACACTGGTAAACCTTCCCAAGTGAAAAGATTTTCCCTCACCGCTTTGTGGGGCGTGAACTCCGGCTTCTACACCCTCCTCGGTCTTGGATCCTTCGGTGAACCTTACCCTTCTGCTCCCGCGCAAGGCGTTGGGAAAGTTTAGTAGCCATTCGTTTCTGCTCGGAAACAGAACGATAAAGTTTTATCCAGTCCCGAGGCACTGGGAAAATTGGGTCAGGTATGATTTCCCTAGCCTTACCATGCCTGAAACCGAAGTTAGGAGTCCACAGGCCCCATTGCACCAACCTGTCGGCCGTGACGAAGGTTTTAGCCTTAAACACCACATCTACGGGTGGCACCGCTTGCAGCACTCACATAGCTTCAGTAGACGTCGTTTTCATAGTCCCTGTAGCGCACAAAAATACCAATTTCTGAATATGCGTCAGTTTCTTCCTCGCCACCTCCACGTCGAGCCTAGGCCACCACACAATGCAGCCTATGCTCATCATCGGCCTAATACCCCAAAAAATTCTACTGACCAAACTCTAAAACTTTCCCGAAAAAACCAACTCGCTAGCTATTGCCACTCCATAGTGGAATACTCTTATATTCACAGTATCGCTCTGGATGGCAAACCCCAATTCCTACCAGCAGATCCAAAAGGCAGTCAGGGCTTTCTCCGCTCTATCTTTTACATGCGCTATCCAACTCAACTCACTGTTGAGTATCACGACCAGGTACTTAACCTGATCGACTGGATCAATTTTCTTTCCAAAGAGTTTCACACTTCCTACAGCTCCTACAGGGACTGGGTGCTTCTTCTCGTAAACAGCACCGGGCTCGTCTCCCCGTGTTAGTTATCCGCTAGCCCTGAGATCACGAAATTTCGCGAAATCGTCTTCCGTAACATAGTGGTCGTTGGTCAAAGGGGAAGAATGTCTTACAAGAATAATATGGTAATAATAATAATAATCTGCCTTACAACCCATGAAGGGTTAGAGGCTAGATCATTATTTACTAGTTTCGCTGTTTGTGGTTCTATTTTTTGAGATCCTTTCATTACCGGAAAGTTTTAATGTGCCAGTGGTAAGCTGTGCGACAAACCCAGTGCCATCTATGAGATGTAACGAGGAGCGAAACTAGTAGGAGTAGAATACCGGTTCTCCTAACAATGTCTTTTCCGGTAATATGGTAATACAACACTCAAAACGACTAACAATCAATGAATTGATACAAGTGTGCGAATAGGAAAAGAGAATTATAGATGTGCTGTATGCGTGCAGCTCTCAAAGTAATTATACCAAATCTCGCGATGAACAACTATCTAGTAGATCATCACTGAGGAGTTCGCCGCGTACATAATACGTCGGCAGCGTATATTATAAACACAATTCTTGCATCGCTTGTAGATATTTTCCTCATTGCATAAAAGAAGAGACAGAAAAATAATCGTAAAGTAATTTATCATTTTTGTCGGGCATCACACTATTTGTCATATCGGTACATTTAACGGCTCACGAGTCTAGTAGCTCACTAGCATAAAAAAACAAATAAAAAACTGCAATTTCCTTGACACTACAATCGAACCGTAAAATTTTCTGGCGCCAATCTCATAAAAAGTGGTAGTCAATTTCAAGCTTTCGATTTTTATTTATGGTCAAACATAGACCCCACCGCTGTAACATGTCTGAATTATTCTAATTCTTCCGATGCATCCCAAATATTGAAAGATATTCTCAAGAGGTGGATGTACATTTGTTACATTTCTACATTCTCTCAATAGTAACGCTTCGTTACAAAACCATCGAAATGCTAAATTTTTATGCATCTTTTCATTTAAAACATATTTTATGCGAAAATACAAATCTTGTAACCGAAGTTGCCTCCAGCTTATGTGATTGCACATGAATTTCGATTTGAATTGGTAGCATCAAACATTTTTTGTTATTTGTTTTTGACTATGTTGTGCTTTGCACTGGTCATATACTTTTTATGCGATATGAAATTTTTATGCGACGCCCTAACTTATGACCAGATATAAACGGAACTTCAAAAAAAAAACATTTCATTTATAACTCGCGCTAATCTCAAAAATGAATTCCAAATAGAAAGAGCATTTGATAAAATCATTTGATGTAAAGTTAGCGCTATCTAACTCAACTTTTACATTCAATACGCTTACAGCATTTTAACGTGAAGTTAGGGCTACGGAAACCTTTATACTCATCGCTGAATATTTTCCACTCACGGAAGAGTTTGTTGCCATGATTGAAATTTCTAAGTTTTTCTACAGCCTTTTGATATTCAAAAAGTGGAAACGATGAATGAACATTCTTGGACAAACATCGTAAAACTGATATTAAATGTTGGAAAACTGATCGCAAATTTCTATTGTTGTTATGCCACAATAATACAACATTTTTCTATCAGCTTTCCATCGATTTTTTCATCAGTTATATCACTTAATGCACAGAATTTGGAAAAGTGATGGAAAGTTATTAGAAAAAGGTTGGAAAAATGATAAATATTATGGAAAACTGTCAAAAAAGTTTACATAAGACATTTTCTATTAGCTTTTCAACAATTCTCCAAGGATTTTTCATCGTCGTTCCCAAATTATTTATTCGTTGCATTTTGAAGAACTGTATCGCACTCTAGTTATGAATACTTTGTTTCTCGATTTCCTTTCCGTTTCCCCAACCAACCTTGCACATTGCACTAAATTTTCATTGCATGAAATTGGTGTTAACATTTGCATCATATGCAGATTATACGAAAATTTCTTGTACGACGCATACAAATTAATTATTGTTGTGGTAACAACCAACAGATACCATGAAACCAAACACAAATTGATGATAGGCTTTAACATTAAATGACTGAAACAAGAGACGCAACAAAATGTACATAAAATATAATGCGCAGATTGAACACTTTAAATTGTCTTCTAAACTGTGGTAGATTAGTAGATTATCGATACGTTATTAAGTAAAGTGGATGGAAGTAAAACAACATAAATGGTACACCCTTTCATCATTTTTTAGCCCGGTACGAAGTTCGAATGGCTTCAATTTTTGACTCCCTAAATACAACTATTTTTCAACAAATTTCTCAAGTGGGGTGTCGTTGGAAAGGTAATGTTAGTGGCTTCCCAGAAAAAATTCATTTAAGACATTAATTCTTTCCGACTGAAGTCTGGAGGTTGTAAAACTTCAAAATTGGCGGTAAAGACGTGAATAGTGCTCGAACACTAACAGTTGCCAAAAATCCAATTCATCACCAAAAGTCTCATGTGGGGTGTCGTTGGAAAGGTTACGGATGGGTATGCTTTCCAGGAAGAATAAAATCTTGAAGTTTCCACTTAACGCGTGAAGACTGGAGCTCAAAATCCATCATGTGACTGAAAAGTAACAAACAACAGCAAACTGTAATAGACGCCGAAAATCCAATTCTTTATCAAATGTCTCATGTGGGGCGTCGTTGGAAAAGAAATTAATGTGGCTTTCCATTAAAAATATCATAAAGCCGATTTGATTGATCTTTGGAGAATTAGTGGTCGAAAACGCTCCAAAATGACCAAAAAAGCACATTTTCTCTAAATCGTTTCCGAAAAATTCCAAAAAAAATTTTTTCTAAGTTTCTCAAATATTAAAAACTTTTCAGTAGGAAAAACCAGAAGAAATCGATTTTTTTTTTTAAATCAGCCCTATGGAAGGAAAAAAAAACGAAAATCTCGTATAGGTACATGGGTAAGGATCTGATCGGAATCAAATGAAACCTGTTTTGAAGTCTATTGGAGTCCCTTTTTCGAAAACCACAACAAATTTTTGGGTGCCTTTTCAAACAAACTTTTTTCTCTTTCACCACCACCGTGTACTTTGATAGTTTCCAAATGATTTTGCCCAAATTCAATCTCGTCATCAAAAGCAGTGCCCAGAATTCCATAAAAGATTTTTCGATTGCCTTTCAAGGGAAAAAAGTTTTTGAAAATCGGTCAATTTTTACTCGAGTTATCGCGACTACAGGCAGACGGACGGACGGACGGACGGACACTTTTTTATTACTGATTCGTCATCTAAGGACCATGATCGATCCTCCTCCCTACTCCCGGGGTGGTTAAAAACTTCGTGGTAAACGCATGAGACCCCTCTTCGTAGAACTTCGTACCTACGAAATTACTTGCACATCACTCAAACAACAATTTATTCATTATGATGAGCTATATTTTCAGTTGTGAAGTCTAGCAAGGTGAGTAAAAATATTCGAGGAATTTAGCCCAAATTCCTTTTAGTCATTGTTATACAAGATATCCTGGCTGACTTTGATAAAATATGTTACGTACTTAGTAAGGCGTATTGCCGTGAAATTTCACATTTCAATTTCAAATACTAAACAATTGCTGAAAAACAAAATCAATGTAAGAACTGAAAAATAAAAATTTTTTCAAAAAACTTAACAGGGAACTTTTCCCTTCCCTACCCACTAAGTTTCACGTTAAGTGACAAAATCAGAAAACAGAGTCAGTTCGGAGAAATGCTCCAGGCAGGCATCAGTAAAGGTGGCAAGTGTAGGTTTCCTTTTTACTGGAATAGAAAGAAAATTCCAGGTAGTGATGGCGTAAGCGAAGAAGGTTTTCCTAAACATCTCGGTGTGGGTAACAGGGATTAGAAAGACTACGATGGGAATGGGCTGGAGTTAATAATTAAAACAAGTACTTCGGGGATCCCCCTGAAATCAATTTGTAAAAAAATTTATATTCATTAAACTAAGAAGAGACTTCAAGTGTTGCGAAACACTTTCATTCCTTTTGATTGAAAAAAAAACCGAAGACAATTATTGAATGTAACTTCTAACAGTTCTTATTAGACTGCATGAAGAGTTGGCATTACAACGTCGCAGTAAGTCAAGTGAGGGATAGGGCAAGATCTGATTAACTTCATCTTAGCGGGAAAAGACAACGAAGCTTGCACCACTCGCAACGCCCAAAGTCCTATACAAATTTTCTTTCTGGATTTGAGGCAATGATCATACCATGTGAACGATTCATTCAACGATTCATTCAACGATCCAAACACCCAGAACTTTTATTGACAACCGGTATGTGGTCGTTCCCCATCACAAACTTCCCATCTAATGACAAACCCGGTCCGGATATGGCTAACACTACTAGCATTCAACGAAAGATGGTTCCTTGTAGCCCAGTGTGAAATTGCTAATTGCGTCATTGATTTCATCGATCGGATAACTAAAGTACAGTTCGAAGTCGTCGGCAAACATGTGATAGCTGCAACGCTTTATTACATCTGGTAGATCATTAATTTATGAACATAGAAAAACATATGAAGAGACCCGTACGTATCAGAATAGATGCGGCAAACAGACTTAATGTTACGAAGAGACTCAAACGTATTTAAGTCAATATTGCCTTAACTATTAAGTGTATGAAATTGCGTCCACATTAAGTTGTATTGGAAACTGCCGACAATATTGAAAAACCCGTCCGAAGAAACGATGTAAAAAAACCTTTCCGAAAGCACAAAATTGACCCCCAAATATAGACAAATGTTCTACTCAATTTTCTCTACAACATAGAAAAAACCATTTTCTGGGCTAGGGTCGACCTTCGTACCGACCTAGGGCCCTAAGTAGAGTCCTCGGACACACAATTCCATAGCCAAAAATGTTTCCCTCAATTTCCTCTGCAACATGGCAAAAAAAAATTTGTTTTTGGTTAGGGCCGACCTTAGGACCGACATGGCCCAATTGAGCCCTAAGCACAGGCAGAAGTTTCTTTAATAAACTGTCGGTCATGCCTAGATCTTTCAAACAAAAAAAAAATTTGAAAATCTGAAAAAACTTACTCGAGTTATGTACAAAAAACACATAGAGCCCTGGCAGAGACTCGTTTTTAGTGCCCCAGCTAAGTCCGAGGACTCAAATTCAAAAAAGTTTATTCCATAAATTGTCGGCTATGCCCAGGTCTTTGAAACACAAAAAAATTTTGAAAATCAGAAAAGATTTACTCGAGTTATGTACAAAAGACCAAAAATCACTTAAACAGCCTTAGCTCGGTGGCCCTTGAGCCGACAGTGCATAGATTCAATCCCATAAAAGATTTTTAGATTACCTTTCAGCGAAAAAAAGTTTTTGAAAATCGGTTGAGTTTTACTCGAGTTATCGTGTTGACAGACGGACGGACGGACATTTTTTTTTATTGTTGATTCGTCATCTAAGGACCATGATCGGTTCTCTCCCTACTCCCGGATCGAAATTCGACTGGTTACAAACGTCGTGGTAAACGCATAAGACCCCTTTTCGAAGAAATTCGTTCTTCGTACGGGTCTAACAAGAGGCGAGAAAGTACCGCTCCTTGAGACAAGCCACAGTTTATGGGTAAAAATTCTGATGTGCAGTTTTCTATTTGCACACACTGCACCCTACCGGAAAGATAAGATTGAATAAGCTGTAGAGCTGTGGTATCAAAGAGGAATTTTTCACATAGCTTCTTTATCATCAAGTTGTAGTTTACTGTATCGAACGCCTTTGTAAATTCAGAAAGAAGAAGAAATGAAACCGTTTTCCTATGTCCTTGCTTGGTGTTCTACCCCCTGGCGATATCGTGTATCACAACAAAAACCTCTTAAAAGGTAAAGTGTGACGCAGTCCGAAAGTTCGCTTTCAAAATTAGTGATATCGCTTGAGGTGACGCTATCGCTGATAATACGCAGAAGTTTGTTTGAATGGAATCTTGTGTTCAAAGTTTTGATTTCCTGAAAAAATTGCAGCGCTTTTTTTAAAACAAAATTACTTACTTACTTACTTACTTACTTTACCGGCACTACAACCCATTAAGGGTCTTGGCCTTCTCCAACATGCTTCTCCAACCGGGCCTATCTGCAGCTAACGTCTCTCAGCTGGTTACTCCCACAGTTCTTAAGTTGGCAAAAGCAGCGTCGCTCCACCTGGACTTGGGTCGCCCTGCACTCCTTTTGCCTTCAGGTTTGGACTTCAGAATTTTTTTGGAATACGATGTTCATTCATTCGTTGTACGTGACCGAGCCAACGTAGTCTATTTATTTTTGTTGTTCTGACTATGTCGGGCTCTCCAAAAAGCTCTATGAGCTCGTGATTATATCGTCTGCGCCATCGGTTCAGTTTTCGGTCAAATACTGGACCAAATATTGTACGCAGTACCTTTCGCTCGAACGTATGCAGAGATTGTTCATCTTTCTGTGTCAAGCACCACGACTCCGAACCGTACGTAACTACCGGTCTGATCACAATTTTATAAAGTGCGCATTTTGAATTTCGGCTTACTGACTTGGACTTTAGAATTTTCAGCAGGCTGTAATAACTCCGGTTGCCCAAAGTTACTCGCCTTTTTATTTCGTCCGCAATGTCGTTGTTTATGTTCAGCTCTGATCCAAGGTATACGAACT
>CM055403.1:124157585-124180057 GCA_029228625.1 Pseudolycoriella hygida
AAAGATAAGATTGAATAAGCTGTAGAGCTGTGGTATCAAAGAGGAATTTTTCACATAGCTTCTTTATCATCAAGTTGTAGTTTACTGTATCGAACGCCTTTGTAAATTCAGAAAGAAGAAGAAATGAAACCGTTTTCCTATGTCCTTGCTTGGTGTTCTACCCCCTGGCGATATCGTGTATCACAACAAAAACCTCTTAAAAGGTAAAGTGTGACGCAGTCCGAAAGTTCGCTTTCAAAATTAGTGATATCGCTTGAGGTGACGCTATCGCTGATAATACGCAGAAGTTTGTTTGAATGGAATCTTGTGTTCAAAGTTTTGATTTCCTGAAAAAATTGCAGCGCTTTTTTTAAAACAAAATTACTTACTTACTTACTTACTTACTTTACCGGCACTACAACCCATTAAGGGTCTTGGCCTTCTCCAACATGCTTCTCCAACCGGGCCTATCTGCAGCTAACGTCTCTCAGCTGGTTACTCCCACAGTTCTTAAGTTGGCAAAAGCAGCGTCGCTCCACCTGGACTTGGGTCGCCCTGCACTCCTTTTGCCTTCAGGTTTGGACTTCAGAATTTTTTTGGAATACGATGTTCATTCATTCGTTGTACGTGACCGAGCCAACGTAGTCTATTTATTTTTGTTGTTCTGACTATGTCGGGCTCTCCAAAAAGCTCTATGAGCTCGTGATTATATCGTCTGCACCATCGGTTCAGTTTTCGGTCAAATACTGGTCCAAATATTGTACGCAGTACCTTTCGCTCGAACGTATGCAGAGATTGTTCATCTTTCTGTGTCAAGCACCACGACTCCGAACCGTACGTAACTACCGGTCTGATCACAATTTTATAAAGTGCGCATTTTGAATTTCGGCTTACTGACTTGGACTTTAGAATTTTCAGCAGGCTGTAATAACTCCGGTTGCCCAAAGTTACTCGCCTTTTTATTTAGTCCGCAATGTCGTTGTTTATGTTCAGCTCTGATCCAAGGTATACGAACTTATTGACCATTTTGAATGTGTGTGTGTCGATCGTTACGTTATCTTCCCGATATCGATTCGTAGGTGGGACGATCATGTATTCCGTTTTTCCGTCATTGACCTTCAACCCAAGGTCGGTACCTTTCCTCTACAAGGCCATAAACTTATCTTTAACAACATCCATAGTTCGGCCAATAATGTCCAGGTCATCTGCAAAACCAAGCAACTGACTGGACTTGGAGAAAATGGTGCCGCTGGAGTCTATGTCCATGGTTTGAACAGCTGCTTCGAGTGTTAAATTGAAAAGCAGCGTTGCAAGAGGATCTCCTTGACGTAGGCCTTCCTCAATGTCGAAAGTCTCTGACATTTGATTGCGGATCCTTACTCGGCTGTTAGCTCCGTTTAGTGTTAGCTTCGTTAGCGAGATCAGTTTGATAGCTTACTTCTTCTAACACTGTCATAGGCTGCCTTGAAGTCAACGAACAAATGGTGTGTTTCAATGTTGTACTCCTTGCACTTCTCCAAGATCTGTCTGATATTAAACAGCTGGTCCGATGTTGAACGACCTACACGAAAACCACTTTGTTATTCACCTATCGTAGATTCCGTGTATGGATGAAGGCGCTGATATAGAATATTTGCAAATATCTTGTAAGCAATATTCAGCAGAGCGATTCCTCGAAAATTGCCACACTCCAATTTGTCACCTTTTTTGTATATGGGACAAAGTATGCTGGTCTTCCATTCTTCCGGTAACTCCTCGTCATTCCAGATGCGTATGATGAGCTCGTGCATCTCCATACATAGCGCGTTGCCGCCGTTCTTGAAAAGTTCACCGGGTAGGTTGTCAGTCCCCGGGGCTTCGAAATTTTTGAGCTTTAAAATTTCAGCTTCAACTTCTTGCATCGTTGGTTCTTCTATGTATGGTTGCGCAGTCTGAAATGGCAATTCGTCGTTTTCGTCGTCTCGGTTGAGCGGTCTGTTCGGGTTAAGCAGTTCCTTAAAGTACTTAGCCCATCTCGCAATGTACCTTTCCTCATCTGCTAAGACCAATCCATGCTTATCCTTACATAGCAAAGGTTGTTGACTGTAACCGTTTCTGGATTCGTTCACTTTCCGGTAAAAGTTCCGAGTCTCCTTCCGATTGCCAAACTTCTCAATTTCAATCAAAACTTCCTTGTCACGCTGTCGCTTTTTCCGTCGGAAGAGTTTTCTCTCGAAATTTCTTTTAGAACGGTACTCTTCCTGGCCAGCTCGAGTGAATCTACTTAGAGTTTTCAGGCGAGCTGCGTTTTTGTCGTCCATGGCCTTCTGGCATTCATCGTCAAACCAGATATTTCTTTTATTTCCCGTTCTCGTTCCCACTGCCTCTGCTGCGGCGCTCTCTACATTCCGTCTAATTTGATTCCACGCATCGTCTACGCTTCGTTGTTCGCTGACCATTCCGCCAATAATATTCGTCTCCAGCCTGTCAACATATTGACGTTTAATGTCTTCGTTCTGTAGTTTTTCCACGTCCCACCTTTCCAATGCCGGTTGTCGATTGTGTTGAACCGATATTCGAGACCTAACTGCCGCTCTCACCAGGTAGTGATCGGAATCTACATTCGGTCCTCTACAGCTTCTGACATTCAACATATTTGAACAGTGACGTGCATCTATCAAAATATGGTCAATCTGGTTTTTGGTTCGTTTCTCCGGTGATACCCATGTCGCTTTGTGGATGTCCTTATGTTGGAAATAGGTACTGCTGACAACCATGTTTCTTGATGCTGCAAAATCAACCACCCGCGTTCCATTTTCGTTCGAGTTTTCGTGAAGGCTATGTTTACCGATTGTGGGACGATAAAATACTTCGCGGCCTATTTTAGCATTAAAATCTCCAAGCACAATTTTAATGTCTCGTTTCGGCGCTCCATCATATACATCCACCAGTTTCTCGTAGAATAGCTCCTTCGCCTCGTTGTCGCTTTCCTCCGTAGGCGCATAAACGTTTATAAGAGTGTAATTGAAAAATTTTCCTCTTATCCGTAGAGAGCACAATCGCTCGTCAACAGGACTGAAACCAATCACCGCGTTTCTAGCTCTGCCGAGGACCATGAAGCCTGTTCCATACTCTCTTGGACTGTCGTTACTCTTCCCACTATAGTAGAACTTATAGTCGCTACTGGTCATGGTGTCCTTTCCAGGCCATCTCGTTTCTTGCACAGCTGTTATGTCAATTTTTGCCGCTCTTAGCGCACTTGTGAGAGATCTCAATCCTCCTGGCCGCAACAAAGATCTTACATTCCATGTTCGTAATTGTAAATCGTTGTCCTTTTTCCGATGCTTGAGTTGTTGCCGTTTATCCTGTCCGATCCGAGGCTGTGTTGGGGAATTCATAACAAGACTGTTTTTACGGTGTCTGGGAGTTAGCCAAGCGCCCAACCTACTTTCCTTCTCCCGATGACCCGTAGGAAAGTCACCAGGTGGTGATGGTAACCCATGTGACTAGGGCTGTGTATGCTGCCGTTGTCTCCTGCTGTTGAGATCATCCGCCACCATACTAAGTCCCCATCCCATCTTGATAGCGCCTAGCTGCCTTCGGCCCTCCCTATACGTGCCGTTTAGGTACTACCCGAAGGCAGCCCCCCTCATCCTTATGCAAGTGACCCACACTACTATACCAGGGTTGGTTACCTGATCGTTCATGCGGGTTGCTCACTATAACAGGTGTCACCACGGGTAGGATAGGATGTAGGAGTAGGTGGACAGAGGCTAAGGTACATAAAGGAGTACTATATTACGCTTAACACACCATTTGAAACAAAATTACGTTGTGTTCAAAAAAATGTGTCCGGACCCACTAACGGAATAACTTTTCAACACTTTCAGTTTTTACACGCAAAAATTTAAATTTACCCTGAACAATCTACGCAATAAGAAACAAAAGTCAAATTTTTGCAGTGCAAAAACTGAAAGTGCGGAAAAATTATTTCGTTGTTAGGTCCGGCATTTGTGACGCATTTATTTTAACACAACGTAATTTTGTTTTAAAAAAAAGCGCTGTAATTTTTTCAGGAAATTTAAACTTTGAACGATATCATTAATTTTAAAAGCGGACTTTCGGACTGCGTTACATTTTACCTTTTAAGAGGTTTTTGTTGTGATATCAGTCGTTTTTGAAGTTTTCAGTTGTTGAAAAATTTTCTATTTTTTGAAAAAAATTTTCTCAGAAAAGAAAATTTTCCTAGAAAAAAATTTTCTCCGAGAAAAAGTTTTTCTCCAAAAACATTTTTTCTACAAAAAAAATTTTCTCCAAAAAAAATTGTTCTCCAACACCTTCAGCTACCATCGGAACACTTCGTATCACCTTCGGAATACTTTGTGTCACCTTCGCCTTCCTTCGGAACACTCCGTGTCACCTTCGGCTACCTTCGGAACACTTCATGTCACCTTCGGAACGCTTCGTTTCACCAATTCTTCCCACTGATTCATATAACTTTCCTGAAGAAACCAACCGTCTAGGTATTCTTATACAGAATTTAGCAAAAAATCCAAGACGGCGTCACTTTGACAGTTAACAGCCATTTTCTAATGATACCAAAAAATTCTCCTGATGAAACTCTATAGCTTTTTAGAGGAAACCGTCTCTCTAAGTAGTGTCATTACTGAGCTACGATCCGAAAACCGAAAAAGTATAAACGAAAATCCAAGATGGCGCCGCTATGACAGCTGGCAGCCATTTTCTAATGATACCAAAAAATTCTCCTGATGAAACTCGAAAACTTTCCCGAAGAAACCATCTCCCTAAGTAGTGTCATTACGGAGCTAAAATTCGAAAACCGAAAAAGCATAAACGAAAATCCAAGATGGCGCCGCTATGACAGCTGGCAGCCGTTTTCTAATAATACCAAAAAACTCTCCTGATGAAACTCTATAACTTTCTAGAAGAAACCAACTCTGCAAGTGTTATCATTCCGGAGCTAAAATTCGAAAACCCAAAGAAGCATAATTTATACCTAACAAAAATCCAAGATGGCGTCACTTTGGTAAATTTCTGAAAATCCAAAAAAATTCTTCTGATCAAACTCTATAACTTTCCCGAAGAAACCAACTCTCTAAGTATTGTCATTCCGAAGCTAAAATTCGAAAACCAAAAAAAACCTAATTTATCGCTTGGGAAAATTTAAGATGGCGCCGGTTTGACTGCTGGCAGATCTCAAAAAATTCTCCTGACCAAACTCTATAACTTTCCCGAAGAAACCCTTTCTCTAGCTATTGTCACTCCGAAGCTAAAATTCGAAAACTCCGAGCATTACCTAAAAAACCCTCAAAATTGACCACTTTTCCACATGCCACGGCTTTTCCAGAATTTTCCCGGAAAAGCGGCATATGAAATTTTTCATTTGGGGCCGAGACTGACGTTCCCTGAAAATTTCAGGAAGATCGGCTGTCTAGTTTTCGAGATCGAAAATTATTAATAGATAGAACATAGATAGACAGAACATAGATAGATTTAGATAGATATATAGATAGATTGATAGAAACTGACAGATCAGAAAAAAAAGTTTCCATAATGATGAGAACAATAGAAAAATTTATTCTCCATACAAAAATGTCATTTTCAAACCTCGATATCTCAGCCAATTTTCAACCGATTTTGATGAGTGAGGGCTCGTTTGAAAGCTGCTGCGACGTAGTTTTTTTTAAATAATTTGGAGGGGAGGGGTGCGTGGGGAAAAAACTCAAAAGTTCGCCTATATATGGCTCCTTGTCTCAAAGGTTTTTGTATGGAGTTTTTTGGGTTTGTGGACGTTTGTTTTGGGGTGTGGGGACTGCGTCACGCCCTCCGCTACCGCTGCGGGCATGATTATCTTCAACAATGCAGTTGCAGTAATATTCTGAAACCAGATTGGTGATCGTCCAAAGAGTTATGCAGAGAATTGAATTCAGTTATTTGCCATTTCATTAACCTCTCAAGAGCCTTGGAAAGGGAAGGTAGTATATGGATGCCTCTAAGGTCTTTCAGGTCAAACGTTGATGATTTTTTATGTTCAGGAAAGACTTTTGACCTCTTGAAAGCCATTGGGAATTTGGAAGATATAAGGGAATAAATAAAATACGAGTAACAACAGGTTGAGTCAGATGAATGGTTAGCCTGATGAACACGATAGGGGTACCGTCCAGCCCAACTGCCTTGGACCATATTTGATTGACAGCACTTTGCACATCAGCCGGACTTACATTACGAAATGCAAATAATGGAAGGCCTAATGTTCGCTCTGACGAAGTCACTGTGGATGTGGAGTTTGGGTGGTGATTAGGATGGGAGCCTTTAAACTGCGCTTTAGTCAATTTGCTAATATCATTAAGATATCTATGAAATTCATTTACCGTAAATGAAGGATTCGATTTTTCTTCTTTACCACTTATGACCATGTGCTGTAAGACCTTCCAAAATGACCGAGAATCTTTGGCCTTACTAAAGAGCTACCCAAAGTATGCTTTTTTGGAATTTCTTATAACAGATGTAGCAAAGTTTCTGAGTTTACAGTAATTTTGATGAGTAGCCGCTGCTCTCGTGAGTTTTCAGTGTCTAAACGCGACATCACTTACAGTTATAGCACGGATAACCTTGTCAGGAATCCACGAAGGAGGGGCGTCCTGTCCCTTCTTAACTTTTACTAAAAGTGCATGTCGGTCCAGAAGAATCGTCAGATTGTCATTCAGATGCTGAAGCATTTCATCTGGGCCCGTCATATCATTCACAGAGTCCCAGTCAAGTGTCAAGCAATCATGTATATGGGAATCTTACTGGGTAGATGATACCGAAATAAAACTTCGAAATTTGAATTTAAATGATAAATTGAAGTAGTTTTAATGAAACTAAAAAAAACAATTTTCTGGAAATACAAAAGACGTTCTTAACTTGCCGGATATCTGAACGAGACTGATTCTACTTTACTTTTTACGAATAAAAAAGAGAAAGAGATCGACCAAATGTCAATCGTTTCGCCTCATTCCACATTCCAAATGAAACGTTTAATCCTTCTATCCCACATGTATAAGTCGATCTGCACCGATCAAATCTAACCTTGTAATAAACTTATTATCTTTCTTGAAGAAGGCTGATGGCAGCTCATCAGACAATGTAAGAGAATCATGACTAGACATACCTGATGTAAATTGCTTTTTCGCTTTTCTTCACAAAAACCAGATCGAGCAGGGATGCTCCATATATACAGGTGGAGTCCAACAGGTTATCATAAAAGTCTCCTGAGATAATGGCATGGTCATAATTTGGAACGTGAACTGCTAGTACTCTTTCGACAACTTGTAAAAGAAACAAAAAAGGATTTTAACATCAGGAAAGATTAACTCAACAATCAAATAGTCGGCCTTGAATTGACTAGGGACACTAGGGACTAACATGACGCAATGACTTTAAATCTGATATAATCACAGACGTATAGTGCATCCACCACCATATCTGGCGCAAGGGATTGCAGCTAGTATTTGACCTGATCATTGAAACTGCGTAGTGTCGGTGAGGTCATTCATATCGCAGCGCCGAAAGCCGTGAAATAATTGGAAAAATCAAAAAACGAGATCGATGCGCGGTCAAGGGGTCAAGGAGGAATATCTGTGGGATTGTCCTTTAGACCCTTTGGAGCACCCAGAGAGGTTTCGGGTAGAGCCTTATACATGTGAGACCGCCTGCATGGCGAAATGAAGTAGCGGGAGTGAGAGGCCAAACGTATATACTCGAGGTTGTTTTGACCATTTTTTTTATTTGGGTTATTTCGACAGAGACTTTTTAACCTAAAGCCGAAAATTGCATGTCCGTTTGTGGGAAATCGTGATTAATTTTAATATTTTATTCAATTGAGGCTAACGGTGCTACGTAACATCGATCGCGTCATATTTCATGTTGATGACGTCACTATTCTAGATACATAATTCAAAGGAGTCAAGAGATAAGAAAATGGTTTTTCGTCAAATGCACTGCATGCGATAAAATGTCTTTCAAGTCGAAAGGTTGCTTCGGAATAATAAAACAGTTCTGTGGCTTTTTTTTTAACCACATATTCGTATACCTTTCTCTAAGTGGATGAGTTAAAAGTTCTTGTTTGATATTTCTTGTCCATTTTATGGTTTTTTCTCAGATTGTCTGTAGAAATGTCATTTATTTATGATATATTGTAGTCTGCTCTATAAAAGATGTTATCAAACATTAAAAGAAAATACAAAGCCATAACAAGAAACAATAATATTAAAAAGAGAAACATATGATCTTTAGAGTTGGTAGTGGATGTGTATGTACTCATGTAATCACCCCTTTTTCTATATTTCTTTGGATTTTCTGAATAAAACGCATTCATCAATTTATGTGTTATTATAAGGAGCCGGCTAGACTGTTTTTGGCAAAAATTTGTCTGTTGTATAAAATAAGAATAATTTCTGCAGTTTCAGAATCTATGTATAAGATTCGTTTACAAAACGAATGGATATACTGCATTCCGAATTTTTTTTTAATTTACACGACTTGTGAATGAATTATTTCTTTTAAAGTTTTATTATTCACATTATCCCGTTTAAATAGGTCGCAGAAATGCAAGTTGCCTATTAATTCATTTTCAGTAATTGATTTTTTTGTACAAGTTCTTAAGAGAGATTGTAACTGAATCTTAGTGCCTGCTGTGATTTTCTTTGAGTTTCAAAGTTTAATGAATAATGACTGAAGGAAACCAGTGATTATTGTTATTTCAAGAGGTTTGCGCCGACGGACGGCGGCATCTTATTCTGATAACATCATATGCGTATGGGGTTTTTCATAAACTATCCAACATCATTAACATTCGGTTGAGGACACACGTCTTCAACAAGAAGGAGGTAAGCAGAACAAACTTTTTTGAGATTGAGCCCTTGGACTTAGCTAGGGCACTAAAAACAAGTCTCTGCTAGGGCTCTATGTGTTTTTTGTACATAGCTCGAGTAAATCTCTTCCGATTTTCAAAAATTGTTTTTTAATCGAAAGGTCTGGGAACGTCTCATATTTTATGAAAGGAAATTTTTTGATTAGACTTTGGACTCAGCCAGGACCCGAAAACTGAGTTTCTACTAGGGCTTATAGGGTAAATCCTAACCGATTTTGTTGATTCTTTTTCTATTTGAGAGGTAACCGAGTACCGAATTATATTCAAAAATAAATATGGACCCGGAGCTTGTGCTGCCTGAGCCAGGTCGGCCCTAATCAAAAAAAAATTTTTTGTTGCTACAGCCGGTTCATTCCTTTTTTACCTAGTTTTGAAGAAATAGATGACAGCTTCATTTTCAAGCGTACCCAGCAAATTAAGTTATTCCCAAATCATAGGTTTTTTGCGCTAAATTTGAATGCGCGATAGAAATGTCAAATTTTTCGCCGGGAGTTGAGGGAAACGTGAACATTGCATAGAAAAATTTGATTTTACCAGAAATCACGATAATAGGATGAAAGTTGGCATTTTATTTAATTGATTCGAAAGTTATTGTGGATCTCAAAATAAGTGATTTTGCAATACTACAGACAATTAATGTTATGAATTTAAAGCTGTTTTTTAGTCAAAAACAATTCTAAAATGTAATTTAGTACACAATTCCTAATGAAATTTTAATATTTTTCGATCAATATAACTGACCTTTTACCTCAAAAAAATTTTCCCAAAAAAAATTGCAGGTTCTTTACATGTGAGATTGAAATTTAAAGCACTGCTTTAAGTAAGAAATAAAGCTTCCGAAAATCGGTACAAATTTACATAAAATGTTAGTTTTGTAATTTTTTCTTGTTTTTCCTCTTCTTAACAATTTTTACATATTATTATTTTCACATATCTTTAAATGGTAATATTCACACAACGAATAGCAATTCTGAGTAAAAATTCGAAAATTGTCATGAAAAGCTCATGCCAGGAAAGTTTTACAATGATCCTGATCCCAGCGAATTTGAAGGAAAAAGTCACATTTGCGCAGATGTGATTGGCACATTCGCCTATAGAAAGCAGGTGTATTCAGTGGTATTGGCCACATCTCGGCACATTTATACCTAAAGTTTTGAGATGTGCACTCACCCGTTCAAAAAGTTTTGTAGAAAAGCGGAATGTGCCGTTTAAAAATTTTGTGTTTCGCATTTTTTCACATTTGTTTCACATCTGTGGAAATCATGTGAACGGCGCATTTACTCACAAACCGTTCATTTCGGTGGTGTGCAGTGTGCACATTCCATCATAAAAAGAGATAATTGATGTCCAGCCATCGACAAAAGTTGATAGGTAGACCAAGATGAGGAAATGTGAAATTATGTCACTTGGTGATGAAGTTGCAACGAATGACACTGAAAAAGCAAATCTTTTCGCCAAATGTTTTGCTTCCGTATACAAGCGATACCCCGATGATGACAAAGAGATGGTGGAACTGATCTCGTTCACAAACAGTAGAGACGATATTTGGTTCACAAACATCACGATCACCCACGATATCGTGAAGAAAATCCTTTTGAGTATGGACTTGAGCAAAGGTGTTAGCCCAGATAAGATGGCTCCCCTGTTCCTTCGTGAATGTGCAGATGAATTGTCCCATCAACTAGCGATGATTTACTCGAAGTCATTAAAGGAATGTCACTACCCTGATCGCTGGAAAATGGGTCACTTAACTCCAATATTTAAGTCAGGCAAGAAGAGTGATGCCAATCGCGGTGTATGCCTCGCTCCTAACTGTGCCAATGTGTTTGAGATTGTGATTGTGGAACGTTTGAAGTACAACGTTTTCCCGCATTCAACACCGACTCAGCATGGATTCTTCCCAAGTCGAAGAGTTGAATCTAACCTGATGGAACTATCGATATTGGTTCACCAATCCTTTGACAACAACAAACAAAGCGATATCTTCCTTGCTGAGTCAGCAATGTTGACATACACAAGGCATTCGACGTTATTCGTTCAGTCCGATTAGTGAAGAAGATATCAATCGTCAAATACCAGCTATGCAATTCGATTCTTCTGGGGTTCTCCTCCTTCCTGTCAGGCAGAAATCAAAAGTTGAAGATAAATTCTTGTAAATCCGATGCGATCGACGTACTCTCTGGGATCTGTTCTGGCAGCTCTATTGTTCGTGATCTTTTTTCATGATTATGATTGTTCGCCTGGTCATACTAGAGACATCAACTTTGCTGACGACAAGAAAATAGTTCATAACAGCATATCCACGATCGACGATACTCACTCAATGCAAAAAGCCATAAAAAGCTTTATAAAATGGTGCTCCGACAACGTGTAAAGTTATCACCATCCACCGAAAACGTTCTCCAGTCCTGGCGAACTATCATATAAATGGGGATGAGATTGAACGTGTTAACTGTACGAAAGACATCGGTGTAACGTGTGACGACGACTATACTTTCAATTGACACCTTGAATTGGCAGTCAAGAAAGCCATGTCAGTGCTTTCGTTTGTGAAACGCCAATGTTACGCTAGGTTCAACGTCGATACAGTCAAGATGCTATATTCAGCCATAGTCCGTTCGCATCTAAAATTTGCCAGTACGATTTGTCCAAAGTGTCCAAAGACAGTTCGTTTTATATGCAAACTGTGATCGTCGAGTTGAAGGCGACGCTAATCCATATCGTATTCGTCCATATGCTAAAAGATGTGACGAACTTCAGCTCGTTTTACTTTTGAGACGTCGGACCGATGCAGCGATATTTTTCATTCATGATGTTCTCACAGGGAAACTAAACTGTCAGTTTATCCGTGATAAAATCGTATTGAACGATGGCACGCGAATGCTGCGTAGATTTTCATTGATTAGAATCACTGGTAGTGCCCACGAGTATTCACAATTCTCACCACTAAACTTTGCATGACGACGATCCAATATTGCTGCCAACCACATCGATCCGATCCTTCTGTCACGTGAATTCAGAAGAGAAGTCCACTAGCTTGATGACTCGGTGTTCGGTACCTTCGGCCTTGATGGATGATGTGTTTGTTTTGGTGCTTTCTTTTCACAAATATCATTTAAAACCGAAAGCACTTAAGGGCTCATTATATTGGACGCGATGCGAATCGCTTCTCGTCAAGTTTGTGTGAAAGCTCAACTTGACAAAAAAAAATGTTTGTTTTGTCAAGTTCAGCTTTCACACAGACCTTACGCGAAGCGATTCGCATCGCGTCCAATACAATGAGCTCTTTACCCGGTGATTAACCTTTTTCATTTATCTGATGTTTTCCTAATAATTAAATTTATTTATTGCATTCGCGCGGTGTTTCCCCTTAAAAATTATTAATCTAGTAGTATAAACGAGAAATTATTAATCGCTGACAATGACATTTGTCGTTCTCCTACGTTTGTTTTCTCTTTTTCGCTCATGCAATAAAGCATCATATTGCCATTTGAGGGGAAATCTCGGCAAGCCTCGATTGTTCCCCTCAAATGGCAATAAAATACTATTTCTGATTACACAGTTTACTTTTCGCCGAAGTTTCTGTAATTGGCTGGCCGTTACTACATTCTAGCTCCATTTCGATGATAACACGACGACGTATTCTTTGACGACTGATTTATTTGATACGATTTACGACGATATACGATTTTTGACGATACGCTTAAGTTGAATTTGCTTTTTCACTTTTGATGGATTTTGAGACCCGTACGAAGTACGTAGGTCTGATGTGTTTACTACCACGTTTGTTACATTGCGAATTCGAACCCGGGAGTAAGGGCGAAACTTTTTTTGTTGCCTCCAGATGACAAATCAGCGAAAAAAACAATGTCCGTCTGTCGGTCTGTCTGCCTGTCGGTCTGTCTGTCTGTCGGTCTGTTTGTCTGTCGGTCTGTCTGTCTGTCGGTCTGTCGTTCTGTCGGTCTGTCTGGCCGTCAACACGATAACTTGAGTAAATCTTGACCGATTTTCAAAAACTTTTTTTTTTTCCTGAAAGGTAGTCGAAAAATATTTTATGGTATTGAATCTGGGCACTGTCGACCCAAGGGCCGCCGAGCTAGGGCCGTTTAAGTGGTTTTTGGTCTTTTGCACATAACTCGAGTAAATCTTTTCTGATGTTCATAAATTTTTTATTGTTTGAAAGATCTGGGCACGGCCGACAATTTATGGAAGAAACTTTTTTTGATTTGAGCCTTTGGACTTAGCTAGGGCACTAAAAAACACAATTTATAGAAGAATTTTTGCCCGTGCTTAGGGCTCAAGTGGGCCTCATGTCAGTCCTAAGGTCGGCCCTAACATAAAAAAATGTTTTTTGGTATTTTGCAGTGCAAATTGAGGGAAACATTTTTGTCTATGGAAGTATGTCTCCGAGGCCTCTACTTAAGGCCCTAGGCCGGCCCTAGCCTAAAAAATAGTTTTTTACTATGTTGTAGACAAAATTGAGGAGAACATTTTTCTCTATTTGGAGGTCAATTTTGTGCGTTCGGAGAATTTTTTTTACACCGTTACTTCGGACGGATTTTTCAAAATTGCTCTACGGGCAATTTCTAATACAGTCTAATGTGAACGCAACATTTACTTAAATACGTTCCAGTCTTTTCGTAACATCAACTCTGTTTGCCGCATCTATTCTGATACGTACGGGTCCCTTCTATATTTTTCATTAGATTTTTTACTTAGATTTACTCGATCTTAACTATTAGTTGTTTGTTGTTTACTAAATTTTATTTTTTCTTATCTATGTCGCATTTTGACGTTTTTTGATTTTTTACTTTTTGATTTGGACATTTGTGCAGATACGCTTAATTTATCGTATTGTAACGTTTTTATGGTTTTTCAACGAGGTCTATGAAAGCAGTCATAGACACTCTTTTTCCATGTCATCTAAAAGATAGAAGACAATAAAATGCAATTCATCATGTGAAATTAGAAAAAATGTGAAAATCACACGTGAATTTGCACCGATTTTCGGAAGCTTTCTTTTTTACTGAAAGCTAAAGCATAGCAATCTCACAAGTAAAGTTAGGAAAATTTTTTGAGGTAAAAAGTTGGTATTAATGTAATGAGAAATATTAAAATTTCATTAAAAATTGTGTACCTTTCAGAATTGTTTTTGACTAAAACAACTATAATTTCATAACATTAATTGTCTGTAGTATTGCAAAATCTCTTATTTTGAAATTTCCCGACTAAGCAAAGATTTGCAACAACTTTTGAATCAATTAAAAAAATACTAACTTTCGTCCTATTATCATGGTTACAGGTAAAATCAAATTTTTTTATGTGAATTCCACGTTTTCCGCAGCTCCCCAAAATTTTGACTATTTGGATAGAACTTTATTTGCTGGGAACAGTAAAAATTGTTTAATTTTAAAGTGTCATCTATTTCTAAAAACTAGGTAAAAAAGGAATGAACTGGCTGTATGTTGCAGAGCAAATTGAGGGAAACATTTTTGTCTCTAGGTCGGTCTAGGTCGGTCCAAAGGTCGGCCCTTGACATAATGTTTCTTGCTGTTTTGTAGAGAAAATTAAGGGAAACATTTTTGTTTATTTTTTTGTTTATCTTATTTTTGTGCTTTCGGAAGGGTTTTTTACACCGTTGCTTCGACGGGTTTTTCAATATTGCCCTATCGGCAATTTCCAATTATCGCGACGAAAGCTCAATAGTTCAATTATTGAGCCACTGTAGTTCAACTACAGAGCCACTGTAGTTCAACTATTGAGCCACGATGGTTCAACTACAGCCACAGTAGTCGAACTATCTCCACTATGGTTCAATCAACGCCACGATAATTAAGCTAACTATCGACGCGATAGTTTAGCTAACTGCCGCCACAGTAGTTCAACAGCCACGATATCTCACCATGGTTCAAATATAGCACGATAGTTAGGATAGTTCAGCTATTGCAAGATAGTTCACGCTACCTGCGATAGTTACTATCGCACGGTAGTTACGATAAATCAACTATCGCGCGATAGTTACGATAGTTCAACTATCGCGTGATAGTTACGATAGTTCAACTATCGCGCGACAGTTAAGGAAAGATTAACCATCGCGCGATAGTTACGATAGTTCAATATTCATTCTCATTGGCATATTCACTAATTGTGGAGTGATACCCTCGAAATACACAAATTCTCGTTAAATCTCACAGACTTTACATTCTCCAACAATATTCTCCCGAATAAAATTTCGATTTGAATTTACGGATGCATTTTCTCAATCTCAATCCATTAGAACTTGATTTTCCTTCAAACCCAACTGAATAAATAAAGTGAACTATTTGCGCAACAAATCAACAGCACACAATGCAAAATGTTAGCTAAATCAAAATTTATTTATAAATAAATCCTAAAACCTAAATCAGAATTAGATATCATTGAACGATGGCTTGGTGTACGTAACGTATACATGCTACCCATTCAAACTGTATTACACATGTTTCAAGTGACCGTATC
Source organism: Pseudolycoriella hygida (assembly GCA_029228625.1). Lineage (NCBI taxonomy): Eukaryota > Metazoa > Arthropoda > Insecta > Diptera > Sciaridae > Pseudolycoriella > Pseudolycoriella hygida. The sequence continues at coordinate 124,172,977 of CM055403.1, forward strand.
CTAAAAGCATCCACTAAAGATATATCACAGCAGGTGCATCAAATCAATTCAATTCATATTTGCTGAGCATACAAAACGTGCAATTTGTGATTTTTGCAAAACCGTAGCAAATATAAATAAAACAAAAAGTTCTGGATCACAGACCGCTACCATATAACTCTAATTTAAGAAGAAGGTAGAGACATGATTTCGTATTCGTTTTGAATTCATGTGCCTTTAATTTCTAAATAAATCAATTAGTTTGGTAATTAGTTGTGTGATGGATTTTTGTGATGAGTTTCAACAAAAAAATCGTTCAACATTATTGAAGAAGTATATGCGTAATTTAACGTGTGTTCAACAAGCTGGTGTATTTGAGTATTTATTTATAATCGTTTCATTCTTTCTTCTTCATTCTAGTGAGGCAACATTTTAATTCACTACGTGTGACTTCCTTCCTTAACATCATTCCTTTACCATATTATTTATTGTATACTCCAATTTTTCACCAGTGCAGCATAAGTGCGATGTCCAGCCCAACGGTAACACTATTTTCCGAAATAGCCTTTACATAATTATAGAAATTGGTGCTAAAAAGGTGGTGTCTCTTACAAAAAGCCTCTGCTTGCTGCAATTCTACTACATGAAGATGTTCTGAGCGACGATGAAATAAGGAGTTCAGGCACTGGACCGGTGCTTTGTCTAGTGCCAGAATTCCTTATCATATTGCCGTCTAGAACATTTTCATGGAGAAAAATTGCAATAAATAGAGGTCTGCATTTCAAGCTGGGCAGCCTGGTGACAATGCTGGAGTGAAAAACGAGTACATTACTATGCACTCGGTTCCAACTCGACACCAGGCTGCCTATTTGAGAAATTTCAGTAACCGTAAAGAACGCAGCCTGGTGCCAAAAATCTCATGTCATCGAAACCGCAGTTACGAATTTGCGTCACATTAATTTCAACGCGGCACCTGGCTGTCAACATATTCTACTGTCAATATAGAGGGCAGCAGCCGCCTGGTCCCAAATTGAAGTTTATATGACGTATAACATTCCTTACTGCCGCAACAATGACTTTAACAGATTTTCGGCACCAGACTGTCTTCTATAAGGCTGCTAATACATTTCAAGTACGCAGCCTGGTACCGAGTCGGAACCTCGTGAACATTTATGTACTCGTTTCATCATCCAACATTGCCAAGGGAATTTTTTTGGCATCGGGCTGCCCTCCGGAATCGACCGAAGAAAGGTAAACCTTGTAAGACCAACCTGGCAGCCTGGTGCTGAAGTTCTGACTACCCCTGACTGGAAGAAAGAGCAAGGTTATGTTAGTGACGCCATCGAAGTATGAATGTATGTATTTATTTCAATAAGCATAGAAGGCTGGTCACCTTATCTTTACCTGTTCTGGACGGATAAACATAACAAATTTTAATTTAACTGATTACTACAGGATTTTGTAAAAGATCTAATTTCCAAACAAAACCAAGGATTACAATATGTACAACCTAAAACAAATTACATTCATATTCTTATTATAAAGAAACCAAAAATAACAATAAAATATAAGAAAAGATAAAATAAAAAAATTTTTAATAGAGAGAGAGAGGAATCAAAAGCAGCAAAAGTTGGAACCTAATTGACATTTTTTGTGGATGCAAGCTCGAGAAATATTCCAAACACTCTTGAGGGAAGGAAGGAAACGATACTGATCTTTTAAGTTGTAAGGGGGGCGAATTCCACAATTTGACGGCAAGAACGAAGAAAGCTTCCGCTAAAATACTCTTTTCTACCATTGGCACTACCAAAGACGGATTGCGCAGAGACCGCGATATATTTACCAGTCCAAACAAACATCCCGGCTTCTTCTCCACTAGAATGCCCCTCATAAACATACACATCCTGAACTTCCTAAAATTAGCATATCTACAACCCAAAATAGATCTTTCCTGTTCCGAAGTGTTATCCCTTCGTTTTAAATTAAATACAAAACGAATACACGCGTACATAGCTTTCTGAAGTGTGTCGGTAGACGTCGCATCCATATCGGACATCCCCACATCACAGTACATAAAGTGAGGCAAAAGAAGTGTGTACAATAACAATAATCTCTTAGACATAGGAACCCGCCATATACTACCTGTTTAGCGTGACTCACTTGCTCAGACCATGCCAGCGACCCAGCACAGTACCTACAGTACCTACAGTACAGTTCCCTGAAGAACACCTGTTAATGTCGTAAGTAACTTTGAAAGAAAACCGTCTATGAGAACAGCCTGGTCAGGTAGGATTTGATCAACTTTACCGCGCATTCATTGAAGAAAAAACTTGCTTTCAATTTTGACAATAATAGTTCGTGATTGACCAAATCGAGCACACTCGAAAAATCTAACAATAGTGACTAGTCTTCATCAATCCTTTTATTTAAATTAGAGTGAATATCATGAGTGATTGACCAAATCGAGCGCACTCGAAAAATCTAACAATAGTGACTAGTCTTCATCAATCCGTTTATTTAAATTAGACTGTGCAGTACTGTGTTTGGGCCTATAGCCAGACTGTAGCTCAAACAAAAGATCCCACTCGTCCAAGTAACTAGTCATTTGCTATTTCATTATTTTTTCTAAGGCTTTAGATAGTGCTGGAAGAACGTGAATTCCCCTGTGGTCTTTCCTTTCATACTTGCGTGACTTTTTAGTACAGGAAAATCTTTGGACTTTTTGTATTCATTAAGATATTGAGACGAAGTTAAGACATAGTTAAAAAAGTGAGTAATATAAGGAAATGTAACAGGAAGTCTTTTTCATAAATGCTTTGGGCAACTCGTCCAGTCCAGTAGCCTTAGAAGTGACCTGAAGTATTGACTTTAATACGTTGCTGTCCCTTACGTTGTGAAAAGAGAAAAATTCAGGTGGCGATGGAATATGCTTAGGGTAACTAGACGTGAGACAACTATTACTCGAAACACAAAGATGTCGATTGAAGTCTTCAGCCGTAAATGGGGGACTGCCACTTTGCCTTGATTTCTAAGATTTCTCCATATGGATTTAGAGCCCCTACAATCCCGGCACATTTTTTCATAATATTTTTTTTGGCCGCACTTATTACGTAAGGTACAATAATTAATACGCGACTCATCTGTTCTAACCAACGCCCAGTAGCGCTTAGCAATGTCCCTCTCAAAAATAGATGCAGCTATCTCACTCGTAAACCATGGAGCATTAACCTTGCTCTTATATCTAATAGACTGTAAAGGTTGACAAGTTTCGAGCCAGGAGCGAAATCATTTCATTACTATCAGCCAAGCAAAAAATTTCATTCCATCACAGAAATCGCGCATCTTCTAATAACTTATTGTCATCAATCGCGTACACTCTCCTGTATAATCTCTTAGTTAGGCAAGAGGCTGCGTACTTAGGACCTAAAGCTGGCAATAAAAAAGGCAGCCTGATGCTGAACATTTGTTTTTGCCCACGTGGAGGCAGGAGTGAGTTCTATACGTCATATAAGTTTCAATTTCGACACCAGACTGCTGTTGCTCGCTGCATTCAAAGTGTCATACCTCGAGGACGTAGTCAAATGCCGAGTTATAACATATGTGACGTATAGATAGTGCCGAGTTGAAATAAATGTGACGTACAGATCTCGCTACTGCCTATACTCTGGTAAAACCAGATACTAAGTACAATGTCCGAGTCGATTTGTCGCACCAAATCATTTTGTCGCAGAAAAAAGTAAACACGGCAAAACCAACAAGTATTATGACGGTTATTTTTATTTTTATTGTGCGTATTGGCTGTACTGTGTTGTGTCCATATTTGTAAAAATAAGGGCAAATATCGGACAACGCGGATTAAATTCGACTGCGAAAATGTAACAAAAAATTCACGGATTTGCGAGGTATCTAAATTTGGATTATTTACAAATTATTTACAAGTATTCTGGTTTGGGGTGTTTGGGATCCAAAATGTGTTTCAAGACTCGCATTTCCTTATTTCGTTGTGTGGGGTGTGGTAGTATCATAGGAAAATAGTGCTACGGAGCAACACGCTCCCATAAGCGATTCTTAACACAAGCGAGGTTGGACGATCGCCTGATGGTACTAGGCAGAGAGTTGTAATCTGATGAAGCTCTCACGAAAAAAGACCTATTGTACTGGCTGGTGGTATGTCGTGGTAGAATAAGGACGTTCGAACGCGCGGACGGTTTAAGTTGATCATAAATATACCTTGGCTCTTTGTATATCAAAAACTTGAACAAGAGCACAGTACTTCGGTACTTCAGGTATTCGACTAACGGGATGCCGACCAATCGATTAACATAGTTACGCGTGCTATAACGCCTTGCCAAACCAAACACGAACCGAACACACGCCGAAAACGCTCTTTCTAGAACACTGACAGCCTTTACATCAAGATTGGCCGAGTACACAGAATTACAGTACACGAAGAGCGGCAAGATAAGTGATTTTACCAACAGCATCCTCGTTTGCCATGACAGAATGTAATAATTGGGCCAGAGACTTTGCAACGGTGAAAACACCTTCGCACTCAGCTATCTGACATGAGCGCTGAACGACATATCAGAATCCATAGTGACTCCGAGATTGAGCACACTATCCGATCTATCACACACTATCTGGTTGATGTCTTCAGTGTTATTCAGTGGATACATGTTATTTGTCTTCTATTCGTCGAAATGAAAGGTAATGTGAGGTAACTAAGAGATTTTTGAAATGTTCCAGCTTCAATGTCTTATTACCATGTTTTCCCATAGGTACATTACAATCAGCACAGAAGAAATCAATTACCTGATGTCGACAATCAGGCGACATGAATTAACGCCGGGGAATTATCGCCCGGGAATTATCGCCTAGACAAATGTGACAACAATTTAAAGCGGGTAAATTTGTATAAGGAAAATTTCCTTTCGTCATTAAAGCGAGTAAATTTGTACAAGTAAAATACAAAATATGTATAAGGAAAATTTCCTTCCGGGCGATAATTCCCCGGGCGTTAATTCCCGTCACCGACAATCATTAAACACCAGACTCAGAAATATATGAAGACGTTGAGTTCTTGGATGAGTACGTTGGAGAACACTCTAGTGAAGTCAGTGATAGCTCGAGGAACACCTTTGTACTCGGTGTAAACGATTCGTCATGTTTCGTCTAAAAAATCTTGGAATTCAGAGGCAAAAAAAGGGAAAGTTTGATTTTTCGAGTCACACTATGAACTGAATATTGTTTGATCCTACAATTACGTTTTTGTGATATAATTTAATTAATTTATGTTTTTCTTGTAAAATAAATACTTAGGGAAACCTTCCCTAATACTTTCCGCAAGAAAATAATTCAAATTTTCAAACTTCCATTAATAATTCATGAAGATTTCAAATTTTTTGCGCGCGACAAGAACCACTTTTGAAAGTGGATCCACTTTTCTGAAAGTGTCGCATCAATTTTTTCATGTCGTAAATGTCACAGTCGGCCATTGTTGTCCGGCATAGAGGTTGTTTAATACTAAGCACCAGGCTGTCCCCCCTATAGGTACAGGGCTAATGTACGCAGCCAGGTGTCAAATTATAAACTAAAATGTACTCGCTACTTCCTTAATTTTGGCAATTTCAAATTTTCGGCAAAAAGCGTCCTGGCTGAAAGTGCATACCTATCTTCTAGCGAAAAGTATGTTAAAAAACTAAGCCATCTAAAAAAAGTAGCTTAGTTGAGATGAAAACATAATGAATTTAAATAGCTGTTGATGTACTTTTTTGAATTTGACAATTTTTTTAAACAAAAGTTACGCTGGTATAACACCGTTTTTATCGGTTGTGCTTTTAAATGCGAAATACTTTATTTCACAAGTAGCAGAGAGATTCTTAAAGTAGCTGAAATTGTAACAAGAAGATTGCAGCTAGGGCGCTATTGGTGTCGCGACACCATGTCGTTTCTCGTATATGAATACATCACAAGCCAGAATGAAATTTTCATTCATAAGTATTCGAACTTCCGAAAAAGAATTCTCTCAGTGCGTACGACTCTGAGCCACTGTGTAATTAGCATGAGTAGTGAATTTCGCGAAATTTCGACTAGACGTAAATTTTTATTATCGCAGAGCAAGCGAATAATAATCTTCCATTTTTTAGACCCGTACAAAGTGCATGTCTTATGCTCTTACAGCGACTTTTAAAACCAGTCGAAATTACTTGGCTTTTTGTTTGGGGTCAATATAAGACAAATCTGCAAAAACATTTTGTCTGTCTGTCCGTCATTCATAACGATAATTCGAATGAATTTTGACCGATTTTCAAAATATTTTTTTCCTTGAGATAATCGAAAAAGAGATTATGCCATTGAATTTGGTCAAAGCCAGTCAAAAACTTTGGGATATGTGCTCGGAAAAGTGGTCGTTGTTTTTTGACTGTCAGTGAAACTTTTTCGCTTCCTCTACGAAATTAGTACGGAAATAACTCTTTGAATGAAATTCTGTGTGGTCCGTAGTGTCGGCCTAACTTGCTCTATGCGACCGTACAAAGTAGTTGTAAATTGGAAAATTTTTGTCCATGGACGTATGGGTACTAGGTCTCCTAATGTAGGCTCCAGGTCAGGAAATTTACTTAGAGTTTAGAAAGGCATTGTACACTGTTGCTTCGGACGAGCTTTTCAATATTGCCTTCTGGGCAACACAGTCAAGTAAGGACATTTTCACTAATTTGGGGGAATTTCATTTCATTTTTTGATTTTGTTAAATTCCATAAACGTGTGAACATTCATATCACGACAAAAACCCTTTTAAAAGGGAAATGTGACGCAAGTCCTTCTTGCTCCTTCCAAAACAACTGATATCAATTTGGGGTGACGCTTAAAGCTTTGAAACGCAAAAATTCTTTTGGAATGTTTTCATTTTTGATTAAAAAAATGCGTCACAAATGCCGGACCCCCCAATGTTATAGTTTTTCTGTTCTTTCAGCTTTCACAACGCAAAAAATTGTCATTATCAAATCAAATTTTTGCGTATGACAGCTGAAAGCGTAGAAAAATTATTACATTGGTGGGTCCGGCATTTGTGACGCATTTTTTTAATCAAAAAGGAAAACATTCC
>CM055403.1:124180557-124217542 GCA_029228625.1 Pseudolycoriella hygida
TTGTGGAAGAAACATTTTTCGATTTGCGTCTTTGGACTTAGCTAGGGCACTAAAAAAGAGTCTTTGTTAGGGCCCTACGTGTTTTTTGTACATAACTCGAGTAAATCTCTTCCGATTTTCAAAAACTTTTTTTTGTTTGGAAGATCTCGGCACGGCCGACAATTTATAGAAGAATTTTTGCCTGTTCTTAGGGCTCAAGTGGGCCTCATGTCGGTCCTAAGGTCGGCCCTAACATAAAAAAATGTTTTTTGCTATGTTACAGAGCAAATTGAAGGAAACATTTTTGTCTATGGAAGTATGTATCCGAGGCCTCTATTTAAAACCCTAGGTCAGTACTAAGGTCGGCCCTAGCCCAAAAAAATAGTTTTTTGCTATGTTGTAGACAAAATTGAGGAGAACATTTTTCTCTATTTGGAGGTCAATTTTGTGCGTTCGGAGAATGTTTTTACACCGTTACTTCGTACGGGTTTTTCAAAATTGTCCTACAATTTCCAATACAGTCTAATGTGAACGCAACATTTACTTAAATACGTTCCAGTCTTTTCGTAACATCAACTCTGTTTGCCGCATCTATTCTGATACGTACGGGTCCCTTCTATATTTTTCTAGCTATAGTTTTGTAATAAAAATGTGTCATTTTTAAAAAAGGAACTAAATGGCCGTTTACACTCATTTTTTATTAATCTAGTAGTTGAGCTACTTTTTTGCGATTGCTTAGTTTTTTTAACAAATTTTTCGCTAGAAGAAAGTTCTGCATTTCAGACTGGGTAGCCTGGTGCCGAAAAAGTGTCTATAACAATGTTGGAAGGGGTAATAAGAACACAACTATGCACTAGTTTTGAACTTGGCACCAGGCTGCATACTTGGTAATTTTGATTGACAATTTAGAAGGCAGCCTAGTGCCGAAAACCGTTCAATATCATCGTAACGGCAATAATGAACACTATACGTCGTATAAATTTCAAGTCGGCACTAGGCTGCGTACTTAAACTTTTGTTTTATGGATGTAGGTGGCAGCAGCAGCCTGGTGCCAAATTGAAACTTATGTGGCATACAAAATTTACTCCTGCTAACATTTTGGCAAAAACAGATTTGCAGCACCAGGCTGCCAGCTACATTTTTAGCTCTACCTGCTCTACCACTCAAGTACGCAGCGTGGTGCTGCACACCTTTTTTGCCAAAATGTTGGCAAGAGTAAAATTTTCATTGCCCCATTAGCACCGTTTCGATGCAAAAGCTGGCGATCTTTTTCAACTGCACTTTCGATCTCTTTCATGAAAAATCGAAAATGTTTAACTGAATGTTTAAGAACTCCTGATCCAAATTGGTAACGTCTAAATATTCATTAGTTTGGGGCCACTTTCATTAATTTCAGCATCTGTAAGCTCACATAATTTGAATAGGAAACTAAATGGCCACAGATCGATTTGGTATGCATCGATTTGAGTGTTCAGTTCAGATCTGATGTCATACTGTCAATCCAGTTAGAAAGTCTTGCAACTAAACTTTTAATCGATAAAGAATAATATTCCGAGCAAAAAATTATTCTACAGTATAGCTCTAAAATGCACAGCTTTATTTATATGATTGATATATTTATTTTAAAATGTCTGTTGGAGAAACAGTGGTACGAAATAATTCCACTAGAAGCTACTATAAACAATTTATTTAGTTGTCTGAGGAATAACAATTATAAACAGTGATTGTTGGCTATCGGCCAATTCATGTTCTTGATTGAGGCGGCTGTAGTGCTTATAGTCTAGTTGTTAAGGACGATTTTACTTTACACAAATTGTCGCATCAAGACATCATTTGCTGCTACTGATAGAGTTCTTCAACGATTAAAATCATAAAAAACAAAATTATTTTTTAGATCTTCTAACTCAATTGACGAATAAAATACGGAAATTTTGTGTTTCTCACAGTTGCTGAATAGATGGGTGATTTTACTAACAAGCTCTTTCTCTAGATCTTTTTTTCTAGCTCTTTCTAGTCAGTAGTAGGTGCCGAGTTTCTTAGAAACCGGCTCTATCATTTTCGTAAAAAAGGTAAATATTACGTAAACGTTTTGATTTTTAAAAAACCGAAAGATAAACAAACGTTCAGTTTAAAATTAATCGAATCTTTTTCGACATGGAGCCAATTTTTCACAGCGTCATCGCCAGGAGGCTAAGCCCCTCCTAGCTAATATGAATAATCCGGCTCTGACCACGGCTCCGACCACATTCCAATCAGCCACAACAGTTTTCAAAATTTCCACTCCAAATCGCACCAAACGTATACTAATCACCAGGGTTGTATTAGCGTCGCTAATAGCGAAGGTAAAATCTAATTTCGTCCGCTAATAGCGACTAGCGTTTCGCTGAAACCGGAATTAGCGACACCAAATTTCGATATTCGCTAATCGCTAAAACATTAAAATTTATCACAATATTTTTGTATCAATAAGGCGTTTCTGTTGAGTGAGTCTCTTTTATTAATATTTTCGCCGAAAGTCGCTGAAAGTTTTACTGTACGTAGAATGGCAGTTTTGTTCTCGCGTTGAAAAACAAGCTCGAAATGACAAAATATATATGAAAAATGTCGAGATGAAAAAAGTATAAGAAAAATGGCGAATAGGGACAAATGTTCGAATTGTTTGGGTCTGCCCCCCTAAAACGTTTCTAACAGACGGAAACTAATAAAAAAAAAAATTCATATTTTTAAAGTCGATTAAGTGGTTCCGCACGGCCAAAATGTATTTTTCCACAGTTGGGAAGACTTCTCCACCTACATGCCTTACACAAAGGCCACTGAAGTTGCTAGTTAATTTTTTTTGAAGATTGTCTATGACATTTCAAACAAACCCCTACACGAGATATTTGTTGCAGAATTTCAAGTTTGACGACCTTTTAAGTGAGGGAAACTCTGCCTCAGAGAGACATGCAAAAACTAAGACATTTAAATGGTCGCCAAAATCGCAATTCTGAACCAAACATCTCGCGTAGATAAAATAAACTAATCTTTCAAAAAAACGAACTTTGTGAGGAGTGGAGCCACAAATACATATTTTGACTGTACCTCTAACCGGACGGAACCTAAATCGACGTCGAAAAATTTCAAAAATAATTTTTACTGTCGCCTCACATATTAGGAAGTTTTCGGCGGTAGATACAAGATAATCGATTCTTTTAATGCAGGAAACAGTCTTAAGCCCAGTCCCGGTCCCAAAATTCATTCATATGACTCGAGTGTCCGGGTTTCCAAAATAGATGAAGACTTATTTAATGTATTCTGTTTCAAATGCCAACACTCTCCTGGGAATAACTCCCGAATTACTAGTCTGATATCACCCAATTATGAACTGAACCTGAGGAATTGCATTCTTCGTCGATTAAAATCGAAATTTCCAAAATCGATGAAGATTGACTTCGCATAGGCGTGTGTGGGTTGGTGCCTTCCACATACCCAATAATGTTTTTGTATAGAAGGTGTAACGAATTTGCAAAGGAAATTATTACTCTTGGTGATTTATTGTTTTAGCCTACTGCGATAAAATAGCATATTGCCTCAATGAAGTATATACGACACTCGTACTAACACTCGTGTACGTACACGTCTCTTATATACTACATTGAGGCAAAATAATCTACTATTGGTAATGGTTTCTAGACCATTAGGTCAGTAAAACCCAAATCGACTGGGAATTACTTTACTTATCGTGTTACCAAGACAAAACTTTTTTCCTGCTGCAATATTACTTAGTTACGAACTGAACCTGAGGAATTCCATTCTTCGTCGATTAAATCCGAAGTGACCAAAATCGATGAAGATTTACTAGGATTTCAAAACATAGGAAATATTTTCTTTAAATTTCTTTTAAATGCTGATTAGGAGGTTTATTTATTCAGCATTAGTACAACTTGTATACAATTTGTCAACATTTAAAATTATACTATTTCAACAAATAAAATATCTCATCCATTTTGTCCTCTGCCCTAAAAGTTCCCATCACCGCTGCCGCATTGCCTCTTTGTATCGCCATACTCAATCTTTGTTTCAAAAATGCCTTAGAGCGTGGCTCGTTCGTTTTTTGTGCGATTAATTTGCCGAGGTCATCAAAAAATTTCAGTGCTTCCGTGCCCCATGAACCCATAGTTTCAACCGCGAAAGGAACAAAAAGGTAATTTTGGTTTATCAGGGATAAATATTTAGTGGTTTTTGTCCTTGCTTTCTCTTCCGCTGCCCTACCTGCTTGTCTCGTACTAAAATTCAAATTGCTTAAAGCAAACGTATCGGTGCACGTCGCGTCTCAAATAAGGGTACTTCCTCTTGACCATGGTATTAGGGTCATACCGTCCACCCTTTTCCCATCACTTCGGGACAAGCCGACTGGTTCCAGCCGAGATGGTATATCGGCGGACGCCAGGGCCCTTTTGATTATGGTGTTCAGTTCTGCGTGTCTAGCATGTCGACCTGCACTCTTCCGGCATTTGAGACCGTGGCGTCCTTTCTTGTCCACCATCAAACCACAATTGCATATGTGAGGAGTGCAAATGTCGGTTCCTAATCGAAGTCCCACTATGATCCTAAACGCATTGTTCTCCAGCAGGGTTCCAAAAACTCTTGAAGGTAGCGCATGTAGCCACGCACCGGATTCTGGTCGTTGGTTGGCTAGTACTCTAGCTTTATCCTCGCTCCCTGTTAATTGTAACTCGTTCCATAACCGGTTTGCCACGATTGCGCTCCATTGTTTTTGCAGGGAAGGTGTTGCGGGCTGGCAAGTCTCAGGATTTTGGCGATTCCATGCATTCAAGCCATCTTTGTAGTCAGCAATTTCTTCAATGTTTACAGCGGGTTGGTTTAACATAAAGCTAACCATTGAAGATACTGCATTTACTGATGATAGGAACGCTGGTAATGCTGTGTCCCTGACTCTTCGAACTCCTAGTCCTCCTCGGTTGATTGGTAATGAAGCTGAAGTCCACGTGCCATTGTCCATTTTACAATTCGTTAAAACCTCCAGAGTCGATTTTATGTTAGTGTCGATTTCGTCCATAAAATCCTCTCGTTTCCATGTTGTCGTCGTTCGTAAAAGGAAAATAAGCTTCGGCATTGAGTAACAGTTTTTTAGAATATAGAAAGCCAGGTGATAGTTATCCAATTCGACGAGTCTTTGGAATAACAATTTCAATTCTGTCAACTTTTTCCTTAATACCGTGTCTACGGCGTTGTCCCTGATGGCAGCTCCCAGTAGTATGAATTCATTTACGACACATATGCCCGGTGATAATTCCTCAAATTTGTTCACGGTGTTTGAGTCGACTTCGGAGCAAAAGAAAATTTCACATTTAGCTGGGTTAATTGTTAGGCCAATCTTACCACACTCATCTATAACTGTTTTGAAATCCCGCAGGACGCTATCGTATTCGCCTGCAATTGTCCCGTCATCCAAATAAAAAATTATGAACTCCGCTTGCAAAGCATCTACTACATGTTGAATCGCCAAACTGAATAAAAGTGGTCCACAGGGGTCTCCTTGTTGCGCTCTATTTTGTGAAAGGAGTATGAAATCGCCGTAAAATAGAAGTGTTGATGTTGCATAGCATTGCCATAGAAAAGGATATATTGACGGGCAATTTATTCTTATTTCACTCAAAAATTTATCACGGTCGACTTCATTAAATGCATTTCTGAAATCAATCTTCAACACTACTGATTTTCTATGGCTGTTCTTTTTAATAAATGTTCTTGTGGCGTGGGCGGCTGCCTCGCAACCACCCCGAATACCAACCCCGACCTGTCTTGGAGCAAATTTAGAAGACATGTCGGATCGTTCTGATGCACTAGCCAATTTCGCTGTGATACGACGAAAAGTGTTTCCCACTGCTATGGGGCGCGGCGTATTCCACCGAATTCCTTATTCAAAGCGCACAGTGAGGCACCGTACATAATTTCAGTGAGTTTAAATGGCATTTTCCCCTGCAGCATGAAGTTTGACAACGCTGTGATGGATTTCAAAAGTCTCAAACCCGCCTCTCCCGTTGAGGGCAATAACATATCTTTGAGATGCTGTGGCAGTAGCCCATCCACTCCTGCCGCTGAACCATTGGGGAAGCTCTTAATTGATAGGAACGTCCCTTCTTCAGTGACGATTAGCGGTCTGGTGTTCTCATCAGGTGGTTCTGGAAAACGCATATCTCTAACTGGTGGTGGATGTTTATCCTGTAGGAGTTGGAATGTTTCGGCGTTTTGTGGTGCCAAGGTGTCTGATGAAGCTAAAATTTTGACGGCCCCTTTGACATCTCCGTCTGCGATTTTAAATTCTACTCTCTTAGAGATAGTAATCGGATTGCTTTTTTGGTTGGTTGGTCTAGAAAACAGTAGAATCGGTTTTTCAATGTTCTTTTTCACCATCGAAGCCAGCGATTTTTGTTTTGCCTTTTCAGGAACTCTCAATGCGGCATAAGCAAAGGTAAGTAATTTTTTCCATTTGTTCTCCAAATTTTGATGCAACAAACATTCATCTATGCATTTGGTTAATTTAGTGGCTGCCAATATTCTTGCTCCTCTCGGTATTCTTTTCAATACTCTGATGTTTCGTTTGCACCTTGCTAACAATAGCACAAAATCTTCAAACGTAGTTTCCAGATATCCCTCAGTGCCATCTTGCTCGTTGTCCTCAATTTGTTCATGTGAATGTTGACTGCGGTGGACCCTCATACCCCGTAAGGTCCCAAAAGTTCGCTTGCACACATCGCAGTTGAAGCCTTGTGATGGTGAGTCGAGTCGTATTTTCCCTGAGTAATTGATGTGATTTTAGACGAAGTATAGGCTTTCACCAACCGATAGTCCCCTACTGTAAGACGTGAATAATTTTCCAAATCTCTTGGTTGTAATAGTCTGAAATGTCCTTGATCTAACATGCCTGTGAATAATAAATGCAAGATTGGCTTGTCACTAGCCCCTTCGATGGATCCACAGTCTTGGCAATTATAATTCAGTGAATTCATTTCTCTTATGACATAGAAACCAAAGTCAAATAATTCCGCCATTGCACACAGCTCCGATATGGTTCCGTAATTGCCCGGCGTGGACATATAATCCGAGTTGATAGACTTGAAAGAATCTCCCTGAGTGTCTTCAGAACCAATTGCAGGTAAGCTCGGGATGTGTTGCTGTAAGTTATTTATAATACTGTACTTGTACTTTTCGAAAACTGAGTGAGATTTGTCGTCTGTTCCATCCGCAATGTAACTAACCACCCTTGTGCGCAGGTCGGTAACACTGTCTGGGGTGTTTTTAAACTGATGTAGTGGATTTTTTAAGAAATCAAAAACTGACAAAAATAGACAGTTCCCTGCTGCCTGATTTTCTATTATGTCAAATAGTTGGTCTGGTTCTCCGAACGGCTCATTATTGACTTCTTTTAAAATTTGCAGTTTGTTCCAGAAATTCCTTGCTGGAGAACGTTGCTGAGGAATCGACTGTGTTTTTTCCGTGATCGCAGTGCGTATTTCTTCATCTGTGTGACTTTTGGTGCAATGCTGGCGAAGACCTGATATCGTATCGAAATCTCTTTTACAGATGGGATAAACGTTGTTTTTCCCACCCATTATGATTCTGACAAAACAAAACAAAGATTACTTTTTGATTAAGCTCATTTGAAATAATAGGTGAGTTCCCTTTAGAGTTTAACGAGTTGGTTAAATTTAATTTTTCGATAAACTGCTAAATCGCATCAAACGTACTCAGAATTAAATTTAACCGGATAAATGCTGATAAATTTATTGTAGCCTCGGAGCTAGTTTTTTGGTAAGTTTATCGAGATAAACAACGCACGAAATTTGAAATTTGCTTCTCAGTGTGATTTTAGGAAGTTTGTGATATGATAATTTGATGGCTTATTTGTAAATAAAATTGATTTTATGACTAAAATTTCACGTTTCCCTTTTGTGTAAGTTTGAATATACTGAAGTTAATTCAGTTTTTCTCCCGTCAAATAAGAAAATTAAATTTAATTTTGCTGTCAAATTTAGCTAGACGTCAAGTTTATCGACGAGTTAAATTTATCAGCATCGATAAACTCTGAAAGGAACTCTCCTAATAATTATGACCTGGTTAGCGATTTTCTTTTTTCGTGGAAGATAAAAAAGAAAAAATGCCGAAAAAGAAAAAATTCTCCGTTAAAAATTTTGAATTGTGCGCCAACATCCAATTTCGCTTGAGATCTAGTATCGCATTATTGACACGTTTGTTGACAGCAGATACCGGCCCGTACGTAGTGATATGTGGCACGTAAACAAACGCCCTTGTGTTTTTAGTGTACTTTTTACTCGTTGAAATTGTTTATATTAGCTGGTGATTTATAACAATTCCGTCTTCTATGTCAAGTGCAACATCAAGTATTTCAAATCCAACAAGTCCTGCTATGGCCCTACGCTTCAGTGTTGCAGAAAATCAATTGCCGAAAGCAATTGTTTACGTAACATATCATGTATCCAACAACAGGTTTATGGCGGAAAACTGTATCGATCCAATTCGATGAGGGGTGGACTAAATTTTCTCAAATAAAGCCAAAAAAACCGAATCACCCAATCCACCTTCAACACACCTGAATGCTCAAATGATCATAGACTCCTTAGTCCAAAATTTATGCCGTATTTCGGTAAACTTTTTCACTTCTTCACGTGTGTATTTATGAGTGTATCAATTTAGTGTTCTTGCTATTGCCACTTAGATAGACTCAAATTAGTTACAGTTAGCGAACATTAGCGTCCGCTAATAGCGACCGCTGTTAGCGCGCTAATTCTTTTATTATTAGCGATTAGCATTAGTTTCACTAATATTTTTTCCAATTAGCGTTAGCGTTAGCTCCGCTAAACAAATTGGTTAGCGAATACAACCCTGCTAATCACTATCAATTTATTCAAATGAAGAATGTGAGTGTTATTCTTAAACAAAATACACTAAATGCTTGTTTAATTTATTCGAACAGGTTAGAATTTGAATGCACTGGTCGGTCACTTGATACGCTAAGTTTAACCTTGACGAGAAAAACGTTTCACGTGTCTCTGTATATTCTAATTTTTTTTTCCGATTTTTTTCAGTGCGTTTTATCGTCAATTCAATTAAATTTGTTGGCTTCTTCACAATCTGAATAAATAAAAAAAAACAATTATTTACTCACGTGCGTTTCACGAACTTTATGTGACGAGATAATGAGAAGACAGCGAGCATTAACGTTTCTTTATTCACCGCAGTGCCTCCCTAGGGCGTTAAATAATACATTAATTGTTGGTGTCAAACTTTGTTTCATTGATTTGTTGCTTTGATGAATAAAAAAGCATCTGCGGGAAAATTCATTTATCCACTCAGGGGATTACATCCCTCACCTTCGGCTCAAGCCTCTCCCTCGAAGATAAAAAATTTCCCCGCAGGTGCAAAATCTACTACTAACTACCTTATTCCTTTATATACAGCTGCAAGTGTGAGCCTCGGTACTGCGTTTAAGCATACGGAGATATGGAATTTTTTCCTCTTTAAAAACGGAGTGATTAATTGATTCGACAATGCGTCGTAGGATAATGAATGCTACGTATATAAGTCGGGTACGAAATTAAGGGAATTTTAGGGAATTTGTCTCGGATTTTCGTTCAATGATATGTAAAAAGTGTACACATCTGTTTAGGACGGTTGAATTGAGGCACTTTCGCGAAATAAACTAAAATCAATCGGCTAACACAGGTGCGTAAATAATTATTTTATTACTCAGAAAGGAAAATTAAACAAATCCAAATGGTATGATGCAACTTTGGCCAAATTGAAAACTGTAGGAGAAGCCAGATGGGATAAGTTAGCTGCGGATAGGTCCGGATGCAGGTTAATTTTGGAAAAGCCCAAGAACATTAAAGGGTGCAGCTCTGGGTTATTGTCCAGAAGAATTGACCAAATGAATACATTTTATATTTGCACATGTCTTTTGGTCATTCCGTGCAAATTTTGATCATTTCTTCCTTTTGACCAAAAAGGCGTCTGTTTCAGAAATTTGGTTATTACGAAGTACAATGGTGCCATACGTTTACTGCAAACAAATTTACTGTAACATGTGGTAGATCGAGGCGGGAGTGAGATGGATGCATTTAATGTCGTCTAAAGATGATGAATCAGTGAAAAAAATGTCCGTCTCGTCATTTTTTTCTAAAAGGCTCTTTTCCATGAAAAGTACGTATATGTCCCATGGTTCACTTTCAAAGATGAGCGAAATCGGTCAAGTAGTTCCAGAGATATGGTCCAAAAAGTGACGAAAAACATTCTTAGGATACAACTCATTACGCATTACTTTCACTATGAACGTGTAAGCTCTTATTTGAATTATTTTGTCATTGACATGACACTCAGGCATTAACACATCTAGAACAGTTGCGTTATGGAGATAATTACAAGAGATCAACATTTCGGCATCTAGCGCCAATCTCCATTCAAGTCATGCACCTTGATATTCTGATGGACGTGATGGACAAAGCACTGTCGGATCTATTTGTCTCGGTAAGAGGTATTGATTGGACTAGCGAATTGTAACCGAAATGGCTACAGCTGCCATCTATTGAAGTTTTTATGAAACATTTCTTACTCTAACCCTGAGTGTATTGTTTCCAAAGTTACCTCAAGAGCTCATTACGTTCATTACGCCTATGCGATCTTATAGTGGCAGATGCCAACATATTGTAACTATGTAATGTGAGGTTTTAGTTCAACATATTGTAACTATGTAATGTGAGGTTTTAGTTCGATCTATCTAATGATAGCAAATCGGTTAACACATGGGCGGTCGTTACGGAGAATAATTTCCGGCTATGTGAGGAAGCACACAAACTCGTAATCAATTCAGGGTTTACTCAACACCCAACTACGGATTAAAACATTCATGATGTCAAAAACGTCACTCAGATGAAAGTGCATAAACAAGAAAACATTCTCACAAAACGATTTGGAGAGCAACCGACTTGAATTTCTATAGCTTTTGAAGAATTTGAATTTGAACTAAGATGAATTTTTTCGTAATATTAATTTATCTGTGGGTCAGTTTTCAGTGCGATCCGTTATGTGAAAATGATCTTTAGCTTTTTGTTGAATGAGCTCTTGATGTGAATTTTAGAGTTACAATCGTAATAGCTCAAAAGATAGTTTGAAATGCCATCATGGCCACCAGTTTGCAATTCAAACAGTCTTGTGAGCTATTCCGATTGTAACTCTAAGATGATCTTTAGCATTTAAAAAATTCAGTGAAAAATATAAATTTTCGTTAATATAACTTTGTTACGTGTAACAAACCGTAACAATTTCTCTGACCCCTCCCCCTCCCCCTCGAGCGTTACGTAATTTAGAGACAGCCCCATATCTCTAGAACTATGAAAATTAGAAAGTTGCTTCTAAAGGCTAATTTGTAGAGAATAAAATTTGAGGGAACGCGTTTTTCAGTGTTTTAGGGAAAAATGGCCGAATCATGGGATATGACCACTTCTAGGATTGGGAGGGATAACTGATATCTCTAGAACTATGGCAATTAGAAAGTTGTTTCCAAAGGCAAAATTGTAGAGATTAAAATTTTAGGGAACACACGTTTCAAGGTTCAATCGAAAAATAGCCCAATCCTAGGATGCAAGCACTTCTAGAATTGTGAGGGATGAGTCATATCTCTGAAACTATGAGAGTTAGAAGGTTGCTTCCAAAGGCAAAGTTGCAGAGAATAAAATTTTATAGAATACATGTTTCAGGGTTTCAGAGAAAAATGACCTAATCCCCCAATATATCCACTTCTACAATTGCCGTACTTCGGGAGGGCTTCCTCATTACCTTGGGTAATTTCAAAAATTTGCAATTCTGATACATTCGCACCTATTTTCAAAATCTGTTCGGTTCGCCATTCTTTTTGCCACATCTATTATGATACGAACGGGTCTTTGGCTATGTTTTCTACTTTATGGTTAAAGCTGAAATGACCAAAAAAGCGTTTGTTTCGCAAATTTGGCAATTACATTCTCGTAACTAGTATAATATCAACTCGATAGCGTAGTGGTTAACACGTCTGCTTGCTACTACGAGATTGAGTTGCCAGTGCGTTGGTTCGAAACTCAACCGCAGACGGATTTGTACCGATTGTTAGATTTGTAAACAAAACAAAGCTGATTGAATCGTTCAAGTCAAGTGAAGTTGAGTGTAGTGCCATCGTACGGCTTACCGGAAAAGGCATTGTTGGGAGAACCGGTATTCTACTCCTACTAGTTTCGCTCCTCGTTACATCTCATAGATGGCACCTTCATGGGCTGTAAGGCAGATTATTATTATTATTATTATTATTATTATATTAACTAGTGTAATATGATGATGTTTGGTGTATTATTAACAAATGGTACTTGCAAGTATAATAACAACTGAAACCTCTTTAATTTTCTATTTTTTTTTTTTTTTGCGTGGTGGTGTGCAGTATTACATTAGACGTGCGTGCAAATAGTCAATTATAGTGAGAATCACTAACGGGAGGTTCTTTGTGTCATTTGCAACAGACAAAACAAAACAATAAAGAAAAAACATTTATTACATGGTGGGCTTTATTTGAAATTACAAATTGTATGCGCTGATTTATTGTAACCATTTTTAGCTGAAAAAAAACAATAATGCAACTCAATAAACTCAAAGACCTTCCTCATCCACCTACTGTTACAACGAAAATCAGGCCACACCATAAACAATTCAGCATTGAATTATTAAAATTTTTCTTTTTTTTATGCAACCAAAAAACAATTAATTTAATTCTTGATTGCACAGGAGCGATAGAAAAAAGTCGTAAAATTCTATAATCTCTAAATCATTAAAAAGTAAAAACATGCGTTCGCTGCAACTGCAATAAAGTTTCTCCATTCATTCACGGAATGTTGTCGATTGAATCGAATATAATATTCACTTCCATATATCAAAAAAAAAAAACGAAATTAGGAGGGGCGCACAATCAAGCACCATGTACACAATGTTAGATATTATGTCGCTATTAACCCACTGATAGCTTGGTCTGGACTCCAGTTTGTTTTGATTGAACTTTTTAGTATGGCAAAGCGGTTGTACATATAAACATCATCGTACATTGACAACAAATCGTTAAAGTATATCGTCGAATGTACGATATGTAATTGAACCGGACGGTGTGTAATGCAATATTACTTCATATCAAAAGTTGTTAATTTATAAAATGAAAATATGTTGGAGATGGTTATGGTTTACGCATAGATTGAGCTAAAGCTCAAGGAGTACTTTATTTCATAAACTGATGTAGCCTGGCAGCATCATGTTTGTGTTCATTGATTTTGTGTTATCTGTGGTATTCAGCGTAAAATTTGCGGTGTTTTTGTTCGCAGTCGTTGGAATTTACGCAATATGCTGGTGGTTAATTGATAATTTAAGTTCGGTGGTTCAAGTGGTTAGAACGTTGTTACAACCGTACTTCCAGCCACAGGAGGATTTATCGTACGTTGATCGTTTTGGAAATTGGGCGGGTATGTTCAAAAATTTTATTTTTCCATCACTTTAATGCCTAATTTAATTCGATGATTTGAAACCATCAATCGAGAGTTCAATTTAATATATTGCTGTATATAGCATCAATTGTGGACTGTCTCTTTTAAGTCTTCAAGACAAAGTATGATGTTGTGGGTTTGAATTTACATTACATGATAGGATAATACAAATTTCAAACTTTCACTGAACGATGTGTGACTTATGTAACAGTCGTTGACCACTTCCAAATCCGATTGATTCAAAAAGGTTTTGAATTATTATTGATTATTGTCAAGCTTCTGAAATAAAAAGCTTTTCACATCTTTAACTCATAAATTGTTTGCGGACATTGAACCGCCAAAGTCTCGACAAAAATGTATGCAACTATTCTTATTATAACCAACGGCAAAATTTTCGGTGCATTTTGTTCTAAATTTCGTTGGTTTTCATGAAAAAAAAAATTAATCTCACAAACCCTGCGTCTGAACAAAAATCTGGAAATTCCTCAAAATGGAACTATGATCGGAAAAGTGAAGTGGGAGGTTAGAGCCTAGTGCGAGAGCTAACAAATGTACTGTATTTACATTTGTTCTTTCTTTTCTCTTAATGTACCATTCTGTGTGTTGAAGCATTCCTTTTTCTAGCTATCAAGCTTGGATTTTTTAACCAAAAATGTTAGAGTGCACGAACTCGATAAAAGAGACTTTTCCTTTTTCGTTTTGTTAATTTCTCAGATGTAACTCTGTAAAAATTGTAGTCAGGAAGCTTTTAGATTTAGATTAGAAAATAAAAAATATTTCATAAAAACCAAAATTTGTAAAATATTACGAAAATTTTTAATCTTCAAAAATTTTTAAAAATTTTTGAACAAATAAATAAAACATAGAAGGGACCCATACGTATCAGAATAGATGCGGTAAACAGAGCTGATGTTACGAAAAGACTGCAACGTAGGGCAATTTTGAAAAACCCGTCCGAAGTAACGGTGTAAAAAATTCTCCGAACGCACAAAACTGACCTCCAAATAGAGAAAAACGTTCTCCTCAATTTTGTCTACAACATAGCAAAAAACTATTTTTTGGGCTAGGGCCGGCCTTAGTACTGACCTATTGCCTTAAGTAGAGGCCTCGGATACATACTTCCACAGACAAAAATGTTTCAAAAATGTAGCATTTTTTTATGTTAGGGCCGACCTTAGGACCGACATGAGGCCCACTTGACCCCAAAGCACAGGCAAAAACTCTTCTATAAATTGTCGGCCGTGCCCAGATCTTTCAAACAAAAAAAAGTTTTTGAAAATCGGAAGAGATTTACTCGAGTTATGTACAAAAAACAAGTAGGGCCCTAACAAAAACTCTTTTTTAGTGTCCTAGCTAAGTCCAAAGACTCAAATCGAAAAATGTTTCTTCCATAAATTGTCGGTCATGCCCAGATCTTTCAAACAAAAAAAAAATTTGAAAATCGGTAAAGATTTACTCGAGTTATGTGCAAAAGACCAAAAACTACTTAAACTGCCTTAGCTCGGCGGCCCTTGGGCCGACAGTGCCCAGATTCAATCCTATAAAATATTTGTCGACTACCTTTCAGGAAAAAAAAAAGTTTTTGAGAATCGGTCAAGATTTACTCAAGTTATCGTTATCGTGTTGACGGACAGACCGACAGACTTCGTACGGGTCTAAAAACATATGCAAGGGACCCGTACGCATCAGAATATATGTGGCAAACATAATAGATGTTACTCCTAAGTGCACAAAGAAAGTTTTACTTGTACTAGGGCTGATCTTAGAATTGATATAGAGCACTTAGGAGAGGCCTAACCCACACTTCCATATTAAAACATTGCACAAAAAACCTCATCAATAAGGAAATATTCACGAAAAACGACCAAATTCGTGTAGGGTCGTGTAGTCAGTGGGTGGTGAGTTTGGCCCACACTAAGGACACCACAGCCGGAACGACTCAAGAGATTTTCTATAATTTAATTTTCGTGATTTCCTGATGTCCATACCTTTTATTTAAAACCTTCCATAGCGGTTTCCGTTTTAATTTCGCAGAGATATAAGTGAAAAAGTTACACAAAAACTCTTAAAAACCACGTTTTTGACCACTTTTTCGACAGTAAATTCGAAAGTTTTCAACTGATTTTGCAAAAATACAACCCCTTGATCAATTTTTAGAATATCTTTCGGGAAAAGAAAATAATTTGAAAATTTGATTTATGTAGGAAAAACACGTTGGGCCCTAGTAGAGATTCAGTTTTAGGGCCCTGGCTGAGTCCAAAAGCTCAAAATTGAAAAAAGTTTCTTCCATAAATTGTCAGGCATGCCCATACCTTTTAAACAAAAAAAAAGTTTATGAAAATCGGAAAAGATTTACTCGAGACTATGTACAAAAAACACGTAGGGCCCATGCAGACACTCGTTTCCAGTGCCCTAGCTAAGTCTAAGGACTCAAATCCAAAAAAGTTTCTTCCATAAGTTGTTGGCCATGCCCAAATCTTTCAAACAAAAAAAAAGTTTATGGAAATAGGATCTTTCAGGGAAAAAGAAGTTTTTGAAAATCGGTTCAGTTTTAATAGAGTTATCGTGTTGACAGACAGACGGACGGACGGACGGACATTTTTTTATTGCTGGTTCGTCATCTAAGGATCGATGTATTTTTCCCTTATCCGCTTTTCTCATGATCGAATGTACTTTTCCCTTATTCTACACATTCCAACGTTTTCAACAATGTGTCATAATGAAATTTTGGTTGTTTTATACCCGAGATATGAATTTATATGAAAGTCAAAATTTCATGTAAAATCTGACCCCTGCGAAAACTTGTTTTGACTTTAAACGGTCATTCCCAAAATAGGTATCTCCAAATTTTTGATGTTAGTGACTTAAAAACATATTTGGACTATACTGAACATTTCCTAAGAAGTATGTTATAACTTTCCACCTCATAGGAAAATTTTCCTGGGATGTCGAAAATTTCCTTGCACGGTGAAAAATGTCAATTATTATTAAATGTCAATGTAATTATTAATTCAGCAAAATTGTTTCTAGTTGTCTGATTGATGTCAGGGTGACCAAAAAATTGGCTGAAATAGGCTATAGTGGCGCTACCATCGCGTTTTCAGTGAAAATTTGATTTTTTTTTCGTATAGTATCAAGGAGATCGGGTCGGTGGTAAGGACAAAGTTGTTTGTTGTTGTCTAGTGTTTCAGGTGATGCCCATAAATGCGGTCCCTATTGTTTGTTGTGGCATCACCAGCACTGTGAATATTTCTTCATGGAAGATAACTGTTAACTTCCCAGATTGAACTAGGTAAAAGTGTCCGTTTCTGGAGCTTAAACCCCTCTCTCTTCTATGGTTTTCGAGCCATCTGTAAATCTTACAAGGCTGTTCTTACTGGCTAGCCATCGAACTAGTCTAGCCTACTTGCGAGAAACGCCTCAAAGCATCTGATGAAATCCGACTTCGAAGTTATCCAATCTCAAGGCATGGTGAGATTTGGAGTCGCTATTAAACTTCTAATTTTTCCATGTCCACCTTGCAAGTCTGGATTCGAAAGTCTATTCTACGCTGGAAGGGATGAGCTAGTTGGTTCGTTGGTTATGGTCTCTATATTGAGGCAATTACAGCAACAATTCATATTTTTCTATTTTCAGCTTAAAAACTATCCGAAAGGACTCCGTACCACACTTAGCGACTTTCTCAGCGATTGTAGGTAACTGTAATCGTTTTGCTACACATTGAGGGTAATCATGACTCTAACCATCCGCTATTTGTAGTTAAGGATAGGATATCGCTCAGTGATCTTTGGCTAAGTTCCTCTGGTGAGAGATAATAGTCTGTCAGGTTTTTCTTATAAGGGTGAGGAAATCTTCATAGAAACCCGGTCCTCCTGGACCAAGGTGGTGTTGGATTCCATGCTTCAATGGCCTACCAACTGAAACCTCCTTCCTTACTCTCCTTGCTCTCTTTTCCCCGGAACCGCCTCACAGCATTGCTTTGGAGAGTGACTTTGCTTTTGCACCTACTCTCTCAGATCAACTGGCAGTCTCTTTGATCGTCTCTCCATGCGCTTGCAGCTTCCCCATTAACTGCGTCAGTTGGAAGCTATTTATGAAAACACCATTGAGTGCCAGTAGGTCCTATTTATTTTGCATTGAATGTACGACATCTTTTATCGCTCAACTAACATGAGGTTCGAATAGTGATAGTACGAATGCTGACGACATGCACCTGTTTTTTTTTCATTGAATTGAAAGCTGAAACCAATAAAGCTTGCCAATTTTTTTAAGTTTTGTACTTTAAATTGTTAATCTTAGGAGCAAAAATGTGTTCAAATGTGTTAATGTACTGTACGCTTTCGCGAAGTAACACATATTTTGCTTGTGACGGGAAACCTTGGCAAATTATTTTATTTTAATATATTATTTTTATTGATTTAAGTTTATTTGTTAAAAAAAACAAGTGAAACCACCTGCATACTTAGACTATGTTATGTTTACGATGATTTGATTCGAATGGCCATCTTTGGACTCTAGAGTGCGAAAAGCATTGACCTATCATTTCAAAAAAAAACAGTAGGCGGTCGTTTCTTTTGCCGGAAAAGAAAAGGTTTATTTTTTCTTTTGGGTAACAGACATGGGGTAGATCGAGGCGGGAGTGATTGAATAGTTATTTTCATGACAAAGGGAGAAAATAGAACTCGAGTTGCAATTTTCTCTGCGAGGGCCACAAACTTTACTCAAGTTGCAATTTTCTCTGCGAGGGCAGCATACTTCAACCGAGTTAAGAATTTTCTATTTTACCCGAGTTATGAACTACTCTTTTCACATTTGTTGGGCGAAAATTCATATTTTCTCCCTAAAAAGATTCACACTTTTTATCACTATTACAATTATTGTAGATAACTTAACACATTTAAGCATACGAAAGACGAATTTCACAGAAAACATAGAAAGTAACTCAAAAACACAGTTGCCAGATTAGCTAATGAATTACTTTAAAGTAATCCTGTGATCCTAAACTATGTGCTAGCATTTTGTTTAGCTCGTATCCATCGAGTCGAAAATTAATTATTTTTTGTTTACTTTCTTCATCGCAAAAAAAATTCATATGAACAGATCGGCCATGATACTTTATGTTAAGTATTTATTTTCTCACCTCAAATGAGGTGCGAAAATTTACTTTTCATCCCGCTACAAACTACCCATGCAAAATTCAATTTTCGCTCCTCATTTGAGGTGAGAAAATATCAATTTTCGCCTAACAAATGTGAAATAGTTATTTGTATGTCTGTTTTGTTGTGTTGTCTGTGTTGTTGTTGCGAAAGTGCCTAAAATGAGTCGTCCAAAACATACACAAAAAATTTTTCATGCAGAGGCCCAAAATCGAGAGAAATTTATAAAATTTCCTTCGATTTTGGCCCTGAGGCATGAAAATGCATTTTATATCGTTTAGAGATGACGAATGAAAAAAATGTCCATCTGTCGTCCCGCCATTTTTTCGTAAACAGCTGCAAACTTTTTTACCTATAATTCAAATTCAAAGATGAGGAAAATCGGTTAACTGGTTCCGGAGATGAAAAAGTGACCAAAAACATAGTTTTTTGAGGGTCGATGAAGCCTTTTCGCAAATATCTCAGCAAGTAAAGCACGGAAATTCCTCATTTTGGTGTCAAATGAAAGCATTTGATCTCACAATTCTGAAAACTGGTATTTTTTTTTTGTAAATCGGGTCATTGGTTTGGGCACTGAGACCAATGGAATGGACGAACTTGAGTTTCTTATCCATATACGAAAGCATTCTGCTTTTTCGTTTATATTTGCTCAACTATGCAATGTGGAGATTTGCTGTCAAAGACAAAGTTGTAGAGAATAAAATGTTAGGGAACACGTGCTTCAGGGCTTTAGGCCCAATCCTGGAATAATATCACTTCTAGAATTGGGCGGAATGACCCATATCTGTAGAACTATGAAAATTAGAAAGTTGTAGAGAATAAAACTTTAGATAACACGAGTTTCAGGGTTTTGAGGAAAAATGATCCAATACTGGTATATGACCATGTCTACAAATGGGCGAGATGACCCTTACTTTACTTTACTTTTTCGGCGCCAAAGCCTTTTGTGGGCCTTGGGCTGCTCGAGGATTCTGATCCAATTGCGTCTGTTCCTTGCCGCGTATTGCCAATTTTTTATTCCGAGCGTCCGAAGATCTTGTTCGACACCATCGATCCATCTAATTTTTGGGCGATCAACTCCTCTTCGCCCTTTTGGATCGTTAGCAAAATTTCAAATGTGTCGAATGAAAATCGATCGACATGTTATTTGATTCAACGCGTGAGTGTCGCTATACAAAAAGGTAATGCTGCTTCAATTTTAGGGACAATTCAAGAATCGAGAAATTTGAGCGAAATGTTTTATATTTAACATTGTAAAGAAACTTTATGAAAATGAAGATAAATTCATCGTTACGGAATAATTTTGAGGGGGCTCTGTTTTTATCCATACGAGCTAAATGCCCTACCGACCTCAATTTTTACATTACGTAATTTATGAACGGTCCCTAAGAACAAGTTCTACAAATAAAACAATATAATTCCTTTGTTTTAGTTGTGGGACTTGTTTCTTATGAAAATTACGGCAGCGAGAGAATCATAATATTGTGTAACGTTTCTTTTTAACTCTTTCCGCAAAAAAAAAGAGTTTTACATTAATAAGTGCAAGGATTACGTGAAAAGAGAAATAAAAAAGATGCACAAGCTCATGATTCTCTTCCTATCTTTGCATATACTGCAGGTGACTGTATGATAAGCGGCGAGTGTTACCCGATGAAAACCAATTCAAATTGAATTTTGATCTTGTTTTTGGATCCTCCCTTGTTAATGAAAATTTGCTGTGTTTTAAGCGTTCAATTCTTTCGTCTCCGTCTTGCTCTCATAATTTTTATTCTAATAACGTATTTACTAAATTTGTCCAGAGTCATCTAAAATAAATGGTTTTTTCGATATTTTCTCATCACGTGACCATAATCTTAGGAAGGTAATAGTTTATTGAATGATATTCTCTAATTTTCATAATGTTGACTAAAAGTACCTACATCTGATGCCAACCAACATGTCTCGCACACAAAATAAATTCTCGACAATTCATTTAGCGAACATTCCTTTCATAAACAAGTTTTTATCCCAACATTTTTTTTGCAATTTGCTGGTTAGTTGAATGATTAATTGATATGAAATTTATTTAGGAAACATATTTCTTAATTTGTAATAACAAATCTCCCGAAATGTTAAAAAAAAACAGGTTCAGACGGAGACAAAACGTAAAGTATAAAAATACTTGCAAAACTTTCCTAATTGAAATCTTATCCGTGTGAGTTGGGGCGCAATTGAACTTGATCTTGCTGGACGCAAAATGTTTGCGAAAAATTGTCCGACTTTATTGTTGCTTAGTTCATTGAACAAAAACACACATGATTGACATTGAGATTAGCCAATACAATATCTTTTTTCACCAAACATGTTTTTGATGAACTTGACAAAAAAAAAGTTTCAGAAAAATAATGTTAGTAGTCAGAGTTTTAATTGACGAATGATTAAGCTGAATCGAATGATTTTTTTATGCAAAGGTAAATAACAATTTGCATAAATTTTAATGGAATAGTCCATAATCGATTCGTTTTTTTTAGCTCATGTAGATGCATAACTCAATTGAATGACAGTTTTACATCAACGGTTTTTTTTAAGCACGTATGGCTGTGTGTTACCTACCTGTTGATTAAACAAAAATCTAATTGTTGATTCCAAGAAATATCAATTACTGAAACATATAAAGCCAATATTTTATCATTATTATTTAATGAGTATTACGCGTGTGGATGTGTGGAAATTATGCTTTTTTCCCGGTATCCAAATTTGATTTCCCGATTTTTCCCGGTATCCGCTAAAATCAGGCTAAATTTCCCGTTTTTTGAAAGTAAAATTTCCCGATTTGGGTAACAAAATGTCCCGATTTCGGAGATAGGACGTACCTGGATGTATCTTCTTCGTTTAGTTGCGGATTAAGATATTCAACACAAAGAACAACCGATAGATAACTTAACCGTCGAGCATATGATTAATTACGCGTGCGTAGCGAGCGAAATTTTGTAAAGCGTTTCTTCCAATTTTTTTTTTCATTGATGCGGGTGAGTGAAACGCTTGTCTTTCATTTTCTTAAATGTCCTTAAATATTTCAATAGAACAATTTCTCAGAATATAGTTTGGAACTTAATTAACAGCGAATTTTTTTAAACTTTCTTTATAATAAATGTAATACTTTTCAAGCGCTCCCCGCAACAGATCGCCAGCCAAGTTGCCTATGCCTATAGAAAAATCCCAAACGCAGAGGAATAAAGTTAAATTGAAACATTTATCTGTCTCATTCGCAAATTACCATCGTCGCGTTGTCGGCAAAGTTCGGCTGAGCTTACTTTTTGAATTTGATTAGGTAGGTTATTATCGCCGCACACGAAATTTCTAGCGAAGTGACTCTTTGCATGTAAGATAGTTGATAAAGTATCCGAATGTTTGTGCAGGCGAAAATTTTGAAAATTGTTTTTTTTATAATTTTTGGGACCATAAAATCTCTCGGGACCCAAAAAAGATTCTGAGACAGGGAACAAATGTCCTCTTTTCCTCTCGTGTCTGGGGCAAGTACATTTTATTAGCGAACAAAACTCAATATATTTTGTAAAGTAGTTAATAACAATTGGCGAGCGAAGCGAGAATTTTTTTTTTTACAAATTTCAGTTATTATTTGATTTTTAACTATTTCAACCTTCTAGCTATTTCCCGTTTTTGGTAAATTAAGTCATTTTCAGATTCAAATTTTCAGCCAATTCCCGATTTTCAGACTTTTCCCGATTTTTAGCAATTTCACGATTTTTAGTCATTTCTTGATTTTTACTTATTTCCAGATTTTTACTCATTTCCCGATGTTTAGTTATTTCCCGATTTTTAGTCATTTCCCGATTTTTAGTCATTTCCTGATTTTAACGTATTTCCCGATTTTTACTCATTTCCCGATGTTTAGTCATTTCCCGGTTTTAGTTATTTCCCGATTTTTAGTCATTTCCCGATTTTCAGTCATTTCCTGATTTTAACGTATTTCCCGATTTTTAGTCATTTCCCGATTTTTACTAATTTCCCGATTTTTATTAATTTCCCGATTTTAACTTATTTCCCGATTTTTAAATCATTTCCAGATTTTAGTTATTTCCCGTTTTTTAGTCATTTCTCGATTTTCAGTCATTTCCCGATTTTAGTTATTTCCAGATTTTAGTCACTTCCCGATTTTTACTTATTTCCTGATTTTTACTTATTTCCAGATTTTTAGCCATTTCCAGATTTTTAGTCCTTTCCCGATTTTAGTTATTTCCCGATTTTTAGTCATTTCCAGATTTTTAGTAATTTCCCGATTTTTAGTTATTTCCCGATTTCTTCGACGCGTCGTATGTTATTTTTTCGTCTAATTTCCAGGTATCCAATTTTTCGGCTCCCAAACTTCCCGGTATCTAGGATACCAGGATACTGCACTTTTTCCACACGTGGAGTATTCTACCAAAACATTTCATATGCGGCAGTGCTCTTTATGCTAACTAAGCTGGATGACTGACTTTAGCACAGCGTGTTCAAACTACATTGCAAAATTCTTTGCTAGTAAATATGGAGTAGTTGAAAAATTCTTGCCTTTGTTTTCATGCAATAACCCAATTATTAAATGTACCCTTTCAACTTATGATTATTTTGTGAGAATTGGATTGTTCGAATCAGACGCGAGGGCCACCGAGTTCCAGGCGCCGCCGACACATCCAGGCAATCCAGGCCCCTCAAGCCGGTTGGAAATTTTGCTATTTGTTATAAAAAAATAGTATATTAGTAAAAACATAATGTTATTGTCTATCCCATCCGAAAGTTGAGCATTACATGTATGTTTACCCCCTACGAAAATCATGCATCACATGTAGGAATTTTTTTTTTAACATTATTACATTTAACCCTACGAAATTAATTCATTACATGAGGACACCTCACTAGTGAAAAGAAAAGTTTTACCTCATTAGTGAAAACAAAAAAATCCTACATGTGATGCATGATTTTCGTAGGGGTAAACATACATGTAATGCTCAACTTTCGGATGGGATAGACAATAACATTATCGAAGAATTATTTATTTATTGAAACTACTACATAGGAACTACTACATTATGTTTTTCAATTTGAAAAAAAAAATCTTATCTTGCTTATCTAAATTCAACTTAAAGTTACGGTCGCCGCCGTTTTAACTCAGCTTGAGCCGAGATTTGGCCGCCTCCGACGTTTTATAGACGGCTCTCATATCTGGTTCTTGGTGCTTATTCATAATTTTTGTGCTCTAAGAGAGATTGTGAATGAGATTATCTCTTTTCTTTTTTCTTCAATACTGTCGTTTGTGTAAAGGATTGCAACCCAGCCGTGTAACCGAAGCGGTTTCTCGGTTACACGGCAATTTTTTGAGCAAGACGAGGAGTCATGTTCAAGTAAGTTTGATTTAATCCATTCAGAATATTTTTTTACTGTGTAGATGTTTCTGTTGGGTTCTGGTCATGTAAGAGGATTTTGTCAGCCGATCTTTTTAGCGCTAGAACTCGCTGAGCTTAGACCCGTGCGCCGAAGAATTTTTAAACGTGCGCCGATTTGCGCCATCGCCGAATGTTAAAAAATTGACACGCCGCCGCCGCAGCCGAAGATTTTTATCGGCGCGGTAAAAATACATTGGAATTTTTATAGTTGATATATTGAAGTAAAAAGATAAATATTGACCGAAAGCAGTCAATCACTTGCATTGTGTTTCTTTAAAACTCCTGCAATGCGGTTTTTCATAGCAAAATTTCAAAGATCACCCGCGAAACTTTTTATTATAAATTTTGATTTATTTCAGGAAGTTGAAAATTTTGCGCCGACGCCAGCCGAAAAAGTGGGTAAAAAGCGCGCCGCCGCCGAAACCCTCTTGCGCCGATTTTCGCCGCCGCCGAGGAAATTGAAAATCGCTTTCGCCGCCGCCAATTTTTTTGACCGGCGCGCACGGCTCTAGCTGAGCTCAACATTTTTTGAAAAATGTTCTTCTATCTCTTGGATAGCACTACAACATCTAGGGTTGTTTGACAATGATAGCATGTTTCGTCCACTGAAAAGTGGCTCATTTTCAAACGCATACAAAGTATTTCAACATGATCATTGTTTGACAAAGAAACAATTTATCAACAAAGCTTCAAAGTGGAAGCTTTGATTTGAGCGAACACACATCCACAAGCATGCACACATGTTTTGAATAGCCTATACTAAAGAACTTCAGCGGCTTTCGACAAAGGCGTATTTTTTCAACAAAACGATAATTTCCAACGTAAATATCAATTTTTTCATTACACCAACTACGAATATTGTCATTTTCGCTTCCCAAATGACAATCGAAAATGAAAAAATTCAACTCTTGATTGATAAAGGAACCGAAAATATTTTCGGTTCTCTAAATGGGAGCTGAAAATAACAGAGAACCGAAAATACTTTTTTTCGGTTCTCTAAATTCAATTTAATTTGAGCTAACTCTGATC
The DNA here is from genome assembly GCA_029228625.1 of Pseudolycoriella hygida. Lineage (NCBI taxonomy): Eukaryota > Metazoa > Arthropoda > Insecta > Diptera > Sciaridae > Pseudolycoriella > Pseudolycoriella hygida. Next base: position 124,205,716 of record CM055403.1, read on the forward strand.
GAAGCGTATGCGCCGCTGCTTAGATTATTTATCACATTCGAGCCTATAATAAGCCAATTATTGCACTAATAATGGGGCTATAATCGGCCTATTATAGTCGACTTTCTTGTTAAAAGTAGGGTTGTAATGACGGTATTATAACCCGGTTCTTTAATGATGACGTAGGCTACACTGATGGCTGTGAAAAAAGCTGAGACTCAATTTGTCTGTCAAAATCATTTTATTGTGATGAAATCCTGAGAAATGCTACAAGCATTTTATAGCTATCGGAGAGTATTTTCGAATAAAATAATTACACTTCTTTATTTGTGGTAGCGAATTTCTACCTTGCAACTGTTGAACTGCATGTGCTGCATTTCTCTTGCCTGAAGCGGTCGTACGAAATCATTTGCAGCACAATTTTCTGAAAACCTGAGATCGAATCTCAACCTCTTCTGTGCATACCTTTCGTGCGATACCATTATATGAACGTATTGTAGTTTTTGTCGAATTTTTCCTTAGATTTTCCGGGCAGTAAACTTCTCACAATATTATGTGCCTCTTCATCCAATGACGCCATGATTACGAATGAATTGAAACAATACGAATGAATGAGAATGAAACGTCTGTTGTTATGACAACCGCATACTAGATCGAAAAATCAATCTAGACGACAAATTCGATGAGTGTTTTATACGAATTTTTTTATTTATGTTAATTTTGTTGTCATGTTTTGTGCATAATTGGCAATTATAGGCTCAAATGTGATAAACTATCGTATAATACAAGGGGAACAATCGTGCAATTAAAGTCTCGGTAGGTAAAATTTCACGGGGCTGACGCCCCTCAAAATTTTACCAACCTCGACTATAATTACGCGATTATACCCCTTGTATTATAATATACTATTACGAAATATGGATGTGAGTTTCAGTTAGAAAAACTGCAGAAACATCTATTGGTTTTTAATATCTAATTGAAAGGACTATATTTCAAAGTACACTTTCAATTGAATTTATTTCAAAATGTTAATCCTCTAGCATATCGCAGAAATTTTTGTTTATAAGAACAACAATTGAGAAACGATATGATTTTTTAGAATGGGTAATAATAGGCTACCAAAAATCATTTGGAAGTACAGGTCCCGAGTGTTAGGCTAAGTGGTAGACCAAGGAGAAGGACCATAGATTCAATTAAATTAGATGTGGAAGTTAGGGGACTTTCGATGAGCGAACAAACCATCTCCCTGGCAATTCAGAGGATTTTTTGTTGAGTAAACCCAACTGTGGAAAGTCATTCGATACTTTGCAAATCTCTACGGATTAAAGCCCACAAACTTGGAATCAATCGTTCGATGCAATTCATTACATATTACTTTTACTATGAACGTATAAACTCTTATTTGAATAATTTTGTCATAGACATGATGCATAGACATTAACGCATCTAGAACAGTTGCGTTATGAAGTTCATTAGAAGAGATCAACATTTTGGCAACAGTAATCATTTCGGTGACAGTTCGATAGTCCAATCAATACCTCTAACCGAGACAAATAGATGCGTCAACACTTTGCCCATCAAGACCATCAGCATATATAAAGTTGTATGACCTGACTGAATATTGGCACTAGATACCGAAATGTTGATCTCTTCTAATTATCTCCATAACACAACTGTTCGAGACTTGTTAATGTCTGAGCGTCATGTCAATGACAAAATAATTCAAATAAGAGCTTAAACGTTCATAGTAGTGGAAGGGCATGGAGAACGATAACTCACCATTCTGGGGTTTCTACAGAAAGACCTCACACCTAAAGGTACTAATGGTCTATAAAGTTTAATGATTATGATGCTGACTAAGACAGCATTCACATTTAAATTTGCTTTTGTTTTTCTAGTTTGGGAAGCGAAAATGACAATATTCGTAGCTGTTGTAATGAAAAATTACGTGAATCACAAGGGACGACGTAAAAATTTCAACCTGTGCGATTGCAGCCCTTGCCTTCGGCGCGGGCAGCAACTATCGCACACGGTTGAAATTTTTACTTTTCGTCCCTTGTGATCCAAATAACTATTAAGATTAAGACTGAAATTGTAGTACAGTCACAGAAAGTATGTCGGATTTCACTTTTCTGTGACTGTACTAGAATTTCAATACCAATTTTTATAATTTTTTTTTTTCGGCGCGGGCAGCAACTATCGCACACGGTTGAAATTTTTACTTTTCGTCCCTTGTGATCCAAATAACTATTAAGATTAAGACTGAAATTGTAGTACAGTCACAGAAAGTATGTCGGATTTCACTTTTCTGTGACTGTACTAGAATTTCAATACCAATTTTTATAATTTACGTTGGAAATTGTCGTTTGGTCGAAAAAATCTGTGTCCAAGCTTAAGATTTCATTGAAAAACATTTTTCAAAAAATGTTGAATTCAGGGAGTTCTAGCGCTAAAAAGATCGGCTGACAAAATCCTCTTTGGGTGGCTCTTACATGGCCAGAAACGTCTACCCAGTAAAAAAATTTTTTCTTGAATTCTGAATGGATTAAATCAAACTTACTTCAACATGACTCCTCATCTTGTGAAAGTTTCATGCAATTTTCGTAAAACCTGCATTTTTGCATATTTTACTCTTGGCACCGCCTAGACCACTTCAGATTTAGTTGGCTTGGCTCCAGGGTTGGCACGGGCTGCAAACTTCGCACACGCTTGAATTTCTTACTTTTCATCCCTTGTGATCCAAATAACTATTTCATCAGTGACCCATTTAACATCTGTATCATAATTCCTGGGAAAAATTCACAAGCATGCCATTTGAAAACAAACAATCGATTTCAAAAATCCTCTCCAATATACCGGGTTTTTCATATGAAAGTGTACAGCCTACTATGATCCTCTCATTCTTCGATGGTACGTATGAAAGAGATAAAAGGATGGTCATGTTCACCTTCATTTTATTTCTACGAGTAAATAAGCGAAAAAAACATTCATAGTGCACTCAACGGGCCGTTGTCTTCGATTTTTCGTAGGGTGCGTAGTACGTTGTGAATCAGGTTCTGGACAGTGTTTATCTCGATTTCTTTTAATTTTCGCTTTATTCGATCAATCAACTGTTGCTGGTTTCAAGCCTCCCAGCCATTGTCGTACACAATACGCTTGAGAGCGGTCCAAAAATGTTCGACGATTGGAGGGTTGTCTGTTTTTGTTACAAATGACACTTTTTGCTCTGTGAACCTATCCAACGTTAATTTGGCACAATGGCAGCTTGCAAGATCCGGCCAAAACACGATTTCGTCGTTAGCGTGATATTTCTCGATAAATCGCTTCAATTTCGGCAAGCATTGACCGGTATAAATGTCAGCATTGATCGCTTCAGGCTTGTTTGGTCGAATCAACGGCACAGAAAAACCTTTCGATGAAATGGCCACCCACATCAGCACTTCGGCTCAAATTTCGATTTGCCGGCATATTTAACATTGTCTGGTGTTGTTTCAATGTTTTCAGTGTAAAAACTGTCGTTTTCCGATTCGCAAAATGTTTGATACGAAGTGCATGGCAGCATTTTGGTATTTTTTCGAGTTGTTCCGCTGTATATTTTGGTTTTCGATAGATCACGTTATTTTTTGCCAAAATTCGCTGGACTGAATCCTTTGAAATGCAAAATTTTCTACTCAATTTGCGTGTTGATTGACCAACCTTGTTTTTCGCACTTGACAGCAATTTTGTTATTGTTGCGGAACTTAAATTTGGTTGACGAACGGATTTTTTTTTATTTACCGGCTCTTTACCATCCCGACAATCCTTCAAAACACGACGAATAGCTGATTTTGATATTGGCTGCTCTTTGAACACGTTTATAATTTCACTTCCGGTGATGAAAGGATCTCAAAAGAAGAACCACAAACAGCGAAAACTAGTAAAAAATGATCTAGCCTCTAACCCTTCATGGGTTGTAAGGCATTATTATTATATAATTTCACTCGTTTCGACCCGCCAAACAAGTTGGAGACTTGCTTACGCAAATCCAGTTTGTAAATACGACATTCTGAATGTGAATAATTGCGAATTTGACTTTGTCAGTTCAGTATAGCAATATAGTTAAGTTTGATATTTTTGTGTTTGTTTATGGAGTCAAATAAACGCCTGAAAGTATCCCCACGACTTATGATACAGATGTTAGAATCATTTTCGGCCGGTTTCCCCAGATTTTCGACCACTTAATATTTCCAAACATTTTTGGACCACCCTAATGATCATAAGGAGAGGCCTCAGGCCCATACTTGAATAGACAAAAAAGTTCGCCTCCTCTTTGTCTGCAACACTGCACAGACAATCTCATCATATTACTGTAAATATTCACGAAAAGTAACGAACTCCCGGGTCGAAAATCGACTGGTTACAAACGTCGTGGTAAACGCATAACACCTTTTTTTCAAAGAACTTCGTCTAAACATGAACGGAAAACAATTCGCGATAAGATTGTCAAATTGCATCAAACGGATTCAAAAGTTTTATCGTTGTAAACTTTTTATAGCCTCAAGGCTTGTTTTTTTGCTAAATGTAACTCGATAAATAGTAAGGACATAGTCATTTCTGAATATTTTTTGCATGAAATTAGGTTTCGAAAGAAATAAGTGTTTTTAATTTATTGGACAACTTCTCTGGTGAGAACTATATTAAATTAAGTCATGAATCAGATAAATCTACTACACAATCTACTGGTGTAAGCAAAGATAGAAGATGTAAATTGAAATGAAAATCCCACCGTTATACATATATAATCTTGTTCTTAACTTGTGCCTTCAATGGAAGCTTATGGTTTCGCTTCGGGTTGACAATTTTCACATAATTTCTATTCCATTCCATTTCCACAAAACTTCCATTAAGGCACATGTTAGGAAAACAGCCACTCTGCGCCTAGGAAATTTCATTAGCAAGGATTCTCGAAAATCACCCCTCTAAAGCTCGAGACTTACCCAATTAACACAATTCTTCCGATTTTAATTTGGAAGAATTGTGTTAATTGGGTTAATAGTGTCAACTTCCAATCAAAATGAGCCGAACCGGCGCGGCGTAGTATATGACATCGAAAGGCATTTCAAAAATGTTCTTCGATTTCGAACATCTTTTTGTTATATCCATAAGAAAGCATATAATCTTCGAGATTTAATTAACTTAACCTTATGTATATTGAGAGATTATTTCGTAATAGTACTATGCGGCCACAAAGAACCTTACCGGTTTCACCTCTCATTGATTCATGGCCTAAGAAAAAAAAAACTGTAAATAAAGATCTCAAAAGAACTAAACAAAATTTAAATAAACATTCTCTCCACAGCTTTGATTTGTGGCCGCATAGGTAGCTTAATTACATGTTATCTATGCAGCGTTCGTTCTAACGACAAAGATTCGAGAAATTAGTTTGTTTTTTGCTAAAAAAAATTGTTATCTGCCTCGCTAAGCGATCATAAATTAATGAGCGGGTACAAATGAAATACTATTTACATATTGGATGTCGTATGATGAAAAAAAGTCCATGCAAAATATTTAAATTTGACTGTGAAGACTAATAACCAGCTACTTGAACGGATCAATGGTCAATGTGCGTTGTATGTTTGTCTGTCTTCACTGAAAAAAATTATTCTTTACGAATTTTAGTTTTAAATCTAACACTTCTATACATCCGACTTGACATTGAACCATAAGGAGGTCAAAGTAAAAATGAAATTACGAAACGTGTTCTGTAATTTACTGTACTTGTAAGTAAAGATGAAGCGAAACTGTCCTAAAATGATTGACATTTCGTTCGTAATAAGATGCATTTTCCGGGAAAGCGATTGTCTTTATACTTTTGGTCAGAATCTTTTCTTTTCCCACTTAATGCTCACAAATCCTAAAATGACCTTAGAGATTATCTGAAAATGCTCGTCGCTCAACAAAGAGTCTTAGCATCGTGCACCGGAAGACTCTTTCAAATGACAAACCTTTCGAAATTTCGCATACTTCGGCCTAGTTTTTAGAGGGAAAATATATTCGACCGATAATTTAATTCGAAAATATCGATAAAAAATAATAAATTACCGATAAAATAATTCCCAAAGTACCGATAAGTTTTTACTGATAAAAAGTGATAAAGTACCGATATTTTAAGTAATTTTTCACTTTTCGATCGTTAGTTTGTTATTTCTTATCAGTCAAATATTATTTTCTATCGGTCAAATATCATTTTCTATCGGTAGTGTATTATTTTCTATCTGTCAAATATTTTGTTTCCATCCATATCACTTAAATTAAAGTCATTAAAACAATGAATGATTCGATTTTAAGAATGTTTAAATTTGAATTGTTGTTATAGAACTTACCTTAGACACAGAAATAACACTGAATATGTAGTAACGCGTCACTCGTATTGTTTTTGGTATTATTCTGATATCGATACTCACTTTTGCAAAAAAAATATTACTCAAAATATAATTATTGTTCTCGTTTTGAACTGATAGCTGCTACATTAAAAATGTAACTATACACCTCTGATTATTATCAAATATTTCGTTGTGTTGATTTTTATTGACTGAAAGCCTCGCCAGAGATATGTTTTTCATTACGCAATATCAGGATAAGCAATTCTGTTGTTCTATAGAAAGTATCTTATAGATAGGAAATAATATTTGACCGATAGAAACAAAATATTTGACCGATAGAAATAATAAACTACCGATAGAAAAGGGAAAAATTACTTAAAATATTGGTACTTTATCACTTTTTATCGGTAAAAACTTATCGGTACTTTGGGAAATTATTTTATTGGTACTGCCAACATTTCTATTGGTACTTTATTATTTTTTATCGGTAGCTGTTTTATCGGTCATTTATTATTTTTTATCTGTAGTTTTGAATTAAAATATCGGTCGTTTATTACCATCCGTTTTTAGAAAGCTGTATCCAAAATAGAAAATAAGCAAAAACTTGTTCGAAAACTAGTTTTTTAGGGAATTTACAAATCCCTCAGTGGGTTATTGTCCATGAGACGATAATATTGTATCACTAGACAATAATATTGTCTCATAGAATATATTATCGTAGCAGTGCACGATATTATTGTATAATGGACGATATTATTGTATATACGATATTATTGTATCAGTGGACAATATTATCGTCTTGGACGATAATCAGCTGGGGGATTTTGCTCCCCGCCGTGTACCCTTTGAAACCAGTTGCAACAAAATCGTATAAACACACCGAACGAAAAAATATAACGTTCTATGTTTGACATGCAAAGAGATTTTCTAAAAAAATCCTAGGGGATTTTTTTGAGAATTTTTTTTGTTTTCAACAATGAAGTTCTAAGAAATTTGACCTGAAAAACTAAAATGTGTTAAATATATATCTCAGAGAACAGGCTTCCAACATATAAAAAATTCCCTAAATTTCAAATGGAATGAATAAATATCTGAAAAGTCAGATTTATGTGTCTCGTTTTCTTCATTTGTCAATTAATTTATTATATTATGGCACGTTTCTATCATAAATTTCCATAAATATTTTGTACACCTGAAATGAGTCATAAATCATATGTTTTCAAATCGTAAAGTACTTCTATGGAAAAGTCCTGGCCCTGAGTTCAGTCGTTCTTAATTTCAAAAAGTTTATGACTTTCCAAATTCGTCAATTAAAGAAAAGACAGTCATTTCAATTTCCTGCCCACCTACCTTCAACAAATTTATGACAATTGTGGCTTTTGAATTAAAAAACCATATCACAAACGTTTATGTCTAAAAGAGGAAGAAGGAAGGTTAAACTCAAAACGTTTTACTGCTCGAACAATGGGTAAAAATAATGTAAATATTTGATAGCAAAAATGTCTTGTTGCGATGTGGTACCAAAGATCCTATTAATAGACACCAGGAAACTTGCAATATTTGCGCAACAAGCGCTGAAATAAGTGTTTCGCAGAATAGCAAAAGTCAAAATGTGAAATTATTGTGAAAATTATGTAAAATGGTTTTGGTTGTAAATTTGTTGTTTTTTTGTAGTGTAGTTGATGTAAAATTGATGTCTGGATGTTGTGTGAGTGATGTTTTTATTTTTTATAATCAACGACCCAGGTAGTCTTTCGACGACCTAACAACTAAATTCCTTATTTGATCATCATGCTCTCGTCTCCCCGGAACCGCCTCACAGCATTACTTCAGCAAGGAGCTGCGCTTACGCGCCTACACTCTCAGATCAGCTGCCTCATTTCTCCATGACTTCACCATTATCTTTGCAACCACGTTGTCAACTACCTTCCACACCTCCTCGCCACGACACATCTCTGATATTATCTTATCTGCGTTTAAATCTGGCTTGCTTGCAGCTATAAGCTCACATAGCTACTATTCGATGCGGCTGAATACCATGTGCTCTGCAGTTTGTTCCTCCCTTCTTCCATCTTCCCTTGTCCGTGGAGTCCCATTCACGCTGCCATTGTCTCAGTGATTCGGCTCTTCGTTGCGCCCTAGCTACTTTAGTGTTTTGCGCCTCACTCTCTTTCAGTCTGTGGCATTCGCTGTCTTCCATCAGCGTTATGCATATGGGCATCATTCCGGCTGTAACGCATCGTGTCTAACGTTTTTATCCACACTGGTGCTCCATATCGATAGGGTAACACTTGATCGGATAGGAGCCTCCTCATACTGCTGCGCGATCCAGGCCCATTCGGCATTATCCTGACCAATGCTGCGTTGGCTTTCATTGCCTTTTCGCGCGCGCCTAATCCACGATCCACGTGGTTATTGAAGTTGATGCGGTGCGGTCGAATGGGCATGATCTCGTTCTCGTCAATGTTTATTAGAATCCGCTAAGTTTTTTTTTGCAATTACTCACGAGTATGATCTCAGTTTGATGGGTCAACTGCAGCTTTGCCGTTGTCATCCAACTTTCAACAGTTTCCAACGCTTCCACCGTAACTACTTCCACCTTCAATTTTGACGTACCGGTAACCATTAGGATTAGGTCGTTAGCAAAAAAATCGTTGCCTTACATTGTGGTAGCGTCAACCGTAGCGCTGCGTTATACATCGCATTCCACAGTGTTGGTCCCAATATAGATCCCTGTGATAGTGATACGCCAGCTCCAGCTGTGATATCTATTACCTTTTTAACTACCATGGCATGTTAGCACTCTTCGTTCGAAGTATCACAGTAACTTTTCAGCATCCTGCACAGGTAGTCGGGGACTCTCGTGTCATGCATTGCCTTAGCTATGTCCTTCCAGCATTGCGTTATTAAAAGCATTTTTACGTCTATCGTCTTATTTTTGGGCGTCAACAGCGTCAACAACTTTATCTATTTCATCAATCGTCGACCTACCTTTTCGAAATCCGAATTGGTTGTATGACAGTCCGTGCTGGCCCTCTGTTCAGGATCATTGTAATGTGTAAGTGTTGAGTGATGTGTTAGTTGTGGAATTGATTTTTTAGTGTTGTGGTAACTCACATTTCACGTAGCACTCACGGACAGTCACGCAACACCCACACAATAACGTCGTAACACTGTAATACAAAAACACAACTAAATTACAACTCGTATAACCTCAAGGCAACAATTCTACAACAAATCAGACAAGACAATGTTATGAAAATTTCTAAAAATGAACGAAGAGTTAAAATGGAAATGTGAAAACTAACTTCAAGTGACGATCACGTCGACTTGAAATACATTTTTACCAGTAAGTTAGATCGATCCGACTCGAATACAATAAGGAAAATATCTACAAGCGATGTAGGAATTGTGTTTATAATACACGCCGCCGACGTATTATATACGCGATGAATGTATTGTCAACCTTATTTTGTAGTGTGCGATACGTAACGAACGTGTTATGACCTCACATAATACGTGCACGGCGTTCATAATACGTACATGGTGGATAAAATACGTTGGCGGGGTATATTATAAACACAATTCCTACGTCGCTTGTAGTTATTTTCCTTAGTGTATGAACTGACCTGACGTCAATACTTTGACAAATCTTCACATGTTTTCTTACAATTTCAATTCAGGTCTATCAGATCGGGTAACATCAAGTCAGGTAAGGAAAATTTACATATCTTGTTCAACGTAACAACCAACTATAGCAAATTCTTACCAGATCCAATTCACAGTGAACTAACACTTGCGCTACAGGGTGGAGGATAATCTAGACAAAAATCCACTTTTTGCGTGACATACTCTATGAATGGCCTCATAGTGCTTATTGCTTGTCAATTACTCCATAAAACGCTTTATTTCCTGGCAAATTTTCCATAGCAACTTTCGGTTTTTAATTATTGTTCATTAAAATTCTACAACTTTTAGAACTTGTTTCTCGTATTATGGATATTTTATACGTGATTCATAAATTAAAGGCAAAAACCTAGTTCTACGCGGTATTCTTGCATAATGCGTAATGAAAAGTTGTAACTTAGCCACACAGACACAAAACAAGTATCAAGATAATTTCATTTTTCTGCATTTTGAGATAAATCTTGCATTTCTATGGAGTATAATTAAAAGTTGAGTAATTCACGACAATTTACAGTTCACTTAAACTTTTGTATGTGAAATGAAACAAAAGTTATCATTTGGAAAACTTTGCCAGTACATACGTTTTGGTCGCTTTGTGCCATAAAACAATCAACCTAAAAAAGTACGAACTGACGGTTCAAGGTGAATTATTCAATCTCATCGCGATCGTGTATGTAATCGCAATACAATTTGTAACGAGACTTGCTTTCTAAAAATTTGTCAAAAAACGTTATTAATATGAGGTTCGTGATTGACATTATATTCAAGAATAAAAATCTTTTTATTAAAACGACGATTACGTTTTTCATGTATGAATGGAAGGCAATTTTATTCGACGTATGTACATTTACTTTGTACACAATTTTATGTAATGGCACGTGCTATTTACAATTTACGTTCAAAATAAATTGTCAACAAGTACAACTAATCGACAGGAAATTTACAATTTATCTCTAGTACATTAACAGACAAATCACCCTCATATAGCAGGACCTATAAAGCAAAAATGCAAATACACTTTTCCATAACAGTCTATTATAACTTAAGGTAGGAGACCTGATTTAAAATTTAAATTGACCATCGAACCATGCAATGGAATTAGTCAATGTTTAGCATTATTACCAGAAACATTGCATATATATACATATATACATATATACATATATACATATATACATATATACATATATACATATATACATATATACATATATATATATAATCCGTCGTTACAACCCGTCCGGGTCAGTGGCTAGATCAATTTTTATTTACTAGTCCCGGAATAATTTTTCAATACTTTCAGTTTTCACACGCAAAAATTTAAAATTACCTTACACAATCTACCCAATAACAAACAAAAGTCAAATTTTTGCAGCGCAAAAACTAAAAGTACAGAAAAATTATTTCGTCGTTGGGTCCGGCATTTGTGACGCAATTTTTTTAACACAACGTAATTTTGTTTCAAAGAAAGCGCTCTAATTTTTTCAGGAAATCGAAACTTTGAACACAAGGTTCCATTCAAACGAACTTCTGCGTATTTTCTGCGATAGCGTCACCTCAAGCGATATCATTAATTTTGGAAGCGGACTTACGGACTACGTCACACTCTACCTTTAAAAAGGTTTTTGTTGTGATATCAGTCGTTTTGGAAGTTTTCAGTTGTTAAAAAAATTTCTATTTTTTGAAAAAAATTTTCTCAAAAAAGAAAATTTTCTTAGAAAAAAATTTTCTCAGAAAAAAATTTTCTCAGAAAAAATTTTCTCTGAAAAAAATTTGTCTCCAAAAAAAATTTTCTCCGA
>CM055403.1:124218042-124238214 GCA_029228625.1 Pseudolycoriella hygida
CTCTAAGTATTGTCATTCCGAAGCTAAAATTCGAAAACCAAAAAAAAACCTAATTTATTGCTTGGGAAAATTCAAGATGGCACCGGTTTGACTGCTGGCAGTCATTTTCTTAAGATCCCAAAAACTTCTCCTGACCAAACTCTAAAACTTTCCCGAAGAAACCAACTCTCTAAGTATTGTCATTCCGAAGCTAAAATTCGAAAACGAAAAAAACCTAATTTATTGCTTGGGAAAATTCAAGATGGCACCGGTTTGACTGCTGGCAGTCATTTTCTTAAGATCCCAAAAAATTCTCCTGACCAAACTCTAAAACTTTCCCGAAGAAACCAACTCTCTAAGTATTGTCATTCCGAAGCTAAAATTCGAAAACCAAAAAAAACCTAATTTATTGCTTGGGAAAATTCAAGATGGCGCCGGTTTGACTGCTGGCAGCCATTTTCTTAAGATCCCAACAAATTCTCCTGACCGAACTCTATAACTTTCCCAAAGAAGCCAACTCTCTAGCTATTGTCACTCCGGAGCTAAAATTCGAACACTCCGAGCATTACCGAAAAACCCTCAAAATTGACCATTTTTTCCCATGCCACGACTTTTCCAGAATTTTCCCGGAAAAGCGGCATATGAAATTTTTCATTTGGGGCCGAGACTGACGTTCCCTGAAAATTTTAAGGAAATCGCTCGGGCGGTTCTCGAGAAAAAAAAAAGTAGATAGATACATAGATAGATCGTTGACACACCACACAGGAATAAAATTGTTATCAATTACAAAGGTAATTTGACCACTTTTCCTTAGAAATTGGTCATCTTTGATTGGCGATATCTCAGCCAATTTTCAACCGATTTTGATGAGTGAGGGCTTGTTTGAAAGCTGCTGCGACGTAGTTTTTTCTCAAAATAATTTGGAGGGGAAGGGGGGCGAGGGGAAAAAACTCAAAACTTCGCCTATACATGGTGTCTTGTCCCAAAGGTTTTTGTATGGAGGTTTTTGGGTTTGTAGACGTTTTTTTTGGGTGTGGGGACTGCGTCACGCTCTCCGCTACCGCTCCGAGCATGATGCAAATTAAGGCATTTTGTCAATGGTAAATTGCACACAAACCTACCGCCATCTTTGATATACTAGGTAGGAAAATAGTAGAATGCCGGTTCGCCCCATCAATGTGTTTTACGGGCAATTTTTTGGACCACATGCTTAAATTCCGAATCACGCTTAACGGTAGCTAGCATTCTAACTTTAGGTTTTCTTCTGGTGCTAATTATATCTCCGCCTTAAGCTAGACTCAGACATTTGTACAGAATTTATCGAATTTGTATGACGTCATACTTGTCATTCTTCGTCATGTACGATTCGTTGCGGCATGGCACCAAATTCACAACTACCCATATTATGAAGCCTGGAACGTTACTTTCATGCTGTACATTTGTCCCCACCAGGATTGAACCCGGATATTTTTGGTGGAAAGTCCCCTTCCAGGCCTCCAACAAATCACCCACCTAATCTGCCTTTCAATCCTCCACCTAACATTTCATTGGAGTCGAGGTTTCATTCCAATAAAATATTCCGGTGCAGGAGATAGTGAGTTCCACTGACTCAAACACATCTGTCCAAATTGAAATATTTGTTGAGAATGAATATAAAATATAATTGTTAGAGAATAACTTATTCAAAGCCTTTTTGGCTGTTCTTGTGATAAATTGTTACTTTGACTTTGACTATGGAAATAAATAATTTTTCTTTTCGTATTTGTGATTTTTGCTATTTATTTGCATTTGACTTGTTCTTTTTTCACGTTTTAGATGCTACTTATTAGGTAATTATTGTAATCCTGATGATGTCTAGTATATAGCAGACAATAAAATTGAAATGCATTCATATTACTCAGGCTTTGCTAGATCGTCGAATATTAAATCGTAAACATTGGAATTTTTACTCTAATTCTCAATCATTATGGAGAAGTTACAGAACTTATTACGATTGAGAGTTTTTATTTTTAAATATTTTGTCATTGTTATGACGCTCAGATTGAACTCGACAAGAACAGTTGTAGCGCTGCGGTCGACACTGTCATATGTGAACTGAGTCATTCCATGTCAAATCATAGTTCGTAATGATTGGCAACACCAAATCGAAGGGTATAAATCAGACATCAGGAATTCCACAGGGATCGATTCTTGGCCCTCTACTGTTCTTGATATTTATAAATAGGATGCCGTCAATCTTTAAAACATCTTGGAGCTCGTTATTCGCAGATGACCATTATCAAAAAGTATAAAGAATATTAGCGACTGTGAAGAATTGCAAGAGGACTTAGCTCGTATGACAGAATGGTGCCAAAAAAGATTGCTGAAGTTGAATGTTGACAAATGTTTCAATATGTCGACTATGTGACAATGATTATAAGATCAACTGCGTTAGTATAAAAAAAGTTTCCAGTAACAAAGATTTGGGTGTTGAATTTGACGGAAAAGTAAAGTTTAAAAATCACATGAAGACAATCACACGAAAAAGCTACCAAATGATCGGCTTCATATTTAGATCAACTTCAGTGCTTCAAAAACCCAGAAAGCCTTATAAAACTATACAACACGTATGTCAGAAGTCGACTTGAATATTGTACAGCTGTATGGAACCCATATTACATCAAGTACAAAGACATGATTGAAGAGGTCCAAAAAAAAATTCACTAGAATGTTGTACTACAGATTCAAGTGGGTCAAACCGAATTATGCAACCAGACTAAAACAATTAAAAATGCAATCGTTGGAATCGCGTCGCCTCCAAGCAGACGAAACTCTACTCTACAATATCATTCACGGCCGAGTGAATACATATTTGTCTTTAGTAATCAGATTCAATGAGGCTCGACGATTTACTCGAAATACTCCGACATTTTATGTTCACACACCATCATCGAACTATGTCGCCAATGCACCACTTATGACCTACCACAACCGCTATTTCTCATCAATAGACATTGTTACAACGATCTATTCAGCATTCAAAAGCATTTACCGAGCAGAAACATGTAATAGTTATTTGTGTACCTGTTTTGGACGATGAATTTTAGGCAGTTTCGCGAGTTGTAGACCGAACGAAGTGAGGTCTACAAGCGAAAGTGCCTAAAAACAATCGTCCAAAACAGGTACACATACAACTTTACATGCAAAGGGGCGAAGTCCCAAAAAAATTCAAAAAATCACCTCATTTTCGGCCCCGTCGCATGTAAAATTATTTTAGTGTCGCTATATGAAGGGTCACCTGATAACCTTGATGTGCCCCGATGTTGTTAACAATCCGTCCCTAGCATCACTGTGAGGGCAGATATCACTCTTGTTTTATCAATATGCTTTCTCTGCTTTATCTGCTTTCTCTTCCCAAATGAGACGCGAAAATTAAAAAATGCAAATCTCAGTAGGTCTTCGAATGCTATGGGAAGCGAAAGTATTTTCGGCCCTCCAAACAGAGGTGCGAAAGTAAACAGAGGGGCGAAAGTACTTTCGGTCCTCTAACCAGAGGTTCATCAAGATTCATCAGAGAGGTGCGAAAGTAACTGACACAGCAAAAAAACTTGGACACTTCATTGAGTTTACTTCGATCAAAGTGTAACAAATCTGTGCGCCGGTGCTACCAAGATTTTTTATGCGGAATTAAACATGATAAGATGATGAAGGAAATATTATTTTTTTTAAATTAGTTTTGTCTTTCTAGTTTTGTAAGGAAAAACTGCAATATTCTCGTAGTTCTTGTTTTGTGAATCACATAGTTTTGGATGTGTATCATGAGTTTTGGATGTGGATCATTTCGCATGAGAATCACAATGGTTATTTGTGTACGTGCTATGGACGATTGATTTTAGGCAATTTCGCGAACTAAGCAGGTGCACATACAACTGCTCATGAATTGGGCATAAATTACAGAATTTTTCTTGTGTAAATTAGGCGCTCGGCATGAAAAATAATAATAATGCAGAGGTCCAAAATCGAGAGATATTTATAAAATTTCCTTCGATTTTGGCCCCGAGGCATGAAAATTAATATTACATGCAATGAGCCGAAATCCTAATAGTTTTTTACGTGCCTGTTTTGGACGATGATTTGAGGCAATTTTGCGAGTTGTAGACCGAACGAAGTGAGAAAAATTCTGTAGTTTATGCCCAAGGCATGAAAAATAATTTAAAAAATGCCCTCATTTTCGTCCCCGTTGCATGTAAAACATCATAATTTTTAATTTCTATATGCTGTTGCTAAGAACTTAATAGCGCAGTGGTTAACACGTCTGCTTGCTACTACGAGATTGAGTTGCCAGTGCGTCGGTTTGAAACTCAGGCGCAGACGGATTTGTACCGATTGTAAGATTTGTAAACAAAACAAACCTGATTGAATCGTTCAAGTCAAGTGAAGTGGAGTGTAGTGCCATCGTACGGCTTACCGGAAAAGGCATTGTTGGGAGAACCGGTATTCTTCTCCTACTAGTTTCGCTCCTAGTTACATCCATAGATGGCACTGGGTTTGTCGCACAGCTTACCACTGGCACAGTAAAACTTTCCGGTAATGAAACGATCTCAAAAAGTAGAACCACAAAAAGCGAAACTAGTAAATAATGATCTAGCCTCTAACCCTTCATGGGTTGTAAGGCAGATTGTTATTATTATTTATATGCTGTTGCTGCTATTACTGCAGTGATGTTTAAATCATAACAATTCCAATGAGTAAATTATTGACTTTGGTGAATTTATTAATGAGTAAGCTTTTGTTTCGATTTGCATTTTTTAATTTTCGCGTCTATTTGGGATTCGAAAATTACAAGATTCGTATTCGTTGTAATGAAAAGTTGTGTGAATCACATGTGACGACGTGAAAAATTTCAACCTGTGTGATTGCCGCCCTTGCCTTCGGCGCGGGCTGCAAATTTCGCACACGGTTGAAATTTTTCACTTTCGTCCCTTGTGATCCAAATAACTATTGTTAATAACGATGAAGTACTCACATATGCAAATAGAATCATATTACAGGTAGGCATTTCACTCACTTTTCTCACTTCCGCTCACTTATTTTGAAAAACTCCGAAAGTGAGTCACTTTTTGGTTATTTATCCCTTTTCTCACTTCCGCTCACTTATTTGCCCAACTTTCTACATTAAATTCGTACCTAAATTTTGCTGTATAGTAATGATATTTTCTAAACAGAAAAATGTTCGCCTGCGGCGGGCTCACTGTGTTCTCTTTATCAAATTCTTTCTAAAGACATTCATTAAAGACATTAAAATCTCCTCCACGAATATAAACATAAGGGTACTGTGAACGTTCATAAATCGCTTATGCTACTATTGTCGGAGGCGGTCACGAGCAATCGAAAACTATCGATTCTCATTGTTCTATTTTCTATTACGGAATATTTTCTGTCGATTTCCATTGTTCCAACATCATATTATCAATCTATGCGAAAGTGAACTTTTCAACTTTTGTTTTTTGCTGAGGGCTAACTAAGACCTTAAATTCAGGGGTGACAAGTAAAGCAACTTTACTTGAAATTAGAATGTTGCTTGATGTTTGATAGATACTAGGGATGGCAAAAAGTAACTTAGACGAGAATCTACCACCCGTTGTACCACATCGATTGTGCCACCCATACTACGGTCCTTTATTGCTTGTACAATTAAAACATCAGCACACCAATTTGACCACGATAAAATATAATAAAATAATCGTGAGCTCTATAATCAATTGGAATTTCAACGAATCAGTGACTTGTAAAGTTGTGATTAAAAGTCTGTATTTTCTATTTTTGCTACAATGATTCTATGAATCGAGCCTTTCAATCGATTCTCACCATTTCTTTTGTTAGTCTACTGAGGTTTATATCTTTCATCTTCAATACCTGAAAAATATGCGCGAAAAAGTTTTACCTTCAAAAAGCTCGTTTTGATAACCTCTGGTCCCAATTTACCCCCCCATAAAGTACTTAAGCTCCACAAGAGTTAAATACAATAATTCTTGCAGCACTGCTACACAATAAAACAAAAGAATTCTTTTGTGGAACTTATTTCTTATGAAAATTAAGGCAGAAAATAGTGTCTTGTCAAAGAATCCATTGAAATGAGGGACAGTTTATTGAAGAAGACTAGCTACTTCAAATTTTGCAAATTGTAATTTTCTTTATACAATGAGCGTCAACGTAAATTACTAGCTGTGAAACACCAGCTGTTTTGCTCATTGGAAATACATTAAAAAATAATCAGGTATTTCACAGCTAGTAATTTACGTTGACGTTGATTGTATAAAATATTTGCAAAGAAATTTTTTTAATTGAAATTTTAATTGAAATAATTAAAAGCATCTAACGGGCACCTGATTCTCTTACACATCTGCTCAACTTTAGTAATTTTTTTTACTTTATATGCGACGATACGCCAAATGCCAATTTTTGAGACGGAAAATGAGAATTTATTGCATTATTCTCAGTATTTATCCGTCTAGAGGGATAAATTCCACTGTCTAGGGCGATAAATAACCAGCTAGACTAGAAATATTAAATTAAAAAAAAACCGTCCGTTTGAGAATCGAACACAGAACGCCCCGCGTTTCAATCAACGATGCTAACCACTACGCCAAATGTTCTTATTAAAAACATGAATTGCGAATTATATTATCGCAGCTAATATGATTCAATTGAAAACTCTCATAAAATGTGTTTTCTATATGCGTAAATGGAATCTCACACATGTGTGTGTTTAATTTCGAATGCACATGCGCATTGTTCATTGTAACATAATCTTCGGTTGTGTTTTATATAAATATTTATATGAAATGTGCATTTAGGTCAAGCATACGCGATTTTTTTTTCACTTTCTTCTATCTAGATGCAACAATTTGATAATTTGAATATTTTGTGCATGAAACAAACATAAAAAAAGTAAAAAAAAAAGTAAAAAAAATCAGAATTCAACCCCCGACACCTCATCTCAACAAATTAGCGCTATCGCTCGCGCGTTGTGTGTAATATACACTTGAACGGTTATTACTCGCTTACCACAATGTATAATTAATCTTATATTATCTGCCTAGAAACAACTATGTATCCTTCTAGTGCATTTTTACTTATATCGGTAAATTGTGTTATGCACCTCTTGCCAAAATTGTTATTGCGACGTGTGGGCATTGCGAGGCGAGCCGCAGGCGTCAAGGTGCATTAGTTATTTACGTACGAGGTAGTAGGCATGTAATTCATTTCCGAGTGACGTATTTCTTGCTTGCATTAGTTTTTCATGCTTGCTATCAGGGACGAAAGCTGAAAAATGTAAGCCAAAGCTGGCGCTTACGCCCCGTTAGATTACATTTTTCTTTTCGTCCCTGATAGCAAGCATGAAAAATCTTATATTATATCTGTCAAGTTGAGCTTTCAAACAAACCTTACGAGATTTCTTATCGCAGGCTAATAATTATACAATTCCTTAATGACGTCCGCATGGAGCGTCCAAGGTATGAGGCACATGCGGCATTGTGAGTGTTGTGCATATGGATTTTTGAATCAGCAGTGCAGTGCAGAAGCCAAAATACTTCTTTATTTTCGTTGTCTATGTGTTCATATACAAAATCTTAAGTTTTGAGTGGCTAAACGAAAAAAAAAAAACATAAAAGAGGATAATTGTTTTTGAAGTTTTTGACATTTTCGTCTTTCAGGTTTGTCGTTGAAGTTTTATGTTCTCACACTTAAGTGCTGGTTGCTGTTGTAATGAAATATATTCAAGAAAATCGTGTCCATACTCAATTAAGTGGAATTTCTTTATTTATAAATGTTCATTAATCTAATCAGAATACAAAACACTTGAATCGATTTTCGAACCAACTCACCACACAACAGTACAATTTGAAATGTTATTACAATGATTGACAGGCAGTTAAGAGAACTAAGTTTTTTCTTAAGTTGCCACCGCCTCGTTTTATAGAATAAAACGAAAAAAATCCACGAGTCATTTAAAATTTGAAGTACACAATAAATAATCGTTCTATTGGCATGTTTCAAACATTGCAGATTTTTTGTAAGCCACTTGGACTCTGAACATTGCGCAGTTGTGTCTGGCAAAGTTAATGCCGTAATTGAATACATTAGTTAAGTAAAAAAAAGACTGTGGTGCACTAACCTTATCTGAAATGATAAAATGTTCGTAAAATATCGATCTCAGCTAATGTTGTACCTCAAGTACACAAACAATAGTTGAACCATGACTTCGCATATCAAGATCTAAATTAGACAATCTCACACCGAGTTCAAAAATCAAAAGCAAATAAAACAAATTGCATGTTAACAATGTTGTGAAATTTGCCTTTGAGCATTAATTTTGATGATAAATATTTGCTTTCATTAAATACATTACGCTATAAAACGTTTACTCAACAATCATTCATCAATTTTACTTCATTCAACAATCTGCAGAGAGCCGGTGAGTAACTCGTAATGATACATTTTTATCTTTTCAATGGAGAAAAGAACAACACGCAGATTGTAAACGTGTTTATGGACACAAAAATACATAATGTTTTGAAGTTCTTTAACGAGAGGAGAACTTCGAAATATGTTAACAGTTTTTAGCGTATTTGATAACGCTTATATGCTGATATTTCCGTTTGTCGCCTGTCCGTATCACTCATATCTCGGCTCCTAGACCACCTAGAGAGCTCAAACTTCCGCCTTTCGATAGCTGTTTGACTATAGATTTGCAGAAATGCCGAAAGGGCGGAGGAGCCGGAGGAGGAGGGTATTTTTTTTTTTAAGAGTAGCTGTCTCCACATGTTAGTGTAAGCTTTCCATGAGGTCGTAACTGATTACATAGGAAGGCGGAATACTTAGTAATGGCTCTGGGCCAGTTACCGAACCAAGCGCGGCTGCTTTGGCGAGCCTGTCTGCTATATCATTGCCCTCGATTTTACTATGTGCTGGAGTCCAGATTAACTCTACTTGCTTAAGGGTACTTAATTCATTTAAGTTTTCCCAGCTTTCTAGTGTTAGTGCTGATTCAATGGAAATTGCAGATAAGGCTTTTAGGGCGACTTCACTGTCCGAGCATATTGCTTTGTACTCTTCTGTAGTGTTATTGTTTTGGATTAGTTGGCAGCCGGCAATTATCGTTCTTATTTCAGCCAGAAAAATTGTGGCATATGTACCTTATGGTAGCGGAATGGTTACCATAGTGTCATGCCAGATCTTGGTGTGACTTGTTTTCCTGAATAGTTCACGGTTTCCCTGGTCAGCTAGTCTGTCTAGGACTTTAATTGCTTCTGTTTCGATTAGGAAGTGCAATGGCAGGAGATTTAACATTACCTCAAGCGCTTTTGCGCTTTGCTCTACAAGCTAGTCTTTGAATTTTACTTAATTTGTATTGCATATAGTTTACTTTGCAGATATGATTCCAGAGAAAGGAGCCATACATCATAATGGGTCTTGTAATAGCGGTGTAGATCAGAGCCTATTCTAAAGAAATATTTCTTTGATTTCTCTAAATTTCTTTAAATTTCTATAATTTCTCTAAATTTTCTTTATTTTTACAATGCAAATTGGAATGATGCAAATATGAAATTTTTTCCAGGAATTTAGTTTTTACTTCTATTGTTAACTCAGAGTCCAAGTGAATGGTTAGGACATGTTAACTTTTCGGAAAAGCCATGTTGTAAGAATTTCATAGAACTTAATGGGTCGTAACTAAAGCAAAGCATCGATACCCTAAGCTAATAAATGGCATCTAATAACACTAAGATAGTAGAACAAATAAGGCTTAAACCTGTGAAAGATGACGGTCATATATTGTGAAGTGTTTCAAAGAATGTTTTACACTAGGATTCAGTAGATTTCGTTGCGGTCTAAATTCAAATTTTGCTCAGGAGTTTGAGATAAAATTTTGAAGTCTTCAGCAAAGTTTGGCTTCATATTTTCGTCATTCTTTTGTTTGGTGTTAAAATTGGGGATTTCGGAAGTTGGGATCCTTGAATGTATTCCAGAATTTTATGTTCACTTTTTTAGAAAGATACCACATGAAAACCCCTGCAAAACAGCATATAAAACGGTCACATTGCCATTGACCATCCATAAATCCCGTCTGCACTGACTGGGGGTCTTACAAAAGTGGGGCAAGGGGGGAAGGGTGTTGCTAGTGGGACGTCCTCTTTCAAAAAATGGTAAAAAATCGACGAAATTTGAATTATATTACAAAACAACTTTCTAGTAACGACCGATTGGTGCTCACATCAATAAATCCTATAAATCTCGAAATTAAAATAAATTACTTTAATTCATATTTTTAAAAAATTAGAGTAAAAAAGCAAGATCAGGGGTTGTAGATGTCTATTTCGTACGTTGCATAAGAATTTTATTCATTTCAAAAAAATAAATCTTGGATTTACGAAATTTGTGGAATTTATTTTCTTTGAAGGAAGTACCCCTTTGGTAACGATATTAAAACCTTCACTATACATTTGAAATTCGGAATTTTAAATCTGAAATATTCTTTTTTTAATGAATTTGTGAGTTCTTCAAGTTTTTTCCTCTTCAAAAAAGGACATACCAAGGGGGGGGGGGGTTGTTTACGAGATTGGACGATATGGTACAGGGGGAGGGGGTTCGAAAACAAGCAAAAAAAGAGGACGTGTTTTATGGATGGTCCCCAGGATGCACCAAATCTCGAACTTTTGAAGTTCCGACCTAAAAACCAAACACCGGCGGCACTCTCCCAGACCGTAAGATATTTTGCAGACCCCTTCCTTCTGGCCAACTCGCAAAAAATGAAAACCGATCCCGCAATTTTTCGTCCTATATCGATCGCATTTTCAAAATTTTTGTGGGTACCCTCAGCACGGATGTCCTTTATGGATATTTTCTAACCTAGTTTTCCAAGGAGAATTTGAAATTTTTTCAAATGTAACAGATCATAACTTCATGCAAAATTATTTGTTCAGCAATGTTATTCCTCATTTCGTGCTGGACAACTTTGATATAGATCAAAAATTTCAATCTCAAACCCAAGAACAGTTATACAATTTAAACCAGAAAACTGAATTTTTCAGGGAAAGTCGATTTCAAAACTTTGTAGCTTCCGAAATAAAATTTATTGAAAAAAGTTTTTTCAGCAAAGTTGTTCCTTAATTCATGCTAAACAACTTTGTTGAAGACTAAACATTTCTGTCTCAAATTACTGAGCAGTTATATAATTTAGACCGTTACTATTACCGAATTCCATACTACTGTGGAACTTTATTAGCCTGCGGCATTTTATTAGCCTGCAGCACTTTATTAGCCTGCAGAGCTATATTGGCCCGCGGTGCTTTATAAGACTTCGACGCTTTATTTTCTCGCTTCATCTGAACCTCATGCCAAATATACAAAATTATCTCATGTTTCAGGGCCGGGCCGTAGCCAGAATATATGGGCCTTCGTACACAATTAAATGTTTACGATGATGCATTAACGGCTAGGAAGACATAATCTGAAATAAAAAGGGGGAAGGGCGCACTGTTATAAAAATGTAGATGTTGAATTTTTTATAACTGTTTATTGTAACTGCCCCGTTTATACCCCACCAAACGTTAATAGCCATTTTGGAAAGCATCATTACACTTCTAGAAAACATCTAACGTTCCTGTACTCTAAATCGCATGTTTTCCGAGTTTCATTGTCGATCTCCGATAGCTTAGCTAATTTCGGACCTCTTTGACCGATCCTGGACATAGAATCACCCTACCGGTTTTCGGAAACTCGGTTTTTTAGTTTCGTGGGAACGATACCTTTTATTCGACATGTCGCGACACCTCAGTGACCTCGATGTGACCAAATTTTGACTATTTTCACGCTTTAAAATTTGACCCCTGGGCGCTAAACTACTCGACCGGTTTTCACTAACTCGGTTTTATTTTCATTGTCGATATCTTTCAATTGGCACATTTTCCACCTCATTCGGTCCGCTACCAGCCGAGATTGACCCGAAGAAGTGCTCAAGTTGTTGGGTAAATCGCCCAAAAAACTCCTATATCTCAAAGCATGAAACTTTTTCACTCGTCATTGTACAGGAATTTTGTTGTCCGCATCCCCCACTGTCATATGACACTGAAAATCCATCCTCCTACTCCAGACAGCTATATCTTCATACAAAAAAGTCACAAATCTCCTAATTTTTAAAATGTTTTGTACTGTACCTCTTCGTTAATTTCTCTAAATTTCTTTAAATTTCTCTAATTTCTTTAAATTTCTGCAAAGTTCTCTAAAAATAGGCTCTGGTGTAGATCCAGTGTAGCACTTTAGGTGATAGGCCTCATTTGTTGCCATAAGCTTTGCGACATTGCCATAACGCTTAAGTAGCTTTGTTTAAGCGGTATTCGAGGTTAAGAAGCCATAGAAGTTTCTGATCTAGGACGATTCCCAGATATTTGATATGGTCTGCCAACTTAATGGGCTTGCCCTCTATCTTCATGATGTAAGGGCCCTCTCTATTCTTTTTCCTAGTAAACAAGATCATTGTTGTTTTGTCAGGGTTAACACTAAGTTCATTTCTTATGCACCACTGTTCAACTATGTTGAGTGCAAATTGCAGCAGATCGCAAAAACGTTTACGCAAATGCCTCTTATAAGGACTGCCAGATCATCCGAGTATCCTTCCGTTTGGCAGCGATTGCGTTGTTTAGTTCTTCCCTCATTTGATCCATATTCGTTTAACCTGAATCGAGAAGCTCAGGGGTACGGATTACATACGTTCGCCCTTTTTTTCATTAGATTCAAGAATTATGAAAAATGAGATGCAAGATAAAACTTCGTTCAATTAAGCTTGCGTCAGACTTTTACAGTAATTCTGGAAAAATGTTGTTCATACCGGGGAGGATCTCAAACAGTAGCCCCTAGCCCTTCATGGGTTGTTAAGGCAGATTATTATTATTATTATTATCAGCGTCGTCGCTAACAGTGAAGTTAATTTCAAATATCCTCGCTAATAGTGACTAGCGTTTCGCTAAATCCAAAATTAGCGAGGTCTTATATCGCTAGTTGTTGAGTTTTCTTCTTTTAATAGATTATGTAGCTTAATGGAAGACTTTCAAAATTATTGCTTTTTTTTGATGAATTGATGAAAAAGAAAGCAAATCAAACAGTGAATGATTTTGAGAATTTTGGGCATCATAAATAATATTTGTTCAAGGATAACGTATGATTAGTTTTATCAAAAATTTCATCAAAACTTTTCGACACCGGCAGAGATTTCATAAGCGTGATCTCAGTCTCATATCATATTTATAAGTTTTCTGTCGCAAAGTAAATTACCTACGCCGCTAAAGTAAATCCAATTTACTTTGGTTTTTACCGACCATTAAGCATAAATTACCGATCATTGATCTATAAAAGACTATCTGCGAACAGTTCTCTCTCTCTCAGTTATTTATGTTCGAAAATCTAAATGATGGACATTAATACAACATTTATTGTCAATTTTATTGTTCATAACACGAAAATTTATTGCGCTTTTGATAATAGCTTGTGGTTGTGTGGTATATAGGGCAGTAGATTTCAAGTATCTATAAAAAAGTTGTAAAAAGCACGCAAAACAATAAAATTTGACTTAGTTAGACAAAAAACACATGTTTCAAAAAAGTTAATGAAATTGATTGCAAGTCCTTGTAAGTCGTGCTCTATTGTTCACCCGTACCCGCATAAATGGCACACATTCTGAAACTTTAAACCGGTTCGGTTGACGAATGGTTTTTAATATCATTGTTCTGTTAAATGTTGCTGCAAACGTGCACCAAAGTGTGAAAAAACGCGTAAAAATATTGTAGGTAGTTAAAATAGAAATAAAACGGGTCCCTTGCATATGTTAATAAAACGATTCCTCATGTAAATAACGTAAATTAACATATGCAAGGCACCCGTACGCATCAGAATAGATGTGGCAAAGAGAATAGACGTTACGAAAAGATTAGAACCAAATTTAAATAAATATTGCCTTATGAAATTACAACATTAAATTGTATTGGAAATTGCCGAAGGGGCAATATTGAGAAACCCGTCCGAAGCAGCTCTGAAAAAAACATTTCACAAAATTAAAAAAAATCATTCTTTATGTGCACAAGAAAGTTCCCCTCAATTTACTCCACAACATAGCAAAAGAAATTTTTTGGGCTGGGGTCGACCTTAGGAATACCAAGAGTATGCATGAAAAACCGCCAAAAATGTCATCATGTCGTGTAGTGTTGCAGCGTGAGTTGGGCCATCACTAAGCAAGGATTTCACTTTTTTTTTTATTTCTAGAAGTCCATATCCTTCATTCAAAACCTTGAAGAGCGATTTACGTGCTAATTTCGCAGATATATAAGTCAAAAAGTTTCTCCGACCTTCAAAAAACCACGTTTTTGGCCACTTTTTCCAACGTAATTTTTAAATTTTTCGACCGATTTTTCCCGCATTCAATACCGTAATCAATTATCTTTCAGAAAAAAAAAATCGATCGAATAAGATTTACCCGAATTATGAAGAAAAACGCGTTGTGCCCTACTAGAAACTCAGTTTTAAGGTCCTGGCAGAGTCGAAAAGGTCAAAGTCAAAAAAGTTTCTTCTAAAAATAGTCAAACAGACCTTTCAAACAAAAAAAATTATGAAATTCGGATAAGATTTACTCGAGTACAAAAGACCAAAAGCAACTTAAACAGCCCTAGCTCGGAAGCCCTCGGGCCCAGATTCTAACACATAGAAGATATTTCGATTACCTTCAATCAATCAATCAATTATCTTTAAGGTAAAAAGAAGTTTTTGAAAATCAGTTGAGCTTCACTCGAGTTATCCAGTTGACAGACAGACGGACGGACGAACATTTTTTATAATGCTGATTCCTCTTCTGAGGACCATGGTCCATGCTCCTCCCTACTCCCAGGTTGAAATACGACTGGTTACTAACGTTGTGGTAGGCGCATAGACCCCGTTTTCGAAGAACTTCGTGTCTTCGTACGGGTCTAATTATTTAAAAATCTATTTCCGACAAATAATAACATCGGCCACAGATGGACCATACTTAAGTTATGGTTATTCTTCTCTTCTGCAAATTTTTTATTCAAATTAGGCAAAGAGAGGAGCTTGTTGAAATTAATTAACTTATCTAACTTGTTGTGGGTGTATCACATGTATGTACGTTTTCAAATGATGATCATACTATAAATCTCTTACCTCAGATTGAGTAGGCACTTATTAATGTCTAAAATTTTTATCGCAAACGCAACAGCGATTTGGTTTTTCAACACTCGTTTCTTTGTAAATACAAAAATGCGCGTGTGCTGTAACTTTGTTATTTAAATAATAATATGACAGATATGGGTGTTATCGGTGGGACGCCGCGGAACGTGACGAAATCTAAAGTCACTTTGCAACACTGCAGCATCTTCTGTTAGATAGTCGTTAAAAATCACATAATAGTTCCGAACTACAATTAGAGAAATTATGAAGAATTTTTTATGTTCATGGATTTTCTGAGATTTCTTCCCCTTGATTCGATACGCAAAAAATGATTTTGCATTTAAAAAATGCGTCACAAATGGTAGACCCTCCATTAGGTTAGTTTTTTTTCGGGATAGAGTCGGGAATTCAGTTCTTCTGATGTCTACGTGGTAAGGAAGGCAAAAATATTGAACACATATTTTTTTATAGACTCTTAAAATTTATTTTGGGGCAGGGAAACATAAATTTATTCATATACACGAAAACGTTGATAAGAGGGAGACAAATGACGTAAGTGTACCTATTTGTGAACGGGTCCCTATTGTTGTTCAAATCGTAGTTGGCCATGAATTTGAAACGTCAAAAATTGCACGTTCAACAAAAGGAATATGGTGCAATTTTTGTTTGTTTTTATCGTAAATTGTTTTAATTTGAATTGATTTTCTTTTTGCATATCTTGAAAAACACAAATATGTATAACTAAAAAATTAAATAAATTTAATTATAGGCACGCTTTTTATAGCCTTAAGTTAAACGAACTGTCAAAAGTACAAAAAAAAAAAAACGTTCCAAAATAGGTATGTACACTTACGTTTTAGTCTGTCTCGCTCCAATATTCAAAAATTTAAATTCACGCACAAATTTTTGTGGTCTGGAGCCTCGCAAACTCACTCGTTTAGATTGAGCAAGTCGCTCTGTAAACTGTTATTTTGGTTATTTTTTAGTATGACCAAGCCAGGTATGCTACCTCACTCGTCAACACTTTTAGAGCATGTTGCTCGGTAAATCAGAAACCTTACCGGGACATGATGAATTGCATTTTATTGTCTTCTATCTTCTAGATGACATGGAAAAAGAGTGTCTATGACTGCTGTCATAGACCTCGTTAAAAAACCATCAAAACGTTACAATACAATAAATTAAGCGTATCTGTACAAATGTCTAAATTGAAAAGTAAAAAATCAAAAAACGTTAAAAAACCAACATAGATAGAACATAGAAAATCAAATTCAAAACAACAAACAACAAATAGTTAAGATCGAGTAAATCTAAGTCAAAAATATCAACAAAAATATCTAACAAATAGTTAAGATCGAGTAAATCTAAGTCAAAAATTTAAAGAAAAAAAAAAAATTCGTCAAAAGTGAAAAAGCAAATTCAACTAAAGCGTATCGTCAAAAATAGTATATCGTCGTAAATCGTATCAAATAAATCAGTCGTCATAGAATACGTCGAAGTGGAGCCAGAATGTAGTAACGGCCATCCAATTACAGAAACTCCGGCGAAAAGTAAACTGTGCAATCAGAAAATAAATTTAATTTTTTGGAAAACATCAGATAAATGGAAAAGGTTAATCACCGGGTAAGTGCTTTCGGTTTTAAATGATATTTGTGAAAAGAAAGCACCAAAACAAACACATCATCCAACAAGGCCGAAGGTACCGAACACCGAGTCATCAAGCTTGTGGACTTCTCTTCTGAATTCACGTGACGGAAGGGTCGGATCGATGTGGTTGGCAGCAATATTAAATAGTCGACATGCGAAGTTTAGTGGTGAGAATTGTGAATACTCATGGGAACTACCAGTGATTCTAATCAATGAAGATCTATGTAGAATTCGCGTGCCATCGTTCAATATGAGTTTATCACGGATAAACTGACAGTTTAGTTTCCCTGTGAGAACATCATGAATGAAAAATATCGCTGCATCGGTCCGACGTCTCAAAAGTGAAACGAGCTGAAGTTCTTCACAGCTTTCAGCATATGGACGAATACGATATGGATTAGAATCGCCTTCGACTCGACGATTACGGTTTCCATATAAAACGAACTGTATTTGGACACTTTCTATGGATTGGATGTGAACCGAGTGGTGCGGTGACCAAATCGTACTGGCAAATTCTAGATGCGAACGGACTATGGCTGAATATAGCATCTTGGCTGTATCCACGTTGAACCTAGCGTAGCATTGGCGTTTCACAAACGAAAGCATTGCCATGGCTTTCTTGACTGCCAATTCAAGGTGTCCATTGAAAGTATAGTCGTCGTCATACGTTACACCGATGTCTTTCGTACAGTTAACACGTTCAATCACATCGTAATTTATATGATAGTTCGTCAGGACTGGAGAACGTTTTCGGTGGATGGTGATAACTTTACATTTGCTGGCATTGAGCTCAAGATCGTTGTCGGAGCACCATTTTATAAAGTTGTTTATGGCTTTTTGCATTGAGTGAGTATCTTCGATCGTTGATATGCTGTTGTGAACTATTTTCTTTTCGTCAGCAAAGTTGATGTCTCTAGTAGGACCAGGTGGACAATCCGAATCATCAAAAAAGATAACGAACAATAGAGCTGCCAGAACAGATCCTTGACCAATCCCAGAGAGTACGTCGATCGCATCGGATTTACAAGAATTTATCTTCACGTTTTGTTTTCTGCCTGACAGGAACGAACAGAACCACAGAAGAATCGAATTGCATAGCTGGTATTTGACGATTGACATCTTCTTCACTAATCGGACTGAACGAATAACGTCGAATGCTTTGTGTATGTCAGCAAGGAAGATATCGGTTTGTTGGTTGTTGTCAAAGGATTCGTGAACTAATATCGATAACTCCATCAGGTTAGATTCAACTCTTCGACCTGGGAAGAATCCATGTTGAGTCGGTGTTGAATGCGGGAAAACGTTGTACTTCAAATGTTCCACAATCACAATCTCAAACACTTTGGCACAGTTAGGGGCGAGGCATACCCCACGGTAATTAGTGACATCACTCTTCTTGTCTGACTTAAATACTGGAGTTAAGTGACCCATTTTCCAGCGATCAGAGTAGTGACATTCCATTAATGACTTCGAGTAAATCATCACTAGTGGATGGGACAATTCATCTGCACATTCACGGAGGAACAGGGGAGCCATCTTATCTGGGCTAACACCTTTGCTTAAGTCCATACTCAAAAGGATTTTCTTCACGATATCGTGGGTGATCGTGATGTTTGTGAACCCAATATCATCTCTACTGTTAATGAACGAAATCAGTTCAACCATCTCTTTGTCATCATCGGGGTATCGCTTGTATACGGAAGCAAAATATTTGGCAAACAAGTTTGCTTTTTCAGTGTCATTCGTTGCAACTTCATCGCCAAGTGTCATTTTACCAGGTAGGATCGTTTTCTTGTATTTTGAATTGATGTAGTTCCAGAACTTTTTTGGCTGTTTCTTGTAGGTAGATGCGAGATCACGCAGAAAGGTGTTATACAGATCGTCACGGTATCTTTCAATATCATTCTTAACAGCAATGAATGAAGAGTTGTCTGCATTTTTCGGGTCAATGGCAGATCGGTTGAGGAACTTTTTATACTCACGGTTACGCCTGTTCTTCAGATTAATCAGTTTGCCATCAAACCATATCGGATGATTCGACAAACGAAGCGTTGCCTTTGGTACCAGGAGATCAAGGATCCGGTAGCACTCGTCATAGAAAGCATTCAATATCTCGTCTGAATTCTTTCCATCAAACAGGGCGTCGAAATCAATTTTTGCAAGTTCTTCACGGATTAAGCCGTATGGAGCCTTCTTGAAGCAATAGATCTGCACAGTGGATGGTGAGGCAGAATAAACAGCCGGTTCACATTCGATCAAACATTGAGTTTGCACGTGCGCAACGTCCTGTGATGAACCTGGGATCAGTGGAAGATCAGCTGGACTGACAAGGAACAGCTCAGGCATGTTGGTGTAGACGAGGTCGAGAACATTTCGTGGTGAGTTCTGTAAGTCGGACATTTGAAATAGACCGCAGCTCAGAAGAGTTGAAGTCATTTCTCTCGCAATGTTAGCCTGAATCGATGTAGAGTCTCCAATCAGCGGCAAAAAATCAAATCCATCTTCGTTGGCGTGCCATTTAACAGAAGACATGTTAAAATCGCCGATGGCAAGAAAGATGTCGCCATGATTAATCATCGAATGTGCAGCTTTAATTGCTCTCAAATGGGATGAATAAACTTCTTCAGAGGATCCGTATTGAATGTATAATCCATATACGTAGAAGTTGGAGTTAGTTGACCGAAGATGAATCCTTATGCTTCGAGTGGTTTTAGTTCCGGTACATCAACAATTTCACTGTCATATTTAGAATCAACTGCGATCAGCACACCTCCAGCTTTGCTAGCACTAATGTTCGAGTACTCTCTATCTTTACGGTAAACGATGAAACGCTGATGAAAGAACTCAGCACTAAATTTGTTCTTATCTAACCATGTCTCAGACAGGACGATCAGATCATAGTCGCACGTTGTTGACAGCAGAATATCGTCTTTCTTGCTACTCATCCCTCGAATGTTGTTGTAATATAGAGACATACGAGAATTCGACAAAACAGGATTCATTTCAACCGAATCAGAGGGTTCAATTACGTCAGTTTGTTGGCTAAAAAAGGCATAGATGAACTTCTAGATGAGGTCCGGTCTATCCATGGTTTTATAGTCAGTGGCTTTCGATATGATTTCGGAGATAGCATCATCGGTCTCTATCTTAAAGTTAATGTGTCTCAGCGCCGAAATGTCCTGTCCTTGTTTCGTCAGCCTGCGTATCTTTATACGCTTCCTGTCAATGAGAGCATTTGCAGCTATGTAGTCAGTAATCCTTGCGGGCGTGACACTTATATCGAACGGCGAGATATGGAACGCTTTGTCGAGACTAGTTCGTCGAATATTTCCTCCA